>CM055839.1:33081539-34281539 GCA_029490765.1 Euthynnus affinis | reverse complement strand
CGTAACTGCTGCATGTGGAAATAAAAGCAACTGTTTGCTAACAAGTTCAGCATATCAACTTATTAAAAGGTGTTAATATGTCAGTGTTGTGTTCACTGCTTGTTTTTGCTGCCCCCTAGTGGCCAAAGAAAAATCAGTTCATGCAAGTTTTAAATTGCATTTTCACTACCTGCCTTTCTTTTGCAGTTTTTTTTTTTTAAGAGAAACACAATATCTCTGATTAGGAGGCGCTGGCTTTGACTAAAGCCCAGCTGAACAGAAGACCTAATGAATCAACTGAAGAGATAATGTCATATTCCTCTACATCGGTCCACACTTTTTAAGTCCAGGTTTTATTGCAGCAGTTTATTCTGAGCGAAGCGGAACAGGCACAGAAGCTTCAGTGGCGAGAAATTAAATATGAAACAAACACTTTTATAAATCAGTTTTATCTCGAAGTACATAAAATAACATTCAAACAAAGGAAAACACGATGATGCATCTCTGGGAGCAAATTCTACACAAATACTCAGTATCTTTGCTCTCAATAACAAGAAACTGGTACCTGATTCAATAGATGTTCTTTCCAGCCAACATGTGTAGATAATGTGCGGCAGCAGGTGCAGAACATACTCTACAACATGCTGAAGTTAATTTATCAGCGGCTGTTGACTCTGCAGGTTTAGTCGTAGAGTTACACGGCTTGTAATGAAAAAAGGTTACTGCAGGTGCAAAAAAAACCCATGATACAGGTCAACCTAGAGGAGAGGGAGAGCGCCTAAACGTCAGCCTATTGTTGTGTATGTAAGCAGTATTAAAGTGTGTGTGTGAGTGAATTTAACACTTTCATTTATTACCACACTCCGCCTCTCTGTGTGTGTTTGTGTGTGTGAGTACTTGTTTAGCTTTCATTTCGTCCAATATCACAAATTTGTCTCCGGAGGTTTTACAATCTGTACAACAAACAACATCCTTCACAGTTAGCAGCAGATTACTTTTCAGTGAAATTAGGTGAAAGTGAGACCGTGAGCCAAAAGCAAATCATTTGTTTGGTGGGAATAGCACCACGGAGTAGCTATTTATAGAGCACGCTTTCACTCATAACTCATTAGCCTGATAATCAGACAGAACTAACCATTTAATATCATTTCATTCATTCAGTCTCATGTTCATGTTGGCCTGTATCATTTGGGCGGAGGGTTGTTTTGTTTTGTTTTGCTCTGACCAGTAAGTATTGATCTGGATGACATTATTTTCTGTTGCTACAGAAGCTGCAGTTTTTACAATTATCAAAAAAAAAAAAAGTTTATTTAATAGTTGTTTCTGTAAGTCTGCTGTGTCAGTCTTCATGGATGTAGCTCGATACTAGCTCTGTAGGTAAATAACCTCCCTCATCTTAAACACATCAAATACAAATATCTTCCTCCAGTTTGTCATAGAAGTAAATAAACTTATTTGAATCACTGAACAAATCTGAGATGTGGGTGGTTACGTGCAGGTCTGGAACTGTGCTACTAAACAGTAATTTAGTACTTTTGTAATTAGTAATTTTCAGTCATTTCCTTGGATTCCTCAGTTTAAAGGTGAAACAAACCGTTGCTTCCAGGTGTGATTGTGTTTAATTGTGTGAGTTTGAACGTTGCCTTCCTGAAAGAGAGCCTGATTTTGTCTCTTTGAAGAAATAAAAGTTTAAAAAAAAATGTTCTCTCTTCAAACTGTATCAGCTTATTAAACATAAACTGCCATAATTTAGCTGAGTGTGTGAAGTCCTGCTGATGTGTAGCTGCTGTTGGTGTGCCAAACCCAAATATATTTTATATTAATACTATTAGATACACACTATGTGCTAATATTGACTCTGCACTATTTTAACTGTTAGAGAGGCCAGATTGTCCGTTACTGTTTCTACCATCAGATAATCACACAAGTCGATCAAACTGCAACAAATGCTGCTGATAATGTCAAGAAGCAAAAGTGATTTTAGAGAATTTAATGCTTTATTATTATTATTTTTTTGCTTTTTCAAAATATCCCCAGAGCCATTTCATTTTAGTTGATTGACAGGAAATTTTTTGTCAATTATTTGATTTCGTAATTATATTTTTTTAGCAAAAATGCCAAAAATTAGCTTGTTTCAGCTTCATTTTTTCTTTAAATGATGACCTGATTATCTTTTGCACTGCTGATTGGACTAAACATTATTATTACAAAACAATTAATTGATTAATTAATCGAGAAAATAATCAGCAGGTGATAATGAAAATTATAATTAATTACAGTCCTAGTTGTAATATTTTCCACTTGCTGTATGTGTTTGTTTTTTTTTTTACAGGATTTTCAGTATGAACACACAACATAGTTAACTCATGTACCGGCAGCACAATAGTGATCGTTCAGGTTAAAAACTTGGATCCGGGCTATAAATTAGAAAAGTTAGAGCTTGTGTTTTGCGGAGACAAGAGGACAGATTTAATCTCTAACGACCTGCTAAAGCCAGTTGTAAGCAGCTTAGCATCACGCAGTAATGAGTGAAAGCAATTGGCACAGGTTAGGTAGAAGGTGTGTGGTGATTTGCATAGTTTTGGCATAAAGCACATCCGAGTTATTGTTATTCAAATATGACTCATTATAGCTGCATGAATATGGCCACGCATCATACATATGTCTTTTATGATGATTTACTGTCGCATTTATCTTTAAACTTCTCTTAGAAATCATCTTTGACATCATAGACACCATGAAAACTGCAAAAAAATACAAAAAACAACCACAATATGATATAATATAATTAATTACTTCAACAGAAAACATCAAAAGCACATACAAAAAGTTACTTTTAACACAAAATATGCAAAAATGTGACCCAACTAAAAAAAGGTGCATTACCGTGAGCGCCTCTTGAACCATGCAGAATATTAATTTAGGCCTCTGCAGCCACGTTTGGCTCTCTTCTTGCAGACATGCATCTACAGCCTCTCTCTTTCTCTGCCTTTCTGTCGCAACATGTTTATGTCCCACAATGCTTCATTCAGGTGTGCACTTCACTGAACTCCGGCCACTCGACCCACAACAAGTTGCATTCAATGTCATCATATCTTTAAACCAAAAACCATATTTTTGACATAATGTATTTTAGTTCAGTTTTAAATTAAATTTACTCTTTTAAACAACCCATTTATTACATTTTAACACATTTTAGTGATTCTATGAATTCAAACTCTATTAAATTATTACAAATAAATATAAAATAAACACTCAAATGAAATATCTGTCTCTCAGACAGTTAGATTCATTATAGATGAGGACCAAAAACACTTTTTTTTCTTATTTGAACTGATGTAGTTTTGGTTGTGTTTTAGCCACATGCTAAACAAACACATCTACATAAACTAGAGGATTTTACCTTTCAAATGAAGCCTAATACATACATTTTAGCCTCAAAGTTCTTCAGTTATAAGCTTTTCCATTTGTCAAATAGGCCAAAAAATCCCCTAAAAAAGGGTGGTCAAGTTAGAATTTTAGATTTCAGACGAGCAAGAGTTAACATAAAAGTTATATGTGTGTGTGTGTGTGTGTGAGCATGTGTGGATTCTGACTGGTGTGTGAAGCAATAACTGGTGGAGGCTCTGGTGTGCTGAGTGATCTCGCAGTGACTTAGCGGAGAGCAGAGATGAGACACCTAGGAGCAGGGAGATGACAGGGACTTTGATAATTGGACTGAGAACATCAGGGATTTTCAGCAGATGAAAGTAGGATGAGCGCTGTAGATGAATGTCTGTTTGGTTTATAGTAGCTAAATTCAGATAGATGTTGCTCTCAGCGGAGTGTTATTGATTTAGAGGGAATTTATGCTGCAATGGTAACTCACAGTCGGGTACTCTGTGTGTCACTGTGTAGACAAGAAACCAGCTTTAAACAGAATTTATATGTGGTATTGTCACCAATTTGGACAGTTTGGATCGATATCTGTAAACATGTGCAACTCTGAGCTAAGGTTTGAAATTTACAGGACCGCATTTCTGATCTGTCACACCATGAAGAATTGTTTTGTTGGTTCCAGTGAAAGAATTACAGAAAGTTTTCTTCCAAAAAAAGTGTTTTATTACAGTCTATAAAACCACAAAATGTTCCACAAAACCTTCTTTCTAGATACTGTCGCAGTATCTCTGAGCCCATTGGTCATTATAGTTGGAGAGCTCAGGACTTTGTGTGAAAATGTGTATGATTAACTTGTGTTTCTAGATTAATTCATTGCTTATTGTTTCATCATGTTGTCCTCCAAGAGTCCATATAATTATTTAATAGATATACTGTACATGTGGCACCAGTATTTGTGAGAGAAAGTAAACATAAATCATCTATTTTAACTAAAACCTTCGCTCTATTCTATTGATTTTTTTAAACTAATTCAATAGAGAAAGCTAGTCGAGCTGGTCTGACACATATAAATCAAAGAAAGCTGCAGCTCAGGGTCTTGTAGCCACCAGGGGAACAAAAACCACCAAACTACAAATTGCTTTTGTCAGGTGAAAACCTTTTACCTCTAAAGTGCACCTGTGGTAGCGTTAAGGTTAGAGAAAGATTGTCCTTACAGTTTTAAAGAAACAAACAGTAATTGCAGGTCTTACATTACATAACATAACTTTTTTTTTTGGTATTTTTGGGGTCTTTTTTTGTGCCGTTCTTACAGACAAACAGTAGAGAGATGCACAAAAGTTCTTGGCTGAACTCAAACTGGAGATGCTGCAGTTCATGGTCGGCGTCTTAAACCACAGGTGGCGCCCCCTACTGTTGATACGTTGATATGTTATTCCAGTGTAGTAACTCTTGACAGTGTATCAGCGAGTCAGCATGCACTTTACCAAGACCCTTAATGGACAAGGCTGACAATTTTCTATACTTTTCTTATTGTCAACAAATCTCATGCAGAGCCAAACCAGCAATGAACTGAACTTCTGACAAGTATTGTGTGTGCAGCCAAAGCCTGATATATCTTATTCCTATGTGCTGTAGACCTCCAAAAAGTACTAAAAACACATCAGTGAGCCCCACCGCTGCACTGGGTGACATGTTCCTTCCTTACAAAGAGTTTGGTCACGTTAGTTTGTTTAGAAAACAAAGCGACGTTTTCAGTCTCCAGAGAGTAGTACTCTCGTTCCGTTCACATAGCTTCATTAGCTTGTTGTGCTACATGTAACCTCTTGACTTTTTTTAATTTCTCACAGAACTTCAGTACAAGACTATAAACATGCTCATTTGTCCAGGTCATAGTTATTTCCAGGCAAACAACTGATTGAAAGGCAACTGGACTTAGATTTGTCTTGTGAAGACCTTTCACCTGTTAGCCAAGCAGCTTCATCAGTTCTTATCACATCAGCCTGACTAGTCCTCACTAGTCTGACACACTGTGGAGATAGACCCAGGTATTTATCTCTGCGAAAGTGACCACCCACACATCTCCTTACAGTGTTTCCCCTATAATAGTACAAGCCAGGCCAAAAATGTTTTTTTTAAATGTCAAAAATATACATTCATTTGTAAAACAATAATGTTTTTGGGAGCCGTTGAGCAGCGCTGTCTCGAAACGGGAGATAACGGCTGTGTCGTTGCCATGGAAACTGTAACTCATTAGCCAGTGAGTGGTGAAGCAAGAGAGAGAGCGTCTTAAATAACGGTAAATGCTAACGGAGCAGAGGAAAAACTTAGCAGCAGCAGTAAGTTGTCAGTCTGGCAGTAAATGTACAGTACAAACTACAGTGTGTCAGTTAATGAACGCTGCAGCTTGTCAACACCATGAAAAGTCACGTCTGTTGTTTCCCCAACTGCTGGGAAAGTGAAGGTTAGCTCCAAAGTTAGCAACAATGGGTTAGGCTAGCCTGACGATGCTAATGGGTTAGCTTAGCCTGACGATGCTAATGGGTTAGCTTAGCCTGACGATGCTAAACAGATACATAGAAAGTGTGTAGCTGCCTGCTCGACCCTCTAACCTCCCTGCCAGGCCAGACCACTCAACCTAGGGGAAACACTGCCTAAGACAACACGTATTTATTTATTAATTAAAATGTATTTATTATTTATTAATTATTGTCTTAGGAGATGGGTGGGCGGTCACTTTAGCAGAGATAAATACCTGGGTCTGTCTCCACTGTGTGTCAGACTGGTGAGGACTAGTCAGACTGATGTGTGAGGAACTGATGGAGCTGCTTGGATAAAAGGCGAAACGTCTTCATAAGACAAATCTAAGTCCAGTTACCTTTGAATCGATTGTTTGCCAACTTCAGTACAAAGTCAAATAGGTTGTGATAATAAGTAGCACAACAAGCTAGCGAAGCCACAAATGCTCTGTGGCCTTACACAGAACTACCCTCCAGAGACTGAAAATATTGATCGCTGTTATTAGTCTTTGGAGCCGTTTCTAAACAAATGAATGTGACCGAACTCTTCATAATGAAGGAAAATGTCACCCAGTGCAGCTGTGTGGCTCACTGATGTGTTTTTAATCTACAGGCTAAAGGTAATAGGAGGGAAATTAATTTTTATTGGACTTAATGGATAATATTGTGATTATACAAAGAGTAATTTTAGAGTGATGCCCAGTAAGATGGTCTCATTGTTTTAAAGTACTTTTGGACCCAATTATGTATTTTTGGCATTACTGGCCACAGAGTGTAAGAGGGTTATAAGCCTAATGGCCTGCTGGTCTAATTACATGTTCCTCCAATCCATCGAGGAGCGCTAATTAGTGGGATTTTTAGCCCAATTGTGATGAAATGTCATGTTTCATTTTTTTTTTTATTTAAACTTTGACATATCTGATCTTGTTTGTACACTGTTGTAAAAAAGAAAAAAAAGAGGTTTATATATTTATTTCTTGGCTCTGATCTTGAACTTGAGATGATAAGAAAAATAAAAAACAAAAGGCTTATAAAACTCCAAACTGACACTTCGAATTAAAAATCACACGATAAATATCAGAATCCATCGATCCACGCGTGTTTATTATTCCAGAGGTCATTTGTTAGAGCGCCTTCTTCCTCTGGGATGTTCGGTGAGTTTCCTTATTGGGTCCACACATGTTATTTATTAACAGAGTTTTTTTTTTTTTAAGTCCATAATTCCCCAACTTTTTAATAAGGCTCTTCTCTTCTGTCTTTGCACATTTGGCTCGCTTTGTGAATATTAGATTAATGGCAATTTAAAGGCAGCAGGTTGGAAGCAGGCAGCTTTAATTAGCACAGTTTACAGTATATGTTGAAGGTCCTGATCAATGCGACAGCGCGCTGGAGGTTCAGGTCGTGTGAAGCTTGTTTTCACAGCGTGCTAACAGCTTCAGAATAAGGTTACACACCCATGCTAATGCCAAGCTGTCTATCTAGCTGGTCTGACCATGTCCGCTATTGATTGGACAAGCGCCGACATCGTGTTTCTCCGCAGGGACGCCATCATCCGCTGATTTGCCGCATCGCCGCCATCAGATTTACTGCAGTGGTGGGGCTTATAATGAATTTAAAGATGAACTCCTGTTTCCTGAGCTGAGCAGCAGAAGTGGGAAACAGTGGTGAAAACTCTCTGTCAGTCATGTCCGAACACTACAAACCCGGCGTATACAGTCAGCGACGCAGCTCAGCCGGTCGTCTCATGAAAAATAAAAGAGCCGCAGACAGTGAATGAGGAGAGCAGTCCTCGTGAAATGCCACACTGACATGTTGCTGAAAGCTTCAACACACACAGTAACTTTAGTTAGTTTTGTAAGAACTGCAGTGAGAGTGCAAAGGTACATTTTTGCAAAGTAAAAAGCTTTAAACAAGACATTTTTTTCTGGTTTTGAGACAGTAATCCGGCCTCTATTAGTTCAAACAGACTAGAATCATTTAATTTATTTATTTACTGTTAGTAGCAGCATTATGTTGCTGGGATAATTATATTTCAACTACAGTTTGCTCATTGAAAAAATACAAAAATGATTTGATTTTTGCACAAGGACACTATAAAAACACACTTTTATCTTATTTATATAGGAGAGACAAGTCAGGTTAAAGTGCCACTTGAATGTTTTATTGGAAATGAAACCACATAACTGTTTACAAAATGCATGAGCTGTGGAGAGTCACTGCATCAATAGTGAATGGGACGTATGGATGAATGAGAAATGTGTACGATACTGTTGAATGCAGGAAAAATAACGTTAGAAGAGTCTCTTATTTCATGTCTCCTCGCTGCCTGAACCAGAAGTTGTTCCTGATTCGCCATTTTGAAAGGCGTCCCGAGTCCTTTATTCTGCTCCGAGGAGCGAGGAGACATGAGAGCAGACACGCCCCCTTATTGGATATCAGTTATTGATTGGATGCTGCAGCTGATCAGACTGATCTGATGCATCACTGCAGTTTCATACCGAAGTGGAGACAGATTACAGATTAAATTTAAGTGTTTCACTCCCAAGTTTTATGTTTTATTTAGTTAAAAATCTGTTAATTGTCAGTCTGATCAACAAAAAAACCATAAACAACTTAATTTATTAGAGACATTTTTCTTTTCATGACGTTATTTCCTCCATTAAACTGTTTCTGGCTGACAGACAGACTCTTCCTGACTTTAATTTGATCCATAATAACAGTTAAACACATTTATATTTTACATCATTTATCGTCATTTCCATTCAGTCACGTGTGAGGCTGAAAATTCCTGAACGTCAGGTTTGATATGAGTCACATCATTTCAACTTTCGCTGAAAGTTTTTGCCAAAAACATATTTTCCAGTGTTCAGAAGACACTCTGATCATATTCTGAGTTATTGAATGATTAATTCACCATCAGGATTATCAATAAGTACAGATTCAAATAATCAATAAATAGTATAAACACATTCTTCCTGATCCTCTGAGCAGGACTCAGTATAAGATTCAGGTGTTTGTTAAACAGGTAACAGGCTGCAGAGAGGAAACAGCTGCTGTAGTGCTGATAACTGTGAACCTTTATTAGTATAAAACATGTGTGCAGACACAAACTCCATCAGAAGTTTCTACAGATGTTAAAGCCGACTGACAGCTGATCCAGCTGTGATCAGCTTCATGTCTCGTAAAACAAATTTCCTCGTTTCCTCTCCTCGCTTGGTTTCCTTGTGTCTCTCCTTGCTGGTGGGAGACGCAAGTGAGGGAAACGTCGACGCAATTTAACAGACTTGGGATGCAGCCAATGAGACCAGACTGGTAGTTACAGCCTTGGTAGAGACTTACACAGGTGTCACCACGTTACCTTAACGAACCTAAAATCTAAAGTGACCAGTTGAACCACTGTGGGAAGAAAAGACCTCTCCCACAAAAACAAGACAAGATAAACAGAACAGTAAACAGAAGTTATCAGTGTTAATAAAGATAAACAAAGAAGATGAGTGATGGACAATATGTCATTACTGAGACATAAAGATGATGAAGATGGTCAGACTGTCTAGTAGAATATGAGTGAATGCTTGAACTAGTTGGAAAAAAAGAATGAAAGCTACCAATAAAACCTTTTTTATGCCCACATGCAGCTATATAATAATAATACACACATTCACATAGTTTCTTTGCTCATCAGTGAACGAGCTCTTTGTCATTTTCAGCCGTGTGAGCTGCGTTTCCTTTCATCGTGTGTCCGTGTGTGTTCGTTGTCTCCAGGGCGACGACTGCTCCATCAGCTGTCCCGCCAGCCTGTACGGGATCAACTGCACCTCCTCGTGCTCCTGTCACAACGAGATCTCCTGCTGGCACATCGACGGCTCCTGCATCTGCCGAGAAGGTGAACGTTCAGCTCTGTCTGTTTCAGGAGATCTATGGTGATCTACGTAGTCGTATCCAGGGTAACGTATATACGACCAGCGGCACCGTCAAAGCAGTTTCTACAGACAAAACTTTGCTGGTGATGAATGAACGAAATAAAAAAAAAAAACAAGAGACGCCTGAACAGAAACATAACCGTGATCGATAAATTACAGGTTTCTATACATGATAAAAATGGGTTTAACATCCCACTCCTGGAAAATAAAGAACTGCTTCTCCTCTAAATACACAGCGCTCGGCATTTACAGTGAACATTTATACCAAAATTACAGGGTTCACACTCACACACAGACTGCAGAGCGTCTCTCATGGTTCTGATTTGGACACATTATCGTCGCTAGACTTGTAGTCACGCTGTTTAATCAGCCCTAAAGTAGCTACTTGAGCTGTTTAACCTGTTTGGAGAAGTTTATTTACAAGTGAAACCGGTGTTGAATTGTTTTGTTAAACGTGTCAATCAAGCAAAAACTTTAAAATCAGCAGGAGACAAAAGTCTGAGCAGCAAAGATGAACTTTCAGGGTTCACAGCACAAATAAGGATGTACTTACAGAGCATCACTTTCTGACTACCAGGCGGCAGGACTAATTTACAAAAAGAAGAGAGGAGGGAAATGAATGAGGAAGAACAAAAAGCAAAAAATAAATTGGTTATGAGAGAAGATTATAAATACAAAAAGGAATTAAGTGATAAGCACTTAACATACACACAAACTCAGGGAGCCTTCAGTTTCAAAAACAGGTTTCTGCCTCTCATGTGTCAAACAGTATCTGTGTCACAAACATCATGAAGGGATTGGGAATACATTTTTTTTAAAAAGTGCCATTTTAAATCCTGTTACCATCAGTCAGGTGACATAGGTGCTACTTCTGGTATCAGTTTACATCACATATCAAGAACAGAACGAGACAAAACAACAGGGAGGAACGGTCGTGTCTGAGGTACAAACGTATCTGATGTAAAGTCCTGTCTGAGGGGTCGAATAAATCTAATCCACCCTGACCGCTAAAGATCGCTACATCTATCTTGTTGTAATCTGAGGGAGTATATCAGTTTCTCTATTGTTTAGAGCAGAGTTGTACTTTTAATGTCAACAATTAAAAAGGAGAACAGGTACAGCAAACGTGTTCATGGTCATCCCACACCTTTTTTTGACCAATTACACTTAAAATTACTCATTTGACTGTTGCTAGGCCGTGAACCCAAAAAATAGGTTTCATCTTATCTACTAGCTTCTCATATTAGCGGCTCCTCTTCTTTGTGCATTTTTCCACCATTTATCTCACAACACCTGCGTGACCTTTCATTTTTTTTAGAGTCAGCTTTTGCTATTTTTTAACCATGATTTCCAATCCTGCTCTATCTATCCTTTTTATTGTGTTTTAACGTGAGGTTACAAAAAAAAATAATGAAGTTTTAAAGCTGCTACAGATCAGTGTGAGGTTTACATAACATGATTATTCATAGTATAGCTGATATGAAGGCATCATGGTGAACTTCTGTCTACTCGAACCCGTCGAAACAGTTTCATCAAGCAAATTAATGTTGTTCAGTTCTGCTGTATTCTTATTTCTACATTTCACATTTCAGCTCCACAGTGCAACAGAGAGCAGATATTAAAGAGCACATGCACATTTTCAGCTCTGAGGCTCTACTGGAATATCTTTAACATAATTTACAATGAGCCCTCTGCGTTATGATTGGTTAGCTTCTCAGCACACTTTGTAAACAAACAGGATTTCGCTTATTTCTCTTGTCCTTTAAAGTAAAATATAAACTTCTCAAATGCACATCTGTACATGTTTGTGCCCTGAATCCAAAATATGAGAGTAGAAAACCTTAGCAACAACCTTAGCAACAACCTTAGCAACAAAGGCTGCACAGCATTTGCAAACAATCTAACGTCATCCCAAGGAGGAAGTGATGGATTTTGACTTGCAGGGGAGCATTTTTACATACATTCAACTCAAGTTTGTAACAGAAAATCACAAAGAGCATATATCCAGTTTAAGGATATGTGCAAGACTAGAGACTGAAACAGAAGATGCAAACACCAGACAGTCATCTGGGTAAGAACGAGCACTTTTAAATGAGCAGCAACAACTTTTTTTGGCATTTTATTTAAGCATAACTGTCAGCGATGGCGGCTGTTGTACCATCGCTCTGTTGACACTCATAGTGTAGTTTAGATTTTCTGATATTTCCAGCCCAGAATCACCAAGAGGAGGCGGATGTGATATTTTTTTTTCCTTCCTCCAACTCTGCTGCTGGTAATTACAATGCAAATGATGCATCATGAAAGCGGCATTTCAGATGGTTTATATGCGGCAGAGCTGTTATCAACGGGACAATCAGCATAATCGGTAATCCTTTGGCCAACAGGACTGCTTGGATGTCACACACACACACACACACACACACACACACTAAGCAGGGAGATGAAGAGGTGTGTCAAAAAGAAAAAAAAACAGCCAGAGTTGCAACACATACTTTCCCTCAACCTGCCTCGTCTCTCTCTTCTCCACTTTGATAGGCCGTGTTTCTCTGAATGCCCGTCTGAATGCCCGTCCTCGCAGAAAAGAAACCAGATAAACTAGTTTTCTTTTTTTAAAAGTCAGACGTGTGAATGCAGGAGCAGCCACTGTAATTCAAAGCCTCAACCTCTCTTGTACCTGCAGCGCTTTCAGATCTGTCCGCTTCTATTGTGGAGGGACAAAACTTCGTCTCTCGTTCCAGTTTGTTTTGAAATTTTTTTGGAGGATCTCTCACCGAAAACTCTCACATTCACTGTAAACACTCGAATCCTTTTCGGCAATAAAACTTTCATTACACCTGAAAACACCAAACAGTGATGTAACACCGTCTTTTATCGATTACACCACACACACACAGGTGTTTTTAAGTGGTTTAAAGAGTGGGAGTTTTATTGTCTCCTTTCAGCAAACTGATTTCCGCTTCGTATCTTCTGGCAGGACTTTTCAGCAGCTTTATCTGTGGTGTCTGAAAATTGGGGTTTTAAACACTTCCAGGAACATTTCTCATCTCCTGTGGAAGAGTAACTCATCATTATTCTCCTCATTTTTTTTACCTTTGCTGTGTTTTACTCATCTTTAGTCTTGTTTAAAGTTTAAATCAGACATTTTTGGGTTATTCTTGCTTATTTTCCTCGCAGCCAGAAACCCAAAAACTCACCTGTGAAACCCTCCAAAAAAAAAAAAAACATGTAAAAGTTCCTCCCTTAACAATCTGCAGAACTTTTATCTTGTCCCATATTTTGTTCTCCACTTCACTTCCTTAATATCTCTCAATATCAGTATCTTTAAATATTTATGGGCCACAGAACCTCGTTGGGAACATGGGTAATTAAGTGGAGAGACATCTGAAGCAGAGCGCGGAGGAGCCAGGGGCCTGAGAGCTTTGGCTAAAACCAAGTGGGTGTCTGTCTTCACCTTGTAAAAACCCTCGTTTCTTTTTTTCGTTTAAAGCTGCTGAGGGGAAAACTTAACAGGGAAAAAGTTCAATCTGAGTGTAAAAGGGTTATCAGACATGTGTCACTACTGGATATTAAAACTTTTTGTATGATAAAATGCTGCAGAGTGCTGCGTAAATGTGATGTTTTATATGTTTCGTGTATGATTCATGACTGATTAGGCTGGACCTAAAGCACCGTGCAGTTCAATATACTGTTAGAGATAAAACACCAAGATGTATTATTATGGAGAAAGAAGCTGGGTGTCCCTTACAGAGAAGTTCAAAATACAATTAGATAACGTACACGCAGACTAAAATAGTTAAAATACTAATTAAAACTGTTTTACCTAAAAAACTCAATGTTGGGCGAGCAGCGGACTTCCTGGAGGGGCTGTTAGCCGAGCTGCTGCTAACGTTTGCCCAGTTTATTTCTCTGATAACTTAAGATCCAGACGTCCAATGACTAAAATCCTTCTTGCGGCTAAAAGATCAAGTTAAAAACCAGCTAAATTTATCATGAAAATGTGGCTTCAAACTGAATAAAAGTCCATTTCTAACAGTTTGTGTGGAACAAGCACAACAAAGCCCATGTATTATCTTGTATGTGTGTAAGTTACTCTTTGCTAGACGCCATTGTAGCGGACAAACACGGCGCCGACGCATGCATCTTGTGCACTATACTCTTTGGTAGAGGTAGAAAACTATTAATCAGATCCAGCTCTCTCAGATGGGAGGGGTTGGACTTCAGAGCTGAGGCCAGAGAAGGATAGCTGATCTCTGACAAACTGCAGTTAATCTATCTGAATAAAGATGTAGATAAAAAAATCCATTTATAATACAATCAGATGGGTTCAGGTTTTAAATATGAGGTTCAATCATTAATGAACTTTTATCTAAAATGAGCTGAGTGACTTTGTCGTTGTGTTGTTGTGGCTCTTTGGTAGAGGAGGTATGACGCCATTGACAGGCCACCAAATGAAACGGTCCGTTACTTTGATTAAAATGACAGATTTCTCTGGGTTTGAAAACTGTTGGAAACATTTGGGATAATGTAAGAACACAACTCAACAACATATAGAACATAGGTCTAGTTGTTTTTAGACATTTTAATGAGGAATAATTACATATTAGAGCTTTAAAGAGAACATGGAATAATGAGGAGTAACTGATCAGTGGATCTGAGGACTGACTGACTGGCTATACTGAAATCTTTGGGAAATATAAGCAGGGACTCTTAGTTGGAGATGATTCTGAGAAGTCTAGAAGATATTAAATGTAGTGTAAGTGTATTTAACCTGATTTTGATGGGAAGCATAGCTGCATGTCATCAGTGTAGCAGTGATAATGGATGTTTTAATTTCCTATCAGGCTGCAGTGGAAGCATAATGAAAATAAAATCAGGCCTAGGATGGAGCCTTGGGGTACACCACAGGAGACAGTAGCGGGGGAAGGTGAGAAATTAATCAGTGAAGCATGAAAAAAAGAAGCGGAAGAAGGTCTGGCCTCGCATACAGCATGTAGAGCTCAAGGCCATACACTCAACCAATTATGGTTAGTTTTTTTCTGATCAATATCATTTTTTTCTAGGAACCAGCAAAAAAAAGGAAAAATGGCACCAAGTCTACAAAATGATATAAATATACATCCAAGTTACACATCTGGTGTGAATAATCCAGGTCTGTTAAAACGTTAAAATCACTCAAGTTCAACCTTTTATTAGTTTTTTGTACATTGATGAGAAAATCTTTGCATACCAAGAAGCTCACGTATCAACGTAGCTGTCGTGTTTATTAGATAATAACACTTTTGATTTTAAGATGTTTACAGTGTTTGTTGCAATAATCAAAATATCATCTGCTCATAATTCAAGCATTAAGGTGCCAATGTAGAATTTGCACCTTCTTTTAAAGGATAATTCCAGTTTATTACAATCTAGGTTTCATTTTTTATAGTTTTGGCCTGCAGGCATATCGATAATAATGACATTGTACTCACAGAGTTAATTTCTGGGAATGAAGGACTAAACAAACTCCGAACTTATATATCAGAGAAAAATAAGAAGGTGTACACAGTTTACAGAGCCACTTCCTGCTTTGAGGGATTATTAGGTACAAGTTAATTGAAAAATGTTATAATTTTACTCAACAGCAAAAGTAATTGGTTCCATTATTCGTCACTTTACTTTCATTACTCAGCAGCTCCGTCAAAGGTGCCTTTTAAACAACTTCAAAGCCTCCACACCCACATGATCCATCTCCTGTATTCAACACGTGCAGAAAAAAGGAAAAGGAGACGACAAGGTTTAACAAACAGTTACAGTCGACAGTTTGGAGGTATTTACTGACCATCATCCTTTCAGTGAAGCCGCTTTGTTCTCACAGCCTCCAACTCTGAACTTAAACCAGCTGATCCCTGAACATAGCCTCACCAGTAGCTAGCATTAGCACGCCAGCTAAATAGACACAACATGTTGTAGTGTAAACTCATATACAAGACAGTGACATGCTAAAGTGAAAAACATTGCTGCAGATTAATTTTTTGTAACTGTAATTTATGTAACCATCACTTTAAAACTTCATTATTTTTTGTAACCTCACATTAAACACAATAAGAAATAGAGCAGGATTGGAAATAATAGTGGAAAATAGCAAGAGATGACTAAAAAAATTAAAGGTCATGCAGGTATTGTGAGACAAATGGTGGAAAAATACACAAAGAGGAGGACACAGTAATATGAGAAGCATTAGATAAGATGAAACCTATTTTTGTGTTCACAGCCTAGCGACAGGCCACTGAGTAATTTTATAATAGTATAATTGGTCAAGAAGGTATGGGATGACCAGATGAGGCGTGACCAGAACCGCAGGAACAGCGCCGAGCTGTGACCCCAATTTGACATGGCGGCCAAACCGTGTAATGACGTCATGTGATGCTATCGGGCCCAAAAAGACTTTTCCTCACAGACTTACATTGTGAATCAGACGTCTGTAAATCAGTGGATACATTTTTTTGAGCATCACAACCTAGAAAATGACTCGTCTCACTGTCAGAATTTGATCCGTTCGGTCCGATCACATTTCAAAAGCCTAAAAGAGCCGCACGACTGAATTGTTTTATCCTCGTCCAAGTTAGCAGGAGGGTTAAACAGGAAATAGCTGACTTGGCTGGCGAAAGTCACTAGTGCGCTCGCTCTATGGGCCCAGTGATCCTGGAAGATCCGGATGATTTTATGCACGGAAGTCAAACTTTTTTGGTTTCATGCACCACTGAGCAACTTTCATAGGAATGAACTAGGTCTCCGACACCGTATCCAGTTCTGTTTATACATCCATGGTCAGAACATGTTTGTTGTTTCCTTTTGACTCTGTACCTGTTCTCCTTTTGATTGTCGACATTAAAAGTTCATCTTTGCTGCTCAGACTTTTGTCTCCTGCTGATTTTTTTTGGACTCCTGCAAGTTTTTGTTTGATTGACACGTTTAACGAAGCGATTCCTACAATGTAAATAAGACAAATTAGGAGTTTTCTGGAGTCATTGTGAACCAGATCACCACACCTCCAGTCTCCAGCACCAACCTAGCAGGTACTGGACCAAATAGAAACTGATATCAAGCCTCCATCAAACCATCAGTAAGATGGCGAATAAGTCGACCCACAAACTGATAAAGTGACTGGAGTGTAGTTACTGATTTTCAAACTGTAATCTCTTAAACTACTGTAACATTATTCTCATCAATTACTCCGTTGAGCACAATATTATCATACCCAATATAAAAAATCATGAACAAAACCATAACAATAAGATTCAGATTGTAACAAACCAGATTTCACTGATATCAGCAGCTTTCCAGTTTTTTTCTGTGTACTGATGATCCGTCTCGTCTGCGTGTCTGCGTCCAGGCTGGCAGGGTGTGGACTGCTCCATCCCGTGCTCCAGCGGTACCTGGGGACTGAGCTGCAATCAGACCTGCCAGTGTGCCAACGGGGCGGCCTGCGACCCGGTCAACGGAACCTGCACCTGCTCCCTAGGCTGGAGGGACGAATACTGCGACTTACCGTGTCCTGTGAGTTTCTGTCATTTAAATGTGAATTTATTGTTCAGTCGCATGCAGGAAAGAGTTCAAGAAGGTGGAGGCTCATTAATCTTTGTTTAGCTTTAACTGAATTAATGAAACACCAATTAATGAGAGCATTAATGTCTTGTAAAGACAGCACGGTTTACATTTATATTTTCTGATGTGTTCTTGCCGTCGTTAGGAGGGGTCATACGGACTGGAGTGCAGAGAGAGATGTGACTGTGTCAACTCTGATGGCTGTGATCCAGTGACCGGCTTATGTCGCTGCCTTGCGGGTTGGACAGGTCAGTTCTGCAGCCAGAGTTTGGGAGCAGTTGGCACTTAATTGATTATTTCCAAATGCAGACACACACACATATGAGACCACAGCGGTGGAGTATCAGTCAGCTTTACAAAGTTTAGAGGTCAAATAAACCACTTTATAATTGACAGGCAGTCAAGAAAAATGTATTCAGGAAATATTCAGAAATGAAAACATTTAGAAAACCCTGCACGCAAGCAATGAAATCACAATCAGTGAATCAGATTTTAGTGAACTTTTACCTGCAGATTTATGCGTTTGAACGACAGGAAACCGTCCTGACAGTCCTGACCTTTTAAGGGAACAGATCTCCATTAAAAATAGAGGAAGCTATGGTAGCTGCATTGCACCATTCACTTTTATATCATCCCCTCTGTCAGAGTGAAAACTTCTCCACAAAAGAGAAATGGTTTACTGACTGTTATAAGAAAGGAGTCGATGGTATCTAAACTGTGTGAAGTGATTGGTCCATTAGTGACCAAGATAAGCTAATGAGCTAACAAAGTAAATCATAGCATATCACAACATATCATGTTAGTAAACTCTGTAGCTTGGATAACTTCATTATAACCTTTTATTGAACAAAATGATGTGCAATAGTGAGCAAAATGCCAGAAGGAAGTAAACACAACAGCAGAGAGAAAATAGAGAATCTCCTACAAGCTAACCGCTAACAGATAGCAAGTTAGCAGTTAACTTGTCAGCTACAGCAGGTCACCAACTAACCATCCAAGTAGTCGCTACATCACCAAGCATCCTCACCTCCAGACTTCTTATCTTCACCAAATAAAAGGTGATAAAAGGCTGTTAAATTTGTAAAGGCTCTGAACTTTGAAAAAGATAACTAATGGGTCCCCTGCAGCGCTCGGTATCCCACAATCCATTATGCACCAATCAATTCTTAGTGGATCCTCATCAGCTCAGATAATCACGAAATAACACATTCGCCAGGTATTTACATTCCTGTAATTATCAGTGACAGGTGAACATACGTGTTAAACAAACCCGACTCATTAATGAAAGGACGCTGCAGGAGGTAGGTCATTGAAACCAGCCGTTAACGCCACTAAAACTCAGAGTTAAATGGATTTATTTACCATTAATCTGTCATATTAATGCTCCTAATGTTCCTTCATGTGTGAAAAATAGCAAATTATACTGTATAATTGTGTATAATGAAAGTTGTCTCAGTTTTGGTACTTTGTTGATCATTTGAAAGCAGCATCCCAGCGAGGAAATGATTGACTGAGCAGTGAAGTTTTTCTCTCAGTGATGCAGTTTTAAAAAATATATGTACAGTGTTACATTCTACACTTCCAAAAACAAAAAAAAACTAAATAACTAAACAAAAAAAAAAACAAGACAGCACAATGTGACTTTCCAAAAAAGTTCTTGTTCCTAACTTTAACTAAATATTGTAAGTCAGTCTCTGGAGAGCGATGCAGGCTGCGCGCTCCTTTTGTCCACATTCCTTCAGAAGGTAAGTCCACATTTTTCTAGAAGAAGTGGAATTATCCTCCTGTCCTGCTGGAGTCCAAAGTCGATAAGCAATGATTGCTGCAGAAGAACAACAACTTCTGGGTAAAATCCAAGAGTGCACAGAGTTTAGCTCGAATAGAACTCGCTTTGACAATAACACGGCTTAAATATACACTCAAGAACTCTCTGGAAATGCAGGTTTAAGTCGAATTGTGTGTAAACGTTACTGAAGCATCTGTCCTTTAAATCCACACAAACGACGACCTTCATCAGAGCATCTCTCTCCTCAGAAGCACTTCACAAGTTCAATGGACAACAATGGAGTTTCTGGTGTGTGCGCTACATGAAGAGCAAACAAGAGGAAAGCTGCATTTCTATCAGACGTATCTCTGTATGTCAGTAGTTAAAGCTAGTCCTGGAAAGCTCACAGTGGTTCGTCAATCATTATTGATACAGTGAGGTTATGGATACAGTACAAAAACATTGAGGGTAACGTTTAGATGTGCATCACTTAGTCAGTGGGTTGGATATCTTAAACCAATTTCTTAAAGGAGCTTTAATCAACATTTTTTTTTAATAATAATGTCTGATCTGACAGTGTGTAATGAGTCGGTTGTAGCTCGTAGTGATGAACCTACAGAGAATTATCAGCGACTCTGCAGCTCCTCTCGGCTTTACGGAGCTTTATAGTTGAGTTTCAGCTCATTGTTTATCTGTTTAGCTGCAACTTTTACTGTTCTGGTTCACTCTCAGCGGCTCTCATGGCGTCGTTTTCAAGAGAAAAAGCTGTAAAAATCTGCTGTACACTACCTGCTCAGCAGCAAACAGCAAACAAGCACTTGTTGTGTCTCAAATTGCATATTTCTGTACTTACACTTTACATTTTGTTCACACTGAGAAGTTTGGAAAAATGCACTGCGAGTACCCGGATGGTTCACTCAAAATGGTGTCACTATGGACACTTCTCACTCTCAATGGTCGCCATCTTGGCTACGTAGCGGAAGGAGAGGGAACACTTTTCAAACTGTAAATGGCGGCCGGGTACGTTGTAACTATGGTGAACATCGCCACATTATACAAATATAAGTTATACATGTGTTTTTAGCACTAAACACCACTATACTACGGCCGGATATGTGTGGTCTGTAATGATTCGGTTAGCATGAACAATAAAGCAAATGCTAACGCTAGCGAATGCTAACGCTAGCTAATGCTAACGCTAGCTAATGCTAATTTGCGGTCTTCATTTCCGGTAAATGCACAACAGCAGTGTTTGATTTGAGACGACACTACACTGTCAAAATTTGCGCACTAAGTCAGTAAGTATGTAGTGCACATAGTTTACTACGTGGAAGTGTAGTAACGGGAGTACGTGAGACGCAGACACGGTTAGCTGTAGACTAGCTGGTAGCATTTAGCAGCTAAAGAGCCAGATATTTCCCTCAGGAGTTGGTAGAGAGCAGAAACAGAAGCTAAAAGAGAGAGAATATTGGACAAATGAATGATAATGTTGCTCCGTAACTGCTGGATGTGGAAATAAAAGCAACTGTTTGCTAACAAGTTCAACACATCAACTGAAAAGCTGATGATGAGTCAGTTTTGTGTTCATAACTTGTTTCTGCTGCTGTCAAATGTCCAAAAAAAAAAAAAAAAAAAATCGGTTACCGTAGGTTTGAAATTGAAACGCTCTGAGTGATGGACTCAATAAACGCTGTCAGCGCTTTAGTCTGGCCTTTAGGTCCTTTTGAAGGACACACCTTTGTGATCCACTTCCAGCCGCTACACTGGGAAACAGATTAGAGGAGTTTCAGAACAGACAATCTAAGACAGAAGACAGAGAGAGAGAGAGAAGACAAAAGAGAGAGTGTGAGGCTCGAACTGAGGGAAGAGGGAGGCGGCGCGGGCGACACCATGACACGAACTGAGACAACAAATCAATGTGACACACGCCGAACTCCAAACCTATAATTCTAAAACTGATGGAGATTCAAGCTTGAATGACTCTGACAGCCCAGCTCTCTTCAATAATTCAACTTCTCAAAGGTTCCCTGTGGATAAAGCCCCTTTCAAGTGAAACTCGGCTTTCCTCTCAGACACGTGTGTCTCATATGTTTTTTTTTTTTAGGGGAGAACTTTTTTTTTTTTTCATTAACATCCTCAGCAGTGGCATTAATGACCATGTTCTAGATGTAGCTCTGCTTATTTTACCCACTAATTGTCAATCGGTAGAGTCGTGATGAGTGATGATTGATACACTGATTAACATGTAGAGGGTGTTGTTGCCAGGAGGGTGAACTAGTCATGAAATGATATCATGAGGAGCTTCAATGTATTGATTAATATATTTGGATCAAAGTTGAGATCAAAGGTTAGTCGTCTGGTTTGAAGACATAAAGAAACGTGGTGTGTGTGTATGTGCTAATCTGAAACAGATAAATCCATGTAATTACAGTTTGGCTGAAGATTAGTCGAGATGCAGCCCCGCACAGACTTTTCCCATGATCCTTTATGCTCCTAGAGGGTGAAAACAGAAAACAATAAGGCTTCATTAGACAGTTTGTCATTACAAGAAATGGCAGAGAAAGAAAATTAATTTACCTGAGCTGCTTCTGTCTCGTAGTATCACATCAAATATTGATCTGTTGATCTGGTGAGCTGTATATACAAGACGTTTACATGAGTGTCAGATGTTGAAACACAGTGCAACAGTTTATAATATTTATTAGACTGTTTATTAGTATTTTAGTTATAAATAGTTATTTAAAATTATGATTTTTTCTTCTTTTTAATTTGCCTGAGCTGTTTCTGTCTCGTAGTAGATAGATATGTAGATAGATAGATAGATAGATAGATTATTAATCCCCAAAGGGAAATTCAAATTGCCAATAGCTCATCTAATTAAAACAAAACAAAAAACAAAAACAAATGTATTGTTTTTGTTACATCAAATATTGATCTGTTGAGATAGTAAGCTGTATATACAAGAAGTTTACATGAGTATCAGATGTTGAAACACAGTGCAACAGTTTATAATATTTATTAGACTGTTTTTTTTATTATTTGTTAAGTATTTTAGTTATTTGTAAAACATACTCAGAGCTAAATACAGTGCAAATGGCTACTATGGCAAGGAAAGAGACACTAATGTGTTTTAACTGGAAGAGGAAAACCCTCAAATACATTTAACTAAATGAATGTATTATCATATTTTCAAACCACATCTACTGTTTTATCTTAATATTTATTGGATACTAGCATCAGACTGAACTTTGACGATGAGCGGTAACATGAATGTGAGCATTTAATGTGTCAGTAGATGAGACTCGTCTTTTTTTGGTCGTTGTGGTAATTTTTCAAAAAGCATAAAAAGCATAATTCACTGCAGAGTAGATACCTGGAGCTTAAATAAATAAATGTGCTGTCTTCCTACTTTCACTCCTCACAGTGTAATAAATCTTTACGTCAAAAATAAAAGAATCTAATGACCAAAAAAAAGACCATTTGTTTAATTAAGCACAGAGGAGGCAGGTGTGTGATTAAACCTCAACATTTACTATATATTGTGCTGTTTATACAGTTAGCATAAAATAAATTTATGCACTTAACAATAACAGGAAAGTATATGAAATATGCATCAGAGACGTCCCTCGAGCCGTCTCACCATTGGTTTTTTTTTTCAAATGTAAACAGTTGTAGTCTTTATTTTGTGCATTGCATTATGGGACCATCAATCATGTAAACTATACTCAAAATCCAGAGAATAGTACTGACTTTTATTAAAAACAAAACATGCATACATGTATTGCACAGTAGTTATGGAGGCCATAAAGTCCCAAACGATGGTATTTTTTTATCTTGTGTGCACAAGATTAAAGAAAAAAACACCTTTTGGCACTTTAGGGCCTCCATAAAAAACAAACTAGCAAATCAATTATTCAAATAAAGCAGAGAACGCCGCCATGTTTCTACTATTAAAAGCTATAAATGCACCTTACTCCCCTGGTATCTATCATGCCTTTACTGTACACATAAAAGACACAAGATGATGCACACAAGATAAAAAACATACCAGCTTTTATGAGTCTTTGAAAAATATTTTAAAGGTTTTTGAAGTGAAAAAATCGGGGAATTAATTTATATATCAACTGTTCTTTTATTCCAAAAGTCGTGCAAGAAAGGGACGTATGTATAATAAAACCCCTGTGAGCGTGATTAAAGGGAGAGTAACCGCCCTTCAGGGACACTCTAAGTAGTAAAGCGAACGCACCCGTGAGGTGGCGGCTGTTATGGATAATCCATAACTGACCAGGACAACAAAACGTCAAGCTGTACTCTCCTGTTCTCTCAGACAGAAGATGACCAGGAGCCTCACAGCGAAACAAAGGCCAGAACGCAGGTCATCGCCAGACGAGACAAGACAAAAACCCCAAAGATACAAACTGAGGTCATAGATTTATGATTCAGGACTGATGAACTAACTTCTCTGATTTGCTTAAAGGCTGGTTTTTGGACAGTCAGGGTCAACCGTCCAAACAACAGAGACGTGTCTCTTGAGTCGTTCACTAGCAAGGACCACACGATCAATGATATGCGTTTGAATGATTTATTGAGGAAAACGTTTGATATGCTTCGTTCTTCCGGTTGCTGACTGCGTTGTGGGGAAGCTTACAGGGAATCCGCAGCGGACCCTCTCAGGATCCTACGAAGGTGAGGAACAATCATGGAGAAACAAAGAGAGAAATGGGGTGGGATGGGAGGGAGGGGCGCAGAATACGAGGGCGGGAGCAGCTTAGAGGGTGAGGTGGTATTTATAGGAATGCCGGACGTGGCGTAATTGAGGTGTGAAACTTCGCTGGTAGCTCCAATTAAAGCATTTCCAGAAACTTTTAAACAAACTCCTCTTTTGTTCGTCTCTTCTTCAACCTGAAACCCGCCAGTGTATCAGCTCCGAAAATCCACAACAGCGCCGATCATTTCACCGTAACTGGCGCTCTGTTGGTTTGGGAAATTCAAAAAAAGTCTAAAAAAGCAAAGCGAGAGCAGACGTTTGTGAAGCAGCAGCCTGGATGTGGGAGAAGAGGGTTTAAGTTTGGAGCAGAGCAAATCTGTGTGAGACTATCTGAGTGTGAGGGCAAAGTTAAAAAAAACAACATGAAATCAAGAAACCACGCTCTCGAATCGAAAGACCACACTCTCGAATGTGAACACACAACCGGACACACTCGGATTTCACAGAAGCAGATACAATTTTTGATGCAGCGTGTGCTTGTGTGCAGGAATAAAGACATATTACATTCATTATTATAGACGCAGCAGTGCCAGACACACACACACACACACAGAGAAGTTACTTCTAAGCTTCCTTTGTTTTAGTCTGTCTGCTCCTACGTCTACCACAGAGAGTCAAAACGAACCGAAATAGGTCGGAAACATTCACAATCTGTGTTTTCTTTCAACACCGCTCGCTGTCACACAGGAAAATGATTATTCCAGTAACTTTAGGGCGGGCGGGCGGCGGCGGCGGTGGTGTTGAGGTGATAGAGGAATTTAACATTTGGCCTTTTTTCCCTCCGCTACCACGTCTCTTCTCCTTTTGTTTTAACTCGCCGCAGCTCCGAGGGATAGAGCTTCTGATTTTCATTCGCTTTATGGCTCAGAGGTAGTTTATTAATTGAGTTATAATGGCTGCCTGGCGCTCCACTCTCATATTCCCTCATATTCTATGTCAAAGGAAGTTTCTAATGAGCTGCAGATATGCCAGGCTGCAGAAAAAGACGACGGAGAGAGAGACGACAGAGAGAGAGAGAGAGAAATACTGTATTTGCACCCGATAATACTGTCTGTGTGTCCTGCTGTCTGTCTGTTTCTATATTTAGATGTGGAGGTTAAGTTTGTTCCTCTGTGTGTGTGTGTGTGTGTGGGTGTAACTAAGAATTAATGTAACGTCAGTCTCTTGGGCGCTGCGGTCTCCAGACTGTCCCCTGCGAGCAGCGAGGGCTCTGATCCGTTCTGCAAGCCGGTTTTTGTGTAGACAAGACTCCTGCCTCTTAGGACACACACACACACACACACACACACACACACATGCAAGACTGATGAAAGAAGAAGACACTTCAGCAAATGATTAAAGGGCATAAAGTCCCGGGCAGAATTTAGGGAATTTAGTTTTTTTGTTTTAAGGCCCTTTCACACGTACCTTGTTTGGTCCGGAGACTTTCAAGCTTTTCAGTTCGAGCTGAACCAGAATTATATTTGTGAAACTTCCCCCTGAACCGCCGTCCAATGAAAACAGGTGGTTTCTAAGTGTGCAAACATTTCCTGGATGGTTCAGACTATCGGAGTAATTACAGGAAGGACCGTAAAAAAGGCAGCACATGAGGAGAGGAGGAGACCGAGGCTTTAACTGAAATATATTCTGATGACGTTTATAAAGAGTCAGCTGGGCGAATCGATCTAAAAATATTGATGCTACTGCTTGGTATTGATCAGTACTTGCGTTTAAAGATCGATTCTTAAGTTTCAGTTTCTCCTCTCTCTGCTCACTCAGTCCCGTTGCAGAGCGGCCGACTTGCTGTGCAAATCCCGCCCCTCCCCTGCCCTATCCTTTCCTTACAGTAGTGTTTATTCACAAAAACTGAAAAAGTAAAGTTTTTTTGTATATTTTATTTAAGCACACACAATATAAAGACAAAACCAGACAAGAACAAACAAAACAAAACAAAAACACATGGTGCCAGCTTCTTACTCAATGCAGAGAAAACTTGTTAATTAACGAATGTCCCGCAGTGTCCGTCAGCATAGATCAAGTCCAGGACAAGAACAGAGACAGTGCGGTGTGTTCAGGTCCCGGTCTGTGGTCTGTCCTTACTGATAATGTTCTATGAAAGGAGCCCAGATCTTCTTAAACTTATCTTGTGAGATAGAGATTGAAAACCGAACCTCTTCCAGGTGCAAGAAAAACATCAACTTTGGTTTGGACCTTCAGGTAAAGCAACAAGTAGTGCTTTATAAAGAGCATAAAAGGCATTAAAACACAAGTAAAAACACATTTAAAAACAATAAAAAAGTGTTAAATTTGGAAATAAAAAGCAGCAGAAAGGTGTGAAACGTTTCCTCGTAGGAATTTGACATTTATTCCCACAGAAGCAACAACAAGTCTGCGAGTGTCTGTGGGGAAGCGCTGATGTATCGGCTGCTTTGCATAGTTTTGAATGTTAATGCCAGCGAAAGATTCAGTGGCGGTTTTTCATATGCAAATGTTTCGGGGGGGTGCACCGACCGCTTCAACAGAGGGGAAACTACAGGACTGTCTCTTACTACAGATGTGCTTTTTGAACATGTCGTGGCTTGTACGCATACACGGAGGAAGTGTGTGTGTGTGTGTGTGTGTGTGTGTGTGTGTGTGTGTGTGTGTGTGTGTGTGTGTGTGTGTGTGACAAATGAGCCTACGGGGCCGAGCAGCGAAGAGCTCAACACCACTGAAGGCCACAACAAAGACAGAGCTACAGATCCATTAATACAACAACCTTAATAGATACACACGGACACACTGACACTCACAATCTATATCAATCAATCCAGCACAACAATATGGCCGACGGACGCACGGACCGGCGCCACAAAGGCATAACGTATGTTTTCATTCACCGAAGCTGACGGCTCGCAGCAGCAGCAGTTCTTCCTTCTGGGCAAACTTCTTGATGACTTTGGGGAGGAAGTTGTGCGGCTGAATCAGCTGGTTTTCGATGGACAGCGTGGCCGATGAGTAGAGTCGCAGCTGTCCCCCGGTGTTAAGAGCGAAAGATTTTATCCTCCTCAAGGTGGAAAAGTTCCTCTCTGACTCTGAGCAGAGAGACGGTCTCAGAAAAAGCCTCCTCTAAGACAGGAAGCCGTCTGAACCGGTGTGAAGTTCAGTGCGGTCGACTCGTTTCTTACAGGTCATAGTCTCACACTCAGGTGTAGAGGAGGACAGATTGTGGTGGTCAGGTGGACTGAGAGATATCGGCCGACTCATCGTGGCCTCGCAGTGCTGTTTCACATTTTCCTCACAGATTAGTACACGTACCTGTTTTCTTCCACCTGTATGAGCTGTTAATTTAGGCAAACAAGCCCAATATCACAGCATCGTCCAGATGATTCCTGCTGCTCTCCTCTCTTTGTAAAACCTTCTTCAACCATCTGTGTGCAACCTGTCAGCCGATTTATCTTTAAAAAGCACTCCATGTTAAACCAGCAGTTTGAGTGATGGTGATATCCTGTGACTGGTGGCCTTTTTAAAGCACTTTAATTCCAGTTTCTTCTCCAAACTAGCATGAAATCCTCTTCGTTAATTTAAAGTTAGCAGACATTAAGCTTAGAAAGTCTTCCCTCTTCTTGCCGACTGTAAAATCCAAACTAGCTCCACGACAGCATCATTGGAAATATTTAACAGCTGATTGGCTAGCTTGTCTTTAATTTCTTGTGTTCTGTATTGAATTCACTCTGAGCGTGCATGTTCATATCCTCACACATGCTTTGTTAGAGAGAGGTGCTAGCACCACGTTCACGCCAGCCACCGTGGTTCTACTGCGGACACGAATCTGGGAAAATGTAGTCTGAAGCTGCGAGGCAGGGACCAATAAACATGATCAAATGATGTAATGCAATTTAGGAAGATGCTGCATTCATAGATGATACATTACAGCAGATAATAATATGAGATTTAATAATAATAATAATGTTCTTGCTGGAGATAACAGGTGAATCTATGACCAGTCACCAGCAGGACCAACAGATGACTTTAGCTATCAGTATCTCTGCATGTGTTTGCTGATAAGTAACAAAAAAAAACACTCAGAAAGACACAAACATGTCTGAAGTTTGTCCACCAGAAAGTCAAATGTCCTGCTCAGAACTTATCTGGGACCCAAAGAGCACGCCTTCAGCACGTCCCATTTCCACAGCACATCCGCCACTCTCCCCTTCTGTCTCTGATCGCGTGTCCCTCCCACCCCAAACCCTAAAAACTAACTTTCTCAGATGCCTGAACGAGACAGCGCCCCCACCCAGAGTCTCGATCCCCCTCCGTTCCTACTGACCTCCCCATCCTCAATGCTTCTCCACTCCCTCCTTCCCCTCCCAACATCCCTCTAATCTATCCTTCCCCCTTTCCACCCTGCCTTATATCCAAATCTAAGGGATCCCTACTCGTCTTAACCAATCACAGTTAAGCACGATGACGACAGCAGACAGAACAGGAAGCTTTTCTTCAGGAAACATCTGCAGCCAAAGACAGATGCAGATAATTCTCATGTATTTCACCTTGTTAATGGTCACATAGTTTAGTGATTGTTACTGTTTCAAGGATAAAACATGAGATGCTACTTTTGCTATAAATAAAGTTATAAAAGAGTCTGATGATGAGCTGCATCACGTCCGGTCATAACCGGCCGGTCTGATGTGTGTTTACAGGTGTGAGCGTTCACCTTACAGCAGCCTGGTGACATCAGGTGGTTTAATAACAGTGAACAGCCGTGCGTGATGCCACTGCGGCAACAAATCAGTCCTGCCGCCTTCAAGATGCTGCGGAGATTTAATGAGCTGAAGGAGAAGATTTTTCATACAGTGTTAACAGCTGTGGAACGCAGATATCCACGTCCAGACTGATTCACCGACTTTCCTGCTTTAACAACATGATTTTCTGTGCTGATTCTGGTCGGAGATCAAATGAAATAACTTTTAAATATATATTTCAAGCGTTAATGTTATTGCTCTCTGTGTGTTTTTGAAGCTGTTTTTAGCACAATTAAACATTAAAAACATTAAATATCAAACCAGCAAGACTCACAAAAACAGGAAATGTCAGTTTAAAAAGAAGCGAGTGAATATAAAACGCTCGTGTCCCTTCATTTTAAATCACTGGTCAGCTGATCTGAGAGACTTTAAAATTACCATTCGTACATTTGTTGGGGACTATTTTCAGCAGTGGATGAATGTGTGTGTGTGTGTGTGACTCATTGATGTGTTTTTAATAGTTTATCTGACAACAATGGAGCTCTGTTAGTAGCTTCGTTCTTTTCATGGGATTTGTTGACTATCAGCAGCGTTAACAGGGAGAAGAGGATCGAGGGGTTGCTTTGGGGTATCTTTGTCGTTCCTATCCGTCACATCCCTCCTCTCTTCACCTCTCTTTCACACTGTTTCCTCCCCCCGCCCCCCGCTGACTCCGTCTCAAACGTATCCTCTAACGTTCCCTCATCCCATCCACCCGCTCGTCTCCTCTTCTCCAAGTTAAAGTGACACATCTGAAACTTTGTGTGAGTGGAGTTAGATTAGAGTCGGTTTGACTTCACCTTTAAAGCCGCGTAGCTCAGAAACAAAGTCTCCCGCTTTACCCGCAGACGACTCAAATCTGTGTGTGTGTGTGTGTGTGTGTTTTCCGCAGGTGTCCATTGTGACAGTGTGTGCGAGGAGGGACGCTGGGGACCCAACTGCTCCTACAGCTGCACCTGTGAACACGGAGGCTCGTGCTCGCCGGAGGACGGTGCCTGCGTGTGCGCTCCGGGTTACCGCGGCACCAACTGCAGACGAGGTAAAGACACACACACACACACGCATACATTTCACCTCCTGCACCTTTAATTAACAGCAAGGATGAGGAAGAACGAATCCAAAAACAAAGCAACACGACAGTTGACACATTTAATTATATTAAATAAAGTCCTGCTCTCAGAAGGTATTCAGATACACTCAAACATCAAAGTCCTGGTTGCTGTTGCATCAGTAATGGAAGTCCTCTAGATAATGAGATAATAATCTTCCTGCTTTCAGATTGGGATTACATGCTCCTTTACATGTAAATGTGGCGTCTCTAAAACTCCTTTAATGTCCGCGTTCAATTAGCTGCCATGCAACGTTCTCAAAGCTCGGTCAGGACGCTCTTTAGTGTCACTTTTTAACACTCAGTGTAGTCCGATAGACTTCTGTTGAGCTCCCGAGACGCCAAGAGACCGCTGACAGATTTCAGCCTGGTCGCCAGAATGAAACGTTGGCATCGTTAGTTTCCATCTATAAGGGGAAACATGTTTTAGTTACATGTCTCCTCCTTCCTTCCTTGACTCCTGTGATGTTTTGGAAAGCAGGAGGCCGGGCTAGACAACACAGATAACGACCCCGAGACTCAACGCAACGTGACTTCAGAGGTCACAGTTCAATGTTTTGAAGCTAATGAACCAATTAGACTAATTTCTTCATATATATCGTCGGCCGATCTGCTCGGGTTAAAGACTCAGACTTTCAGAAGGCAGAACGGGAAGAGACGGCATACCTTCAATAAAACATTCCTCAGCAATAAGACATCAAAGGCTCATGTGTGTGTGTGCTTCGACCACCGCTCAGAAAAACATCCACAACACAGACACGCTGAATCTGATCTGTAATAGTATGAACGTTTCTGATGTGACGTACTTCACATCTGTTTAAGCTGATGTGTCATGTTGTTGGCAGGAAGTTGCAAATCAGCAGAGAGCACGCTTCGAGACCACCTCGCCGTTTTTATTTCATTTTTTTATTTTAACCAAGTGTCTTTTTTTTGTTCCTCAACTTAACCAGACCTTAATCTTTCCCCTTGCTATTAAAAAGGGTCGTGACCACGCTTCCATATGTGACGAGTACGGACTGAGAACGTGTCGAACGCGCACTGAGCTGAAACAAACATTCATAGAGTTTGTTATTCATATTTACGGATGTACAAGCCTCAATATAATATAAAAAGGACACACTATGATCTGCAGAGAGATTTGTGGCACGACCTCGCTCACTTCCGAGGTGCACGGAGAAAGAACGAAGCATGAAGGGGTCAAGACTCCAACAGCAGCAGCAGCAGCAGGAGTATAAAGAACAAGTTTATTATTGTTATTATTATTATTATTATGAAACCAACACAGCTCAACTTGTGGCCTTGATGAGGATCAGCATGCAACACAATAGAAAAAGCATCTAAACACCCCGTCGGCTGGCACGTATATGTTTTTGCATATTACTGGCTGTCTGTGTGATGTTTTGTTTCGCAGCTTATTGTATTTATATATTCTTTCTGATGAAGGCCACAAGCTGAAATGTGTTGGTTTCATAAGTTTATGCTACATGTGTGTTTGGGTTCTTGAGCCCTTCAGACTGATCTGCAGGCAGGATTTAACTACATACAAGCGTTCAGTCTTCAGACGAAGCTTGATCCGAGCAGAGCAGATCATATTGTGCAGAAGTTCTTTGCATTTGATTTTCTTTCCTGCAAAAAGCCTCAGAAGGAGAGGAAACATTCTGAATGTAAAATATTCATCTGAAACATAACAGCAAACAAACGAATGTAGTGCGATTATATTTATTTTTGACTCGAATGGAAGCGGAGCTCGAAGGAGCCGTCGCCCTCGGTGTCGCCGTCCCGCTGCGTCGCTGTTCGTGTGTCAATAAAAGCTCTCGAGTCTTGAAAAAAAAAAACTAATATTCTGACTAAATTGATAAAAGATATTATGTGAAAGCTCTGCTGACGCTCCAGATACGCTGCCAGAGTGTCTCACGGTCGGCCATCTTGATTGTTTACATTTTGCATCGTGAGCAAACGCTTGAAATTTTCCACTTGGAAATCTCCAAATTGAACGGATGACATGATCTCCTGTAATTATTTAAATGTTGTAACCAGTCAGTGTCATATCTGCTTCTTATTTTACTGTGGAGGTCACTCTGCCACACTGAGACCCTGATCCATAGCTTCATTTCCCCCAGCACCTTTCTGATCTCCTCCACTGACCCACACCTTCCCGAAGCCTGCGACTTTAAGATTCAGGGGCTGCTGTCCATCCGTCCCCCCCCCCGCACTGTCACACCGTGGTGAAATTTAGTTGGGTTTTTGTCCTGTCTCCTTGTCATTTCCTGTTTTATTTTGAAAAGTTATTCCCCTTGTTTCAGGTCACTTCAGGCCCTTCCTCATGTGTCTGATTACCCCGAGTGTTTCCACCTGTTCCCTCGTCAGTTTTTGTCATGAAATAAAGGACTTTTTTCCCCACATTTCTGTGCCTGGGTCCTGCTGCGTACTTCTCTGTCAGAAAAGTACACTTAGGGTAATCAGACAGACACATGAGGAAAGGCAAGTGACCTGAAACAAGGGGAATAACTTTTCAAAATAAAACAGGAAATGACGAGACAAGACATGGAGACAGGACAAAAACCCGACTAAATTTTACCACAGGGTGACACGCACCTTCCAACACACTTTTACTCACCTGTTTCCTCAGGCTTTCAGTCATCCTGTTAATCCTCAGCTGTTTTTATTTAAGTTTAGCTTGTTTCTCTTTTCTGTAAAGTGTCCTTGGGTGTTTTGAAAGGCGTAAATCTAGTTTCTTCTTCTTATTCTTCTTCTTATTATTCTTATTCTTCTTATTCTTATTTTTCTTATTCTTATTATTCTTATTATTCTTCTTATTCTTCTTCTTATTATTATTCTTATTTTTCTTATTATTCTTATTCTTATTTTTCTTATTCTTATTATTCTTATTCCTCTTATTCTTCTTATTCTTCATATTCTTCTTCATATTCTTCATATTCTTCTTATAATAATGGATGATGACCGGTGACTAACTTGGACTTAGAAGGACTGATAAGTATTTTAACAGCTCACACTTCCTGGTTGCTTTTGTAGCTTCACAAAGCCAAACAACATGTTTCACTATTTAAGATTTAAGACTGAGAGCAACCAGACAGACACCAGATGAATCACTACTGTTCATTTAATTACAATCTGTGAACATGAAAGCTTTTATAAAAATGAAGCATCCTGCACCTACATGGCTTATTTTTCATATTAAGTAAATCTATAAAAGCTGATTTTTGGTGGACAGTTGAGGAGAAGATCCACCGTGTGTTTCACATTTGTTCCTTTGCTTCCTCTGCATCAGGGTGATGAATTTAAGAGCCTCTCACAGCTCTACAGTTTAGGTAATTATCTTAATTAGGAAAACCCTGTAACATGAGAGAGAAAGCGGTTGGACCAGCCCGCGCCCCGGCTTGTCTTCCCACTTAGAGTAACATCAATTAAAACAAATTAAAGGCCTGAGGAAGACATAGGAGGCAGAGCTGATACAGCCCAACAACAGGGGGCGGCCCGAGGGAAACAAATATAAAGGTGTGGTGAACGTGGCAGATATTAAGCTTTCATATAGAAGGAGGTTTAGATTGGGACTAACTGGACCATGAAATTCATTATTAAAATGATCAAAGAACTAATCAGAGAACTAATCAGAAGTTTCTCCCCCCTCGACTCTGATATGGATCTTTCTCTCTCCATCACAAACACACACTGTCTGATAATGAACGTGTGTGTGTGTGTGTGTCTCCTGCAGTATGTTCGCCCGGTTTCTACGGCCATCGCTGCAGCCAGTCCTGTCCTCAGTGTATCCACAGCGACGGAGCGTGTCACCATGTCACCGGTCACTGCGAGTGTCTCTCCGGTTTCTTCGGCTCCCTTTGCAACCAAGGTCAGTCACGGCTTCCTTCAAAGTCTGTCGGCACGGAAACGTTTCCTGCTGCTGCTGTGTTTGTTTTTAAAGGGCAGACAGTTCAAGTTTTTATTTTCATGTCCTGATATTTAAAAAAAATATATAAATTGCTGCAAACCTTTTGTGAATGGAAATGAAATGAAAAACAGACTAAAACCTTCGAGATGTGCAGAGAGTCTTTAAATACTGAAACTTCAGCAAAGATTCAAGCTGGAAAATCTGCAGGTTGCTTAACTGTCGCTTCATGGTGTTACAAACAAATATACATAAGAATAGCTTCTAATAGGGTTCAAACACCAAGGTAAGGTCATTTTTATAGCATGCATACATAAACAGAAGCGATTCAATAATGATTAATAAATGTTAAAAAGAGAAAAAGAACAAGAAATACAAAAAAGACATAAGTGCAGGTTGTACACACCGACAACTTAGTGCTTCATTTTTCTCAAATTTGGGGGGTTTGACACCAATTAAAAAGAAAAATTGTCACAATTGGAGCAGAGGATGCTGGGATATCTTGACTTTTAGTCCTTTGTAGTGGTTTAAGCTTCAAAAACACTACGTTTCCCATAATGCAACTCGCATCAAAACTCACTTGTTCGCCCGGGCATTTGAAGGTCGTTACAGCAACAGTGTTTTACTGTTATTTGTTCTTGTTTCTTCTCTGATGTTATGTTGTTTAATCTATTTTTACTGTAAAACACTGTGGTTGTTTTTAAATGTGCTTTATAAATAGATTTGATTTGATTTTTCATTAGACATCATTCAAACATCTCCTCAAATCACAACCAGCCTTTCTTTCTTTCTGACTCAGTCTGAGATAACTGGCTGATTTAGTCGCATTCAGTTTGGACGCAGTGTCGCTACAGAGACACAATTATACAGCTGTTTAATATTTCTCATGATGATTAAATTGATCTTCATGAGAATCATCAAATAAACTTTTCACTATCGATCCAACTCACCTGGCATTTAAAAAAAAAAACATCTCAAGACCCAGTTGTGCTCTCTGCCTTTTCTTACAGAGTAACGCTACAAATCATTTTTACACTTTACACATAATATTTTTTTACCTAGATTATATATATATATTTACATTTTTTTTTACATATAATCACAAACAGTAGTCTGTGTTGTGCTCAAACTTGGCTTCTTTCTGTCTGCTTGGACTGATTTTTATTCCATGTATCAGTTGTGTAAACATCAGGACACATCTGGATAACTGTAGCCTCAGTTTGTGCCTCACACACACACATACACACACACACACACACACACAGCAGCAGAGAGGCGACACTGTGCTGCTCAGAGAACCGTGTTTATGCAAATAACACGACGATTTATTCCTTTTCTGGTGGCGGTAAACACAACACGTGTACCCGGCGATAACTGACTGCTGTATTCAGAGTTTTACAAGATATTCACAGGTAGCATGAATGAAAGTGTTTGTAGTGACTGTCGAAGCTCCAACAGAGACACAAGAGACTCTGACAGCAGCTGCTCACAGCTGGTTAGTCGCTAAACAGCAGAATTAGAGTTTGAGCATTTATATTTTGTTGCTTTATTTTAGATTGTATTCATTTGTGTGTGTGTGTGTGTGTGTGTGTGTGTGTGTGTGTGTGTGTGTGTGTGTTGTTATCCAGTCTGTTCACTACTTTTATACAAAATGTTTTTATTGTAACTTTAGATTTTTAAAACTTCTAAATGAATTATTCTTTACTTATTTGCCTGCTTTTATTAAACCAATCTGTGAAACAATACAACATGAAGCGATCAAGCTTTTTAAAAACACATCTGAGGGTTTTACTACGAAGCAAGTTCAACATATCCAGACTTTCTTTATGTGAGCTGGCTTGACAAATCCTAAACTCACGGTCAGAGATAAGTGGCTTTCTGCTTCAGGCTCTGTGTGCGTCCCCATAAAAAGCGGCGTTTGACGCATCATTTGACTCTTTTTCCACTTAAAATGGACCAATCAGGTGCCGCCTGGTCGTTATAACGGAGAGATATGAGTAATATAAACACATTATCACAGCAAAAAGCAGCAAATAAGGTGAGAGATGAACGCTGGCAGAGAACTGCTGATCATGTATTCGTTAATTAAAACACTAATTCATTAACTTATTAATTACGTAATAAGTTGATATACTTATTTTACCACTTTTAAACTTTAAACTTGATTTAAACATTATAGTAAAGAGGTGCATTCAGGTCTGACTCTGAAGGATCAGTGGAAATCATTTCAGGTTCTGACCAAATCAAAGTGAAATTAATGTTATAGATTGAATATTATATGTGATAAATACCAACAGACTAATCAATTTTATTATTGTTCAAAGTATTTCTTCATTAGTTTTTTGGTTTTTATTAGTTTTTTTTTCAATTATTATTTGAAATACAGCTTGATATATTGTAACAAAATCCCATCCTGCAAGTAACCCAAACCAATTGCACCATTTCAGATTTACAATATGACATCAAATCAATAGTATTTATAATAAAAGACTGATCAGTTTTCTAATAGCAGCAGTGTTAAACAGACTTGGCAGTAAATCAGGTAGTTAATGAAAGTTCAGCGCTTTTTATTGCCGATTTAAGCCAAAACTCCGAACATAAACTGCTCCGGACCAGGTTAAGTTTGCCGCATCAGTTACCATGGTGATCCAGCCAGGTTAAAAGAGAGCCACCTTCATGACATTGAAAACCCTGCAGGCTTTAACATACCTCGCTAACCCACTAATCTCGCTTCACAGTAAAACCCCTCAGAGTTTTGCTGCATCTTTAAATATATAATACTCTCTACATATACATTTATTGACCATCTCTTCATCGCACAGCCTCAAACTGACTCTGTAAACTCCGAAACAGATTGTGACCGACATATTTTTAGACCTAGATCTCACATAGCGTGACCTGCAAGAGTCACTGTTTTGCACGCTTTGTGCACAGTGACCCATATTTTCTTTTTGAGTCGATCAAATATCCCCAAAAATTTCCAAAAAAGTCTTTACAGTTTAACCTCTACAGTGATCTTCTTGACATCTTCATTTACACAGCTGTTTTTTTTTTTTTGTAAAACCCTCATTTAAAATTAACTTTATCCCAGAATAACATTCCCTGCATTTCATTAGATATATAAGGAATGGAATAAAACACCTTGAGCTCAGTCTGCGTCCCTTTCTACAACTTCTACCGCCTCCTCGTCGTATCTGAATAATCTTTTCGTGGCTCCTTCTTCCTTCCTGTGCATCAGTATGTCAGTGTGGTTTAGCCCCTCTGCAGGTTAAACAGGTGTTAACTCTCCGATGAAGGCAGATGGCCCGAGGTCCGTTGCCAAATCGAAATAGAGACACTGGAGGCGTGTGCCATGAAATATTCATCATCATTAAACATGAAGACGGCCTTAGTTCTGCCCTGTCCTACATTAGACATTCTGCTGGCCGCTGCATCTTTTAACAGGCTCATAACTGGGTGAGGCTTGATAAATCAGATGTCCAGCAGGAGGGCTTTTAACCGCCGGAGGAGCCGGTCCCGCTCCGTCCCTGTTCGTCTCCTTTTGTACAAACTAATGATGTTATTGACTGGAGAGAGAAAAAAAAAACCCTCACATGGTCTGCTGCATCTCGAAAGAAAACATCTCACTGTGTGTGTAAAAATGAGCCATTAACTGAGACAAAATGAGCTTCTAGTGTTTAGATGAAGAAATCAGATTTCTGTTTTGCTTTATTTTACAGGTGCTTTAATTTTATAATCATTTCCTGGGAATTTACAAATATTTAATGGTTCATTTTTAGAACATTTAAAAAAAATGGTGGTTCATAATTGTTCTGGTGTGTCTTAAAACATCATTCAGGAGCTCAAAATGAACATTAAATATGGTTTTTCTTGCTGTAATCATTCCTCCTGTTCATACTGACCATTATAAGATCCCTTTATAATGACCTTAGAATGTATTTAAAAGTTTATGTGAAGCTAATATGAAGCTTCAGTGTCCAAATGAGTCAAATCAAGTAGATATATTTCAACATTACAGTCTTTTTAGTGCCAAAGTTCCTCTTTTTGTTTCTATACTTCCACCTGCAGCTCAACAGGGAAACACAAAGAGGAGAATTTGATGCTAAAAAAGACTGGAAATGTGTCAGATATCCACTTGATATGACTAACTCAGACTGATGAAGCCTCATATGATATATTATTATTAATACTTTGGCCTCCATCACTTACATTGAAAGCAGATTTGAAGGAGATCTTTTAATATCCAGTATGAACAGGAGGAATGATTACAGCGAGGAAAAACCTCTTTCACTGTTCATACAGACACCTGACTGCTGGTTTAAGACAGACCTGATAAATTATGAATCTCCTTTAAGTTGATTTAGTTGATAAGTGTCCACTCATTATATTTGGGTTCATATGTAGTTGATAATTTGGAAAAAATCTTAATAAATTCTTTAACTGGTAGAAAATACTAATGAGTGAGCAGCTATCAACAGTCTCAGTAAAACTTTATTTTATGGATCCTTTTCCAGTGATGGAAGAAAGTACCAATACAACAATGTATAAATACTCTCAACTACTTTATATATAGTTAGCTAGTTTAGTCCACTGGTTCCCAACCTAGGGGTCAGGCCCCTCCAAAGGGTCAGCAGATAAATCTGAGGGGTCGTGAGATGATTAATGGGAGAGGAAAGAAGAAAATGCTGATGCAAATGTCTAGTCCAAGATGTCTGATTTCACATTGATCCTCCAATTACAGATTTATTGATCCTTTATTCACATTTGGTGACTGCAGTTTGTCAGAGATCAGCTGTGCTTCTCTGGCCTCAGCTCTGAAGTCCAACCCCTCCCATCTGAGAGAGCTGGATCTGAGTGGAAACAAGCTGCAGGATTCAGGAGTGAAGCTGCTGTATGCATGTTACTGTTGTAGCTGCTGGAGGTGGAGCTAGTTTCAACTACTTTATATACAGTTAGCTAGTTTAGTACACTGGTTCCCAACCTAGGGGTCGGGACCCTCCAAAGGGTCAGCAGATAAATCTGAGGGGTCAGGAGATGATTAATGGGAGAGGAAAGAAGAAAAAACAAAGTTCTGATACACAAATCTGTTTTCAGTTTTTGGACTTTTTCTCTAATCTTTGATTTTTGCTGAAATATTAGATCATTTGAACATTTATTGAAATGAAAGCATGTGAGAAGTTTTGAGGGAAAAATCACTATTTGGTGAAGCTGTTAACAACTCATAGACATGTGAAATGTGACCCCGACTACACACTGCTTTTTGTAAGACGTCAAAAGATAAAAAAGTTGGAAACTGGTTTCATCTTTAACAATGTGTTGTATTTTAAAAGCTTGTTATATTATCCATTGTGTCAAATCTTCATCTGAACAGTAACTAAAGCTGTTAGTTAAAACGTCCAACAGCTGTCTGGATATTTCCTCACCACAGAGCCACGTTTAGTGCGGCTGAAAATTAATTGTGTGCTGAGATAACAGACGATCACCAGGGAACCACTGAACAGTCCCTCCTCTGTTAATTATGCTCATTAAATTCTCCTGGTTTTGTTCATGTGTCCTGTATATACAATATATTATCACTTTGATCCAAACTTTACAGACACTAGTCACACATTGGTAACTGTTACATAAGTGTAGGGACTTCATTAAAGCATTCATAATGATCTTTATTGCACTGATTCACACCAAAGAATGTCCTCTGGGGTTTTGTTCTGTTTGCATGGTGACTAATGGCCGTTATAAGCAAAGACAGGCAGAAGCTATTAATGAAGACAATAGATTTTATGTAACAGGTGGAAAACACAGTAAAATGCAAATCAGTGGGAGAAGAACAATGTAAGATTAATGAATATCTACATAGCTCATGTGTATTTAATGTATTTATCTTATCCAACTCCTGCCTGAACATTAACTTTAGGAAGAAATATCACTCATTCATAAAATTTTAATACGGCTGTAATGTTTTATGAAGCCAACTATAAGCACACACTGCATCTCAGCGTCGTAATTATGCAACGCAAATCCTCATGAAGTAAAGTCAACTTTATTTATGACAGCGTCGTTTTTTTTTTTTTTCCCAACTCGGAAACATTTTTCCAGAATCAAAGGTTTTTCTTTCCACAGTCACGCATGCATTTATCATGAGCCTCGTATCCAGAACCAGGACACAAAAACATCAGGCCTCCAGATCCTTCTACCGCCTACCTGTTGTTGTTTTCACAAACCCTCCTCTCGGTTTACGAAGCGCTCGCTGGTTCCGGCTCCACGGTCGGTTTATGACTTCGGCAGATCTCTGCAGTCACCTGGTGGAAATCTGCTCCGTGTGCCTGCAGCTCTTTCAGAGTCTGGTGAGATGACATTCAGTATTTATGCACCTGAAGAACGGAGCAGTTCATCTGCTGAGCTTAACACTCGCTCCAACACTTATTATTATTACTATATATTATATTCTTATAAAAGAAAAACCTTTTTCCTAAACGTACAGTCTGTTTGTTTGTACGCATGTTTGCATTTTGTTTCTGTTTATTTGCTGTTTCTTTTGTCATGTAAAGCCCTTTGAGCTGCTTTTGTATGACATGGTTCTATACAGATGAATATGAATTATAAAGCACATTTCATACGACTGGCGTAAACTCGGTGTGCTTCAAAACAGAGACTTATAGGATCATACATGACAAAAACACAAGATAAAAACATATAAGATAAGAAGGAATTACATATGTAAGACATATAAGAAGGAATTACATATATAAAACTTATTAGATAAGAAAGTATTACATATATAAAACATATATGATATGATATAAATATGTAGATAAGAAGGAATTACATATATAAAACTTATTAGATAAGAAAGTATTACATATATAAAACATATAAGATATGATATAAATATGTAGATAAGAAGGAATTACATATATAAAACTTATTAGATAAGAAAGTATTACATATATAAAACATATAAGATATGATATAAATATGTAGATAAGAAGGTATTACATATATAAAACTTATTAGATAAGAAAGTATTACATATATAAAACATATAAGATATGATATAAATATGTAGATAAGAAGGAATTACATATATAAAACTTATAAGATAAGAAGGAATTGCATATATAAAACTTATTAGATAAGAAAGTATTACATATATAAAACATATATGATAAGATATAAATATGTAGATAAAAAGGAATTACATATATAAAACTTATAAGATAAGAAGGAATTGCATATATAAAACTTATTAGATAAGAAAGTATTACATATATAAAACATATATGATAAGATATAAATATGTAGATAAAAAGGAATTACATATATAAAACTTATAAGATAACATAAAAACATATATATAAGAGGGTGTTGCAATAAAAGGAGAATGAGATGAGGAGGTATAATTATTAGTATTAAAAAGGGAATAATAATAATGCTAATACTGATTAAAAACTTAATGTTTTATCCATTAACCGCATACTTTAAACCAAACTAATTCCAGAGAGCAGCAGCATAATGTGAGCGGGACCATTAAACATTTTAAAGTTTGCTGTTATGACTTAAGGTCAAGTTAAATGCCAGCTCATAATATTTATAACTTTTACACTTTGAGCTGTTTAAAATGTAATCTGATGCTACCGCAGGGAATAAAAACTGGGACGTTTCTGTATGTCAAGTTTTATAAGCAAGTCTTTTAACTTCATAAATATCAGATGAAACCAAACGCTACACTGATATATAACATGCAGTAATATCAGTATGTCCTCTCATGTTCACTGGATAAAAAAAAAACCCCAGAGCACGTTAATATATTATCAGGCTCATCAGAAACTACAGTATCTGTCTCAATATTTTATTAGCGTAACTACATTTAGTGAAATCTGAATAAAACAAAGCAGAAATATTACATCCTTAAGCAACAGCAGGATGTGTATTTCCCTAAAATGATTATCTGCAAGACAAACTAACTTTGTAGAAATCTTCTTTCGACCCTTTTTAAGCGTCTTTGAACAGTTTTTTTACTCCCTCGTCTTGTTTTCTGTGAGCTTCTCGCATTAGACACAGTCAGCAGTGATGATTTATTTCAGATTTTACTGTAAAATATGTTTAAAAAGAACAAAAAATGCATTTAAACTTTTGAAAAAATCATATCACATCAAAGATAATAGTGATTAAGTGAACAGCTTCCTCTTGACTTTTTATTAAAATTGAATTGAAACTACTTTTAATTTTCCTTCTGTTATATTTTGCACTTATTGACAGTTGTCTTTAAATCAATTTTACTCATTTTAATCAAATCATATTTGCTTGTTTTGTTCTTTTTGTCCGTCCATCCGCTCTGATTACTGTTTGAACAACACTAACTACATTATAAAATCATTTGTTAATGTTTTAATGGCTGTAAAGTACTTTAAGATTAAGATTTATTGAGTGACATTGATGGAGATTAAAGAGATTAAATGTGTTTTTTTTAGCTGTAAACTACATTATATGACTGTACTGAGATGAAACACATCAGTGTTAATATGGAGTTGAAAACAGCTCAACTTGTCATCTGCTGTTTAAAATCAGCCCTGAAAAGAAAGTGGGAGCAATGCCGACGTAGAGTCGACTGTTTGGGAGTTCGTCATGAAATATAAATATAAATATAAATGGTTGGATATGAACCTCCTGCAGCCCTGCGCTCATTTCAAATAGCTGCTGATGGAGACAGTTTTAGTCTGTGACTGTCTGCAGGGAGGTTCGGTAACGTTGGAGCTCCGGTTATGCAGCGATTTAATGGCGCGTTTCCATCACATGGTACCAACTCACCTCACCTTTTTTGGTTTTCCATTAAGAAAAAGTACCTGGTACCAACTCTTTTGGTTTCACCTCCGTCGAGGTTCCAAAAAAAGCAGAGCTGGAACCAAAATTACCGTTTTTAAACAGCTGCGGCCGCTATCGTTTAATCATTCAAACACACGTCTACTATTAACGTGACGCCGTGGTCAGCTGACGAGGTGCAGACACGCTATCCCTTCGATATCCTCCATTGATCCTTTGTGTGTCGCGCTGAAGATGACGTCATGGTAGATTCATGCGCTGTTGCTAATGACGACCAGGTACCCTGAGGAGGTACTACCTTGGAATAGAAAACGACACTCAGAAAAGTACCAGAGGAGAGGCGAGTGTTAACATTTTAAAACGATATTTTACGAACTGATAGCTGTGGGAACGGACGGCCGGAGAGTTAAAGAGCTACAGGATGAAACGAGAAGATGATTTCTGCTGTTTTTGTTGCTTCTGAAGCTAAAACCGTCTTCATGTGTTGTTATTATCATCTTCATTCGACTATTCATAACTTTCATAACTGTGCAGTGGGAGGAGTTGGACTCAGTTAGACTTTAAAGAGATGAAGATACTGACGGTAATAATTGACAGATGAATGTGTTTAAAGTGCTGCACTGTACCATACATCTATGCTCTCTGGATCCTATCTGTGACATGCACACGTGTCCCTTCCTCTCTCCTCTATATGTTTCTAGCTCCTCTTTCTTAATAAGACTACTCCACCAGCTGAGTCTTGCACTCTTATAACATTGTCAGACTCACAATGCAGTTTCTTTTTTTGGACAGCCAGACATATCTTTTTATTCCACACATTCTTGTTCCTTGTTTAAAAAAAAACAAAAACCTTGCACCTACATTACCCACACTGTGTTATCCTATTAGTGGCTAATGTAGCCTGGAGCCACTGGTCTCAAGCAGAGATGAGGATTTAAAGTGGCTATAATCGATATTTTATATTTTATAGTAGTGTATGAGCTGACAGTGTGTAATGTGTTTGTTGTGGCTCGTAGTGATGAACCTACAGAGAATTATCAGCGACTCTGCAGCTCCTCTCGGCTTTACGGAGCTTTATAGTGAGTTTCAGCTCATTGTTTATCTGTCCGGCTGCAACTTTTCACTGTTCTGGTTCACTCTCAGCGGCTCTCATAGTGTTGTTTTTAGAGAAAAAGCTGTAAAAAGTTGTTTGTACACAAACCTGCTCAGCAGCAAACAGCAAACAGACAGTTAGCTGTAGACTAGCTGGTAGCATTTAGCAGCTAAAGAGCCAGATATTTCCCTCAGGAGTTGGTGGAGAGCAGAAACAGAAGCTAAAAGAGAGAGAAGACTGGACAAATGAATGATAATGTTGCTCCGTAACTGCTGGATGTATAAATAAAAGCAACTGTTTGCTAACAAGTTCAACATATCAACTTAAAAGCTGATAATATGTCAGAGTTGTGTTCACTGATTGTTTCTGTCGCCCCCAAGTGGCCAAAAAAATCAGTTATTCTACATTTATATAGAGATGTTAAATATCTCTTATTTTTCTCTCTTAATTTCTTGCAAATGGTTTTAATTGTCCAGAGTTTGTGTGAAATAAGCAACTGTTTGCTAACGAGATCAACATATCAACTGTTAGTAACTTGTATCTGCTGCCCCCAAGTGGCCAAAAAAATCAGTTATTGCAGATTTTTTTTAATTCTCCTTATAAATATGAGGTCTTTTCTATGTTGTTTACTTGCCTGGAAATGTTAAAAATGACCATGATGTTTATTTTTTTGCTTGTTGACAGAATTGAGCTGCACAACATCATCTGGACCTCGTTGTTTTTATTATATTTCTCTGTTTTATTGGATATTTTTGCATCGTTATAATGAAGTCAAACAAAGTGACTATCTGTCTAAACTGTATATGTGTGTGTGTGTGTGTGTGTGTGTGTCTCCACAGTGTGTCCCAGTGGGAAGTACGGTAAAGCTTGTGCCGAGACGTGTTTGTGCACCAACAACAGCACTTGTAATCCAATCGACGGCTCCTGTCAGTGCTACCCCGGATGGATCGGCGAGGACTGCTCCAAACGTAAGACGTAACAAATAATCTTTCCTTCCTCTTAGTCTCACACACACACACACACACACACACACACACACTCTTTCTCAGCTCAGCAATTATCGACCTCAAAGTCTCTGCTTTCCAAAGAGAGGAACCAACTGAAATTAATTTTCTCTGCGTCTTGTTACTCACTTGTGCTTCTGACTATGAAACAACCAGAGACAACTTAAAGAAACAAACATCCTAAAGACAATAAAGACAATCAACTTTATTGACTCTGACAATAATTATCCATCTTACATTGAACAGAACACAATCAGTCGATCACTAACGAAGGCGCGGACCGTCCTGATCTCAGTCACGTCCGGCCCTCCGGCGGATGACGTTAATGTCGGAGTGTTTGATAAGAGCTTGTGTGTATTAATGTGTGTGTGTTTCTCTAATTGCATGTGTGTGTGTGTGTGTGTGTGTGTTATTGACAGCGTGTCCTCAGGGCTCGTGGGGTCCAGACTGCATCCACACATGTAACTGTCACAACGGCGCCCAGTGCAGCGCTACAGACGGAGAGTGTAACTGCAGCCCTGGATGGACGGGACTCTACTGCACTCAGCGTATGTGTCTCTCACACACACACACACACACACACACACACACAGATAAGATTGCAATAAGAGAAGACAGTGATGCTCTCTCTGGCTGCTGTGAGATCATTGATGCAGTTTCTCTGTTTGCATCAGAGTCACTGAGGTACCTCGTACCTACACCTCCATCTAGTGGCCGATAGTGAAACTACAAGCCTGGAGACGACATGCTGTGTCCCAGATCCATGTTTAACACTGATCCTGAACTGGTTGACAGTCTGTAGTGTGTTCATACCGGCAATATGACCAGATGAAGTCCACTGAAAACTGTAAAAAGATCTTTCAATGTATTGTCATTTTAAGGCGGAGGTGCATGGGAGAGTTGGAGAGTTTTATTTCATATATAGCATCAAAACCAGGGTGACAAAGTGCTTCACAAAGTGTCAACAAACAACAACAAAAGAATAAGAGACTTTACTCAAAGACAAGCAACAAATATTGAAGGATTTAAAACAACAAGAAACAAATCAGGAGCGAGGAAGCATCACCAAAACGCCTCCGAGAAAAGGTTTGAACTGACCGTCTGTCTTCGCCTGGCACAGCTAGAAGCCCTCGCTCTATTGACTGAGAGGCCTGAGGGATCTATATGTCTGTAATTCACTGATATATGGCGGTGCCAAGTTGTTAAAGGCCTTAAAAGTAATTAAGAGGATTTTGTGTTCAGTCCTAAATTCAACAGGGAGCCAGTGAAGTGAAGCCAGCAGCAGCAGCAGCAGCAGCAGCTTCGGGAGTCAGTGTCACTGAGTTGTGAGCGACCTGTAGCAACTGTGTCTTAAACAGTCGATGCAAGAGGAGGCGAAACAATGAATGATCTGATGTAGCTGCTGGAACAATAAGGATGAAAACAACTCGTTAGATATTAAGATGAATAATTAGTTATTATAGTTTGGACTCTTCCTGAGAATCATCACTTCTTTAATTTGCCAACAATTATTTATTTAAAGGACCATGTTCAGTGTTAAAGCTGACTGTAGACTGTATGAAAATATGGACGTAGTTACCGGGGCGTCACCCGTTCGTTTCTGGAGAGCGGAGAAAGTTAGCCGCTCCAGCTGGCCGTTGCTATCTTGGCAGTGCGTGACGCTGCCTAACTCCCAGCCAATCAAAAATAGGGAAAAAGGGCGGGGCCGAATGGTTGAAACAAGCCACCTAGCGGCTGGCGGACCTGTCACTCAAAGCAGCAGCCATGTTTGTCATTATGCTTAACTTTACGGTTTAATAAACTTTAAACAGGTGAGTTATGAAATAATTCACTTCCTGTACAGTCGTCATGAACAAAGAAATTAGCTTTAGAGACCAAAACGGTTTTTAGTACCAGGCTGTAAACATGTTTATTTCTGCTGTAACATGGAGGTCTGTGAGGAACGACTCGCTTTTGGAGCCTCTAGTGGCCGTTAGAGGAACTGCATCGGCTTCATTTTACAACCTCAGAGGTCGCCGCTTGTGTTAAACATATAAGTTACCATTTAATGTTCTTTACCAGAGTTACTGTCTTACATAAATAATGGATTCATTATTTAATGGCGCTCGTTGATATAATTGTAGGAGAAACACTGATTCAGTAAAAGTTCAGTTACTTTATGTAAGGTTGACAGTTAGACCCAGAAGTTTCCATTAATTTGGGCGAGTCCAAAGTTGTGAAAACAACGGGGGTGTTTTAAATACACCCCCATTGTTTTCACAGGTAGTTTGTTAGTCTGTCCCCCACCACAGGAAATAATGGATTAATCCCAGAAAGCTGTTGCTGTAGCACTTTACTCCTTTATTAAAGTAACACAGAGATTATTGACCAATGAGAATTTAGTCGGACGAGAGCATATCGACCAGCAGACTGCAGCTCTAATAAACTCTATACAGTCATGTGTAGTGATGAATTGAGATACAGCAATGACATAAGTCTTCTTTCTGCACCTTTTGTTTTCCTTTGTGACCTGGAAACTGATTTTAGCAACAACCTGACATTAAATAAGCAGCTTCTTTGTTTAAGGAAACAAAACTGTTACTGTTATTATTATTATTATTATTATTATAGTTTCATCCATTAATGTCCAGTCTGCATAAAACCAGCTTTAGGTTCGGTTCCCGTCTGGTTGAAGCTAACGCTAACGTTTTACAGCAGTAAACATGTCGTCATGCAGACTGACAGATAACTCACTGATTAGACAGTTTTGATGATGTCATGACCCACATGGGGGCGTCACGTCTCTCTCTCTAAAAGATATTTATAACAGACAGTTTGGGGAATAATGTTTGTTTGGTATATTTCTGGTTTGTTTACAACCTGTCTGATCATCATGTTCACGACGTTGTTCGGAAGTCTCTGCTCGTCTGCTTGTTGTGTGTGTCGCTGCGTCCTCAGAAAACAACAAGCAGGAGGAAAAACAAAGACTCAACAATCTTTTCAACTCTTTAAATCTGCCTGAACTGCAAAAACTGAGTTCGCTTCAAAATCTCCGGAGAGATGATCCGCGTTGGTTCCGCTGAGACAGAACAGATTATCCGATCCCAGAAAAAGCTGCTTTCCAGATCCGACGCTCACGTTGGAGGCCGACATCTCCAACACGTGATGTCAGACATAAAACAGCTGTTGTTGTTGTTGTTGTTGCGTCTCTTCCAGGTTGTCCTACTGGTTTCTACGGCTCCCAGTGCGCCGAGGTGTGCCGCTGTCAGAACGGGGCGGACTGCGACCACATCAGCGGACAGTGTTCCTGCAGGACGGGCTTCATCGGGCAGAGCTGTGAGCTCAGTGAGTGTCTTCATGTCCGCTGTTTGTCTCCACATCAGCACACAGTTATATATGTTATAAATGTTAAGTTAAAAAAATACAACTCAGATTTTAAGGCTTTAAGAGGGTTGAGCAATAATCTATATTTGTGTTTATTGGCATCATTTAATTAAAAAAATAAAAAACAATAAACAAGACTTTCGTAGCTTAATTGATGAAACATTTTGTAAATATTGAGATAATTGATCCATCACATGAGAATTAAGCATCACAGCAACAACAGATCAATAGTATAAATAGATAATATATAATAATAAAATAATATATTCATCCATTAGAGTGTATAAATATGTAAAAACTGTGATATTTAATGACATATAACACAATAAAGTAGTTTATTTATATACTGCAGCTTCTTTACTCTGACTTCCTGTCTCTTTTACAATCAATATTAAACTTGTTTCACTACTTTACGAGACTCTGAATCGTTTAGCGGCGTCATATTTGTTCGTTTGTGTCGAAACAAAGAAGTAAAGAGTCCAATTTTTAATATTTATTTTTCATTTTTATGGATCAAATGTGAACAGAAACATCTTGACATCCAGCTGCATTAAAAAAAAAAACATCTTCAGACCTTTTTAATCTTACTTTTAACAAGACTGTTTATATTTTTATTGCCTCTTTTATTGAATCTCACTGACATATATTTTGCCTTAAATGTTTATTTTATGCAATTTATATGAAATACATCATATTATTATTATTGTTACTACATAAAAGAAGTAAACTAATAACACTGGAATACTATTATAAATATAACACTGCACATACAGTCATGTTAAGTATATTATATATTATTAAAAACATATGTAATCTCATATAAAGTAAATACAGACTTGTCGTCAAACTTGATGTATAAAACATCTTTAAAACAGATTACTGTGATTCAAATGTGACTAAAAAGAGAATTATCAAAAGGAAATAATAAAAAACAATAAAGTGGATTAGAAACAATAAAAAAACAGGAAGTTTAAAGTTTAAAGACATCAGCACTTTGCTCTCAGATCCTCTCAGAGCATAAAAAAACTTTAAGAAAAAAATCTGCTTCACCAAACGTTTTCTGTCCTGCACTTTGGAAACAACCGAGAGAGTCGAGCCAGAAGATTCATGAGGGGCCGTAAAAAAAAAAAAAAAAAAAAATGCATTTAAGAGATTGAATTTGTGTGGTGAGAAAAGTCTCTTTTGTCTGGACGAGGCGGCAGAATGAAAATTAGATTTTTTTTTTGTACTTGCAGCAGCAAAACAAATGTGGAGTGAACTAGTCACTGCGTTTATTATCCACATGATCTTCACTCTGCACACAGAGGAGGGAGACGAGGGCATCAAACGGCTTCCAGGTGATAATAATAAACGTTTATATCTGTGTGTGTGTGTCGTCGTGTCCAGAGTGTCCTGCGGGGACGTTCGGCTACGGCTGCCAGCAGCTGTGCGAGTGTATGAACAACGCCACCTGCGACTACGTGACGGGAACCTGCTACTGCAGCATCGGCTTCAAAGGCATCCGCTGCGACCAGGGTGAGGACTAATGGCTCCGCAGCGGCGTGAGAGCGTCTGCCGCTGGTTTGATGTAGATTCAAGATGAGTAAACACACAAACAGATGAGACAGATGAAAGCGCTCTGATGGACTCACATGAGAACTTTTTTTGTCTTAAACTTGTGTTTTTTTAGCAAATTAGTTTGTCTTTTATCACTTTATGATACTTTATGGTGTTAAGATTGTGTGTCTGTGCGTGTTCACTGTGTTTAAAATATATTTTTCTGTTGTAATTCATTTATAATTCTCAGTGTTTGTGCTCTGGAGGCTTCGAGTTTACACATCACACATCGTTTAAGTTGCACACTGGATCGCGATTGGCTCCAAACGTAGTTGTAAGATCACAGATGCACACCTTAAACTGAGATAAACTTTTCCTCCTTCAGCAGATGAACGTGAAAACTCATTTTTTAGGGCGACTTTAAGGAGAATTAGTCTAATAATCAAGGCTAAATGAGGAGCAGGGAACGAGGAATTCAAACTAACCAACCGGGATATGAAGGATTAGACAAATATACTGTAATTTGGCGCTTTAGCCTCGTTATTTATAACTATAGTGTGTCCGCAGCGGTGATGTAGAAAAGCTGAACACTCTGTCAGTTTAAGATTTTACACATCAAAGTGCGTTTCCACTGTTTTTGAGGAGCACTGATGCTGCAATATGTGGGGGAAAAAGTAGTTTTAAAGCCCTTTTTGTGGTCTGCGGAGGGAGCTGATGATGTCACCAGTGATGTCACTGATGATGTCACATGAGGCGGCGGCAGCAGTCGGTCGGGGGGGTTAGAAGACGAAAATGAATCTGAGAGATGTGGCGTTTGTTAGAGAGAAGTGAGGTTAGCAGATCTTCATCTCATGCTGGAGGCATGTTCAACCAAACTGTCTGCAGGCCAGCTGCATTGTGGGTAATGTAGGCGATAATAAAGAAGAACATGTGGAGCAAAAAAAAGACGATATATCTGGTTCTGCTGCATCAATTTTGACCCTTTTTTTACTGTCACTGAGACTGATAATGATCCAGAAGTTCAACACTAAATCAGTGGAGCATAATAAGAGTTTGTTATTTTGTTTACCTCCTTATTTCAGTTATTTCAGTGAATCAAAACATCATAATTTATTCTCTTCATCAACAACAGATCCAAGTTATTACTATGAGGATTAATGTTTAACTTATAGCTGCACTTTATGGTCGCTCATGTTTTTACCCGTCGACTGTTTTTCCTCAGCGGCCCTGATGATGGAGGAACTGAACCCGTACACCAAGATCAGCCCGGCGCTGGCGTCGGAGCGCCAGTCGGCGGGCGCCGTGCTGGGCATCATCTTCCTGCTGCTGCTCATCATGGCCATGCTGGGTCTGGTGGTCTGGTTCCGCTACCGGCAGAGAGAGAAAGGCCACCACGTGCCCAACGTCACCTACACGCCCGCCATGCACATCAACTCCACCGACTACTCGCTCTCAGGTGAGACGTCCGCAGTCGCTCTCGATGTTTTTTAGGTTTCCTCAAACGTCCCCCGACGGACTGGACGACCTGAACTAGACTGCAACTGACTGTTATTATGTAAAGATCGTCTCTCAATTAATCGTTTAGTCTGTAAAATGTCAAAAAAGTTTGAACGGTTTGATCAATATTAAGATTAAAATGATATAAAACAGAGAAAAGCAGCAAATCTTCACAATAAACTGCTTCAACTATTAATTTTTTGTTGATCGACTAAACGATTAATTGACTTGTTTTATGGAGCTTTCTCCTCTATCTTTATAAGAGCGTGGTTTATCAATATGAGAGCATAATTTATTGATTTTTACGCTCAAATTTTGTAATTAGTCCCTCAAAACTCTGCCCTCACACTCAAACTATGTGCTCGCACTCAAATACAATCAATGTTGGACACATGCTAAGCTAACTGCCCACTAGCAGCAGCCAGGATGGAGGAGCTGAGAAAACTACAACTGTGGGTCACTAAAAGAAGTAAAACTACAACTGTGTGACATTAAAAGACGTAAAACTACAAATATGGGTCACCAAAAAGAAGTAAAACTACAAATATGGGTCACTAAAAGAAGTAAAACTACAAATATAGGTCACTAAAAGACGTAAAACTACAAATATGGGTCACTAAAAGAAGTAAAACTACAACTGTGTGACATTAAAAGACGTAAAACTACAAATATGGGTCACCAAAAAGAAGTAAAACTACAAATATGGGTCACTAAAAGAAGTAAAACTACAAATATGGGTCACTAAAAGACGTAAAACTACAAATATGGGTCACTAAATGAAGTAAAACTACAAATATGGGTCACTAAAAGACGTAAAACTACAAATATGGGTCACTAAAAGAAGTAAAACTACAAATATGGGTCACTAAAAGAAGTAAAACTACAAATATGGGTCACTAAAAGAAGTAAAACTACAAATATGGGTCACTAAAAGATGTAAAACTACAAATATGGGTCACTAAAAGAAGTAAAACTACAAATATGGGTCACTAAAAGATGTAAAACTACAAATATGGGTCCCTAAAACAAGTAAAACTACAAATATGGGTCACTAAAAGAAGTAAAACTACAAATATGGGTCCTTGTAATGCATATCACTTCAATTTTTCATACAAAAAATAAAGTTCAAGCCACCACCTCGTCTTCTCACCGCTTCTCACACGGGCAGGGGGTGGTAACCATAGAAACGTTTATGATGAAGGTGACATCAGCGGCTACTGTAACACCGTATACAGCTACTGTGGTAAAAACCACAGGTGCTGGTGTATAAATGAGCCCTCTGTTTATTCCAAAAGTCATAAAGAACTAAAGCGAGCGTGTCCACGAGGAGGCAGGGGATCATTTCATTGGTCGACACCCAACCTGGCCGAAGCAGAAACTCTCTATTTGAGTGCGAGGGCAGGATTTTGAGGGACTAATTACAAAATTTGAGCTTAAAAATCAATAAATTATGCTCTGAAATTGATAAACCACGCTCTTGAATAAAGACAGAGGAAAGAGCTCCATACTGAATGAATGTAAGTGTGTCTAAACCCTTCGGGAACAGGAACAGAAACACGCAGGTAAAGAAAAATCCGCAGTGAATTTCCTCCTCTCGCTTCCAGCTGAGGTTCCTTCCTTCATTTTTACCTCTTAGCTTTTGTCATGAAAGTGTTTGATGTGGTGAAAAAGAGCAAAGACAGGGCTGCAGCGCACAGGTCTGCTCTCCTCTGCAGAGTCTTCTCCCAGTAACAGCTCCGCAGTAGGCCGCTGCTTCTCCAACCCCAGCTACTGCACCCTGGGGCCCTGCACCTACGCCGCTCACTATGCCAAACCGGACAAGAGGAGCTCGGCCAAGGTGGGTTTAGCCCCTCCCTCTCTCTCTCTCTCTCTCTCTGTTCCTCAGCAGCAGTTTAAACAGAAGACGGCGTAAACTGTACCAGCTATTGTTGATTAAAGCAGCTATAATCAATGTTTTTAGAACAATGTCTGAGCTGACGGTGTTTAAATGTGAGAATTATCAGCGACTCTGCAGCTTCTCTTGGCTTTACGGAGCTTTATATTTTAGTTTCAGCTCATTGTTTGCAACTTTTACTGTTTTGGTTCACTCTCAGCGGCTCTCATAGCGTCGTTTTCAAGAGAGAAAGCTCTAAAAACTCTCTGTTCACTACCTGCTCAGCAGCAAACGGCAAACAGACAGTTAGCTGTAGACTAGCTGGTAGCATTTAGCAGCTAAAGAGCCAGATATTTCCCTCAGGAGTTGGTAGAGAGCAGAAACAGAGGCTAAAAGACAGAGAAGATTGGACAAATGAACGATAATGTTGCTCCGTAACTGCTGGATGTGGAAATAAAAGCAACTGTTTGCTAACAAGTTCAACATATCAACTTAAAAGCTGATAATATGTCAGAGTTGTGTTCACTGATTGTTTCTGCTGCCCCCAAGTGGCCAAAACAGTTATTGCAGTTTTTTTTAATTCCCCTTATATATGAGATCTTTTCTATGTTGTTTACTTGCCTTGAAATGTTAATAATGTCAATATAAAACAGTGCAACAATACATACAATGCAATATATTAAAACAATGATAAAGTGCCAAAGTGCTATACATTTAGAAATATACAAAACTTACAAATTACTACAAACTTAAAATAAGAATACAGATCACAAATCCAGCATGTTCACATGGAAGATCTGGTTTATTACCACATTACTGTCAGTTATAGTCTGGTTAATTACCATGGTGCATCTAGTTTTCCACAGTTTATAACATACGATGCTTATAATTAACTGAAAGTTGATCTGATTGTTTCTGTCGCCCCCAAAATGGCCAAAAAAAAACAATTATTCCACATTTCAGACATTATTTTACAGAATATTGCAGATGTAGTTTATATAGAGACATTTAAAAAAACAACAACATTTCACTCTTAACTCCCAAAAACAATGGAAGTGAATGAACGTCTGTTTTTTGGCGCTTTACACTGAAAGTCCTGATTATTCTGGATAATCTAGCAAAGAGGAAACAATCCTGATTAAATCTTTTGGGTGAAGCAACCTTTAAACATCTACAGTTTTATTTTATTTTATTTTATTTTATTTTATTTTATTTTATTTTATTTTATTTCATTTCATTTCATTTTATTTTATTTTATCATATCATATCATATCATGCAGCCTCATTAAAGTGCAGCAGCTTTACTTCCAGGAATCTTTAATGGTGACACATTTATATCATCCTGTTTCATCTACTTTTATCTCTCTACTCTCCATATTGATATTTACAAGAATATGGTGCTTTTTGTTTTGCTTTTTTTTTTTTTAAATCTCTTTGAAGGTGTTTCTCGTCTTTGCTTTCTGATGTTTTATCGGCTTCCTTCCTTTTATTTCCACAGATGAAGAGAAAGAAGCGACACAGGAACAGCGCTCCGGAGTGGGGAGCCTACTGTAACCTGGGTGAGCTCGGTCAGTCGCACTTCCTCTTTTTCTCTCTTTTGTTTTGTTTTGTGTTGTTTTTTTGGCAGTCAGGTGACTTAAAGATGGAGTTTAACACGAACAGAAACAAGTTTTTTAAACAGTTTAAATCCTGTCAGAGCTTCAATCTGCTGAAAACTGAAAGATATGATGATGATCTTTTTACTGATGTCGTCTATTAAACATTAAAAACATCTTCCACCTGACATAAAGAAGTTTTAATTGGCTCCACAATAAAATATAAACATCAAGTAAGTTCCTTTTTTATTTTATTGTATTTGAATGTGCAGCAGAATTACAGTCGAGCAGGTAAATTGAAGCCTGATACGGCAAAGACATGTTATTATTGTAGTTTAAGTGTAATATCTTTTTTTTATTATTATTATTATTATTAAACATAATATAATGAGGATAAAAAGCGAAGCAGGTTGACTCACTTTAATTTGGTTATTCAAATCTAACAGGAAGTTAAGAGTTTACTTCCTGTGTTGTGACGTATTTCTCAGTGACGGTGCAGCGACAAGAAGGATTTAAATAAAATAAAATAAAATAAATAAAGTCTGATCGGATCTGTGACAAATACAGAACGACACGGAGCTGTAGAGGATCGATGACACCTTCATCACCTGTTGATAGAGCACACACACACACACAAACACACACACACTCCTCCGTGATGTCGCTCTGCTCGTGTGGACATTTTTATAAAACGCCGACATGAAAACAGGAAGAGAAACGACTCCTCTGCTTTTATTCTGCTTCTGTAACTTCACACATTTATTTTAATCTCACATCTACAGTTTGTTTATCATCACAACTTTCACAATAATTATAAAGCAGGAAGTCGGCTTCACGCTTCATCCACTGAGCCCCTTTCACCTGTATGAAAGCATGTGTTTTCTCCCATCAGTGTAACCATAGCGATGACCGTTATAAATGACTGAAACTGTAAAATATATAGTAAATATTCAGCCTGACGACACTGTGACACGTTTTTACGTCTTCAGTTGAGCAAGAAATTCAAACTTTGAAAACTAAAAATGTGTTTTCACCGGAGGTTAGTTTAGGTTAGATATCTGAATATTTTAATGGATTTAAGAAAGTTATTGATCATTATTGTTATTGTTATTGTTATTGTTGTTATTTTTACCTTTGAGTCAAACATTTCCAGGCCTTTATTTACACTAAAGTGATTTCTCATCGTGTTTTTTGTTAGATTATTAGGAAAGTGAAGATTCTTTTTTTAATAATAAATCTATTTTTTTTATTCCTGCCAAATATCACAAACATAAATGTAAATCCACAAAAACAAAGCTTTTTGTTTACTGTATTTAAATATTAATTGATGAATTACATCTTGTGTATTTGGACTTCCTCCAATTCAAAAGCAACTAATATTTAACTGTAACTGCAACTGTATATTTATTTTCCTCTTTGAATTTTCTTTAACTTTATTTATTTATTTATTTACTCTTTCTCTTCTGATACGTTTGCCTTGTTTCCTTATTTATCTTGTTTACCCTCATATTACCGCTCTATATGATAACAGTATGTCGACGTAAATAAAGTTATATTTGTAAAAAGGGAAGAGAAAATATATTTGACATGTAACAAAAGATAACTGAACGCAGGGACGCATGATCAGAAAAATGTTCAGTATTCTTCATGCAACATGCGAACGCTCATAACAGTAGTTAATAAAAAGATTTAAATTCTCCTTTTAATCTTCATCCTCATCATCATCATCATCAGTATCAGTGAGTGTTTAGACGTGTTCATGGACGTCTTCTCTCTGCTTCCAGGTGTTTACCGCATCGACCGGCGTTACAGTTACCACATGGAGCCGCGCTACAGAGGTACAGTGTGAGCCGGACTCAGCCCATGTGACCACCATCATCATCATCATCATCGTCTGACTGACTCTCCCTCCCGGCCAATCCTCTTGCTCGAACAGCTCCCCCTCCCTCCTCCTCCTCCTCCTCCTCCTCCCTCTTCGACCAATGACTGCCTCTGTTGCGTTGTTTGAACCTTGAACCCTCAGTTCTCGCTGCATGTGGCATGTAACGGCGGCTCTGACTGTCCGGACGGCAGCAGGAAGATATGAAGATATGAAGAGGACGTTTACGGCTGTGATCAGTTCTTCGTTTCTCCTCTTTGTGTTCATAAATATCCACGGATGTGCAGAACATTTTTACATGCATCTCTCTTAGCTGCACAACCTTGTCGTCAGTCGCTCGTTTCAGCCTGATGAATGTCTAAAAAATGTCCATAAAAGGCGACGTGTTCGGCTCTGTTTGTTCACAAAAATGTTCCTTAAAGAGTCAGAAAGACAGAAACAATAAAGTCAGAAACAATCAGGAAATGTGAATCTGTCAGAGCAGAAATAAAGAAGGAAGCCACGACAAAAGAGTGGGAATCACACTTTTAAAATTAGATTTATTGATGACTTAGTATAAATTATAATAATGTTATGCAATGTATGGATGAGTGAAGTATGTGGTGTGTGCAAGCAAAGCAAAACAAAGCCGTAGAGAGAGAGAGAGAGAAAGGAGTTTATTAGAAGACATTTAAATATGCTGCAGGTCTAAACTACCCAGGTGCAGGAAGTTCCCCCCGATGTCCTCTTTAACTCCGCCCACCGGCTCCTGAGCCGAGAAGCCAAAGCAACCTCTAAAGAAATGAAAGTGAAGGGGACGTCGCAGAACACTTTGACAGTAAAGTCAGATGCTAAACGAGTCATGTGAGAGGCGTCATGTGACATCAGAGAGGAGAGAAAAAGCCTGAACGATGGCGGAGCGTCAGGAAGAAGACAACGCTGAAGAAGAGCTGTTTAATTATGATATAGATGGAATAAGATTTAATTTATGAGTTAAAAACAATAGTAAAAATAAGAATATAAACATAGAATTGCAAAAAAAAAGGAAAGTTAGTTTCTGATTTGCTGGAAATAATCCAATAAACATTTAATCCAAATTGCTGGTTTTGCACAAACTTCAGTGTTTAGGTTCATTAATTGTTCTGTAATGTTTTTGTTATGAATTAATATAATAAGAAATGTCCTTAAAATATGTCACTTAGTAGTAAATGTTTGTTTTTTTTATTCTCCACAGCTGTTGGATGCAAACATTCATGTTCACTGACTTTTCATCATCAGGTCAAACTTTCTGTTTGTTTTATAAGTGAATTCCTGCCAAACTAAAAATAAACACGCGGTCGAGGCGGCGTGAGGAGGCCTGAACCCGAACGCTCTGGTTCATCATAGAGAGAGAAAAATACTGTTTTTAAATAGATTTCCGTGATGCTGTTGATGTATTTTATGTGCCTGCCTGCCTGCGCTTACAGGTGTGTTTGTGTCTTTGCAGGATGAATCCTCTCCTCCGTGTGTTTTCCCTCCTCTCCTCTCTCCGCCGGGATCCACTTCCTGTTCTCACTCCTCTAAAAAACCGAATGCTGTTTTAAAACCTCGACTGTCTTCTTCTGCTGTCCCGTGATGCAACGCTCCCTCTTAACATATATGTTCCCTAACAGCATATTTACAGGAATGTAATATCTGACATGTCTCTGTCACCATGGCAACTCTTGCATATAACCAAAGCAGCCTGTTCTTTATTTCTACTTTGCAGCAAAACGTTTTTATACCTGTTGTTTCATTAAAGCTGTGACGCAGCTGCTGGCTGTGTTGTCACTTTCTGAGGTTTTTAAAAGCATTTTGAAAGGTTTGTAGTTTTGTTTTATGGAGCTGAATGTCATTATTTAATCGATATGAGAGGTGAGATTGGAAATATGGGGCTTTATTTTCCACCAGAAGACGCTCAGTGACAGTTAAAGAACCTCTTCAACCACTGAGGTTAATAAATGATTAATAATAATTAATAATAATCATCCCGCTCTGCTTTTTTTCTTCCTTTTTGCTCCGTCAGACTACATGAAGGGCTCTCTGTCCAGCACCTGCTCCCTCAACAGTGAGAACCCGTACGCCACCATCAACGACCCGCCGCCCGCTCTGGCGTGCAAACACCTGGAGAGCAGCTACGTGGAGATGAAGTCGCCGGCTCACCACGAACACATCACGCACTGCTGCTCCGCCGCCATCATCACCACGACCACCACCACCACGGCGCCCGCCAAGAACGTCTATGACATGGGTACGCGTTTGTCTAGTCAGAGTTTTCATTGTTGTTCTGTTTTAATAGAGTAAAAAAGGTGATAAACATCTTTATTTGTAGCATTTAGTCAGTCTGCTGGTCCAGACTGAAATATCTTTGCAACTATTTGATGGATTGCCGTGAGATTTTGTTCAAACATTCATGGTAGAGCTGCAGTCTGCTGGTCGACTAGTCGATTAGTTGGTCGCTATGCTTTAGTGCGACTAAATTCTCACTGGTCAAATAATCTCTGTGTTACTTTCATAAGGAGAAAAGTGCTACATCAACAGCTTTCTGGGATTAACCCATTATTTCCTGCAGTGGGGGGACAGACTAACAAACTACCTGTGAAAACAACGGAGGTGTATTCAGAACACCCCCGCTGTTTTCACAACTTTGGACTCGCCCAAACTAACGGAGACTTCTAACTGTTCTCAACGGTTACTGAGCGTTTACTAAAGGAGCACAACTCTGTTGAGTTATACGGCATTGCATAGTATGTTTGTGTAGCGAGTTGGACACAGAGAAAGTGACGGTGGATACGAGTGGAGCAGAGGAAAAGGTTAGCGGTAAGTTGTCAGTCTGGCAGTAAATGTACAGCACAGACTACAGTGTGTCAGTTAAATGATGAAAAGTCACGTCTGTTGTTTCTCCAAGTGCTGGAAAAGTGAAGGGAGTTAGCTCCAAAGTTAGCAACGATGGGTTAGCCTAGCCTGAAGACGCTAAACAGAGAACAACCGTTACACCCCGCGGCCCTACTATTTTCTATTTTCCTTTATTAAACGCGTTCACAATAACTCTCAACATTGTTCAAACGTCAATGAGCGTATTCACAATAACTCCCAACCTTGTTTAGTTGTAACACGTAAAAAAACAGTCTGATATCGCTCTATTCCGCGCTGTAGGCGTGTCTCTTGACAGCTGCAGTCTGGCAGTAAATGTACAGCACAGACTACAGTGTGTCAGTTAAATGATGAAAAGTCACGTCTGTTGTTTCTCCAAGTGCTGGAAAAGTGAAGGGAGTTAGCTCCAAAGTTAGCAACGATGGTTTAGCCTAGCCTGAAGACGCTAAACAGAGAAATACAGATTGCTAAATTCACTGTGCACTCTGTCCCGTAAATCTCATTATTATGATTATTATTATTATTATCATAGAAGACTAAATACATTTTTAAAAATTCACATTTGAGAAGCTGGAATCAGAGAAGTTGAGCATATTCTCTTAAAAAGTAACTCAAAACGATGGATTATCAAAACGTGTTCATGTTTTCCATCACTAGCATGGCCGCAGACTATTCGTCTCATTCTTTTTAAAAAATAAAATCTAAATCTTCTCTCTCTCTCTCTCAGAACCGACCATCAGCATCGTCCAGGGAACCGGCGGTGGCGCGGTGGCGGTTCCCACTTACCCTCAGAACCCGTACGACCTTCCCAGGAACAGCCACATCCCGAGCCACTACGACCTGCTGCCCGTACGCCCAAGCCCCTCTCACAGCCACAGCATCACCTTCCACAGCCACAGCCCCCCGCTGCCCGGCAGCCCCACCAGCTCGCTGCTCTAGACCCCCCAACACCCAGACTGGAACGCCTTGGGGAGGGGTGGGGGGGGTGAACCCAGCACGCCCAGTACATCCAGAAACGGGGTAAACTGTGAACTGGGACACATCATCGTTGAGGGTTTTTATTTTTGATTGAGGAGCGCAGGAGCAGGACAAAGACATGATTTGTCGAGACTTAATATTTATTTCCGTGAGAGTGTGTGTGTGTGTGTGTGTGTGTGTGTGTGTGTGAGGGGTGTGAATCTCTCGTAGCGCTCGGACCGCCGCGCTGCTGCCGTTTGATATTTTATCACTGTATTATATCCAAACTGTTCGAGCTGTTTCGTGCCAGTCGATACTACGTATTTGTGCTGTATTGTAAATTCCCCCTCATCAACGGAAACAGTCAACAGAGGGAATATACACGTACATACGCGCACAAGTATACCTTTTTTTTGTTTTGTTTTTTTGTTTTGTTTTTTTTTACTGGTATACTGGTGTCTTTGTCATTTTTTTTATACATCCCGAGTCAGAAGACGGAAACCGGGAAGGACGGACGACGACAGGAAAAAAGAAAAACTGAACTCTTACTCGTGTAAATTTTTACTGGTTGAGACGGTTTCTGAGAAGCGGAGTGACTGTAAAATGTGCCAAAGATGAAAAAGAGACAGAGTGAGAGAGAGACGCCGACTTCACACCTGGACAAACATCATATGAACGTTGTGGCTCGCAGTTTCGAGTCCGGAGGAATCAGACAGAGAACTCTGGAGGAAAAAAAAGGTGTTCGTTACTGCAATATCCTCCTCCTCCTCCTCTTCCTCCCTCCCCAAAAAAACAAACAAACAAACAAGGACACCAACTCCTAACTAGTCGGGTTTACGCTACCTGTATAGTTCTGGTATTTTTACACATCGTTTCTTATTTCCTGTTTACATATTTAAAGATCCTGATGGGATCCATATTTTCTCTCTGGAAGAAAAAAAAAATAAAAAAGGTTATCTTTTTGTATGTACTGTAGACTAAGTGGTGTATTGGATGTACACTTTACTGTACACTGTAGTGGTTATTATTGTGATTTTTTTTTTTCTTTTGTTGTATCGAGCTTAATACACATGCATGCCAAAGATGATTCAAGATATAATAGTTAGCCAGGAAAAAAAACCCTTATTATGTCCTTTGGTGCAAATTGATTACTGTCATCTGACTGACTCAACATGGAAAACATCTGAAACATGTTTTAGGGAATATGCAGCGATGTGTTTGGTGCAGTAAGAAAAAAAGGCTGATTAAAGTTAAATATTTTTATTTAAGTCACATAAAAAGTTCAATATTTGCTCCTTAAAAACAAAGAAATGTTTTCTCCTGTAATCCAGATGAAATTGAGCCGTTAACGGATTAAATTCTTTGCTTAATTTTCCAGTTTTGTTAAATATTCTTAAAAGTTCAACTTTGGCAAACAGCAATAACAGGACATGTTGACAATCAGATGCTAGCAGCTTTGTTTTCTCAACGTATTTGTTTTCCTGCTTTTCGTTCCTTTCGCTCCGACTTTATATCTTGCCTGTACGTCTTTTTTCTCATCTTTGATCCAGTAAAATAGTTTTCAGCTACTGTAGATGTATCGAGTGCTACTCGTTTTTGTTTTTGTTTTGTTTTTTGTTGTTGTTGTTTTGTTTCAAGCTCTAAGCTTAATAAAGTTGTCATAGCTCAGGGGAGTGGTGTCATGTCTGGTTACACAAATAGAAGAAGTAGAAATACCACAATGTAAAAAGTACTGGTACAAGTACAAATGCTGCATTTAAAGCCCTATTTGTTGACAAAATTTACATAAAATATTAGAGATCAGGCTGTGAATACATTAAATACTTTTAATAAAGTACACAATACTGAAGGAATCAATAAATAAGCAGCATTATATTGTTGCTGTAGTCTGCTGGTCGGACTAGTCGATTAGTTGGTCCATATGGTCTCGTCAGACTAAATTCTCATTGGTCAATAATCTCTGTGTTACTTTCATAAGGAGAAAAGTGCTACGTCAACAGCTTTCTGGGATTAATCCATTATTCCCTGTGGCGGGGGACAGTCTAACAAATTACCATAGCAAATTTCCTGTGAAAACAACGGGGTGTATTCAAAACACCCCCGTTGTTTTCACAACTTTGGACTCGCCCAAATTAACGGAGAATTCTGGGTCTAACTGTCAAGTTACATAAAGTAACTGAACTTTTACTGAATCAGTGTTTCTCCTACAATTATATCAACAGGCCAAAAAATATGTTTTAATGCCAGAATTAACGCCAAATATCCACTCATTCGGAAATATTTAGCGTTTGGGAGTCTGTGAAGCGCTGTTCAGGACTGAGTTAACCGCTGTGTCGTTGCCCGGGAAACGAGCAACTCTGTTAAGTAATAGGGCATTGGTAGTGTGTTTGTCGAGCTGGACGCAGAGAAAGTGACGGTGGATACGAGTGGAGCAGAGGAAAAAGTTAGCGGTAAGTTGTCAGTCTGGCAGTAAATGTACAGCACAGACTACAGTGTGTCAGTTAAATGTTAAAAAGTCACGTCTGTTGTTTCTCCAAGTGCTGGAAGGGAGTTAGCTCCAAAGTTAGCAACGATGGGTTAGCCTAGCATGAAGACGCTAAACAGAGAACAACCGTTACCCCCCGCGGCCCTACTATTTTCTATTTTCCTTTATTAAACGCGTTCACAATAACTCTCAACATTGTTCAAACGTCAATGAGCGTATTCACAATAACTCCCAACCTTGTTTAGTTGTAACACGTAAAAAAATCACAGTCTGATATCGCTCTATTCTGCGCTGTAGGCGTGTCTCTTGACAGCTGCCATTTTGGGGTCCATATACACACACACTGTAATATTATGGTGAAGCACAGTATGTATTACTCCGCGACGCTCCTGACTAGGTAACGTTAACTGTACTCCTGCAAGCGGTGCGGCTTTATAGTTTACCAAAGTCATACTAAAACATTTTGACAGAGCGCTGTGTACCACAAAATCGCTTCGAGGTCAGTAAACACAACCAGAATTAATCCATATATAAAGCTGCTCCGGATTATAAGGCGCACTGTTGTTTTTTTGAGAAAATGAAAGGCTTTTAAGTGCTCCTTATAGTCCGGAAAATACGGTATTTATTTAAAACCATGTGAGAAGTTCAGAGGAGAAATGTCTCTACAAACTAAAAAGTTGGTTTAATCTCAAATATCGTGGTGTCATTTATAAAATCATCATGATATTATGTAATGTAAAATGTTAATCTGAGAAGTAAAGCAGATAAATGTAGTGGAGTAGAAGTATGAAGTAGCACCGACAGGAAATACTCAAGAAGCAGGTACCTCAAAATCGTACTTTCACTACTGGTAAAAATAATTTACATATTTTATGCAGAGAAGCAGCTTCTGGTGTTGAGAGCATTCACAGAGTTGTGGACATACAGTAAACACTCTGCTGGTCAAAGGTTTTAGAACAATTTAAGCAGTTCAAAACGTTTGAAGGTAAGTGATGAAGTGTGAGACCAAAACCTGAAATACACTGTAAATTCCAGAGTTAGACATCTTTAAGGGTCAAATTATGGATTAATATCTCAGGTTTTCTGCAGCAACGGAAGCAAATGAAGCCTTGAAAACCCATGTGTCCAAACTTTAGTCGATTACTTCCAAACCGTCTGCAGCTCAGAGTCTTAAAAATCCAAAACAAACCTCCAGACTGTCAAGACTAACTTAGAAGAAAAAAACCAGACAGTCGGCTTCAGAACGGATCAGATCATAGAACCATCACAGACGTCCAGCTGGTTTAGGAACAAACCGGACAGAAACGCTGCAAAAAGTGTCAAAAACTTAACGAAACAAAAATATTTCTTTTTTTAACTCTAATTATTTGTACATTGAGACATCAAACTGTAAATCTCAATAAAAGCTGAGGTATTCTAAAGTATTTGACCAGTATGTATATGTTAATACTTTATATATAAATCATGTGCTGCATGACATCATCAATAATAAAGTAAGATACAAGCTCATGTAAAGGTTTATGACTGGTGCGCTTTATTAAGATGAACTGATAACTTAAGATATAGACACAATTGTACAATTTATCAATCTGTACAAAACATAAAACCATTCATTTTGACCCCCCTCTCACATTTAACCCTCCAAATTCATTGAAATGACATCATTTCACTCTTTAAACACGTTTACACTGGAATTACAGTCAGTTATAGATTTTCAAATATGTAAAAAAAAAAAAAAAAAAAGAAAAGAAATCAAAACACACTTCTTAATAATAAAAAAAATAATAATAATAAACACACAGAACAATGGAGGTACATGAAACAGGATCAGAAATCATAGTTTCAGAATAAAAAGGAATCACTTCGACTTGTCCGGATTGCCAGCTAGCGAGTCTGGAGAAGCTCGGCTGGCGGCGCCGTCTGTTCGAAGAAAGAAACGCCATTGGCGCTGCCAGCCGGGCTCACACACACACTCCAGAGCTACCCAATCTACCCTCTGCCTCTAAACACACACACACACACACACACACACACACACACACACATACATACATACATACACACCAAGTTCAGGCGTTGTATATGTCGCGCTAACACCGTCAACACACTGACACACAACTATAACCCGGGAAATTCAGACTAAAAACACTCTGGAGTTTTCTAGCTGGGAAGGTTGTTAGCACGCCAGTTTTAAAAACACGCCGCACTGGACACAGAAATTAGCTTGTTAATAATTAGCATGTTGGGTTTTTTTTTCCTAGCTAGCTAGCCAAGCCAAGCCTGACCCCTCAGCAGATTTCATGGACAGTAAAATGACAATAATGTAAGCTACGTAAGGCGGATACGACTTTTTTTTTTTTTTTGAGTCTGCAGTCGTACAAGAAAAAAAAAAAAAGCCATGCATTGTGTTGAAAGTCAAGAGGCAGCTCGGTGTACGTAGGCTTTATGTGACACGGACAACACAGACGTCTGCTCTCAGGCGGACGAAGCTCGGGTGTGTCGGTTAAGTAAAAGAAGGAGGAGGCGGATTATGGCGGTAAGTTAGCAGGTGAATGGGAGGTTTTTGTTTTGTTTGTGTTTGTTGGGCGGGGGATAGGTACGCATGGTGAAGGAGGCACTGTGACCAAGACGTTATATAGCAGGAATGTGACTGAATCCTTAAAAAGATTTGCTTTGTGTTTGGCTTTTAAAGCTGAAAAAAATAAAATAAAATAAAAATAAAAAGACACACGCCGTCAAACCTTTTTTTTTTTCCTGCCAGGTGGAATAATGAGGATTTAAAAAAAAAAACTCAGTGTATGTTCTGCATGAGCTGAACATTATATTTTGGTTTTAAACGGTACATCAAATATGACAGAAAAAGAAGAAAAAAAAAAGGTCCAGATTCTCCAATGTGCAGTAAAAATCTAATCCCAGACAAGAAAGAAGCATGTTTACTAGATTAACTATTAAGGTTCAGTGCATTTTCACGCTCATGAAATCTAACTTAGTGAGTGAAAGACTTTTTCTTACTTTCTCAGTGCGTCTTAACTACAGTTCTGTGGTTACATGCAAAGCTTTATTTTTATTTATTTTTTTTGATTATAATAATATTATTGAGTATCATAGAAATGTCACATGAGCATACTACCTCAGTTACTCATACCTTTGCTGTTTGTTTTTTTTTTAATTCCTTCATTTGATATAAGAAGAAGAAGAAGTGCACTAAGAGGAAAAAAAAAAAAAAATATCCAAAAACAGCCATGTACTAGTTTCTGCATAGTTGTAGTCAAATATTATAATGAATGCATACTGTGTTCCTAATGTTGGGAGCGGGAAAAGCCCGATGGATTTACGCTGTCTTCGATCTTGAACATCCTTTTCATGCATGAGCGTCGCCACTGCCGCTGCAGCTGCCGCCGTCTCAGCGTGACGCCGCGCTGGCTGAGAACTTAAAAAGTAGCACAACATGAGAAAAAAAAAAAAAATCCAAAATGTTGCAGGAAGAGTTGCGTTCAGCTTTCATGATGACAGCCTTTTAAAAAAAATTTAAAAAAAAACACACAACAACCCCTCGAGGCAATGATAGTGTTCTGTAAAGAGTCCAGATCGAGTCTCTCGCCTGATTAAAAACATGCAGCACAGCAGACTTCCACATGCAAAGCTGGCTTCCCAGAACCCGCCGCCGCCGCCAAACGCTTCACGAGAGGCTGCGTCGCTACATGCTAGCTCACACCTGGCCTTTCTTTCAATATTTTTTTTTATTTCCCCTCCCACGGCGGCGCAAACTGAAGCTCGGCAAATGCTGAACGTTTTTTTTTTTTTTTTTTTAAACTAGCGTCATATTCACAGCAATCAGATCAAAAATGGCATGACACTAACGACGGAGCACACGCGTCTACACTGTGCCCCTCCCCCTCCCCTTCCCTCCCCTCCCCGATACATCCACATGGTTTCCAAAACAGTACATTGCACTAAAAGAGGAGGAGGAGGAGGAGGAAGAGGGAGGAGGAGGAGGAGGAGGATGAGGGAGGGAGGGGAGCCTAAAAATGACAGACAGCTTGTATAGAGGAATACACTTCAGAGCAACTTTGATGTGCTTTAAATTCATATATACCTAATAGTAGATATATGATACAATACAGAGAAAGATCATAAAAAAGTGAGAAAATCAACAGGAGCACAAAGTATGAAGAAGAAAAAAAAAAGAAGAAGAAGAAAGAAAACAAATCACATTCATATATTAAGACATTTTCGTGACATGTCAGCGCATCTACAGTAATGAAATCTAAAGTGATATGAAATGCCTGCTGCCTGCTGTCCTGCAGTAGCCTAAAGACAGAGGGGGCTCTGCTTGGGGGGCCACCCCACGCGGTGACTTCTTATAACGGGGGGGGGGGGGGGTTATTTACCTGGGAGGGGGAGGGAGAGGGGGGAAGGGAGGAGGAGGAAGGGGAGGCAGGTACAGGTAGGGTGCAGAGTTCAGGTCACAGCCTTGAAGCTGCGGCTCGTCCCTCCCACTCCACACAGTACGCAGAGGCAGTCTGTTTTCTGAGGGGAGGGGGGAGGAGGAGGAGGAGAGGGGAGGGAGGAGGGAGAGAGAGAGGAGGAGGAGGAGGAGACTGGAGGGGGAGGAGGAGGAGGAGATAGCAGCAGATCCAGGACTGGGCTAGATGTTCTGACAGCACTGCATCTTTGGTTTGTTCTCAGTGGGCTGCACCTGGATGTTGACCACGTTGTTGCTAGGCGACATGTCGCTCTCCTGGCGCTCCGACATCTGCTTCTGGGAGACGATACGGTAGATCTCTGGAGGGAGGAGACAACGATAAACGTCACGTAGAGGTTTTACATACATACACCACACGATTACAGCTGATTAATCGATTAGTTGCCAAATATTCTGATAATCAATTAATCTTTTATTTAAGAATGTGAATATTTTCTGGCTTCTTTAGTTTCTATGACAGTAAACTTTTATCTTTTCTTGATCTTTGGGTTGTCGGGACAAAATGAGACATTTGAAGACGTCGCCTTGGGATCAAACAACTAATCAATCAATCGATCAATCAAGAAACAGAGAGCTGAAATCAAACCTGAACTTCTGCCTTCTCATTTAAAACCCCACTGACGTTTCTAACTCAAAGTAAGAATCCAGCTTAAAGAACAGACTCTTTCTCTACATTAAGTCATGTGACTCGCTTCATATGTTTAGAGAAAGACATCAGATTTTTAAAAAACGTCCTAATATCTTTTTTTTTTCAGTATTTATGTTTTTAGTGGCCGTAAACATTAACAAACTCCAACATATCAGCTTGACAAAGGAGACGAGATCAGATGAGATAGATTTATTTAACATTAACTGTACATCATATATCCTGTTAATACACACTTTATTAAAACTCATTTATATTTATAAAATTCCATTTATATTCTGCTTCTTTACACACACACAGTTTTATTATGTTAATAATATACAAACACACACACAGAGTCTCTGTAATTAACTGGACCACGTTGAAATCCTTCTATTTGACACTTGGTGAATAAATCTGATTATAATTGAGCGACGGAGCAGCGAGATCAGACACACACAGAGCTGAAAAATGACTTGTTATAAAGTTTTATGGAAAACATCAGCACCGCCACAACTTGTAGTTTTAGTTTCACTTTGTTAAAAATCACAAAAAAGGAGCCGAACGCTCCGAGAAGACGGAGAGTAAACTCTTCAGAGAAAGGTGGAAGATGAAAGAAACGCTGGAGGAGAGATCGTGTTGAAGCTAAAGAGGCCAGACAGGAAGTGATGTCATGACTTCAGCTCTCTGTTTAGCTTTGAACAAAGTGCCGTCCCGGTTTATAAAACGACTGACAGGAAGCAGATTGTAATATAAACATTTCTAATTATGCAAATTGTAGAATATATATATAAATATATCATTTACCATTAAAGCAGGAGCTCAGATCCACATCAGATATCTGGACTCTACCTTTAAAAACTAGACTTTATCAGAGAAAACTGGATTATTATGTCACTTTTTCTGTAATTGAGACAAATAATATAACAGAGAGGAACCAGCTCAGTCATTCTGTTTGAACTGGAGGCCAAAAAAAAAGCAAACAAAACCAATTAAACATAAAAAAAAAAAACACCCTTCTGAATGTGAAGCACAGACAGTCTGAAGAAGAGGCGGATAACTGATGATTTTTATAGCCGCCTTCTGTCAAACCCGCTGTTCTCCACACAAACACTCAGAACAGCGAGTGTGACTCACTGGCACCAATTAATCCACCGCTGAAAATAGTCGCCAACAAATGTACCAGGTTGAGTAACATTCACTAAAAACAACACAGTAGAGTCTCCAGCTGTTCTAGGAAACGACTGAAGCTGTAAATTTGTGGCCTTTTTTATTTGTTTATTTGTTTGTTTATATGTTTTTAAAGAGAGATGTCTGATCCCATTCGCTCTTTTTCAGTTTTTCCTGTTTTTATTGTCAAATTTATGATCACTAAGGTGCTTTTTTTGATTGTTAAGCAACACAAAACAAATCTAAATCAGCTTCTTTCTTGACAACGAACCCGTTTCTAAACTAAACGAGGTCGTCGAGTTCACTGAACTTTACTATCTGCAGAGACACCGGCTGGATCATTAGCGCACAAAAACATACAACAGCATTTAATCTTTTCGCAGTTGTTCATCTCACTCCTGATAACAAAAGGTTTTTTGGCCACTCCTGCAAAGATAAGCTGTTCATACAGAGTTATGTAATGCAGGTTAATCCACTGCTGCTGTTTCTGTTTGTGTCTCTCCCGGCAACTGAAGTTCACTCTCCTGACTTTCCTCCTCGCTGTAATCAAACCCTCATAAAAACCAAAAGCTCTGACCACTGATAACAAAGACACCTGTGACAACAACGACGACGACGTTTCCTCAATAAACTGTGTTTTAAAGCTGAGCACGAGCAGAACTACGGCTGGGATACGATGATGTCCGCAGTGAAACATCAGGGGAGGGTTAATTACTAGCAAAGGTTTTATTGCACGAACAGTAACGAGTGCAGTTAGAGACGTGGCTCGCTGTCTCTGCTCCGCACGGAACAAAACACAGTGTTTATTTATGTTATTTATCTAACTTTATTAGATATTAATTACAGTGTTTACTGCATTTTACTGTCAGTTATGGTCTTGCTGAGTTTCTGTCCTGTTTCACCGCAGGCGGCGCTGAGCGGAGCAGAGGAGCGACAGTGACACCAGGTCGACGTGGCGACAACTAACTATGTGCAATAAAAGCTGCGTGAGTAAAAAGCCAGTAAGAGTAATTTAATCTGAGCAAAAGATGGACAGACGAGGAGGAGGAAGAGGAGGAGGAAGGGGAGGGGCTTCTAAATCCTGATGTTACGATGGTTAAGGCTCAGTGGTCGATGACCGTCGGCGATGGACGACGGCATCTCTCGAAAGCAATCACACAGAGAAAACGCAGTAAACACTGTTTATTTATGTTATTTATCTAACTTCATCAAACATTAATTTCAGCGTCTACTGCATTTTACTGTCATTCATGGTCATGCTAAGTTTCTCTCTGCTGTTTAACTGCGGGCGGCGCTGAGCGGAGCAGAGGAGCGACAGTGAAACAGGTCGACAACTAACTACATTAGTTGCGTTACAATAAAAGCTTTGTGAGTAAAAAGCCAATAATTTAAAGGTATAATCTGTAATTATTCCACATTAAAATGTCTAAAAACAACTACAACAGCTCGGCTAACAAACCCTCCAGGAAGTCCCGTGATCACCAAACATCGCCAGAGAAATATTGATTTTTTTTTAGGTGAAACGGCTTTAAATAGTATTTTTAACTATTTTATTCTGCGTGTACGTTTGTTTTTGGAGAAGAGGAGACCTCTGTGGATAATTCGGCTCCCGGGAGAAAGCGAACAAATGTCTGGATGTAAAGTTATAAGAGAAACAAACCGAACAAACGTTAGCAGCAGCTCAGCTAACAGCCCGTATCTGACGTCCGTGGGTCGCCGTACATCGTCATAGAAACACCGATCTCTTAGATGAAACTAAGCTGCTGGTTTAACAACCAAGACAACAACTCCCATCATCCTTTGCTGCTTTTGTTATTGTTTTGATTGAGACGCCGAGCGGCTGAAATTACATATTGTGCCTTTAATCTACGCAAAAGATGGACAGACGACAACAAGGGAGGGCTTTTAAATCACAATGTTTAAAGCTCAGTGGTCGATGACTGTTCGCCTGTCAGCTTAACCAGAGAAAGAACCGTTTTGTGGAGGCGGTTTAAGGCTGTTTCTCAAGGCTGAAGCCACACACACACACACACACACACACACACACACAGAGAGTACACACCTGTCAGGATGGTCTGGAAGGCCGTCTCAACGTTGGTGGAATCCAGAGCCGATGTCTCCAGGAAAGATAAACCGTTCTTCTCTGCGGGGCAAAGTTGAGCAATCAGAGCGCGTATATCAAATATGTGGCATTCCTCAGATAACAGGCCGGTCCGACCCGTCACACACACACACACAGATACACACAGATACACACAGTTTCCTTCAGTGTGTTACACAAAAACATCCTTCTACAACAATCACTTCAGACTCATTTAAACATCAACAATTATAAAGATATTTATAATAATTTCTGTACTTTATTGAAGACTTTAAGACACTAAAATCACATTTTCTTCTCTTTAAACTCATTTTTAATCAACTGACCAACTAATAATTTGTATGTTTCTTATGTTTGACATCTTATTATCTTTTATTCTGGTACTTTAACATTTATTTTGAGAAGAACTACACATATAAACTATTATTATTATTATAAAGCATCACCTAAAAAAAGCAGCTGGATATTGATCTTTCTGATGGTTTCAGTTAGTTTTGTGGTTTCAGAGGCTTGAAGGTTGTTCTGAGATGGAGTTTAAGTTGTTTTCAAGGTTTTAAACTCTATTAGAAATGACATTCATGGGTTTTATAATCAAATTTCTGTTTTACGTTGTTGTCCTGTAACTCACTTTTATCGCTGCCTGTCTTGGTCAGGATTTTTCTTCTCATTGGAAGTTTTTCCATCAAATAAAAAAGCATAAAATAAATAAATAAATGAATAAATAAAAGTATTACTGTAGCTTACCAGCGAAAGCCCGGGCCTCGTCGGTGGGAACGGCTCGGAGGTGACGCAGGTCGCTCTTGTTCCCCACCAGCATGATGACGATGTTGCTGTCGGCGTGATCTCTCAGCTCCTTCAGCCAGCGCTCCACGTTCTCGTAAGTTAGATGCTTGGCGATGTCATAAACCAGGAGAGCCCCCACCGCCCCGCGGTAGTACCTGCAGCGGCAACGGCAGCAGCGGCGCCACAACACACAGGAAACGTCTCATTCTCACATACAGCAGCGTTTCCCCCGACAGTCCCCCGAATCGTTTCAGCTCCACGTATTATTCGAACCGTGCTGCGGCTGTTTGATACTCACGCTGATGTGATGGCGCGGTAACGCTCCTGGCCGGCCGTGTCCCAGATCTGAGCCTTCACCGTCTTGCCGTCCACCTGGATGCTGCGCGTGGCGAACTCGACCCCGATGGTGCTCTTACTCTCCAGGTTGAACTCGTTCCGGGTGAAACGGGACAGCAGGTTACTCTTTCCCACGCCCGAGTCGCCGATGAGGACCACTGAAACACAGATCAATACGACATGTTAGAACGACGACTTCCTGTGAAATAACGTCCACTTTCTGATCAGTTTCATAAAAAAAACCTTTTAGATATTTCAGATTATTTACTGTTGATTCACACATGTATGTACTGATCTCACTTCCTGAACTTTATCGCTACACGTGATCGTTTTTTACATGATGTACTGTGTATTGTGTGTAATTTGCTGCATTTAGAGGTACAACAATGAGCTAGATGATTAAAAAATTAGTTCATTAACACTTTTTTTTAACAATTATTTTGATATTAATGTCAATTTTTCAAGAATAAATGTGAAATATTCTCTGGTTCCAGCTTTTCTTTGTTTTATGTGATTGTAAATTGAATATCTTTTATTTTGAAAATCTTGTTTGGACTGTCGGAGCAGCTCGATGACTTGCCGAAGACGCACTTTTCTGGCCCAACGATTTGATTAATTGCTAAATGAATCAGCAGATTAATGGATGACAATAATGTTATATTATTGATGTCACATTCAATTAGTGACGATATTAATTACTGTTCCAAGCAGCGTCAGTACCCGCATGAATCTATGAGTCTATTTTCTAAACCAGGTGCTTATTTATACTTTTTATTATTTAAAATTTACACATATTGTTGTTCTAGATTTTCACTTTCATAACATATAATCAGCAACTGTTTTTAACATAAATTATTTCAGTTATTATTCAATAAAAATGCCAAAAAACGTTCTTTGTTTTCAGCTTCACAAACGCAGGAATTTGCAGTTTTTCCTTCACTGTTTGTCCTCTTTTATTTATTTATTTATTGACTTCCGTCCGTTATCAATATCAGCTCTTCCTGTTCGGGTCGCAGGAGGGTTGAAGTCAATCTGAGCTCACGTCAGATGAGAAGTTCAGCAGTTTATCACACTGCTGTTTATCACATCTGAATATTTAACCTGTGTGTTACAGTACGAGCAGATTGTTTATAACAGAGGGAACAACTAGTCGCACCTAATGGGAATTTATTACAAATCTGTAATTCATCTAAACAGCACGTAGAGAACCTGAAGTAGCTCTTCTGTTCAGTATCAGTAGAGTCAATAAACACAATATAGAGTCACACACATACACCACCAGGTAAATACAACTTTCCTTAAACGCACAGTAGCACATCGAGAAATGAAAACATGGAGTTTTCTGTCAGTCACTGATAAATAAAAACACACATCATCAACAACATGTAAGTTCTTCATCTATATTAACATTATTCTCTAATACATGTCTTTTTTTTAGATGTCATTTGCGTTAACTGTTAATGTTTAATGCATTTTTTTTTAACTCCAGAAAGACGAGCAGTGCTTTGGGGCACAGCTAATAAATAAACAAACAAATAAACAAACCACTAGCGCTTCAGTAAACATATTGAGCTACTTTCCACCACACGTATGTCCAGTATGAAAATATAAAACATGTAACGTGTCATTTAAACATTTAAAAACATGGAAACTAGCTGGAAGTTTGATTCTTAGAGGAAGATATTAGAATTAGTTTGTAGACTTATTTCTATTTTTACAGGAGCTACAACGATTAATCAGTTAGCTTCAAACTATTAAATTAATCACCAACTATTTAGATGACAGAATAATCGTTTGTGAGCCGTCTGAAAAATTCTCTGCTTCCAGATTCTTAAATATGAAAATTTTCTTGTTTTTTTTAAGTCCTTTATTACAATAAACTGAATATCTTCAGATTGTGGACAAAACAAGACATTTTAGGAAACATTTTCCATCATTTTATGGACCAAACGACTAATCGATTAACCTAGAAAACAATGAAAATAATCATTGTTGCAGCCCAACATTTTACCAGCGTTACATGATAATTACAAGTTATTCTACACATGCTAACATCTAAATATTAATAATAAAAGTTATTTACATCGTACATATCAAAATAAATTAAATTACATGGCAGACATAAGAAGACAAAAGGACGGAGAAGAACAACAAACACACACACAATCCCACATATATATCATTAAAAGACAAATATAAATAAATAAAGATAAATACAATAAAGGTGAGTTTTCTGAAGCGACTTAAAGAAGATACTGGTCTGAGATATGAGTTCATTATATTAAAATGTAGACAAACACCAGTAGTTTGTTTACTTTGACAGTTCAGTAACCTTATTGTTTGCTAAATGAAGCTTTTAATAACAACTATTTAACACCGAGCCAGTTAGAAGCACCGTAGACCAAATATAAAAATAATTTCTTTTACTTTTTTGGTTTCATTAAACGGCAGGTCAAGTCTTTCTTAAAACAAGAGTCAGGTCCCCAAATGAACGTTGAAATAGGTTTTTAATCGCCATAATTTACAGTCACTGGTTATTCTGGGATGGTTTATATCGGTGCATCATCTGTCGGTGTCAGTGTGGTTAATAAAAGCCTTTTAACGCCTCAGACTGCTGATGTCTCTCAGTCCAATTATAATATTTAAAAGGTCCCTTATTTTATATTTTTCTGATGTTCTAATTGAAGTCTTGTTGTCCGAAAGACGACAGTTTTGTGGTATTTTTTGTTTTTTAATATCTCCTCTCTTAAGCTTCTCTCTGGAGCTCTGTGTCTGCTCAAAGCCCCTCTCTTCTGATTGGCTGACGCACGCCCAGGTCGTCCACAGTTAACAGACTGTCGCCTTTAGCAAGATACAACGCACCCGTAACCTCTGAAAGGCTGTTTAAAAACAAATTTTACTTCCTGTAATTACATCCAATTACTATGCAGTGTTTCTTCTGCTACTGTCTCTCCTCTCTGCTCCGCGTGTGTGTGTGTGTGTGTGTGTGTGTATGGGGAGAGGCCGAGCCCCGCCCACTGTGAAACACACAGAGCAGAGCAGAGAAACAAGTGTGAACATAAATGAAAGTAAAACGTCAGTAGAGACTCTCATGCTGAGCTGACATGAAACAAGCACACATAAATTAGGTTAATAACATAAATAAATCTACTTTATTTCTTTCAGCAGTGGGCGAGACACCCCTCTAAGGCCAAAGCTGAGCATATAGTTATGACATCACAGCCTTACGGAAGTTCACACGGCTCTTGAAATACACAGTTTCTCTGGAAATGCACACCGGACTGAGCGGTTTGACACTTTCACAGTTATTTATATAGCGCCTACACTTACTTAATGATCAAAAAAAAGAAAAGGAAATCTCCCTTTCTGTAATCTGGGACTTTTAAGATTGTATTTTTATTTTCTCTTTATTGTATTTTTATTCAGGATTTCATTATTTTATATTAACTAAGAGAGTCTTTGTTTTTATGTTGTTTGTCTGAACCTTTAAGTTGCTGCCTGTCTTGGCCAGGACACTCTTACAAAATAGAAATGAAGGAAGACAAACAAAAGATATTTTTAATCTCAATGAGGTTTTCATGGTAAAATATCAAACATTTGTTTAAATAAATCATCCCTCCTGTTCATGCTGACCATTAGAAGATCCCTTCATAATGTATTTACAATGGAAGTGATGGAGGATAAAAGCCACAGTCCTCCTTCTGTGCAAAAAAAAAGGAAATTAAAAGTTTATGTGAAGCTAATATGAAGATTCAGCGTCCAAATGAGTCAAATCAAGTAGATATCTTTCAACGTTACAGTGTTTTTAGTGCCAAAGTCCCTCTTTTTGTTTCTATACTTCCACCTGCAGCTCAACAGGGAAACACAAAGAGGAGAATTTGATGCTAAAAAGACTGTAAATGTGTCAGATATCCACTTGATGTGACTAACTCAGACTGATGAAGCTGAATAGAAGCTTCACATCAACTTTTAATGTGAATTTTTGTCCCCATCATTTATATTGAAAGCACATTTCATGGGGATTTTTTCCTTTAATTGTCAGCATGAACAGGAGAAATGATTACAGCGAGGAAAACCCTCTTTCACTGCTCATATGGACACCTGATTGTTGTTTTCAGACAGACTTGAACAAACTGCGAACCTATCCTTTATCGCTCCTGCCCGCTGGGCCGGTGGTACCCCGTGAAGATGACGTGTTAACGGTTAACGGTTAGGTGTGTCCGCCGCTGAGCTGCTCCGCGCCCACTGCTAACACGCTAAATGCGAGCTAACGGGTCAGGAGGCCCGGTCGTTTAACGGTAACTAACGTCAGGTGATGAACTAACTCGTATATCTAGCTCACATGTTCAGAGAAGGGTTGTTCCGTGCCGTGGAAATTAATTAAACCTGCTGACATTTTCCAGAAAGCTCGGTGAAAACCGAGCAGAGCACAAAGGTTAGCGGCGGCTAAGTTAGCATAGCCTGACAGTTAATCAGCTGGCCCGTTTAGCCTGACAGCTAATAATGATGAGAAAAAAGCTTTTACCTTTGAACAAATAATCATATTCGTCATCTCTAGTGCCCATCGTCTTTTTGAGTAACGGTTAGCCCAAGATTTAATTAGTTTTAATGACAGGGAGGCGATACTGTATTTTCCTCTTCCAACGGGAATCTGTTTGGAAGCCGTACTTCCGTAATTTCTTCTTCTTCTTCTTCGGTGGCAGCCTAATGGCAGCACGCGCACAGACCTCCGACATCTGGTGGTGAAAAGGAGGAACTGCCTAACACTTCTTTATTTAGATTCAAGTGTACAAGACAAATTCATCTTTACATAAAAGGGGCTCCAAACAGCTGTAGATTTATTATGATGTTTAAATATGAAAAATATTGTGCTATGTTACTATTCTAACTCATTATACCCGAAAATAACTTACAAAAGGCTCCCAAAGCACCTATACCACCGTATACATCTACTTCACAGGAAAACATTGCACCACTGCATTTACCTGACAGATAAATATTATCGGTTATGTTAGAGATTCAGATTTTACTTACAAAATATAACTATTAAAAATATTATGCATTGTTATTCATAAAACTATGCAGCATTATATAAAATAGTTAGAATCAAAAGTTCCGCCTTGAACAGACATTAAGTAAACATAAGTACTTTGTGTTGATGATACCATTCTTTCACTGTTCACTTTTAAGTAAAAACTCAAATGCAGGACTTTTAATTTTACTGTGCAGTATCAATAATTTTACAATTAATAGTTTAACTTCAGAAAAAGTTTTGCTCTATTGTCACCCTTTGTCTAACTGGGAATGCTGGTATTGGGAGTAGAAGAAGTACTCGACAGCGTTTGCCTGGGGCCCCCAAAATCACTCCTGAGGTCATATTAGTGCAAACTGATAACAGCTGATGTTTGACGGCTTTGTCACTATAATCAGCACTTGAAGTAAACCACCCACCACAATAAATTACCCAGTGTGCAAAATACAGGGGTCTCAGAGGGTCTGGGAGCCCTTGACTGACAGATGTGGATGGATTGGATAATCATATGAATTTACCAAAGATTACGGTATGAAAACAAGAGTCTTCATTTAAATTTGGACATTTTAAGGTAATTCTGCAATGTTTTGGATTTTTTGTGCAGATTTATACATTTGTTTAACATTCTAGCAATGTTTTTTAATGAGATTTTATTTTTATTTTACAATGGTTGGACTGTTAATATGCAGACAACATCCACAGTCAATATCCATATTTCCAAAATAAATCTCTGTAGAATAACTAAAAGTTTTTTCCGTAATTTTACGGTAAGTGTTTGGCAACTTTTGCTGCCAGACGTTTTACGTTTTTTTTACAAATTTTTTTTATTTTTTTTATAGTGTTTGTCTTCATATGTTTGGTATCATTTTAAAGGACCTCCCTGGTTTTCATGAGTCTGTCTGGCACATCAAGCTCTTAAAAGTCTCAAAAAACAGGCATTTTCCCACAATTTTCACCTGAAGTTTAGTGTTTGTTATAACACTGTGACAACTAGCAACATCACAGACACATAATTTAAGAATCTGAAGATTCACTCGACTGCAAAGATTCAGTAATTATATAGTTTTCCCCATGCTAGGATGATTTTGGTCCTGCAGTTAGAGGAACGTGTTCACAAATAAACTATCAGATCTCTTATTTCTCTCTCTAACAGCCATCGTAGGCTTACCTGCTAACTTCCTTCAGGACAGACTCACTGTTCTTGGTTCAGGCTGTATAAATGACATAACCACTGTTTCCTAATGTGGAATTCACTCTGAATGAGCAACACAACAATCCACTCAGTCAGTGTTTATTATTAATTATTATTAGCACGGATGTGGAATATTCAAAATTCAATAAACAACAAAAAAATTACTTCAGTTCATTCTGTTAAAAAGACACATTTGCATTATGAATACAGGACTTTTACTTGTAGTAGAGCACTTTTATAACGTGACATTACTACAATAGTTTTTTACAGACAATACAGATATCACAGTTCTGCTGTTCATTCTAAATATATTGTACTGTGCTTTAATCATTCCTCCTGTTGATACTGGATATTAAAAGATCTCCTTCAAATGTGCTTTTCAATGTAAGTGATGGAAAGATATCTACTTGATTTGACTCATTTGGACGCTGAAGCTTCATATTAGGTTCAGATAAACCGTATCATTCCCATTGTAAGGTCATTATGAAGGGATCTACTAATGGTCAGTATGAACAGGACGGATGATTACAGCAAGAAACACAAGTTTCAATGTTCATTTGGGCTCTTGAATGATGTTTTAAGACAGACTTGAAAGCCGTCCTTTAATCAATTAGTTGTTTGGTTCAAAAAATGTCAGAGAACGGTGAAACACTCCAACATGACGTCCTCAAATGTCTTGTTTTGTCCACAACACAAAGATATTCAGTTTACTGTCATAGAGGAGTAAAGAAACTAGAAAATATTCACATTTGAGGAGCTGGAATCAGAGAATTTGGACTTTTTTCTTCTTAAAAAATAACTCCAAACAATTAAATCGATTATCAAAGTAGTTGCAGATTAATTTAATAGCTGGCAACTTATCACTTAATCAATTAATTGTTGCTGCTGCAGTAAAGACAAACTAAACAAATGACTAAATACCACTTTTACTGCCTCTACTGATACAATTACTAAAATACAACCACTGCTGCTACGACTGAAATAACAACAATATAAAAATAGCTTCGTTGAAAAATCCAGAGATACAAAAACATAAAAAGAAATGAAGGAAGACAAACAAACTTTATGTAGAGTGTTTAAAATGAGTTTCTACTTGCTTCTCATTTCTTTTTGTTTCATACATCAACATCAGTCTGTTCTGTAATTTGAACACAAATGATCCACGTGAGTCCTTTTTTTTTGGTCACTTTTATTTCTTCTTGTAGTCAGGCAGGAACTTCTTCCATTTCATGTTCTGCAAACAGAAAATAATAATAAGAAAAAAGTCATTAGAGTCAATATTTTATACTCTCAATTGGCTCCAGCAGTCTGAGTCAGTCAATAAAATAAAATAAAAAAATAAAAATTCACAAAAATATTTGCCGTCATTAGGATTGACAGACTGTTAATTATTATGTGAAACCAGCAATATAACTTTTTCATGCAAAAATAGCCTCCCATCAGCAACACATGAAACTCAGTGGGATTACAAACCCTTCTGGTTGGTCATAACTAGTGGTGTGAAAATGTCCTTTGCAAACAGGAAATAATTTTATTTACATATTAGATCTATTTAAGAGGTTCCAGTGTCATTTCTAGAGCATAAATCTGAACGACACAAATGAAAAACAGCACAAAGTTGTCTTGTTTGAAGATTTTTTTAATGGTATTTAAGATCATTTACATTTCCTATTTACTTATTTCAAAAGTTATGTTCTGCAGCTTTAATAGTACTTTTGTTTACATATTTGTAGGGCTGTAGTCTGCTGGTTGACAAGTCGATTAGTTGGTCGCTATGCTCTCGTCCCACTAAATTCTCATTGGTCGAATAATCTCCGTGTTACTTTTATAAGGAGTAAAGTGCTACTTCAACAGCTTTCTGGGATTAATACATTATTTTCTGCGGCGGGGAGACAGACTAACAAATTACCTGTGTTTTGAATACACCCCCGTTGTTTTCACAACTTTGGACTCGCCCAAAGCAACGGAAACTTCTGGGTCTAACTGTTCTCAACGGTTACTGAGCGTTTACTAAACGTACTGAACATTTACTGAATCAGTGTTTCTCCTACAATTATATCAATGAGAACCCCCACCAGGCCAAAAAAATAATTTAATGCCAGAATTAACGCCAAATATCCACTCATTCGGAAATATTTAGCGTTTGGGAGTCTGTGCAGCGCTGTTCAGGACGTGAGTTAACCGCCGTGTTGTTGCCTGGGAAACAAGCAACGCTGTTAAGTAACGTTGATATGACATTGCGTTGTATGTTTGCGTAGTGAGTTGGACACAGAGAAAGTGACGGTGGATACGAGCGGAGCAGAGGAAAAGGTTAGCGGTAAGTTGTCAGTCTGGCAGTAAATGTACAGCACAGACTACAGTGTGTCAGTTAAATGCTAAAAAGTCACGTCTGTTGTTTCTCCAAGTGCTGGAAAAGTGAAGGGAGTTAGCTCCAAAGTTAGCAACGATGGGTCACAGCAAGAAATGTGACTACAGCCCTACATATTTGTTAATAATAGTGTAAACTGTAGTAAAACACTTGTAAGCTAATTTCTAGGCAAACAATTGATTCAAAGGCAACTGGACATAGATTTGTCTTAGGAAGACGTTTCATTCAGTTCATCAGTTCGTAACACATCAGTCTAACTTTTCCTCACCAGTCTGAGTCCAAGACTGGTGAGGAAAAGTCTTCATAAGTCAAATCTAAGTCCAGTTGCCTATGAATCAATCGTTTGCCTAGAAATAGCTATGACTTGGACGAATGAGAATGTTCACAGTCTTGTAAGCCAACAATCTCAGGTCCAGTGTCTTTGATGTTAGCAAAAGGGCAGGTAATTGGTAATATTATTCATTCTTTGATATGTTCCTTTGTTTGATAGGTAATTTTAATACATAAAAATAAAGATGTACTTTTTGTCTTGAAGCCATTGTGGTCCTTGATGTTTGTTGTCCCCAGTACCGGTTTGTTAATGCGGTTCTGGGGAGGGGGGGGGGCACCAAATCCCAATCTAGCCTAAGGCACCAAAATGGCTAGGACCGGCCCTGGTTAGTCATATCAAGTGGATATCTGACACATTTACAGTCTTTTTAGCATCAAATTCCCTCTTAATGTTTCCCTGTTGAGCTGCAGGTGGAAGTATAGAAACAAAAAGACTTTGGCACTAAAAACACTGTAACGTTGAAAGATATCTACTTGATTTGACTCATATCAACATCTCTGATCACAGTGTGTGTGTTTGACTTACATTTTTGCCCCAGGTGGATTTGGACTTCTTGGTCTTCATGTCCTCCAGAGACTCGTACATGTTTCCTTGCATGGCAGCAGAGGAAGCGGCGGCGGCGGCAGCAGCAGCAGCGGCCTCTCCAGGGATCTGCTCGTAGGTGTCGTCGGGCAGAGCGGCGGACGCTGACCTACGGGGGACCTCGGTGTACATGACATTCCCCTGCTGAGCTGAACTCCCTCCAGGCGCCTTTGAGATGTCGTACAGCGGGTTGGACTTCAGCAGCTCCAGATCATTGCTCTGCTGCTGCTGCTGCTGCTGCTGCTGCTCTGACCTGGAGCTGCTCAACCTGGGCTCATGGAGCGAGTAGGTGTGACAGGTGACCTTCTTCATCGGAGACGGTGAGTAACATGTTGGCGTTGTGACGGTGGGACTGCTGAGCTGGTTGGAGTACTCCTCCTCCTCCTCCGTGTCCAGCCTTGGTAGAGATTTGCTTCTGCTCTCCACCGGCGTCCGCTCCGGGTGACCCGCAGGGCAAACATCGCCCGGATGTTTTGTGTCTGTGGCGTGAAACGAGTCTCTGTTTCCTCTGAGTCTCTCTGCTGTGATTGTGTCTCTCTGGGAGTCACTCAGATGTGACGTCGTATCGGGCAAAGAGCCGCTCAGGGTGAAGCCCAGAGGAATGCCTCTTTTTGGGAGTGGAGGTACACCCTGAAACACAAAAAAACACCCAAATCAGCAAGAAAATCAGTGAAAACAAGGAGCATTATGAGCTTTCAATCATATCACACTGTCTTCCTCAGCAGAGGGAGTTTGCTCAGTTTGTCATTGCTGGTGTTGAAAGACTTTATTCTTCATCATCAGCTTCCATAAAGTGCTCACAAGTCTTCCTGAGGTCCAGACAAGAACAGCAACAAGAGACGATCAGAGTTTATTCAAGAAGTTGACTCTTAACAGGGTAAATAAAACAGCATTTTGACATTCATGAGTCCTGAAACTCTCCACTAAATCTCATAATAATGAAATCAGAGCTTTTGAAGCAGTAGATGGCATGATATTCCAATATTTAGTATTTAATAAAAGAAAGGAAGGAAAGTATTGGTCTGATATTTTGCTTTGACCATGTTGGTGCCCTATAGGTGAGATTTTAAATTGAAACCCCAAAAGATTTAAATTGGAGCCTCCAAGAAAGTGCAAACTCCAGTCCGAGAACTTCAATTTGCACTTAAAGCAATCGCCACAATGGTTCCTACAACCCAAAGTCGCCACAGTCCTGCAGAGAAAAAGGCAAGCAGGGGTCGAGGTGTCATTTATGACGGCGTCGCCTGAGGTAGCAGATCCAAACTGACTGAACATTAAGGGTTTGGAAAATCAAATAAGATGAAAATCCTGCAAGTTAATGAGGAAAAACGCTGAAAAAACATTGAGAAAGGACTTGTAGACTCTGTATTTCCAAAAAACACACTACCCACTTATTTGGTGCCCTAGGCGAGCGCTACAATGGTAATGAACTGTAGGGACATAGTTAGTGTTGATAGACAGTTCAGGTATATAATTATAGATTGTATCTCATGTACAGTAGGAGAGCTCTGCAGAGACTAGCAATAAGAAAACACCACTCAGATCCATTTATGTTTCAGAAAAAAACAGTTGCTTTTTGTCAAAGCTGAACTACAAACAGCTAAAATATATTTTCTCTCCATTATGACGCAAACTAACCACTGAACTCTCAGTTAACTGTTAATATTGATAAATCACACATCCTTTAACCAGTTTATTTGGCTCCAGTGTTTGTGAATGTGGATGAGTGACAGGATTGTTTTTGTTGCAGCACATGTACACGTACGTACATCAGCGCTCAATAAACTAAAATATTCACGCATAGAGTGATAATGATGTTATCAGAACTGCTTCAGATAAACTCTGCCATCAACGCTTCACCTATCAATGTCAGGAATATTTGTTCTTTGTATGAAGTGAAGTTTCTACATCCATAAATACTGAAACAACAATGATCATAATTACATAATTACAATTCCTCGTAATTTCCTAGAAGTTGTCCTGGAAAGAATAATGTAATTGATGCTAATTATAAAGAAGAAAAAGTCATTTCCTGAAAGAAAAGTTTGATTCAAACAACATAAATATTCTCCTTATTATTAGAAATGTTTGTCTTCATAGATGTTGAATTGTGTGCTTGTCTGTAGACATGTTTTCATGTTTTTACATGTTCAGCTGACCTGCTGTGAACTGACTACTTTGATTGGAAGTTTACTAATTGAAAATAACATATTATGTAGTTATTTTCACTTGTAAATTTACTGTATATCTGAAATTGCAGACAGAAATGGTACAAAACGTTATATGTGCCTGCAGTTAAACTTAAATGTTTCCTATTAACATGTACACAACATGTCATTTCAGCTGCTCAGCGTCTCAATCAGAACAATAACAACAGACGGAGTGTGATGACGGTGTGAAGCAGCAAGGGATGATGGGAGTTGCCTTGGTTGTTAAACAAGCAGCTTCAGCAGGATAGGATTACTCCACAGAGGTCTCCTCCTCTCCAGAACAAACGGACCCGCTGATTACAGGTAAAAACACTGAATAAAGCAGTTTCATCTAAAAAATCAGTGTTTCTCCACCATGTTCGGCGAGCAGCGGAACCTGGAGGGGCTGTTAGCCGAGCTGCCGCTAACGTTTGCCCAGTTTATTTCTCTGATAACTTAAGATCCAGACGTCCAATGACTAAAATCCTTCTTGCGGCTAAAAGATCAAGTTAAAAACCAGCTAAATTTATCATGAAAATGTGGCTTCAAACTGAATAAAAGTCCATTTCTAACAGTTTGTGTGGAACAAGCACAACAAAGCCCATGTATTATCTTGTATGTGTGTAAGTTACTCTTTGCTAGACGCCATTGTAGCGGACAAACACGGCGCCGACACATGCATCTTGTGCACTATACTCTTTGGTAGAGGAGGTATGACGCCATTGACAGGCCACCAAATGAAACGGTCCGTTACTTTGATTAAAATGACAGATTTCTCTGGGTTTGAAAACTGTTGGAAACATTTGGGATAATGTAAGTAAACAACTCAACAACATGTAGAACATAGGTCTAGACCTGAGTGACAACAACCTGACGATTTCAGGAGAGAAGCTTCTGTCTGGTCTAGTTGTTTGTACACGTTTTAATGAGGAATAATTACAGATTATAGTTTTAATAGTTTAGTGTGATGTTATGTGTCATTCACCTCAAATTTTTATATCTTTATATGCAGCACAATTATCCAACAAACAAATGTTGCAGAGGCTGTGTTGAACATGTTTCTAGAAAATGACAATCAGTCGGCTTCACCTTCTGTCTCACCTGCGAGAGAGACATGGCGTCCACAGACACGGTTCCCGTCAGCTTTCTGCTTTTGGATTTCGGCGGCAGCGCGGGCGGCTGTCCTGTGAGAGGGTCGATTTGCTGCTGGATCCTTTGATTATTGATCAGCTCGCTGTGATCGTTCTTCTTGTCCCACAGGTTTCGCAGAGCTTGAACACTCACTCCTGATTTCTGTTTGTCGTTGAAATTCACCACGTCATACAGCTCGCCCGTGTTTACCTGTGAGACATGGAAATGATGCAGGCACCAGTCAAATTAAAGCAGTGTGGTATCAGTCACAGCCTTTTAGAAACTGGAGGGTCTTTATGTTAATAATGTCAGAAATATGCAGCTGTTTTTGTTTTTGTTTGATGCAACTAATACAACAAATTATAATTCAAACCTACTGTCATTAAAATTATTGGTCAGTCTTATAACAGCATAAATATACAAACTATCCAGATGAAGCAACAGTAAAGGATCCACACAACAGGATGGACAACATGTCAACAGACTTTTCAAAATCAAATCATCATCACATTAATGTTGGAAATAAGCAAATCACTTTACAAATAAAAGAAGGACTTTTACAGCATTATCTGTGCTTTTTCAGGCAGAACACAAACTAAATTTTTCACATGGTGTGATTACATGCAATGCAAAAATGTGAGTAGATTCAAATTCATCCGAGGCAATCATGCTAACTTACGCAAATATGCATCCATGCAAGTTAAAAAAAAAAGGTTTCAAGAGCTTTTTAATGTACTTCATGAATGTACAGAGAGGAGAGGAGGAAAGGAGGGAGATAACAGTCTTTACATTAACATTAAAGTCCACTGGCAGCTCTGTGAGGCTGTACTTAGTACTGCTTTGAGCTAAAAGCTAATGTTAGCACGCTAACATGCTGATGTTTTAATGTTTAGCATGTTTACCATCTTAGTTTAGCATGTTAGCGTGCTAACATTAGCTTTTAGCTCAAAGCATACTGATGTTTTAGCATGCTAACATTTGCTAATTAGCACTAAATACAAAGTCAGTTGAGGCTGATGGGATTTTGCAGGTATTTGAATACAAACCAAAGTATTTTGACCTGATGATGTAGCTACAAAAGTCAGGGCTTCACCAAATGTATTAATGTAATAAAATCTGTGGGCAACATTAATGAATGTACCAAATGTTACAGCCATCCATTTGTTGAGATGTTTCAGAAAAACAAACTCATGGTGCCAATCTAACACGTAGATGTGAAGATATTTTAATGGATAATTGTAAAAATCTGTTTAACAAGGTGCTAAAAGAAAAGTCAGGGGATCAGCAACAGTAGGATGGGGACCATGACTGTCTGCACAAAATGTTGCAGTAATCCATCATATTTCAGTCTGAACAAAAGTGATGGACCAGTCGACCGACTACAGTGAATAAAATAAACACAAAAACATTGTTCTGAACCACATTTAATGTTTAACACTCGAAACACAAGTATTCAGGTAAACCTACACATTGATTAAAAGGTTGAGGGGATGCAGTCACCACATCAGTAACATTTTCCTTTAAGTCACATTTATAAGAAGTATATAACCATTTAATAAATGGTTTATAACACACAATAATGTAGTTATAAATGAAGTTTTATATTATTACAGCTTTGTTTTACTATATTGTCGTATCTGTTTAAACTGGAACCACCACAGAAGGAGTTGTAGTTATTGAATTAACACTTATATCTGCTTATAACTACATTATAGTGTGTTGTACACCATTTAGTAAATCTTTATATGTCTATTATTAACTCTAAATAAGGGGACTTAAAGTTAACCGGCCCCTCCTCACCTGGTTACAGCTGGAGGTCAGGTATTCTCCGAAGGGCTGGATGGGGCTGACCTTGTAGTGCTCAATCAGCTCTGTGAGAGTTCGGTAAGTCTGGCAGTCTCCTGATATGATGAACAGCCCATCCTGGTCCTGGGTAATAACAAAATGGCGGCACCTGTCGAGACCCCTATGGAATAAACAGACGGGGCAGTGAGACAGGTCAGAAAAGACCGTGAAGGAACAATAAACCGACGTTTTAAAAGGGACTTGATTTGACTCACTTGTAGGACAGGATGTAGCCCACAGCTTTATCACTGAGGCGAATGAGAAAACAACCCAGAGCTTTATCTCTCAGTAGATCTTCCGCATCCCTGGGGCAGAGAGCGAGACAGAACCAATTAAACAGACTTACAGGCAAATTAGATTTAAGAATAACACTGGCATGTTATGAAACCCTTGTCCGGGCCCGTATCTCTGTTTTCATGCCAACACTCAAAGGAAACAAAGATCAGTTGACGCTTCGTCCGTTCAGTCATATTAAACTGGTTATTTTTCTTATCCTTTAGCTGATAATAATCTGTTCCTTACCTCAACAGAAATGTAAAATCAGGCAGTCGAATAAACAGTTTAAGTGGACAGTTTAACTACTCATGAGTTTAATGATTGTTGTCTTTAAGGATTTAGTGTTTAATTATAACTTTTTCAGATATTTAAAGATTTTTTTTTAAAAATGCAACCCACCCAACCCTTCAGAAAACATATTTATTCATTCATTTATTCCTGTTTTATTCAGTTAACTGTTCCTACATTGTATTTTATAACTTAAGATCTAAACACTCCTCACTACCAGGAATAAAACTGAGCAAATGATCATTTTTATATTTATTTTTTGTTTAAGTGGTCACACCTATGAATGCGTGGTAATACAGCGATATAAAGCATAGTGCTTGAATAACTGTAGTTAGTTATATTCCACCACTGCCTGGCCATAGAGAGCTACAGCCCTGCAACTAACAGGTTTGGGAGAACCATAACAGCGTGCTGCAATAATCTATTCAAATAAAGGCAAATAAAATGTCCCAACCGACTAAACCCCCACGAAAACAAACACAACTTTTATGACTTCCACCAGAAAGCTGTCATCGCTCTTCATTCCTGTCCCTCACACTCATCTCTGTGTCGCTTACTTTCTTGCAGCGAAGCCCTGAAACCAGTCGGGGAAGTTTCCGTTGTGCAGGATGAGCGGCGCCTGCGTCTCCGTGAACCACCGCAGCACCAGCTCCTTCAGGCCTCCTTCTGATGTGTCCTTCTGCAGGTCCACGCCTGACTTCTTCTCCATCCTTGCTGCGTTCTGTCAGGAGCTGACACTAGCGCCGGCAACACCATGTGTGCTCTCTAATCGGATTACGTTTATCTCTCAAAAGGAAGGAAAGGTACCTCATTTGACTATTTCCGTTGGGCGTCTCTTCCAGCTGAAAAGTGGTATTGTTTCAGTTTATCTACCTGTGACTCCTTTGCCTCTCGCTGACTGTTTCATTTTACTATCTGTGTTCCTTGTCCCAGATTCAGTTTCGTCAGCTTGGTTACGTGCAGTAGTACGTTGTATAAGTTTGTTTGTTTACACATTGGTTTGATATATATATATAGTAGTTACTTCACTGTGTAAGAAATGGAGGAACTGACGTGTGGAGCAGAGCCATGGGTTTGTATTGATCACTGTGTGGAAATAAAAAATCTGTTATCGAGACTCACCCTCCAATTGGTACGGTAGCCCTGAGATGCAAAACACAACAACACAGGACAACAACAAAAAGAGAAATAAAGCTGCAAGTGGCAAGTTCAAACCTTTTCGTGGTCAAAAGAAGGAAGCAGCTCAAAAATTAAAGCCGTGAGCAGGTTTCAAACTAATTTCAGCTACTTTAACTCTGTTTACAGAAAGAATGGTACCAATAAAACACTTATTTCATCATCAGAAAGCTTGTATTTAAATAATTACTCAATGTTTCACCATTTGTCCGCCCTTCATCAGATTTTAAACTCAAGCATGATGAGTTATGAGCAAACATGTGATCGCCCGCTTGCACTGATAGATATGGCGCTTCATATTCTGGTAAATACTCACCCTCAGAGCATGCACACCAGTTTTGGTGAAATTCTGTCCACCAGGGTTTCAGATACATGCTTGTGGAAAACTGCCCAAAATACATGTGGGAGAACCTACGAAAAACATGCAAGTCCCTCTCTAGGTTTGTCCGTTCTGGGCTACTGTAGAAACATGGCGGTGCAACATGGCGGACCTTCTCCCTCTGGAGATATAAAGGGCTCATTCTAATTATTATTTCTAGGTGATTAAACACTAATTAAAACATACTTATGAATCCCCTGAAATCTTACACACTGATCCTTTAACAGTTTGTACTGATCAGATTTGTTATTTGGATTTTCTGGTTCGCTTTGAGGTAATCATAAATATACCTACTAATAAAATAATGATAATAATGAGGATAAATGAATGATTAAATAACTGATTCACTGATTTCCAAACTTTTTTTTGGGGAACTCTCTGTAAAGAGCTTCAACAGGTGTCGGTTTCAGTGCGGCTGCTGAACAGATGGTCGAGCCTGAAGGCAACACGGGTCCTCTGTTAGTGTGGTGACAACAAACTCCCTTCATAACATCACAAAATAAACATTTCCTACTATTGGCAAAGACTCATTTTATCTCTTTTAACATAGTTGAGGATGTTTTCTAAATTGCCACATTTTACACTATAGTTCTGCATCAATCAAGACACCACATTCATATTTTTAAATAAGATTTCCACTTTGTATCATCTAATCTAACATGGATTAATGTTAATAAACAGTATAATAGTAAAGTTTTGTTTTCCCGTGGCTGTTGCAGTGCCACACTAAATGAGTGGTTTTCTGAATGGAGTTCAGCGTGTGACGCCCTCCCCGTGAGAGATCAGGAATGTGTCGGGACATGGCAGAGCCCTCCTGGCCTGAACGCCACACCGAGGTCGCAGCGCAGCAGAGACACGAGCAGGACATGCTGTTCAACAACAAGTATTTTTAACATGGTAAGACGTTTTCTATTCACGTTATCTATCTACAGTGTATTTTTTATTATAACTCGGTGAGATTTACAACATTTGTTGACGGTAAACTAAGCCGTCGGCTGGCAACAGATCCAAAGAAACACTTGAATTTATAGCAGACTGTCTTTTATTAGCGCTGTCATGTCGAAAATTATGTTATTAATAAGTTGTAGGATTGTTTCCAGATGATTAAATAAGAGGTGGTCTTTGGTTGCAGGTTAACTGAAGCAGAAAATATTATCAGCCCGACTGTGACGGCGGACATGGATTTATTCAAGCAACAGAAAGTTGAAGATTTCTATGAAATCGGTGAAGAGTTGGGAAGGTAGAGTAAACACACACACACACACACACGCAGTGTCTCATTTACTGCTGGGTGTTGATTTTAGTTTATCAAAGCACACACATTATTTGCATGTGTTTTACATGTAATTCAATAAATTACTGTGGAGGCTTTACTGTAAATAAGAAACTAAATAACTGATCATTTGAATGCACTTGAGTTGATTTTCCATTCAATGACAGGACATGATGACTTTATTTTTATCTTATTTTTCACTGACACGCAGGATTCAAACTTCTGTTATGTTCTTTACTTTAAATAAAAAAATAAAATTATTGGTACCTGTCTTATAAGTGAGCTGATGTTTTTCGTTAAAGGATATACAGTATGAGTGAATCCCTTTAAAATATATATGTAAACATAAAAACAGCCTCACAGTGAGCTAAAATTAATGATAATTTTCATCATTAAAATGTCAGAATATAGTGAAAAATGTTGATCACTTCACCAAAGGAGCAACTTAAAAAATATTCAGTTTACTGTCACTGAAGACTTAAAAAAACAGAAAATATTCACATTTAAGGAGCTTAAATCAGAGATTTTTTGTATTTTTTCCCTTAAAAAAACAACTCAAAATTATAAATAACTTATCAAAATACTTGGTGTTTAATTTCCTGTCAATCAACTAATCAATTTATCAACCAGTCGTTGCAGATCTGGTGGTATAACTATTTCAGTTTTGTACTTCATCGGGCTCAAACGTCATTAATATTGATAAACAGGCAGCAGCATTAATCATCTGCACTGACACGTGTTGTGACCGCGTTCATTTATCAACACTGAAGAAAAACTGAACCTTGAACACCACTGAAATGTTATTTATTAAAAAAACAACAACTTTGAGAGCAGAAGTTTGCATTAATCAACATGCAGGTCTCTGCACGGAGCAGTTATTGCTGCGCTGCGACATTATGGAAATCACACTGAATCATTAACTCCAATCAGCACCTGTGAAATGTGTTTTTAGTCTCTTTCAACAACAACAACAACGTGTGCAAAAGCTGCTTCCTCGTCTGGAAATATCTGGCGTGTACGCACACATTTCACGTGATTATTTAAAATGTTTAAGTCGATCATAGTTCATAGAAACACTCCTGGTAGGAACAGATAAAGATAAAATAAGTAGCGTGTATTTCAGGCCCGGGTTTGTTGCAGTGTTGCTTGTCAGGTGGAGACAACTGTTCTGCATGTCATGCTGCTTTTTAAAGGAGTCGTCTATCTTTAGCAGCAGCTGTATCTGCTCTCACACTCGGGCTGCGGATGATGAGGAAGTAGAGTGTTTGCTTACGAACCTTTCATGTGAACCGGGAAATAAAAATAGATGCAGCTGCGGAGTCGTATAAACTTTGAATTTTGAATACAGCGTGAAAAAAAAAAAAACCCCGAGAAATTTACATGAAGTCTTTTTTTCCCTGTTGTGTTTTAGCACGCGAGTATCTGCCACGGGCCGTTTGCTGCAGAATGTGTGCGTTACTATAAATAGATTTGAGGTGGTGGGAAAATTTGAGTGACAATCTGGGATCCGACGAGCCAACTGCGGCACTGCAGACCAGTTGTTGTGGACGTTTGACTTATCAAATAACAAAATATAACTCCATGTAATTGCGTCACCGTCTCATTTCCCTCCCAACTGATGGTTGTTTTCATTGTTAGTTTAATCTGCCATTTGTTTTCTTTACTAACTGATTTATCAGGAAAAACACCACACTGTATATTTCTTAAAGAACTGCAGCACAAAGTCAAGAGGTTGTGATAGCACAACAAGCTAGCAAGGAACAACTCTCCTGTGACTGAAAATGTGATCACTGTTATTGGTGTTTGGAGCTTTTTCTAAACAAACTGCCGTAACTATCGTCTTCAGAGCGAAGGTTTGGCTTATTGATGTGTTTTTAATAGTTTTTGGACGATAACAAAGGTCTACGGCACAGTGGAATAAGATATATCAGACTTTGGATGCACATAAAATACTTGACGCATGAAGTTTGAATGTCAACATTAAGAAAGTTGACCGATCCTGTTTCTTTCACCTTAGAAACAAAAATCAAAGCCATGCTATCCCATCATGATCTGGAAGAAATAATGGAAGGAAATAATTCACGTATTTGTGTCCTCCCGTCTGGATTATTGCAATCCCGACTCGTTCTTCTGTGTCTTGCCTCACGGCGTAGAGCAACGTCACACCAGTGCTCGCCAACCTACACTGGCTACCAACAGCTTGTAGGATTGATTTTAATTACTTATAAAGGCACTTTACGGATTGGCCCCAACCTACATCTCTGCATTACTGCGTCCCCTGACCTCGGTGAGATCGCTGAGGTCTACTGATCAGTGCTGAAATCCAGGATTAATACCGAAGGGTGTCCGTGCTTTCCTGGTTGTCGGTGTCGGTCGACAGTTTTAAAAACACTCTTAAAAACTCACCTTTTTCGCAAACACTTTATTGAATTTATTAGCGTTGTTCTCACTATTTTTTACTGTTTTATCTGACTTCTGTGTATTTATTCTGCTTTTATATTGATGTTATTACACTTCTATTTAGCTTTATTTTACTTTTACTTTTATTTCTCTCTTGTTTTATTTACATTGTAAAGCACCTTGTAACTCCTTGGTGTTATGAGCACATTTTGGCACTTTAGGGGTGAGATTTTAAGCATGTTTAGAGAGTCAAATTTAGGTGTGATGTCCCTTAATATTAAAGAAACAAGCAAACAAACAAACAATACTGTCCTCGCCCTCTGCCTTTTGGGACATTTCTACGGGCCGTGGCGGCAATTTTAGTTACATATGTGGCGTAACGAGCACATTTTGGCACTTTAGGTGTTAATTTTTTTACATTTTATCTAATTTTTTACCAAATTTGGTGAGATTTTGAGCATGTTTAGGGAGTCAAATTTAGGTGTGATGCCCTTTAATTACAAAGAAAGACAGAAAGAAACAAATAAACACTTGAAAAACAATATTGTCCTCGCCCTCCACCTTTTGGGCTCGGCCCCTGACTTCTGTGTGTATTTATTCTGCTTTTATATTGATGTTACATGTTATTACACTTCTATTTATTTTTATTTTACTTTTATTTTTATTCTATTTTATTTCTCTCTTGTTTTATTTACTTTATAAAGCACCTTGTAACCTCTAATAAAGTTTATTTACTTACTGAAAATAAGAAAAATAAAGAAAATGCACAACTTTGTCCTTTAATAAAAATATATACTGTCCAATCCATTTTTTTTTCAGGAGTCACTCAAAGATTTTTTTCTTTGCACTTTCCGTGACTCCACATCTTGTGTTTCCAGCGGGCAGTTTGCCATCGTGAAGCAATGCAGAGAGAAAAGCACGGGGCGGGAGTTCGCTGCCAAGTTCATCAAGAAGCGGCAGAGCATGGCCAGCTCGCGGGGAGTGCGGCGGGAGGACATCGAGCGCGAGGTGGACATCCTGCAGCAGATCCAGCACCCCAACATCGTCACGCTGCACGACGTCTACGAGAACCGCACTGACGTGGTGCTCATCCTGGAGCTGTGAGTGGGAATAATCCTGTTCAACACACACACACACACACACACACACACACAGCAGCAGCCCAGTGCGCTGAAAGACTAAATTATGTGGAGGTAGTTATTGGCAACACTCCCCTATTTAACATTTATAAGCAGTAAGCCTTTAGTAAATGGTTTATACCCACTAAAATGCCAAGTCAAGTCAAGTAAATGACAAATAGGAATAAAAGAAAACAATAAACATAATAATAATAATAAAAGAAGATACTGATGTAGATTGCCTCCCCATTGTTTTACATTATAAGATGTGGCACTGCAACTTTCAGAGCTTATAAAATCCAAGCCGTTCGAGTTATTACAAAGTTTTTCACAATTTTTTTTCAGCACAGTGTCATGAGTCATGTATCAAAGTTTGAAGCTGATACCATTAACGCCCTCGGAGGAGATAGCGTTCATTCAGGGCCCAAAAATCGTGGCAAAGTCGTATTTTGAAAGGCTAGTTGCGGACTTCCTGTTGGATTTAGGTCAAGGGTGTCATTGTATGATTTGTAGGTCTTGATGAGACGAATAATTGAGTTTTGGTTTCATCTCTCTACGACATTTCTACAAGCCATGGCGTCCATTTTTGTTACATATGTGGCGTAACGAGCATATTTTGGCACTTTGTGGGTTAATTTTATCAAATTTTTCACTAAATTTGGTGAGATTTTGAGCATGTTTAGGGGGTCAAATTTAGGTGTGATGCCCTTTAATTACAAAGAAAGAAACAAACAAACACATGAAAAACAATATTGTCCTCGCTCGGCCCCCTAATAAAAGAATTGCGGCACAATAGAAGACGAAGCTCAACTCAAACTGAATGCCAACGAGAGGAGGAAGGTCTCCAGCAGTGACTTTCTAAGGGTCTTATATGAATAGATAAGCTGTTCCAGAGATTACAGGAGCAGCCACTGCAGAGTCGTCGTCTCTATTTTTGTGCCTGAATCTCTGAACATCCGCAAGAGCATCTGATTGGTCGACCTCGGCTCTCTGAACCCGGAGCATGACGATGCAGGAGTCCTGCTAGATAAGGCCGCAGCAGCAGCAGCAGCAGCAGCAGCAGCAGCAGCCCATTAAAAACCTTTAAAAAGCAGGCAATAAAATCTTAAAATCAATCCTGGAAAACAGACAGGAAGCCGCTGGAGAGAGAGAGAGAGAGAGAGAGGATGATACCGGCGTGTTATGTGATCACCAGCTTTCTTTTTTCCCAGTCAGAAGACAAGCGGATGAATTTTATATTAACTGCAGACGACGAAGGAGACGACTGTTTCTACACCCACATACAAAGAATTACAATAGTCTAGCCGAGAGGTAATAAAAGCATGAATAATGCATCGGTCCTCCTGTGGGCACCCGTAAGTGGAGTCTGCTGTATAAACAGATAATGAACGACAACACAGGAAAGTTGTAATGGTGTAAAAAAAATAATATTTTCATAGGAGGAGTTAGAATTGCTGACAAATACTGCACATTAGTAAATGTTCCCACGGCTATGAATTAATGCCAAAGTTAGTCACATTAATCTTCAGTGTTTTTTTAGTGCAAAATTCCCCGCAGTGTCGCTTTTAGCCAACGTTTTTCTTATTGTAACATGTATATATGTACATTAACAGCCTGGATGATCTCTGCGTCTGTGTCGCAGGGTCTCTGGAGGTGAGCTGTTTGACTTCCTGGCCCAGAAAGAGTCTCTGAGCGAGGAAGAAGCCACTCAGTTCATCAAGCAGATCCTGGAGGGGGTGAACTACCTTCACGCCAGAAAAATAGCCCACTTTGATCTCAAGGTTTGTCCGAACAAGCACGCCACACGCTCAACTCTGCGCTGACTACACGAAGGAGAACGACTCATTAAGCTGTTGGTTATTTTCCATAAAATGTAAAGAAAGTAGAAAATATGAGAAGCTGGAATCAAAATTTGTGCTTTTTTCTTTAAAAAAAATGACAAAAATAGCAATTAGGTGATTTAATTCTCTATAAATGAACTAATCATTGCAGCTCTGTGTAGGAGACGCATTTCTCAAGTAGAGCAAAGTCATAGTGAAGTCACACCGAAGCGAACAAATGATCTCAAATGAACTCATTAAACTGAACTGTGACATTTTGTCAAAGTTCAGAGTTTATTGCTCGTAGATGACTCAGCGTTTTGTGTCGAGTGTTTCCTGTCGACTGTTGTCACAGTTTAAAACCTCTTAAAACCGTCTTTGTGATGTTAATATAAAAATAAAAAAAGGAAATAGAAGCATTAACATCACGCTGTTTAAATGTTTTAATGATATGTAATCGACACACGCAGTAAATACTGATCCTTATCTAAAGGTCACATCAGTAAATAACAAACAGCTGTCAAACATGTGACAGGTTCAGTGAAGCACGTCATGTGACTTCAAGTTAATTTGTCCAACACAATATTTGTCTTGTTTTTCTTTTCTTTTATTTCACCGTGACAGAAAACTAACAGAAGCTCAGTCACTTGGTCCTTTCATCAGCTGCTCCAGAGCTTTCGATCGTATCGCACAGTCTTCCTCAGCAGCTGGACGTTACATAGTTGGTCAAATTTGGAGCATTTTGACAGCCTCTTGTCCGTTTGGCTGAAGGTCAAAGTTCATCTTTAACCTTGGAAGCAGTAGTTGACAAAACAATCTCAACATAAGATCCATCCATCGGCCGAGCTTTCGATTGATCATCGTCTTATATGAAATATGAACATCTGCAATTTGTTTTTCCTTTTTTTTTCTTCTAATTGTCACATTTTTTTATTAATTAAAGTGTTTTAGATTAAACTGTGAACATGAGGGAGAAAGAGGGGAAAAGAAACAGCAACAGTCAAATAAACAAAAACAAGGAAAGCAGACAGTTTCCCTCCCAGTCATGTTTAACATCCAGTCAGCAAACTGGTTTCTTCCACTGTTTCACCAGTAAACATTGTTTTTTTAGGACAGAGGATGTTGTGTTGCTGCACAGATTGTAAAAAAAACTCCTCCTGAGGCGAATTAGTGATTTGAGATATTGAGTTATACAAATAAAATTGACTCCAGTAAACAGTTCATCCAGACTTCCAGACCTGCGTTGGGAAAAAAACAAAAAAAAATTTTGATTTGATTTCTAATTGATTTTTCTGTTTCTGTGTCACGCTGGAATGACATAAGACAAATAAAACACAGTTAAAACATCCCATAATAGACAGTTAATGTTCCTGCAGGTCAGTCACAGTGACTGAAAGCTCCAGAACAGCTAATAAATGGACTTGTTTCCTCAGTGTAGCTTCTTTTTTTTTGTAAATACATCCTATAATGAAAAGGACGGACATACTAATAAACTGTGGATGTCAGATCAGTCTTTTTTTTAAGTAAGATGCATTTACTGCATTAGTTTAGACAGAGTTCTTCTTCTTCTTCTTCTTCTCGTGTTCTGACAGGTGCAGCCGGAGGAGAACAAAATGTTTCTTTATCCAGATAAAAGCACACAAACACAATAAAATACATGAGATGAGGGAGGTTTGTTCCACTAGGTGGAGCAATTAGCTGCGTCTGATGTAGAAATAATGAGGAACTTTGAAACTCATATCTTCTCCCTGCATGTGCAGAGGCAAAAAAATAATGGAGCCACTGACAGTTTTGTACTATATATATACAGCATGAAGTCCTCTTTGTGTTTATATTGTGTGACATGAAGGTTATGAAGGGAATCATGAGGTCATAAATGTCATTCTTGGTATTTTCTGCAGCCTGAGAACATAATGCTGCTGGACAAGAACGTGCCGCTGCCAAGAATCAAACTCATCGATTTCGGTCTCGCTCACAAGATCGAAGCCGGTGTCGAGTTCAAAAACATCTTCGGGACACCGGAGTTTGTCGGTAAGACAAGTTCATCTGTTGTTTTTTTTATTCCTCTTCAAGTTTATTAATGTTTCTGCTACTTTAATTTATTATCTGTTTGCCTTTCAAGCACCGGAGATCGTCAACTACGAGCCGCTGGGATTAGAAGCAGACATGTGGAGCATCGGGGTGATCACCTACATCCTGTAAGTGAACCATAACAAAGAAAACAACATGAGCACAGCATCACCTAATGTATATTCAGGATGATAAACTGCACTTCCTTTAATATTTTATCCCAGGCTGAGTGGTGCCTCACCTTTCCTTGGGGAGACCAAACAAGACACCCTGAGGAACATTTTGGCCATAAATTATGAATTCGATGAAGAGTTCTTCTGCCATACGAGCGAGCTGGCCAAGAAATTCATCAGCCAGTTGCTGGAGAAGGACACCAAGTAAGAGCTCGAGTGGAACTTATTGAATTACATTTTCCTCACGACACACTGACGTCAGGTATTTTCAGGGCCGGCTCTGACTCTGTCGGTGAGAGGCGAGATTTCACCCCAAGAGGTTTAGATCGGAGCAAACTCCAGTCCGAGAACTTCAAATATGAATTTGCACTAAAAGCAAACGTCACAATGGTTCCTACAACCCGGATAAAGTCGCCCCAATTCTCTAAAGAAAAAGGCGAGCAGGGGTCAAGATGTCATTCATGATGGCAGCAGATGAAGTTTGGAGGCTGTTGTGCGAAATCTGACTGAACATTAAGGTTTTGATTGATACTTTATTAATGCCTGAAGGGAAATTCAAATTGTCCATCCAATCATAACAAAACAACAAAAACGATCCAATCAATTCAAGGAGTTGAAGAGTCTGCCTCTTGATCTCCAGCTCATCACTTTTGTTGACATTTCCCATGATGACCGATGGCAGAAAGGAGCTCATATCTCCATTTCCTGGCCTTCACCTTTGCACCAGCATGACCTTTAAATGATGGAGACCGGATCCGAAGAATCAGAGTTTAAGTTTTATTTATTTTCTTGTACAAGAAGGAACGTTTTAGGAGCGTTCACAGTTGGTTTATGTACCTTAAAACTGGGCGTTCACAGCTTTCTCCTGATGTTTACAGACACAGATAACATCACACATTATCTCAGCCTCCCAATTCATGTCCAGCTTAAGATGCTTCAATCAGGAAGACATCCTCCTGACCTTCTCATGACCCTTTCTGACTTCCTCTAACATGTTTGCTGGTGTAACCGCTGTCTGCGTTGTGTTGTGATTATTTTGGATGAAAGCCGACACTCTCTTATGCGTCTGAACGCACTTTATTGTCTGTAAAAACAGCGAGGAAACACACACACTGGTCGGTCACGGTCACAGTCGAGGTTAACAGATGTTAGCTTAGCATTTGAGCTAAGTTGCTAACTATTGTGTAAAAACAAAACACAACCAATTTAACTCGTTCAGTTCTGTGCGATGTATTCGCCGCCTTCTTGAGCATAACATCACTTTAGCTGTGTTATTACATTACATGATTTTCACATGTTCAGTGCAGTGATGTGCGTTGACTGACCTACCAATGGGCTCTATCCTCTCTTACTGGCGCTGAGGTGACGTCACAGCCAGTATTTATAAGCTGAGGAGAGCCAACCAGTGAGTGTCCCTGATACACAGACTGCTGATTGGCTATTTGGTGTTAAAGTCCCTGTAAAGTAAAATCATTGATTTGTTTCTAAATACATTATACATGCTTGAAAATAATTACTGAAAACATGTTAAGAGATTGAGAACTATGTAGTACTGAATTGTGGAGATATAGCGTTAAACCGTTTTTCACCATTTCTGTTTCCCTGATTTTTTGGGCGTGGCTAAAACGGGTATACCGTGACGTACTGGCTAGCCCGGCATGACACCCCCCTCCCCCCACTATATAAGCATTAGAGCGCCCTCTCATCACTGGTTATCCCGCTCAATTGCGAGTTACTACTATTACTTCTGATTTGACAGCGTACATTTTGCTAGCTAGCTATGCCTGCACTCCGAAAATGCATCTTTCCTGGATGCCACAATTTAAATAACAACTCCGTGTCGTTATTTAAATTTCCTAAAAACGAGGAGATGAGAAAAAAATGGATGGATTTTGTGAAGAACCATGTTGATGGCGAGCTGACGATCACCAAAAACATCCACCTCTGCAGTGACCATTTTACTGTGGATAGTTTTGCAAACTTTCATCAGCGACAGCTGGGCTTCACGGATAAACCGCTGCTACTGGTAACTGGGGCCGAGCCAACTGTTTCCCTCCCTGGGCTTCATCCTCCAGTCCCGCCGTCATCAGGTGCAGCGGTTGGCACTCACATTATGGACTGGACTCCGTTAGGGTTAGGTTAATCTTATCTGGTGTTACCATCTATGCAAGTTACAGACCAAAACAGAAACCTTCATCATAACATGTCATTAGAAAAAGGGCCGAACACTCAGTACAATCCTAATTTTAATAACACAGGTTGACTGTTTCTGTAGAGATACAGTCAAACCAACAAAGACTGTACGATGTTTCCCAGATTAACAAACCCTGGATCATAAAAGCAATCCTCAACCAGAAACAACCAGAAAGCTTTTAGAGGAACAAAGAACGCAGAAAAAACCTAATAAGAAGGGAGAACTTGTAGACTACACATTTCCAAAAAAACACATCACCCACTTTTGCACCGCTCTTTCTCTTTCAGGAAAAGATTAACAATTCAAGACGCTCTCAATCACCCATGGATTAAGGTAAAGTTATTGTGTTTTTGCTTTGTCTGCATCCTTTTGTATTACTGTATTATTATCATTTGTTTTTTTAATGTTTGATTAACTTTCCTTTCTTTAAACTCAACTAAAGTCCAATGAGCACAAGGAGGAAAACAAAGCCCAAGAAACAGAGAAGAAGAAACATGAGCGTCGCCAGCTGAAGACGAAGCGCCTGAGGGAGTACACCATCAAGTCCCACTCCAGCATGCCGCCCAACAACACCTACGTGAACTTCGAACGCTTCGCCCAGGTGGTGGAGGACATTGGCCAGATGGAGAGCTCGTTCGCCAGCCTGGCGGCGGCCCACGACTACCTGCAGGAGGACATCGACGCCATGGTCTCCATATACAACGAGAAGGAGGCCTGGTACAAGGAGGAGAGCGAGGAGGTGCGTCACGACATCTCGCAGATCCGCTACGAGTTCCGCAAAGTGGAGGCCATGAAGAGGAGCCTGCAGGACGACATGCAGGCCTTCAGCTCCAGCCTCAGCGCCATCAGCAACCGCTACCAGGAGAGGCAGAACCACCTGGACGCGCTTCGCCACGAGCTGAGCAACGAGCTGAAGTGGGTCCAGGAGGTGATAAGTTCGTCCCCGCTGGTCGGAGGTGGCGGAGGTTACCCCAACTGTAACTTCTCCACCGTCTTCAACAACGACGTCAACGAAGCCCTGAAGGAGCTGCTGAACCGCTCCTGTGGAGGAGAGCTGCTGTCCGGCATCAACCTGGACTTCACGGAGACGGGACAGCAACGATAAACCGTTTGAGAGAGGCGTTCACAATCACAATGGTGACTCGTACAGGTCCTTTACAAGAGGCAGCGACATGTAGGAGTGCATCAGGCTCTAAAGGATGATTGATACACTCACATATTTGTTAAAAAATACAGTTGCAGACAAATTGTACAGGTTAATGCTGAAAAAGCTTCATGTACAGCGCAACTGCTAACAAAAAAACTGTATATTTATCATATATTATACTCAAAAATGTCCTCTGTGCTGTGTGTTGGAGACAAAGAGCCTTTTCCTGTCTATTTTGTGGATAATAGCTTAATATAAAGTCAGTATGAACATGTGAGTCAGTTAAACAGATGTGTGGAGACTGGGGTGTGTTATGCTAGTAGCGGCTAACGTCTTGCAGTATCTACAGGACACACACACACACACACACACTTTTTTTTTTTTTTTGCGTGACACACCCACTTGGTTAGGTTTAGGTGTGACAGGTGAGATGGTTAGTGTTAGGGTTAGGGGTCAGGGGTTAAGGGTCAGAGGGTGTTGTGTGTAGCTGTAGCGCACAGCCCCCCTCTTGCTAACGTAGCCTGGAGCTGCTAGCTACAGAGGTCTGGTAACCTCACGTCTTTCGAACTCCACGTCTCCAGATTTTCTTTCACTTCTCAAGCTTGTCGTCTTCACTCGAGGCAGTTTATCAGATTTCAGCTCCCTCTGGAGAAACAAAAGACTTTATATGACTTTTTTTTATACATTTGAATCCCCCTTTAACGTCTTATCAAAAGTGCTCACAGGCTAAATCACATCAAGTTGCACATTTTTTTTATTTTATTTCTTTATTGAGAGTATTCATCCAGACACTAAAAACTAGGTTACTGCTGAGTTTCAGTCAAGTTCAGATTGATTCATAACCGACAGCCTCAGCTGACGTTTGCACAAGCACGCTTGCACAATGTTGTTTGCTTTGTAAACTTGTGCTAGACTGTAGTTTCCATAATATTAATGCTCTCTGAGACGTCTCATGGATCCTGTGTGCAGTAGATATATATATATACATATATGTATGTGTGTGTACCAGCGCGTACAGAGAATCAGCACTGTGTTCGTTTGAATCCACTGAACCAATGTATGAGTTTGTTTATGGACTTGTTGACAATATAAAACACACCTCACTGAGTCAAGCCTGTTTTTTCAAAGCTGGTCTCATTTTAGGTATTTAATGTGTGAAATATCTTCACTTGTGTCCAAACTGAAGTCCTTTAAAGTCCTCTGAGTTTTTCTTCTTGTTCCTTCAGTTGGACGTTCTTCTTCTTCTCTTGTTTTAACGTTAACTTACACAAGTGTGACACAAACACTGAGAATAAACTTTATTGTGAAGGAGGAGACATCTGGTGTCCATATTTGCATTAATTTTTTTTGTTTTTCAATGAGGAAGAAGAAGTAGATGTCATTTTTTCTTTTTTTTTAATATCATTTCTGACACAAATTATTAGTATTTTATATAAGAAAGTGTGTTTGGAGGATCTGTGAACTCTTTTTATAGATTTAAAGATGTTAAGACACACAGAAATACTCTGTTTGGAACAATAATATGTGTCTGATATGGTTTTTTATGGTTTTAAATCTTTAAAATTACATCCCCGCTTTCTTTTTCATTAAAAAATCTATAAATAAGCAAATACTTTTCATTTCAAAGGGCAGCCTAAAGGTTAGAGAAGACAGCTTCTGACTGGAGGGTTGCTGGTTCAATCTCCTGATGACCTTTAACCCCGGCTGCTCCAGTGGCAGCAGATCAGGCTGTGGTGGTTTTACTGGGAAGCTTCCAGGTATGAATGCGTATCTGGGTCTCCTGCAGAAGAGAGCGTTTCCCCTGAATAAATAAAAACCTGCAGGACAGCAGATGTCTCCTCCTTCACTGTAAAGTTCATCCTGCAGCGTTTGTGCAACTGGAGGTTTCATGTTTCCACATCACACTTGTGTAAGCTGCATATTGGACCGTTTGGCTTCCAAACTAGCCGTGACGTCACATATCAGGCTTAAATAAACGCCCCCCAAAAAAGACACAAAGCACAGAGAAATTTCCAGCATCAAACTTTGCACAACGAAGCTCAAACATCCAACTGAAGCAACAAGAATAAAAACACATCTTTGAGAAAAGTCTATTTTTTTTGTGGTGAACATGATCTCATGCTTCTTAAAAGCTCTTGCAAAAAAAAAAAAGAAGCAATAAATATATATAAAAAATGAATAAAAACTTGCAGACACTCTGAGCCAGCTGCTGAATCATGGAGCTAACAAAGTGTGTCCGCCATGGGGCGTTAAGTCATGGCGGCAGAGATGAGAGCGGCTGCCTGCCTGCAGGGGAGAGAAACGCTGGAACGGATCTGCGGCTGTGACCAGCTGGGACACGACTGAGACGCTTCAGACCGAGGAGGGAGGAGGAGGAAGAAGAAGAAGAAGAAGAAGAAGCTCCTGAAATCAACACCGGCAGAGCCGCAGCACCATATGTAGACACTGAGAGCACATATTTATTTATGGGTCCCCTCATTTGAAAGAGGTGGACTGGATCTGAGTGGCTCTTATCATAACTGAAATGTGTATTTTTTTTTATCTTTATGTTTGGATCCTGGCTCGCTTTATTTAACCACCACCTGCAGTTTCAGCACATAAAACATGTAATCAGGTCAGGAAAAAAAAATGGATGTGAGCGTGAATGACAGAAACCAATACACTTAACCTACATAGATAAAAAAAAATCAAGCATATTTACTACCTGGAACGAGTCCAAGTGGCACAGTTAAAGGCGTTTTTACTGATCCGAACATGTGCTGACTGTTAACCTTTCCCCACATTTGACTGTCTGTGCAGCGTTTCAGTGCTTTTTTTTCTTCACAGGTGATCAGTCAGTGTACAAACATCAGATCTGATTAAGATGTTGTTCAAACTTCTGCTGCTCGTCCCGACTGCCAACTGTAATAAACTATAAATAAACTGTAATCATCTGCTTCATCAGGAGGCGCGCTAGTAAATGTTTGACACCAAATCTTGTTGTTGTATCAGTGCTGTTATGTTATGTTGACATATTGGAGGGGAAGAAACAATCAGAAACACCTCTGACAGACTGGATGATGATGTTGTTTTTGTCACATATTAGCCACAACAGATGATATGATGTCATAACATGTGAAGGTTATGTGTCTGTCAGCTTTTTGTTTGACCCTTTTTTGCCCCTTAGAGGCTAAAAATAGATTCATGAACACATCTGCTGTTGTGTTTAGCTTTGTGTTTTATGTAATATGTCCTGTGTTTTTGCTTTGCACTGATTGTTATTGTGCTTTTATATGTTTTAAATGTGCAGTAAATCAAATGTTTAACACTCTACGCGGTCCCCAAGTAAATAAACAAACACGTAAATGAAAGTTGTGAAAGAGGAAAGTGAACCTTGAGATATGATATCGACACTGAGACATCGTCCTCTCGTCTCTGCATCCTGAAACGCGTATCAAGATTTAAAAACATGTTCAAATGTTGACATTAAAGGAAAATACTGACACTGAAGTGAAGTGTGATGAAACACGGCGATAAGACAGCTTGTGACATCGAGGCGTTGCCGTCACTTGTGTTTAATGGTAGTTGAACTTCCTCCTGCGTCCACGGCTGGTTCACTGCAACCTGCAAACCGTCTCCTCCGCTCACTTCCTCAGGACGAGAGGCCGCAGAGCTTCTGGTGCACAAAGCTGAAATTATTATAAGGCGATTGATTGGTTGTTCTGCACTGTTTCATATTATTGTGAATAAAATATTTGTTTTTTTTTGCTTCTGAGCTCAAAATAATCTGATTGTAGGCGTCAACTTGAGCTTTGATGGACATTTATCAGCAAATATTTGACTCATTTGTATAAAAAATCAATGCAATAACAGATAATTAAATAATTAGTTGCATTGCTAACTTGTAAACATCTGAACTGATGGAAGAGAAGAAGAAAGAAAGAGGGATGCAACATAAACAACACCTCTGCAGTAACTTAGCAACACAACAACAAAAAGCACAACAACCACCAGGAAATAGAAAAAAAAAAAAGCATGAGCAATAAAAAAAAGTTATAATACTGCTGACAGAGAGAGTTTCCTCTTTTTGGGAAATACGGTTCAATCATTAACAAGATGGCGTGTCAGTAACGTGTTTGATAATCGTCTCCATCTGTGTGTCATCCCGACCGGTTTGTGTTTGATAAAGATGTTTATGTCCTCACAGTGACTTCCTGAGTTCACTCACACTGAAACAGAAACCAGTGATTCTTACTGGAGATGATGCTGAAAGACAGTTTGGAGCATTTCTGATCATGTGACTGCAGCGTCTCCAGCGTTCATTTGAGTCCAGCTGCAGGATTTTGTTGCATTTCATTCCCCAAATATCTCTCACTGTGTGTCTTTCCTCCTTTTCCTGTCCACTCTTTCCTCTCAGTTTTCAAATAAAAACAAAACAAAAAATCAGCCCAAACATATTTTAAAAAACAACAACAACAACAGAAACTGAAAATAGCATCTGCTGCTGAGATAAAGTGGGAAGTGTAAAGTGGGCCGGGCTGCTCTGAGTCTGCAAAACCAAGATAACCACAAAAACCCTCTTTAAGAAACCGCTTGACATGACGTCACCACTCTGTGTGTGTTTCTATTAATTAACCAAAAACCTCATAAACAATAAAACAATTAATAAATACAGTATATTATAAGGTCATTATGAACAGGAGGAAAGATTACAGCAAGAAAAACACACAAGAACATTTTACTGATGATATTTATGCACTTTAACTAATAAGATTTTAAATGCAGGAGTATTTTTAATGTGGAAATTCAACATTTTACTACATTTTTTGACATTTCGCCTCATAAAAATGTCTTTTTTTTGGTCATATTTTAATTGATCATGCAATACTGAATAATGAAAGTGTTAATATATATATTCATATTATAAATAACATTATCCAGTGATGGAAGAGTTGCTCACCTGTTGCTGAAATGACTGTAAATGAAATATATATTTAGTTTTGAACTTTTGGTTCAGGTTTTTTCTTTTCTTTTTGCTGATTCAAATCAAATTATAAACATTTAATTGATTAATTAAGGAAATAATCTACAGATTAATCTGGTAATAATAATAAATAATCTTTATTTGAGTCGTGAGATGTCGGTGTACAAAGTTCATGTGTAGGCTCTATTATTTCTGTTACCATGACAACACCACAGTGGACAGATCAGCTAATACTTAAAGTAAAAGATCTGATTAGTTCTTCACTGCTGTCAACTAACATTTTTTTTTTAGAGAGCTTGAACCAATAAAAACGAGTCTTTTGTCACCTTTGAATGGATCAGTGATGAAAGTGTCCAGATATTCATTCTAACAGTCACCAGTGATGGCAGTGTTGGTCACATGAAGCTGAAACCACTGACCGTGCAAAACCGCAGTGTGTTTTAGAGCCTCTTTGTCTTTTTGTGGGCGTGAATGACAGTGTGTGTGTGTGTGTGTGTGTGTGTGTGTGTGTGTGAGCCACTGTTGACTTTCTGCTATGAACACACAGCACATATAGAGACAGACAGACAGTATATGCAGGCAGCAGAGTAATCAGGCAGACGCAGACACACAGACAGACGAGCAGATACACAGACGCACAGCTCAACTTTCATCTAAATAACATCAACTGTGGCCAAGAAAGTAAAAAAAAGCAAAAGTCCTGCATTTAAATTCTTACTTAAGAGTGGAAGAGAGGTTTTATCAGCACAAACACTTCAATCTACTTAACGTCTGTTCAGAGTGAAGCCTTTAATTCTAACTATTTTACACAATGCTGGATAGTTTAATCAATAACAGCCTGAATCTGCAAGCAGCACATTTATATTTACTGCTTTCCTCTGACGCAGAAGCACACAGCTGCATGTTTTGAAGTGCTTTAGAGGCTTTAATTCAGGGTTATTTCAGCTTATAATGACATAATTCAATATTTTTCATGTCTAAACATTACAATTAATTAAAAGCTTTTAGATGGGAGCCTCTTGGTAAAGTGCCTGATAGAAAAAAAAAAGCCTTTGTGTGTTTGTGTAAATATGTTTGTTGTCCACCTGTGATGAATGACATCCTGCAGCAGTTTGTCCTCTTACATGATGGGAAAATAAAATGTGAAAAAAAAAGAAAAGAAAGAGAGACACAGACGGAAAGAGAGACGTTTTTTCCCTCCATTTCTTTATTTATAGAGAGCGTCTCTTACAGCATGTGACAATAAGACAGAAGACAGAAAAACACTGAAGCTTCATAATGAAGATGATGAAGATAACATGACTTCAATTTCTATTGGTCAAAGGATAAAAGTAATAATAATAAAAATAAATAAATACAAAAAGAGAAGAAAAGGCAGGAAATAAAAAAATCAGATCAGAATTCTTGGTGTTTATAAGTTGGATCGACTCAAAAATATTTTCTAAAATTCAATCATGAAAAGTTCAAACGATGGCGGAGAATTCAAGAAATTAGATTTATGGGTTCTGTTTTCATCCTATGTCTGGGACAAAAAAAATCAAATATCACAATATTTTTGACCCAGTATCACTGTAGGGATGATTATTGGTGCTTTCATACAATATTTACACAATAAGATTTTAGATAAATAATCATCAGTACTGTGGATTTAATGACTAAATGGATAAATGTCAATAATAGAACAGCTGGAACAATCAGATGAGTTCAGAAAATGACATATTTTTACTGTCGATATCTAGTCTCATATCACAATATTGATATATTATTAATAGTATAATATTATATCATCAGCTTCCAGCTTAAATTAATGTTTGGTTTCAGTGTTCAAGTATTTTTTTTCCCCAGAATCCTGACTGACATTCGTAAAACACATGTTTTGTTGTGTTGTCTTCATTTTTTTTTTCCAATATTGACATCCATAAATCTGCAGACTAATTTGTTTGCATGTTGTGCACAATTTTTTTCAATTTGACAGGAAACAGACAGACAGGTAGGAAGACAGAAAGACAGACAGAGAGAGAAGGTGACAGATGAGAAGAGAGGGAAACAGACAGACAGAAAGAAAGACAGACAAGGAGGGAGACAGACAAACAAAACAGAGAGAGAGACAGAGAGACATCGAGAGAGAGAGAGACAAAGATAACAGACAAGAAGACAGACAGGTTGACAGACAGGCAGAAAGAAAGATAAGGAGGGACACAGACAAACAAACAAACAGAGAGAGAGAGACAGGGAAACAGACAGACAGAAAGACAGAGAAACAGACAGGAAGATAGACAGGCAGGGTGACAGACAGACAGGTCCCGACGTCACAGCACGGGGCCGGGGCTCGGTGAGGGGTTGGGACTGAGCGGAGCAGCCTGCCGCTCGGACTCGCTGCAGCGGACGGTACGGGAGAGGCGGGCGGAGGCATGGACATCCACGCATGGCTCTGTCTGCTTTCACCACAGTAACGTTATCAAAGCGTAAAGGATACTGACTGACTGTGAACTGTTCGTGTTTGTGCAATGAGGCACAGTCAGGCTCTTGTGTAAAGCTCGGCGCACAGAGGAGGAGGAGGAGGAGGCCTTTGACAGTTTCTGGTAAGCGAGCTTTTATTCCGGCTAACGTTAGTAAAGTGTAGCCGGGAAGCTAACCAGCTTGCCGCTATGAGACAGCAGATAAGCCAACATAATACTGGCTAAAATAGCTCAGGGTGAACGGTGCCGGGGGTTTTGCACAGGTTTACTCAAGTGTATGAGTGCATATCTTGTGTGTTCACCCCCTGTCATACCTGCACAGAAGGGTGTTACCTCCATGTTTAGGGCTTTTATTTTTTTTTTTATGCATCGCTAGCTAGTGACGTGAGGAAAGTTAGCTTACGTTAGCTAACGTAAACAGAGGCGTTATTTGCCTTTGTGGTTGATTGCAAAACAAACTGACAACACTATAACGTTCAGCATTAACGTCCCGGTTCGCCTCAGGAGCTACAAACGGCTAACCGTTACCGTTACTCGCCTTAATGCCTGTAAGTTAATTGTCTTGTCAGTCTGCTGTTATGCAGCCAGTAGTGATTTGTAATTAACGGTTAGCTGTTAGTGATTATCACCTCGGTCATCTCAGGAAAACTGCCTCTCCTCTAATCTGACACAGCAAGCAGGTTAGCAGCGGCAGCACAGTCAGCTTTCAAGCCAGCTGTGTCATGGTACTAGCTGTCCAATGTTATCTGCTAGCTCTAAGTGCTAATAACCTCAGCTAGAAACGAAACCGCCGTGTTAGCGTTTAGCACGGGCCGTTGAGACGGATGAGTTCGCTAGCCGGTTGCTAACAGCTTTTTAATCTTAACTGTTAAGTTGCCCTTAAACAACTGTTAAGTGTCGCGTGGAAAGCTTATCATCAGTGTGACTGTCAACACGGCCAGAGAGTCTCCTGTCACTCACCTTCACGACGATAAACATGAGACTAAACAAGCAGCAAAGAGAGGAAATATGAACAATATGTCAGTGCAAAAAAAACCAAACATATTTACTCTGCTCAGGCTGGAGTGAAAAGTTCATCTCGACCAGCACAGTAAGTGACTGAAAGATACAGCTGCAATGATTAGTCAGTAGAAAGACAATTCATCAGCAAACATTTGCAGGTTCCAGCTGGTTTTAGATAAAATATACAGTAGCAGTAAGAAAGGCTGGACACGCCTACTCATTCAAGGCTTTTCCTTTATTATTTTCTACATTGTAAAACAACACTGGAGATATATAACTGTGTAATAACACCAAAGTATGTAGTTAACGTATTTACACAATCCCACATGTGTTATTTTATAGTTTTGATGATGTTATATAATATAGAAAAGCAAACTTTTAACTGCTGCTGCTGTATTTGGTTTTTTTGGACCGTTTGTGTGACTAAAACATATTTTAAGGACATGGTTTTGGGTTTAGGGAAGCTGTGGTGCTGATAGTTTCTCACTTCTTCTTTTTTTTTTTTGACGTTTCACAGACTTGATTAACAAAAGCAATAACTCACAGATGAACCTGTAGTGAAAACCTCGGTATTGATACGATCCGTGAGACGTTCTGGGGTCAGTCGGTGCACTTTGGTTGAAGGATGTGGTTTCTGGAGTTCACATGTAGGCTCTGTATGTGTGTGTGTAAGGGGAGTGGAGGGGAGGAGGAGGGGGGTCTCTATCATGTCTGTTAGCATGACAGGACCATTCCTGACAGATTAGGTAATGCTAGCACAAGACTCATGATGCTAGGCGGTGACGAATGACAATGACAAGTGACATAATGCATGCCGAGATCAGGTCTGACGATGTCATTAACACCTCCTGAGTCTGTTCCACCGGCTCAGATGCTCTGTATAATAATAACATTTTAATCTTCTGTGTGCTTCTTTGTCTTTCTATACTTTTGCTTTAGGATTTGAACACTGTAGCCGGGCCCCTGAGTGTCTGAAATCGTGTGTGTGTGTGTGTGTGTGTGTGTGATTGTATTGAACTTAACAGGATATAGCCAGACTGATGGCGCCAAGGCTGCCAAAGCCTCCCACAATCTGTTTGTCTGCGGATCCCTTCGTCTCGTTCAGTCCGCAATCCAGTTTACTGCCTTCTTGCTTCCAGTTAATTGTCTACAAGTCGAAGATGAGATGAGCGCAGGCGCCTCGTCTGACGGCTGCGATTCACGTTAACGACGTCAAGTCCGGATCTCTCATGCGATTGGTCGTTTTTAAAACTCTGGTGAAAACGTGTGTCTCGGTGTCACCTTGCATTGTTTTGTTTACATACATGATTGGAACAGAAACACCTCACTATGATGTAATCTAACACAACAGGAAGTCTCACAACCGCGGGGGGGGGGGGGGGGGGGGGGGGGGTCGTCAATGGTATTGTCTTCTGGCTCCCAAAAGATCGGTGCACTCCAGAATAAGAGATAAAGCTGTCAAAGGTTGAACATTTGCAGAAGAAAATGCACCTTTCCATCCTTTACTGTAGTGTGAATATGAGGAGTGAGGCTCATAAAGACAGACAGCTGGTAGATGATGTGTTTATGGATGTATTCATGGATGTATTTAAGATGTTTCTGGTTGTTTTGTGGATTCATTTTTCAAAACAAAAGCTGCAGTCTTGTCTTCTGTTTTCATCTGCTGCTACTATTAGTCGCTTGAGTGATGTTTAAATCTGTGTGTTTTGTGTCTGTTTCCATCACACTTTGTCACATTTTTGTTTTTTTTATTCTGTTCCAACATCAGCCGAGCATAAAAACCTTTTGATATTCAGATGTTGTTTTTATTTTTTTTTATTCAGAATTTCTGGCAAGTTTTTACTGCACGAATTCAATCAGGCGAATGGAAATGCACTTACACACATTATTGTTTTGCATTAAATGCTTGGTAACCAGTAGATTATTTATAACATCTTAATGGATCCTTCACACACACACACACACACACACACACACACACACACAGTGACTCCAGTGCGGAGGTATTCAGTGTCACAGTGTTTCTGTAGCTGCCAGTGAAAGATAAATGTGTAATTAATCATTTGTTCTTTTATATACTCGCACGTCCGTGTTTCACGTGTGTGTCTGTTGTTTTAGGTCACTTTCAGGGACTTTTCATAGACTTCTATTCATTTCCTGGACACTTATTCTAACCCTCTAACTGTCACCACTCGTGCAAAAATCAGCTTATCCCTCCCAAAAATTTTGGAGACAGTTGGAGGAGCTGCCCTCGATGAACTGGTCTTTTATTTTGAAATGTGTCCCTGAAAGTGTCAACTACAGAATTTGTTGCTTGTGTGGATTATCACCTTTCATTCAAGTATGAAGGAGCGGTTTTTTTAAACCTGTTTGAATGAGATTTTGACCTAATTCTCCACCCCTGACACACACACACACACACACACACACACACACACACACACACACACACACACACACAGCAGGGTTGGGTGCAGAGAACCGGTTCTACGTTTGAAACTGGTTTGTGGATTTGATTGAGAAGCGTTCATATTAGTCCCGATCGGGGTTGGAAGCAAAGTTCGGTGTTCTCTGACCTGTTACGTACAGGTCAACACGTGTGTGTGTGTGTGTGTGTGTGTGTGTGTGTGTGTGTGTGTGGTGTTTACAGTGCCGGACGCCTGGAGTTTGTCCTTAAAAGTGTCACCAGAGACAGTAGTGATCATTTTATATATGCTTTGACGTGACAAAGCACCGCAAGATAGGAAATATATATATATCTAGTTTAATTTTAAAATAATCCTAGAGTAGCTCCTCATGTTTAACTTTATAGATTATAGATATAGATTATTTTATAGCTGCCAAAATCAGCTGAAACCTGAGATGGTCTTTGCTTTCTCGTCTTATTTAAATGATCCGTAGATTCAGTTTGTAAGGAGAATCAGAATCAATCACATCTATAATCTTTATAATCTCAGAGAAGCTTCACTTATAATGAATCAGTTCAATCAAATCATCTCTTTTCTAATTGTTTCCTCTGAGATTTTATGATCCCATGTGAGGAGAAGATGTTACATTTCAACGAGTTAAAGAACAATTAACCAGGTTTATTCTCCTCAAACGTTAATATATTTATCAAATTCACCAAAAAGAAGCATTTTACATGTGAAATATAAATGTTTACTTTATATCTATTATTCCTTTTAATTCAGTTCTTTGTGCACACCTGCTCCTACATGGAATAAATCAAACTGACGACGTTAACGTGCACTGATGTGACGCCGATTTCTAATAAATGTTAAAGCAGAACTTGAGCGACGTTAAGAATGTGTGTTTAAAAGATGATAAACTGTATAAAAAGGTCTTTATTGTCTGTACAAACATGGAGCCTGAACGTATCAGGAGCCTTTAAAGATAAAACACATGTTAAGTTCAAATAATGAATCAAATACAACCAGAAATATTCAGTCAGCAGAGGCCGAGTAGATACAGTAACTATCACTGGACTGTATTTATATGGTTTAATAGTAGATAAGTTCATTTTAAGGAGGATCTTAGTTTGTTTTACCTACATTAGAGGATTATAACATACAATATGTTTGAGTGCAGCTTCTGATAAACTCCTAGAAAGATTTGTTTTGTTTTTTTTGTGAGGAGAGACATGAAAGCAAACAGCTGATTAACACGTTGCCTCATTAACGTTTCCAGGACTGATGGCTCCAGAGTGACATGCCATGGCTTTAATGATCCCCCCGGTGAAACTGAAATGGCTGGAGCACCTGAACAGCTCATGGATCACGGAGGACAGCGAGTCGATCGCCACACGGGAGGGAGTCACGGTGCTCTACTCGAAGCTGCTGGCCAACAAAGAGGTGGTGCTGCTCCCCCAGCAGGTGCTGTGTCTGAAGGGCCCTCAGCTCCCGGACTTTGAGCGCGAGTCCCTCTCCAGCGATGAGCAGGAACACTACCTGGACGCTCTGCTCAACAGCCAGCTGGCTTTGGCCAAGATGGTCTGCTCCGACTCCCCGTTCGCGGCCGCCCTCCGCAAACGCGTGCTGGTGCTCCAGCGCATCTTCTACGCGCTCTCCAACAAGTACCACGACAAGGGGAAGGTCAAGCAGCAGCAGCACTCCCCGGAGAACAACTCGGGCTCGGCCGACCTGCACTCCGTCAGCGAGCGGCCGCGCTCCAGCACCGACGCGCTCATCGAGATGGGCGTCCGCACGGGCCTCAGCCTTCTGTTCGCTCTGCTGCGGCAGAGCTGGATGATGCCCCCTCCGCCCGGACCCGGCGGAGGCCCCGGCGGCAACATAAACTTGTGCAACGACGTCATCCACACGGCCATCGACGTCGTCAGCTCCCTGCCGCCGCTCTCTCTGGCCAACGAGAGCAAGATCCCGCCGATGGGCCTGGACTGTCTGGCCCAGGTCACCACCTTCCTGAAGGGAGTGACCATGCCGAACTCTGGGGCGGATATTTTAGGGCGACGGCTCGCCTCCGAGTTACTGCTGGGGCTGGCTTCCCAGAGAGGCTCCCTGCGCTACCTGCTGGAGTGGATCGAGATGGCGTTGGCCGCGTCGGCCGTGGTCAGCACGATGGAGCAGAGCAAGGTGCTGCAGAGCCAAGAGGGCCTCATCGGCTACGACTGTTTCATGAACATCCTCATGCAGATGAGACGCTCTCTGGTAAGTTCGACGGAGCTTTCAGCGGGCGGATAAGTGAAGCACAGACACATTTGTTTAGATAGCTTTTTATTGCTCTTAGCTGTCAGACAGGCTTTTAAAATGCTTTCTATCAAGCTGTAAATAAGACGGTTGTTTCTCTCTTCAGGAGCCGAACGCACATAAACACTCAGCAGTAAGAACAAAATCATCCATCGATATGCTTTTAAAGGTGTTTTTAAGATGTTCGGTTAAGTGTGCGCCGTTTATTTAGAGCGTTGCCACGGTGAACTCTCGTCAACATTTGTGAAAAATCCACCGAGGCTGAAAATATAAACCGGATTTTATGATGTCTGTTCAGTCTCAGATGTGATTTATGTGTTTTTATTACCGTCTAAAAATGTATGATAGTAATCGGCACAAAAAAAAAAAAAAAAAAGTCTTGGTTCCTTTGGATGTTTTGTGGCTCCTTCGGGTCCTGCTAGAAGATTTTAAAGTGCTTTTAAAGCCATGTAGGCTCTAAATATTGATTTGTGTTTCAGGGCTCTTCAGCAGACCGCAGCCAGTGGCGAGAACCCACACGCACCTCCGACGGCCTCTGCTCACTGTACGAGGCGGCGCTCTGCCTTTTCGAGGAAGTAAGCATCATCGTTCTGTAAACAACACTTTAAACGCTATTATCTGTCACCTGGAAGCTTTTATTTTGAAAATCTTAACCCTACCTTCCTCTCTCTTTCCAGGTGTGTCGCATGGCGTCGGACTATTCCCGCACCTGCGTCAGCCCGGACAGCATACAGACCGGCGAGGCGCCTGTCGTGTCCGAGACCTGCGAGGTCTACGTGTGGGGCAGCAACAGCAGCCACCAGCTGGTGGAAGGCACGCAGGAGAAGATCCTGCAGCCCAAGCTGGCCGCCAGCTTCGCCGACGCGCAGACGGTAAGAGCGCGCGGTCGTCGGATGTCTGCAGCCGAGCTCCGTGACGACACAGGAAGCATCTGTTATCCTGCAGTCATTATATATATATAAAAAAAAAAAACTGGCACGAGGTTTTTTTTTTTGCAAATAGGTTGTTGACTTTTAAGAAGGAAAATATGTTTTTCTCTGAAGGTATGAATTATCGGCGTAGAAGTGGTGCTGTTACATCAACGTGGTGACATAATGCATTCAAATTCAAATTACACTGGTTCGAGCTGCAGGGAAACTACAAGAGCAGATCAAAGTAGTGTGACATGCGGTGTTGGTTACAGACGGAGACTCGCTGTGCTCTTTTTTTTTTTTTTTTTTTCTGAAAGCGCTCTTTAAGACGACGGAACAGACAGCATCCTGATTTATATCTCCTCCCTACAGCGTCTTCTCTCCTTCTGTTCGGAGGGAAAAGAAAACACAGCGTACAGTTAGAAACTTTATAATTCATATCATTTTCCTACCTGATGTTTATCCTCGTTTTACGTCTGTGTGCAGAATCAGAAGCTCAGGTGATCGAGGTTTGCTCTGCTTCTTATGGGGCGTTTCTGTTGAAGGAAGTTTGCACAAAACTTTGTACTGACGTTGTGAATAAAAGGGAAACTCAGCTTTGTAGAAAACTGAATAATAAACAACACTTTTAATGATTTTTTTCTGTATGATATGATATAATATCTTACTGGAAGACTCGGCATCCACATATTTCTCTGTTATCTATTCCTCTGATTAGCGTCTTCAGGCTAGGCTAACCCGTTGTTGCTAACCTCCTTCACTTTTCCAGCAGTTGGGGAAACAACAGACGTGACTTTTCATGGTGTTGACAAGCTGCAGCGTTTATTAACTGACACGCTGTCGTCTGTCAGACCGACAACTTCCAGTTAATCTTTTCTGCCGCTCACTCTCTCACTAAACCGGTCGCTCACCCGCTGCGCACATATTACACGCTGTCCTGTTCCTTAAAAGGAGCTACGCTAGCAAGAGCCTCCCAGGAAAAGACACAGAGATTAACTCACATTGTAAAACAGCTCAGATGCACAGATGCTCCCAAATAATGAAGATTAATGACATTTTTCTATAAGAGTTCATTCAGATATTGAATATTTTACTGGAATTTGGTAGACGGGAGACTCGGCATCCACATATTTCTCCGTTATCTATTCCTCTGTTTAGCGTCTTCAGGCTAGGCTAACCCGTTGTTGCTAACCTCCTTCACTCCTCCAGCAGTTGGGGAAACAACGGACGTGATTTTCTTGGTCTTGACAAGCTGCAGCGTTTATCTTTTTCTTTGCTCTCGTTCACCGTCACTTTTCGCTGTGCACATATCGTCCTGTTCCTTAAAAGGAGCTACGCTACCAAGAGCCTCCCAGGAAAAGACACAGAGATTAACTCACATTGTAAACCAGCTCAGATGCACAGATGCTCCTGAACTCTGTTTATGTCCAAACAAATAGATATTTGTTGTTATTTTTGTGGTTGTTGTTGACCTTGCAGACGTTTACTATTAAAGGGGAATCACTACAGCTGATGGATCATACAGCATCTACTGTAGCACAGCATGATTATTATAGTGTTTTGTCATGTTTGTAGGATGCCAGTACGTCATTGTCAGTCTCTCCCACACACACACACAGAAATATAACTCTCTCCCCTCCGTCTCCGTGCAGATCGAGGCGGGCCAGTACTGCACTTTCGTCATCTCCTCCGACGGCTCGGTGCGGGCCTGCGGGAAGGGCAGCTACGGCCGCCTGGGCCTCGGCGACTCCAACAACCAGTCCACTCTCAAGAAGCTGACCTTCGAGCCCCACCGCGCCATCAAGAAGGTGTCGTCGTCCAAAGGCTCGGACGGCCACACGCTGGCCTTCACCACGGAGGGCGAGGTGTTCAGCTGGGGCGACGGCGACTACGGCAAACTGGGTCACGGGAACAGCTCGACACAGAAATACCCTAAACTCATCCAGGGGCCACTGCAGGGAAAGGTGAGGGTTCAACTTGTAAGTGTGGTGTTTTATTGCTTGCTTGTGTGTTTACTGGCGTGATAATGTGTGTGTGTGCATCTCTGTGTTCGGTGTCAGGTGGTGGTTTGTGTGTCTGCTGGCTACAGACACAGCGCCGCAGTCAGTGAAGACGGAGAGCTGTACACATGGGGCGAAGGAGATTTTGGTAGATTAGGTAAGATAAAAACAAAACAAAAAACAAAAATCTCCCTCTCTCTCTCTCTCTACATTTGCGTCGTCGCGTAACCTCCGTGTCTCTGATCGTCCTCGTTGTTTTTCGGGGAACGCAGGTCACGGTGACAGCAACAGCCGAAACATTCCTACCCTGGTCAAAGACATCAGCAACGTGGGAGAGGTGTCGTGCGGTAGCTCCCATACGATCGCGCTGTCGAAGGACGGACGCACCGTCTGGTCCTTCGGAGGAGGAGACAACGGTGTGTAAACCAGGAGCTACTTTCTTCTTAAACATTTATTTGGAGTGTTTTTTTAATCATAATTAGTGCTACACAGAGTTTTTTGGTTTATAAAATGGTGAAAATGTTTCCCAAAGCTGAAAGTAAAACCTCAAGAAATCAGCAAATGTTGACTCAAAGCAGTTAATCGATTATCAAAGTAGTTGGGAATTCATTTCCTGTTGATAAACTATGAATTAATCGACTAATTGTTGCAGCTCTGACGCTTTAAATGTTGTTATTTGTTTGATATTCACATTTAGAATGAGTTTGCTCATGTATGCTTTTAATTTGTAGTAGTTTTAAGTATTTCATGGTTGCACTTCAATCTGAACATGTGCTTATACAGTCTAAGAAAAACGGTGTGTTGTCCTGCAGGTAAACTGGGTCATGGTGACACTAATCGGGTCTACAAGCCGAAAGTAGTGGAGGCTCTTCAAGGGATGTTCATCAGGAAAGTGTGTGCAGGAAGCCAGTCGTCTCTCGCCTTAACCTCGACTGGACAGGTACGATTCCTGCGCTGTTAGGGTTTCTCAAAGAAATGACGCTGGTTGAATATCAGGAACAATCCGCTAACGTTCATTCATTCACTCGTCTTTAGGTGTACGCTTGGGGCTGCGGTGCTTGTCTGGGCTGCGGTTCCTCCGAGGCCACGGCGCTCAGACCCAAACTAATCGAGGAGCTGGCTACCACCAGGGTGGTGGACATCTCCATCGGGGACAGTCACTGTCTGGCCCTGTCACACGGTAGACGCCTCTTCTGTTCTTTTTTTTTTTGTTTAAATGTTTATGCACATCTGCTAAATCTGATCCTCCGCCTCTTGTCAGTCACTGTACGAATGTTATTCCGCTGACACAGCGTGAGTTTGCGCTTGTTAAACATGCAGCAGGACTGTCGCAAGTAGCAGTGATGTAACAGCAAACACATAGACCAAATTTGTCTAAGTTAATACGTAACCCCTTTCTGAAGCAGCACTGATTCTTACACATTATTTATCCAGTTTAACTCTGAAATATCACCGCTTTCCGTATCTAATATAACACTTTTAACTCATCCCGCCCGTGTAGACAATGAAGTGTACGCATGGGGCAACAACTCCATGGGGCAGTGCGGCCAGGGGAACTCCACGGGGCCGATCACCAAGCCCAAGAAGGTCGTAGGTCTGGATGGAGTGGCCATTCAGCAGATCTCAGCCGGCACTTCCCACAGCCTGGCCTGGACAGCGCTGCCCAGAGACAGGTGAGCCACCAGCAGGCAGACTGCAGGGAAGGGTAACGTCGGATATTCATTTACTGTAAAGGACGGGAGAGGGAGGGAGAGGGCGATCCGCCGATGTCACAACACCTCTGGATTTCTGTGGAATTGCATAACATAAAGTGAAAGGTCAGTGAGTGCATGTGTAATGTACAGCAGACTTTTTCCTCCATGTTTGTGTTGCAAAGTTGACCGCGAGCATCACGTTGCACTGACCTGCTGTACAGATGCGTTTAGATATATCGTTTCAGAGAAAAAAAAGGAAACAGCAGGGAAGTGTTTACATATCAGATTATTCTCACATGGTTAGATTTACACCTGCATAGTTTATATATACTTATAGATTAGGGCAATATGATGATATAAAGGGATAGAACATGAGATGAGACACAGGATTTTAACAATATTGTCATGTTTTTGCATATTTTTCTCAGTAAAAGTTGAGAAAATGGTCATAAAACACTAAAGAAACCAGCAAATATTCACATTTAATTGTCGGCAGCTTCACTTTACAGGAAATAAAAGTCTGCGTCATTCAGTCCAGAATTAAACTGAAGTGGTTTTTAGTGTAAAATTTTCTGCTTAGTTGACAAACTGTGTGCGTGACTGAGTGCCGGCAGACAGCGAGGACGAGGAGGAGGAGGGTGGGAGGAAGGGGGATCATTCTTCATCTCCATGTCAGTTTGGAGGTGCGTTCACTGAGAGGAAAGAAGGAAGGAAGGAAGAAGAAGAAGAAGAAGAAGAGACTCTTAGGGGACGAACGTTTATTACAGTCGAGATAGTTTGTCTAGTTTCATTCGATGACGTATTTTCTTTCCACCGCTTTTCAAGCATCAGAAGTGCTTTACATATAAATATTTACTCGTGTCCCTCTAGGCAAGTGGTGGCTTGGCACAGACCCTACTGCGTTGACCTCGAAGAGAGCACCTTCTCCCACTTGCGCTCCTTCCTCGAGCGCTACTGCGACGGCATCAACAGTGAAGTTCCACCCCTCCCCTTCCCTTCATCCAGGTAAACTCCACTCCACACCCGAAAGCCACCGTCACCTCAAACGCTGTGGAGAAAACTGTAGAGTATAATTCGTCTCATGTCTTCTCAGGGAGCATCATAACTTCCTCAAGCTGTGCCTTCGGCTTTTGTCCAATCACCTGGCTCTGGCTCTGGCCGGGGGCGTGGCCACCAGTATCTTAGGTCGGCAGGCCAGGCCGCTGAGGAACCTGCTCTTCAGACTGATGGACTCCTCCGTGCCAGATGAGATTCAGGAGGTAAACTGAACATAATGTGAAAGAAAAAAACAGAAGAAAAGACATGAAATATTTTAGGCTTGCCTTGACGTGTTCACGTATTGATTGACAGCTGTGAGCTCCCGCCCCTTGGCTTCTGTCTTCTGTGATTGGTTAAAAGGGCGAGGCGCTCTGAACTGCTGCCAGACTGTTTAAATCAGCTCTGGGTCACAGAAGTGTTTCATAACCACATTAATATATGTTTGGATCATATTTCAACTGAATATATAAGAGAAAAAACTTGCAAACTTTAGCTTAAATAAAGATTAATGATGAGTTTCCAGTTAAAATATAATCAGCTAATGTTTTTTTCTTAACTATATTAATCATTCGGTGTAAAAGTATTAAAATATGTTAAAATTATCAACTTCAAACATATTTAATTTACAATAATATATAAAAAAGAAGCAGCTAATCTTCACATTTGAGAAGTGTGAACCAGTATTTGGTATTTTTGCATTAAAATTAATGATTTAAATGATTGTATGTATGAATGATTATAAAAATAGCTGTAGATTAAGTTGGTGATTGTTTTTTTAGAAATATCCTTTTAACAAATTGAAATATTTAGATTAAATGTATGTAAAACGCTGTTCATCACTGTTAAATTGTACTGTTTTGTTCTTTTTTTGATGCTTTTCATTTCATGTCGCCTTGTAAAAACCTTTTTATTTGACGAGTGTTGAAGACATTAACAAACGTCAACAGGTTCTGAACCTGTAGGCTTATTATTATCACATCAGGTCAAGCGGTGACAATATGTGCGGCGTGTGTTTGTCCCATCAGGCGGTGATTGAGACGCTTTCCGTGGGGGCGACCATGCTGCTGCCTCCGCTGAGAGAGAGGATGGAGCTCCTTCACTCGCTGCTGCCTCAAGGCCCCGACAGATGGGAGAGTCTCTCCAAAGGACAGGTACCCACGATGCTGCTTAACGCACAGCCAGAGCTTCCTTCCTGTAATGGTAACGGTGTCAGAGGACGCACGTGTATTTGTTTTTTTTTGGGTCAGTAGAGGTGTAAATGATGAAAACTGAACATCTGATCTGCTGGAAGAACTGTGGATGCATCTGTGTTGTAGAAATATGTTTTAAAAGATCAAGATTAGCTCACAGCTGCTAGGTTAAGATATAAATGACTGTATTCAGGGCTTGTGTAGATTGACTCAGTGCATCATTTGTTGTTGTAGAGTGAAAGAATTTGAAAAAGTGAGATCAGTGACTGGATGACGAACGCAGCTTTTACACCATGTTGGTTAATGATTCGCTCTGTTTAGTCGGTTGTGTGGTCGGTGTTTGATGTTTCTAAGTGAGCGGTCTCTCCCAGCCATAAAGTTTAGCGTTAGGTGGTTAGGGGTTAGTTTAGACCAAGAAGCCTTAAGAGCATGCCCCGTCTTCCCAAAACACACCTCAACAACAGGAAGTCAGTCTCTGTTTCCAGCAGGTCAGCTTTGAAGTCCAGCATTAAAATGTCTCGAGTCTTCAGTGGCGATAACGATACATATCATGATATAGCACATTTTCTGTAACTTCAATGAATAAATCATCTCTTTTTTTTTACTTGCGAAGCTTTTATTGCACTTTAAGTAACGTAACAAGTGTAGCTGTTGTCAACCCGAATACGTCATCCGGTTCGCTGTCTCTCCTCTGCTCCGCTGTGCGTGCAGTACACACACACACACACACACACACACACACACACACACACAGAGAGGTCTGAGCCCCGCCCTCGCTGATGTACGACAGAGAGCAGAGGAGAGTTAACACGACTGTAAATGACAGCAAAACACAGCAGAGTCTCTCACATTGAGCTGAACTGAAACGACTGCACGTAAATTAGGTAAATAAACATGATCTCCACTGTGTTTTGCTGCCATTTATGGTCGCCTGGCACGCACAGCGGAGCAGACGAGAGGCAGCGAACCAGGTAAAGCACTCGAGTTGACGTTATTCTAAGTGCAATAAAAGCTTCGCGAGTCAAAAGCCAAGAGGAGGAATTTATTAACGTAATCCACACAAAAGATGGACAGACTCCAAATGATGATAAACATTACTGTAAGTGTCATTTGCGACACAACAAAATAAACGATAGAGCGTATTATGAATAGTCACACGATATATATGTTCAATTCAGTTTTATTTATATAGCGGCCAAATCACAACACAAAGTCATCTCAGGGCACTTTTACATGGAGCAGGTCTAGACCACGCTCTTTAATTTACAGAAAGAGAAACCCAACAGTTCCTCCCATGAGCAGCACTCGGAGACAGCGGGAAGGAAAAACTCCCCTTTAACAGGAAGAAACCTAAAGCAGACCCCGGCGGCTCTGGGTGGGCGGCCATCTGCCTCGACTGGTTGGGTTGACAGAGAGAGAGAGAAAGAGAGAGAGAGATATCGTCATAAAGTGTAGCACTAATGGTGACTGCTTTCCAGGAAATGTTTAAAATCTTAATAAAAAGTTTTAGAGAGCAGAAGCTTTTAATGGTTGTTATCAACTTGTGGAGCATTAGAAAAATATTCTTATTCTGTTTATTATTCTGCTACAACGAACAATTATTTTCAGTATTTATTAACCTGCCAATTATTTTCCAGATTGTCCAAAAATGGTGAAATGACACTTTTTCTTAAAGCCTTAAAGTCCCTGAATGCTTTATATTTATAGCAGAGAGGTCCCGCTCTCATCTCACCTGCTGCTGTTTGTGGTGTTTTTATTGTCTTCGATGGCGCCTCAGTTTGTTTCAGCAACACAAAGTTCACCGTTTAGTTTGTTCAGTTTGATTAAATCCATATTATATTTCAGAAAAGATTTATGATTATCATGATAACATTGTTTAAACATTTGATACTCACCCCAAGTATGAAAGGATCATATTTTCTATCATAAATCTGTTCATCAGTCTCATTTAAATGTTTGTGTTACAGAGGATGCAGCTCGACATCATCCTGACCAGCCTGCAGGATCACACCCACGTGGCCTCGCTCCTGGGTTACAGCTCCCCCGCCGACGGCCCGGAGGTTCTCTCCTCTGGTCCGGGGTTCACGGCATCGCCCGACCCCGCCTACAACACCACGGCGGCGGGCCACCCCGACACCCACCTGGCTGAGATCCTGATGAAGACGCTGCTCAGGAACCTGGGCTTTTACACCGTAAGTGGACGCCGGAGGAAGACGACGGTAGCGTTTTCGTTACTCGGGAAGCTCGTCACAACGTATAAAAATCGTTTCTCTCCGTCGTCTCTGCTGCTGCTGCTGCTTCTCTCAATATTCAAGCACTGCAGAGAGAGAGCATGAGTCATACATAATCCTTTGTTATTATCACCTGCTGCCTTTTTTCCTGGCACGGCGGGGGCTTGTTCCTGTGCCTCATTCTCTAAAGACGTCATTTTATTGACCGTAACACACACACACACACACACACACACACATGGGCTCTCCTCGTGTGTGTGTGTGTGTGATTATGCAGGCCTGAGCAATGAATGATGATTAGACTGCAAGACTCTCTCTTTGCCTTTTGAGTAATTTCTTTTGGATTCGTCGCCACTCGCTGAATTTTTTCCCCTTTCGGATTTTTTTTTTTTTTTTATCTCTTGAGTTTTCTGTTTCGTGGAAAAAATCACATCAACTCTGCTCTGAAATACATTTTTATGGTCTTAATTTCAAGACGATAAGAATCTAGACGACTGCGTGTGTTTGTATCCTATGAATATAAAAAAAAAACATGTTCTTGCTGATTTATGCAGCTGTGGTGGAACAAAGAGATCCTTCTAAGTTTTCATTTTATAAGCTGATGCTCATCATTTGTAGCTGAGTGTGTGTGTGTGTGTTATTAGAAGGGAACATATTGGTTCTGCAAAGTAAAAATAAAAAAAAAAAGGTTAAAGAGACACAAAACAGATATATTTTAATAGCCGTTTTTATAAAGAATTGCTATATTTGGACATCTTTCAAGGTGATTCTGGATCCGTTTGATAGCTGCTCTGTCATTTTCATTAACTGTGGCTCGCTGAAAATGCTCCTCTATAGAAACTCACCTCTCCTGAACTCACCTCCCTCTGGCTACAAAGCAGTTACACTCATTTAATTTGAACTTTTAGAATCAACAAATTAACTCTCAGAGGATACGTGTTGTACCCGGCGCGATCCCCTCTTTGAAGCTGTCTGTATCTGATTTCTTTTGTGTCGTGTCTTGTCGTGTTTGTGCAGGATCAGGCGTTCGGCGAGCTGGAGAAGAACAGTGACAAGCTGCAGCAGGGCACGTCTTCCTCCGACAGCAGCCAACCGGCGCACCTCCACCAGCTCCTCTGCTCCCTGCAGAAGCAGCTGCTCGCCTACTGCCACATCAACTCCGTCACCGAGGTAGCGGCGTCTTGTTTACTCGTACGACGGGGGTGAAAATATGATTTACACAATCAAAAAGTCATCATGTAGTTATTTAAAAGACATGTGACTAATGTCTTCTCCACATACTGGTGGGATTACACATATCATACATGTTATGCATGCTGTTATGCATCAAGCAGACTTGAAAGGCAGATGCCGCATGATGTTCAATATCATAAAGTTATGTAATTTTTTATGGCATATCTAATTTCGGGACTCACATGCTCCTTTTAATGAGGTGTAAAATTAAATTGAATTGCTTTTCTGGAAAGAAATCACTCAACAAAACTAGTTGTATAACTTTTTTTTTTTGTTTTAAAGTTAATACTCGACAAAAGTAATGATGTTTTTAGTGACCACGAGTATTAATAAATCACATTTTCTCTCTGACTTTGTGCAAAAAATATCTTGTTGTTTTTCCCCACAGAACTCCAGCAGTGTGGCTCTGCTCCACAAACATCTGCAGCTCCTGCTGCCGCACGCCACCGACATTTTCTCCCGCTCAGCCACTTTGATTAAAGAGAGTTCCTGGAACGGCAGCATACGAGAGAAGCTGCAAGGTGAAGAGCAGTAATTAATCATCCCTCCTCCTCCTTCTCCTCGCCTCTCAACTCCGTCACTATCTTGACCTTTTCCTCTGCTTCTTGTTTTCATCAGGAAACACTTTCATTATCGCTGTTTTTATATTGATCTTTATTAGAAATCTCACGTTATGGTTTTTATGTTTTCCTTAGTGTCAGCAGCAGCAGCTTCATGATGAGATAAAAAGTATTAATGGATGCTGTTTAAATGTAAACACAGAAATTATTTAAGGTGTTAATTATAACATTAAAGAGGATTATTTACTCACTTACTTAAAACTCTCAACATATCCTCAGTTATAATTAATATTTCTTTCTTTTATCACCACCGCTGCTTTAAAACTCTTAAACCGCCTCTCTGCCGTCTCCAGATGTGATCTACGTGTCGGCGGCAGGAAGCATGCTGTGTCAGATCGTCAACTCGTTGCTGCTGCTTCCCGTGTCGGTGGCGAGGCCTCTGCTCAGCCACCTGCTGGACCTGCTGCCGCCTCTGGACCGCCTCAACAGACTGCTGCCCGCCGCCTCCCCGCTGGAGGACCAGGAGCTGCAGTGGCCTCTTCATGGTGAACAGAAAAAAAACCTTTTACATGCATGAAATGATCCAACATGTGCATATCCCTGGTTTATATAAAACACATTTACTACACATTAATGTATGTTGTTGAGTTTGAATTTATTTTCTTTGGATAAACAGTCTGTGTTTGTTCCTTATGAAACCTATGGGGCTTCCTCACCACACTAGTCTGTGGAAAGCAAATTTAAAGACGTAAACCAGACTAAATCTGCTTCGAACCCTCGTAAAGTGTGCATGGTGTGTGTGTGCTGCACTCAAAGATTTAGTGTGTTCATTTCCGCATTTGCACGCTTACCAAATTGGTCGTTACAATGATGTTATTTTCATGTGGCGACGCTAATGTAAAACTGATTCTGCACCTGTTTTCCGTGCAGGAAAGACAGACTGTTATGTCTTAAATCAGTAATTTAGTAACTCTCACATGCTGTAAGTCTCAGGTTGGGAGTCTGGTTCCCGTTAACGCTGTTACAGAGCTCTCGATACCTCATTACACCTCATAATCAGCAGTTTAATTCATCCTCTCCCTCTTCTTCTTTTTTTTTTTAAATCTCCAGGTACGTCGGACTTTGCAGAGCCAGCCTCAGGCATGTCTCTGCCGCAGCCGGCGCTGTCCTGGGTGTGGCTGGTCGACCTGGAGAGGACGGTCGCCCTGCTGGTCGGCCGTTGCCTCGGCGGGATGCTGCAAGGAGCCCCCACCTCGCTGGAGGAACAGGATACCGCTTACTGGCTCAAAACGCCGCTCTTCAGCAACGGCTTGGAGATGGACATCCCACAGCTGGGTAGGCAGAGGACGGAGAGGTTACTGGGATGACTGGTGTGGGACGTTTTGTTGGACTGTCTCATTAAAGTCGACTTCTATAAACAGACGTGTTTCTCAGTTTTATCCCATCGTTCATTTGTTGTTTTCGCCGCGTTGCCGAGGTGATAAATGCCTCTCTCCACTTCTGTCCTTTTAGACACTTGCATCAGCTCGCTGTTGGAGGCGGCACTCTCCGGTAATGAAGAGCAGAAGCCCTTCGACTGCACGCTGCACCCTGACTTGAGTGTCCTGGTGGCTTTGGCTCTGGGTTCCTCTAAAGAACCTGCCAACAGCCTCTGGATCAACATGCAAGACTACGCCATCAGCAAAGGTCTGCCTTCGGACTGAGCGCATAATGAATTACGTTGGCTGTTTTGCTAAGAGAGAGAGAGAGAGAGAGAGAGAGGAAATTTACTGACTGTTACTGTGGGTTCTGTTGCAGACTGGGACAACGCGTCTCTCAGTAATGAGTCCCTGTTAGACACCGTGTCCAGGTTTGTGTTGGCAGCCTTATTGAAGCACACAGGACTGCAGAGCCAGGCCTGCGGCGAGGGAAGGTACGCTGATCTTCTGTAGATGATATGAAGGATAAACTGCTGATACTGCTCCAGCTTAAATCACACATCACATGCATTTTTATTCATCTTCTCATCAGATACCAGCCGTCTAAAACCCTCGCAGAAGTCTATCGCAGCGTTTATAAAGTCCGAAACCGCCTGCTGGCCTGTAAGAATATGGACTTCATCCAGACCAGATCCTCTTCACGTGAGAGGAGGGTGAGTAAACTACAGCTGCACACACACACACTTTATATGTCATCTCTAATTATTCAGTAATCTGCAAGTGTCGTAACATTTCTGATATTTTCCATCTAATTATTCACTTCCTCAGTGGTTGCATGAGACTGTCTTATTGTCAGTCATATTGACAGACAGGGTCATAAAAATTCCCTCATCATCTATTATTATTCGTCATTATATTTAAATTTTGATGATAGTCGATATCTTTTAGCATCGCTAAGCTAGGCTAACCCATTGTTGCTAACTTTGGAGCTAACCTTCACTTTTCCAGCAGTTGGGGAAACTGACTTTTCATGGTGTTGACAAGCTGCAGCGTTTATTAACTGACACACTGTAGTCTGTGCTGTACATTTACTGCCAGACTGACAACTTACTGCTGCTGCTAACCGTTTCCTCTGCTCCGTTAGCATTAACCGTTATTTCAGACGCTCTCTCTCTCGCTTCACCACTCACTGGCTAAGGAGTTACGCTACCTGCAGTTTCCATGGCAACGACACAACCGTTAACTCCTGTTTCAACTCCCAAACGCTATTAATTTAAGAATGAATGAATATTTGGCGTTATTTCTGACATTTAAAAAATATTTAGGCCTGTACTATTATAGGGGAAACTCTACATTTACAAGGATTTAAGTGACTTAAACTAAACTGACCTGCTGTAGCTGTAGCCTTTAGCTCAAACCTTCCTCCTGGTCTGTATCATTAGCTGCTGCTGGCTGACAAATGTTACCAGTTTCTGCTTGTCCTTCATCCTCCAACAGCATCAGTCCCTTTTTTTTCTTTACTCTTTTATCAACGCCATCACAGTTGTTGGGCTTTTTAAAGAAACTTCAGACATTTTGCTATCATATGTAGCGATGGCTAAAGCCAGCTAGATAACCAGGTCGAGCACATGAGGCCAAAGAGGAGACAAGACTAGATAACAGCTAATTAATATGCACACTCGCCCCCAACTGGACAGGAGTGTGAATTACTTAACTTTATGGCTCAGTGGAATCTGTCAGAATGACAGAGGGCCTTCAGATTTCATTCATTCATTTCACTCATTGTTAAAAAAAATTCAGTCAATGACAGAAAATATTTGGTTAATTTGACCTCTGCACTTCCTGTGTGAATCGGCGCTTTGTTCACGGGTGTTTACTTCACCCCTCAGATTTCAGACAATCAGGACTCTCTGGACATGGACCCTCAGGAACACTCGTTCACGCGCACCATCGACGAAGAGGCGGAGCTGGAAGAGAGGGCCGACCGCGAGAGGGAGGAAGGCCATCAGGAGCAAGACGATGACGAGGAGGACAGAGAGCACGAAGTAATGACGGCCGGAAGTAAGTAAATACTCATCGGAGTGGTTTGTTTATAAGCTGCTGCAAATCATCAGGGAGATTAATTACATCCACGTCTCTGCTTCATGACTTTAAACTGAACATGATAAATGTTGGACTTGAATTTGCTTTTGCACTATAACCTGTTGAATGTTTTTGTTGTATTGCGATAATGCTGCTAAAAGACAAGTTTATTCAGGTAATGAAGTTGTAGCAGTTTAAATGCTTTTGAAGATGAGATGAGATAAACTTTATTGCAGCCTCGGGGGAAACTTTTCTTTCTCTCCAGACGTACTCGGCAGCATCCTGATAATCATTCATACATAAAAATACAGTAAACCCGCCCACCTACTCCTGTAGGACAGTCTGGGATAAAGAGAACTGCTGCAACAACACCCAAGATCACAATAAAAACACATTAAATAAGAGCACATGTACAGATGCTGGGCTAAGATCAAAATAACCAAGCAAATGAGTGACTCTGTTAAAAACCTTAATAAATAAATTACAAATAAAGACACGTCTCACTTCACAAACAAGCACAAAATCAGAGGAGAGTTGTAGTTATCTTTGTGCTATAATATTACAGAGTGTACCAGAATATTTTGCTATTATTTAAATCGTTTAAATGCACATAAAATCTAAGTGCAACTGTAATCCAGTGTGACAAAGCAGCAGTAGTCCTGCAGTTGTTTTGTAGCGTTGCAGCCAAACAGAAGCAGTTCAGCAGTTAGTTTTATGTTCCTAATATATTATAGTCTCCCAGTGTGTCGTGTAATCTCGCTCACTGTGGCTTCTGACACTCAGGCGGCTGAAAACAGATGCTTTTTATTTACTTGTTGGGTCTTTTTACAGATAATTCGACTGTAAAACAAACAGTTAGCAGGCTGAAATGTTCCAGGATCAGTGTTGGTGTGTTGCATTGGCTTCGGTTCTGGACAAATAAACCTTAATGGTGCATTATGTGGCTGTTGCTTGTCCTCTAACCCGGCATCTTTTGTGTGTGTGTGTGTTTTTTATTTGTGTGTGTGTGTGTGTGCATGCTGCACAACACAGAAATCTTTCAATGTTTCCTCTCAGCGCGGGAGGTGGCTCGCAGTCGGGACAGAGAGCGGGCCAGCAGCAGCACCGGCCTGGGCTCCGGCTCTGTTTCCAGGAGCGGCGGTGGAGGAGGAGGAGGAGGAGGAGGAGGTGGTGGTAGTGGAGGAAGTGGAGGAGGAGGTGGAGGAGGATCAGGAGGAGGAGGAGGTGCAGGCGCAGAGGAGGACGCCATTCTGTCTCAGGAGGGGAGGAGAGGCAGTACGGGTCTCCCAGAGGGTCAAGACTTGTACACAGCAGCCTGTAACTCCGTGATTCACCGCTGTGCCCTGCTGGTGCTCGGCGTGAGCCCCGTGCTGGGAGAACTGACCAAGCAGAACCAGGAGGAGGGTCAGACCCAGTCCGCTACGGGAACGCAGGAGTGCCTGAGCTTCATGACAAGGTCAGAGTCAGAAGGGAGGGAGGGGATGAATCAAAAACTCAAACAGGTGGTGTAGGATGAGACGATTATTTCCAAACATTCTCCTGTCACATTTTGTTCCAAGTGTGTCTTTAAACAACACAAACACCCTAACCCTGTTTGAGCAGTGAAACAGTTCTTGGTTGTTGTGTTTGTTTGTCCAAACTGTCCGTGAAGAGTTCCCAGACTGAGACTGAGGAGGATTCAACTTTTAGAGCCGGACGACAAAACCCCCAGTCTTTGTTTTTCGTTCTGCGCCAAACTGCTTTCTAAAGTTCAGCCGAGGATAACGTGTAGCTTCTGCAAATCAGATGGATATCTTCCTATGATACAATCTTTTTTTAGTCGAAGTTCCTCTTTGTGTTAGGAAGAAAACACAAACAGGGAATTTTCGCTAGCCACATGATTCGTCTCATATTAGCTCTGGATGAACTTGTTTATTTTTCCCAGAAGAAACGCAGCCGCATAGTTACACGTTCACACCTGGAAGCTGCCCAGTCTGAGTCGAGGGGGGGGTTTAAGGGCTTAGATCAGATCGTACCCACATTTGTACAAAAGCATCTGCCAGATTAATAAATATTATTGTGTGTAAGGAGGTCGGAGGCGAGCGCTGCTTTCACGTCAACCAACACACGTCCAGATTTATCCAGACGCAAGACGAGAGGAATGATGACAGAAGTTCATGTGGGCATCTGAGTGATGTTTTAAGGAGCATCTGAACTGATTCTTTAATGGTTGAGCTTGTATATGATGGAAAAAAAGGTGTATATAAATATGAAAAATATAATACTGCAGTCATCTACTCTCTTCCACAAATCTGTGTTGTAGGAGAGGTTTCTTCTTCTTCTTCTTCTGTCATAATGACGCTAATAAAAGTCAAACTATAAAACCATCCTGTAAACCTGAGATATATAATAATTAGCGTCCCATCTTCAACTCTCACCTACAGGCAGCAGAGGAAGGCGTAACATTTATAGCGTTTGGCTGCTTCATCATCAAAAAAAAAAAAAAATTTGCTTATACAAAAAGAAATCTGGAGCTCACTTTGGCATTCTTAACCTACTTCTCGCTTGTGTCAACAAGTTTTAAACGTTGACCTATATTAACGCTCCACATTCCCCCCGGAGCGCCGTGAACTCGGCAGCGTCTGGGAACTGTTCTCCACTGCTTATGAAACTGCTTTTGCTCCGAGGCAACAAATTATTACTGTAATATGTCCTTTTTTTTATAATATGAGATATATAGTGTTTACTTTTTAGTGCAGTAGTGGGGAAATGTTTTTGCTTCATGCAGCGTCTTTGTGTGTGTGTAGTTGAGTTATTGTATTGACTGATGATTAACTGGCGTTTTTGTGTGTTTGTGTTTTTTGTAGGAGCGAGAGTCTGAGCGCCGAGAGCCGCTCGGTGCAGAGCAGCCCCAGCTACAGACTGATGAAGTCCAGGAGCGAGTCTGATCTCTCTCAGCCCGAGTCAGATGAAGAGGGTTACACTCTGGTAAAACATACACTCTCCCAAACACACACACACACACGAGTTCATACCAACAGAGTGAAGTGACCTCAAATGCAACATCACGCCCCTCCCTCACTCTTGTTTTCTCTTTTTCCAGAGCGGACGGAGGAACGTCGACCTGGACTTGGCGTTCTCTCACAAAAAGAGAGGTAAAGGGATAAATCTCATGTGTTGCCGCGAGTAACGGGATGATGCAGCTGTTGTTTTTTTTTTTTCCGTGTGTCACCTTTCATACGTTACTCTTGTTCTTCTCTGTCTTCTGATCTTCTGTGTGGATAGTTTATTTGCTTCTTTTGGGGCAGTTGAGCCCCAAACACAAGAGGAGCTCCAAGCAAGTAAACGATGGCATGTTTCTTCCTCTTGTTAGCTCCATTTTAAAAAAACAAAAAAAACAAACCTCCATGACTTGTGATGCCCTTCCTCCTCAACCCCCGCCCCCTTTTTACCTTCCCTCCATTCATCTCACATCGACGAGGGCTTTGTCATTAACTCTCTCCTCTGCATCGACGGCAGAGAGAGAGAAACCCCGAGAACGTAGAAGAAATTTTTAAAAAAGTTCATTCTTCTGCTTGGAATGTTTGTTACTTTGCAACAAAGATGACTCATTCCTCGTGAAGAATGTGGTTTTGTCCCACTGAAGAGATTTCATGGATTTTTACCAGTTGCAACCATCAGTACTGATCCTCCTGACTTCAGTGCTTTCAGTTGTTGTTTTTGTTTGTTGGGAAAACGCCGGCACTGGTTACCATTTCACATGTTCAACTGCAGCATTTCCTCCTCAGTGGTTATTGGAAACTCAGCGCCCTCCCCCTCCCCCTTCCCCCTCCCCATTATAAGATGAATCCATAATGGCTGATGAAGGCTTGTGCCCGCATGAAGAATCAGCATTTGGTCATTAGATGAGCTCTTATGGAGTAATAATGCATCGCACTGCATAGCTCTAAAGTGCTTAAAAGCAACATGGCCCATCCATCAGAAGAGTTTTTTGTGTGTTCATGCATCTGAAAGGCTCCTCTCTCTCTCCCTCCCTTCCTCAGGTTTACTCCACAGCTCGCCGGACTCCCTGGCCGAGTCCTGGTTCCGTGCCAAACTGAGCCGCCAGCGGAGCTACGGCTCGGCGCACTCGTACGAAGAGTCGGACCTGGACCTGAGCCGCTCGCTGGGCATCCACGCTCTCATCGACAACATGGTCAGCTTCATCAGCGGCGACGTGGGACTGGCTCCGGCCTTCAAGGAGCCGGAGGAAAGCATGTCCACCAGTCCGCAGGCCACTATCCTGGCTATGGAACAGCAACAGAACAGGGCAGAGGTGAGGGGGGGGCTGTCTGCGGGTGACTCGGTACTCTTAAATGACTTTTCTCAGGTCACTTTTATAGCTGTAAAGACACGTGACTATTCAAGGAGACCAAAACCAGCAACGTGTTAGTCCAAGCTCCTGCTGAAGATGTAAATGTGTACTTTAAATATCCTAAAACATCAAGGCAGTGTAACTTTTTATCAAACGTCACTCAAACAGGAGTCAAGAGACTTCTCAGCTGCCAGTTTGATGCTCTAGTGAGGATTTCTGGCAGCAGGATGTGTGTGTTTGTGTGGGACTGAGTCAAAATAAACTAGCGTGTGTCACCCAGTGCAGCGGTGTGGCTCATTCATGTGTTTTTGGACAAGAATGGAGCTCTACGGCACAGAGGATACGATATATCAGGCTCTGGATGCACACAGAATACTTGTTAGTGGATCAGATCATAGTTGGTTTTGATCTTTCCGTGGATTTGCTGACAATTAGAAACAGATTTACCTTTTTAAACCGAGCAAAGCTGCATAATATTTGCAGAAAACTAAAAAAAAAAAGACACCTGTTAGAACAACTTAACCAGCAGGATGTTTTCCTTTTTTTTTTTTACTTCCAGCTGCGGTTGGAAGCTCTTCACCAGATCGTGGTGCTGATCTCCGGCATGGAGGAGAAGGGCAGCCAGCCCGGGAACGCGGACCGGTCCAGCGGCGCCTTCCAGTCCTCGTCCCTGCTCACCTCCGTCAGGTTGCAGTTCCTGGCCGGTTGCTTCGGCCTCGGCACCGTCGGCACCGGAGGGCTGAAGAGGGAGAGCGTGCAGCTGCATCATTATCAGGTATTAACACACGTTTCCGTTCGGTGGGTTTTGTAGATTAACACATTCTCAGTCAGGTCAGAGAAGCCTCACTGATTATATTTGGTTAATAATCATATTCCTGTGCTTTCTACTGGTGTTTTAACAGATTGATGTGTGTTTTTTTTTTTTTTGCAGGATGGTGTCAAAGCAGCTAAGAGGAGCCTGCAGATGGAAATCCAGACAGCTGTTCATAAGATCTACCAGCAACTGTCTGTCACACTGGAGAGAGCACTGCAGGCGAACAAGCACCACATCGGTAAGATAAACTACTTCCTGCACATCCTCAGTAGAGAAACCTCCATAATGTTGTTAAATATCTCAAATCATCAGTTTGCAGCTTCATCTACGTCTTCCTCACATCTTCTGCTTTCCTTTCCTCCATCCCAGAAGCCCAGCAGCGCCTCCTGCTGGTCACCGTGTTCGCATTGAGCGTGCGTTACCAGCCGGTGGACGTCTCCCTGGCCATCTCTAGCGGGCTGCTCAACGTGCTTTCCCAGCTCTGCGGCACAGAGACCATGCTGGGGCAGCCCCTCCAGCTGCTGCAGAAGCCCGGAGTGTCCCAGCTCAGCACCGCCCTGAAGGTGGCCTCCACACGCCTCCTGCAGATACTGGCCATCAGCACCGGGTAGGAGGATTTTAAAACTAGAGAGATAGGAGCAGGCATGGAAAGAAAAGATGACTTTAACAGCTGTGTGTCTCTTCTTGGGTTTTTGCAGCACATACGCTGACAAGCTGAGCCCCAAAGTGGTCCAATCTCTGCTGGACCTGCTCTGCAGTCAGCTGAAGAACCTGCTGTCTCAGGCTGGAGTTAGCCTTCTGTCTGCTGGGAAAGACCAAGAGGACAACAAACACGAGGACGGTGCAGACTCTGAAAAGAAAGACCTCAGAGGTGACGATGAATCACCTTTTCTGTTCTTGTTTCCTCTTAAAAGGGGAGAAAAAAAAACAAAACACCCTTTTTGTGACCTGATGATAAAACCAAAGGTGTTTTCCACATGTTTGTTAAGAGAAGTTTGTTGTAAGTTTTTTTTGTTTTCCAGCTTTGCTTCGGAAGCAGCACACGGCCGAGCTGCACCTCGGAGACTTCCTGGTCTTCTTGAGGAGAGTGGTGTCTTCCAAAGCCATCCAGTCCAAGATGGCCTCCCCTAAATGGACTGAAGTGCTGCTCAATATCGCTGCACAGAAATGCTGCTCAGGTACAAACCGGCTTATGTAACACAACACAACAACAACACAACAACAGATAAACATGCAGCAGTTTAACAAAGGAAAACACAGATGAGCCTCTCTCACTGCACTGCTGTTGTTCTAGGGGTCCCTCTGGTGGGCAACTTGAGAACTCGACTTCTGGCTCTTCATGTTCTGGAGGCTGTTCTGCCTGCCTGCGAGGCCAACATGGAGGATGACCAAATGACACAGGTATGCCAGTCAGTTTGATGTTTACAGGTCTTAAAGGGGAGGGGGGATCCCCTTTAAAAAAACCCCAGATACACTGTTTTATTATAACTGAAGTGAGCAGCTGTTTTAGTTCATTACTGAGCCTTTTTAAAAATGAAAGTATGAAAGGGTTTGTGATCTGTTTTTAAAAGATTTACACCACCAGTCTGAAGCCACACACAGAGTATTGTTGGTTTTAGTCTTTTCACAGCACATCAACACCATCGTTTGCTTCCTTCTAGGTCGTGGAGCGACTCTTCTCTCTGCTGTCTGACTGCATGTGGGAAGCTCCCATCGCTCAAGCCAAGCACTCGAACCAGATTAAAGAAAAAGTTCAGGAGCTCAAACTCCAGGTGTGCCGCCGAGCCGACCTCTCTCTCCTCTCTCTCTTCTCTCCTCACTCACGTGTCTTTAACGTCATTGATTTGTCCGGGGGACTGACTTGTCTCTTGAATCCGTAGGGAGAAGCAGAGGAGGAGGACGAGAACCTTCCCATCCAGGAAGTGTCCTTTGACCCGGAGAAGGCTCAGTGTTGTGTGGTGGAGAATGGCCAGGGGCTGACGCACGGCAGTGGGGGTAAAGGCTACGGCCTGGCCTCCACTGGTATCTCCTCAGGATGCTACCAGTGGAAGGTACAGTACTGTCTTATTATATCTTCAGTAGCTGGTTTTAGTCCTGAGGATGAACAACAAAGCCATCAGAAAATGTTTTATTTAAAGGTTTTCATTCATTTCATGCTTTATTATCCGTGTAGTTTTACATCGTGAAGGAGAACCGAGGCAACGAGGGCACGTGCGTGGGCGTTTCGCGATGGCCCGTGCACGACTTCAACCACCGCACCACGTCAGACATGTGGTTGTACCGGGCGTACAGCGGCAACCTCTATCACAACGGGGAGCAAACGCTGACGCTGAGCAGCTTCACTCAGGGAGACTTCATCACCTGCGTCCTGGACATGGAGGCCAGAACCATCTCCTTCGGCAAGAACGGAGAGGTGAGAGGCGGCTCCGCGACGCATAACGAGGCTCCGGGATCGAATTATACAAATGAAAAGACTAAAGTCACAAAGTAGTGTTTGCTTTTGTGTATATATATATACATATATATATGTTAGGGCTGCAACTAGCAAGTATTTTCATTAGTTTTTTGGTCTATTAAGTGTCAGAAAATGGTGCAACCTGAAATGTCTTGTTTAGTCCCGACCAACAGTTTATAACCCAAAGATATTTAGTTTATTATCATAGAGGACTAAAGAAAACAGAAAATATTCACATTTAAGAAGCTGAAACTGGAGAACTTGTGCATTTATTCCATAAAAAAATGACTCAAAACTGGTAATTGATTATTAAAATGGTTGACTAATATATATTTATGTGCTGTATATATATATATTTTAATATATTTTTAAGAAAGCCCCTCTCCTAGCCTGTTGCAAACACTGAGTATTGGTGATCTTTGGACTCTTTTGTTGTCTGTATGCAGCAGTTCTTCTTCTCTTTTATCATTTCCTCCTTTCACACACTAAACCTACTGATTACACACACATGAACAGAAACTCTGACCGACACAGTGAGATCACAAAAGTAAACATAACCTTTTTTATTATTCAAATACACACAAACGAAAGGACAGATATGATCCATAAACTTTTTTTTTTTTTGTTTCTTCCTCAGGAGCCCAAGTTAGCGTTTGAGGACGTGGACGCTACAGAGTTGTATCCCTGTGTGATGTTCTACAGCAGTAACCCAGGAGAGAAGGTAAAACCACCAACGTCCAGCTGACTGAGAGAAAACACTGGTTCAGACTTTACATAAGAGCGAAACATAAGAGTCGCTGCTTCTACTTTGTTTACAGCAAGTGAGCAGAAAATTACCATATTATAGAATATCAGTGGAGGATTAATTGGATTTTATATAAACACCAACGACTCAGCAATTATTTCTTTCTTTCTGGAACAAACACTTTGATTAAAACACTCGGGAGCAAATAAGCTTTTTTTTTTAGTTAATCAGCACATTTACACTGATGGTTAATTTGTATTTTTGTTTATACTGTAAATACATTGAATTACAGTAACAACACTTATAAACACACCTTCCTCCTCCACACTTTTATTTGCTGAGCGGCACATTTTACTCTCATCTAATCTAGTTTGGGTAACACTGACTTTCACTTTAAAGTTAAATTCTTACTTAAAATTACAAGGGCTTCAGTCAATCTTCGACTAATCTTCTGTATTTCTCCGTTTAGCGTCTCCAGGTTAGGCTAACGTATCGTTGCTAACTTTGGAGCTAACTCCCATCACTTTTCCAGCACTTGGAGAAACAACAGACGTGACTTTTTTAGCATTTATTAACTGACACACTGTAGTCTGTGCTGTACATTTACTGCCAGACTGACAACTTACCGCTAACCTTTTCCTCTGCTCCGCTCGTATCCAACGTCACTTTATCTGTGTCCGACTCGCTACGCAATACCGTATTACTTAACGGAGTTACGTAATGTATGGATATCTGGCGTTAATTCTGGCATTAAAACATATTTTTTTGTCCTGGCGGGGGTTCACGTTGATATAATTGTAGGAGAAACACTGGTTCAGTAAACGCTCAATAGTTTAATAAATGTTTAATAACCGTTGGGAACAGTTAGAAGTGTCCGTTATTTGGGCGAGTCCAAAGCTGTGAAAACAGCGGGGGTGTTTTGAATACACCCCCGCTGTTTTCACAGGTAGTTTGTTAGTCTGTCCCCCCCACTGCAGGAAATAATGGATTAATCCCAGAAAGCTCCTGATGTAGCACTTTTCTCCTTATGAAAATAACACGGAGATTATTAACCAATGAGAATTTAGTTGGATGAGAGCATATCGACCAACTAATCAACCAGCAGACTAGAAATTACAACATGTACCTGCTAAATAATTTACTATTAGATAGACTTTCTATTAATGAATATCTGTCCATGTTTTCTGTTGTATTAAGTTTAATGTTAACTTGCTGTAAACAGGATGTTTGCTTCTATTATAAATCTATATTCTGATGATGCTTGAATGTCTCCAGGTGAAGATCTGTGACATGCAGATGCGGGGAACACCTCGAGACCTCCTCCCCGGAGACCCGGTTTGCAGCCCCATGGCGACCGTGCTGGCCGAGGCCACCACGCAGCTGATCCGCATCCTCCACCGCACGGACCACTGGACGCACCGCATCAACAAGACCATGATCGAACGGCTTCACAAGATCAAGCCGTGCTTCAGAGAGCCGGCCGGCGTTTCCAGCGGCGGCGGCCAGAGGCTGAAAAAGAGCCGTTCGGTCCAGAGCCGCGAGGAGCACGACGCCCAGCGAGAAAGCCAAGAACCCGCCACGAGGACGGAGGAGGAGCGGGGACGCCACGGACGGCAGCACGGATTGGGGGAGCTGTCGGAGCACCACCTGAGAACGCTTTGCACCGAGGTGTGGCCGGTCCTGGCGGTGATCGGCGGGGCGGACGCCGGCCTACGTGTCGGCGGGCGATGCGTGCACAAGCAGACCGGACGCCACGCCACCCTGCTGGGCGTGGTGAAGGAAGGAAGCACCTCAGCTAAGGTGCAGTGGGACGAAGCCGAGATCACCATCAGGTACTGCGTGAAAAAGTTCTGCTTGTCACTTTGCTTTTTTTAAGGTTCATGTTGATATATTTCTTATTTACTGGTATATTTTTAAAGGTATCCTCTACTAATATCAGCCATGTTAACATTTTAGCTTTCACTGCTGTTGGGTAAAAAAAAAAAACCTTAAAAGCTGTTGTTATTGGTCAACAGTTAGATCACATGACTTGTGGGTCCAGCAGCAGTGTTATGCATGATGTTCTGTTCTGGTTACTAATATGAAACGTGCTCTTGTGAAGGCGTACGGTCATCAGCGCTATGACCACATGGCTGATGACATTTTTTTTTAAAGAAACACAGATTGGACGTGTTGAATGTGATTTCTGAATGTTTCTGCCTGTACTCACATTCCTCTGACACACTCTGCGTTAGCCTCTTGCTCTCCACTCCCTCCTCAGTTTCTCTCTCCCACTCCTCCCTCGCTCTAATCTGCTGCTTTCACATCTGTTACTGACTTGCCCTTTCGCATCATTATTAATCCATTACTCTTTTGCACGGCCTGATAAACCCTCAAGCGGCATGGTTTGCTGAACCCACACATCCTTTTTTTCTTTTTTTTTTTTTTTTGTCTTGTTTTGTCTCTCGTCATGCATGCTGTGCTCTTTCTCTCCTGCCCTTTTCCCTCACTTTGTGTTTCCTTCCCTTTGTCTCTTTTCACTCTCCACTCCCTTCTATTAAAGCTTCCCAACTTTCTGGTCGCCTAGTGACACTCCGCTTTACAACCTGGAGCCCTGCGAGCCGCTGCCCTTCGACGTGGCTCGTTTCCGCGGCCTCACCGCCTCGCTGCTGTTGGATCTCACCTACCTCACCAGCATCCACGAGGAGAACGCCGCCAAGCTCAGCGCGCGCCGCCACGACAAGAAGCATCGCAACGCCGCCTCCACCGGGCACGAGCCGACCGGCAACGACGACAAGGCGGACAACGAGGGGCACAACCGCAACGAAGCGAAGGACGGCGTCGGAGCTTCGCCCGGAGCGGCGACGAATACCACGACCTCTGACCTGCGCGTGTCCCACAGCCTGGATGAGGTCAAAGCGCACGTGGCGCCCAACTCAAAGTCGGAGAGTGAGATCTCCTCTGTGGTCGGCGGCGGGGTCGGCGGGAGCGAGACCCTTTTCTCCGCAGCTCCTCATGCTCCCGCCGAGGGGAACAGGAAGAAGGGCCACGAGCACGGCTCCCGCGGTCACGACCCTTCGTCTTCCTCTGTCGCCACCCAATCAGAGATCCACGCCGTGCAGCTGTCCTACCTCTACCTGGGCGCCATGAAGACCCTCAGCGCGCTGCTCAGCTGCAGCAAGTACGCCGAGCTGCTCCTGATACCGAAGGTACTGAAGCTTTCGCAGGTTATTTGAGTTCAATTTTAATTTGAATTGAAAATCAATTCTGCTTCATTAAATACATTTTAAACGCACAACATGTAATTTCAGCCATGAGGGGTCTATAAATCAAAACAATAACAACAAACGGTGTGATGATGGTGTGAAGTAGCAAGGGATCATGGGAGTTGTTGTCTTCGTTGTTAAATAATCAGCTTCATCGCAGACACGATAACTCCGGTGTTCATGGTTCAGGATGTTTTTACCGGCACATTTTAATGAGGAATAATAACATATTATAGCTTTAAGACATTGCCAGTAGCTGGTTAGCTTAGCTTAGCATAAAAACTGGAAACAAGTGGAAACAACAAACACCAAAGAGTAAAAACAATAATTTGTGGTTATACTTGAGGACTGTTGCTGGATGTAAATGAGTCTCTGTGAGCCTGTGAGAGCGGTATCAGTCGTCTCATCTAACTCTCGACAACAAAACGTGCATTTCCCATGTCATAAGAATTTCTTCTTAATGACCCTTTAAATGATGGAGACCAGATCCAAAGAATCAGAGTTTAAATTGAATTTATTTTCTTGTACAAGAAGGAACGTTTTTACACCACAACACACAAGTGAGGTTACAGAGAAAAGACTCCTCGTGGAGCATTCACAATAAGTTTATAAACCTTACAATTCTTTCCAGACACGTATCACAGATAACATCACACATTATCTCAGCCTTATGGTCAGCTTAAGATGCTTCAATCAAAACGACATCCTCCTGACCTTCTCATGACCCTTTCTGACTCCCTCTAACATGTTTACTGGCCTCCCACTGTTAATCTTATCTGGTGTTACTATCTGTACAAATCATAGAACAAAACAGAAACTTTCATCATAACATATTAAAAGAAAAGATGCTCACGCTCAGGATAACACTAATTTTATAACACCCCAAAATGTGAAACTGTTCCTTTAAGAAAAGTCGTCATTTTTCACCTTTTATGTTACTTTTCATATAAATTAAACAATGAAGGACAACTGAAGGTGACAAACAAACCAGAATCTGCTCCACAGTCATGTCAAACATCCTCCTCTCTTCTGAACATCAAGGTGTTACCGGAAGCGGCGCCCAGCGGGCACAACGCCGACCTGAACGCCGGCACCAGTGGAAGCGCAGCTGCCACCTCGCCGGTGTGCCAAGAGGAGGTGGAGATGCGGGCGGCCCTTCAGTTCCTAATGCGCCATATGGTGAAGCGGGCGGTGATGCGCTCCCCCATCAAACGAGCCTTGGGCCTGGCGGACCTGGAGAGGGCGCAGGCCATGATCTACAAACTGGTCGTCAACGGACTGCTGGAGGAGCCCAGCGGAGGGAAAAGCAAACCTGGTGAGAGAACACAGAGATTTAAAATGATCCATTAATTATTGTGTTGCCTTTGAGTTATTGTGTGTGTATATATGAGTTAGAGATGCTATAATAGTTATCTTAGCGATCATATACTCGCCTGGTCATGGCGGCGAGGAGTCTGGCAGTGTCGGACGGGTTCAGGTTGTGGTTCAGTGTCAGTTTTCACCACTTTATAGCAACTCAATACAACTTTTATTTCATTTTTTTACGATATCTTTTGAGTTTAATTTAAGGAATTATGGAGCTGTTTTTGCCCCTTTTGTAATAAATGATTCCAGGTTTTGATAAGTGTCAGAGTTCAGAGTTCAGAGTATGACCTCTGACCCTCGGCCAGACGATACAGAGTCACTGCAAACTCGACCGCTTTAATCTATTTGTATCTATTTGTTCCAAACCTTCATTACATTTCTTAACAAAGCAGCTTAAGGTCAAAGGTTGTGCAATATTTTTTAACAATTTTCACTATGGTGACATTTTAGCGTGACTTTTTAATGAGATGTGTGTGTTTACTACATTATGGGATGTGTGCAACATGGCGATAAGTGTGTGTTTTATGTAACTGTTGGTGTTTGTACGGCTGAGGTTGTTTGTGTCATTCATGGTGCAGCTACAGAGTCCAAGACAAATTTCACAATAAAGTTCATGGTATTATAAAGTGTTTCCAGTTCGAAGCGTCGCTGCTCTCAGGTGTCGGGACAAATAGTTTATATGATCTTTGCAAATCAGTTCCAGTTAAAAAAAACCTCTAAAACAGTTCAGTTTATTAGAGTAGAAGGAATAAAAGCTGCAGATTCACACATCAGAGAAGCTGCAACCTGAACCAGTTTGCTGCTTTTAACTTGAAAAATAAATGAATTGATGATTATTACTGCTCAGCTACAGACGGATCCCTATTCTAGAAACATAACGGGCGTGTTTTGGTCCCTCTCAGGAGTGAGGAGTGAACCGGAGGGCGAGGGGGAAGGCACGGAGGGGGAGCAGTTGGCACAAACACCCGTCACCACCAGCCCCTCCGCCTCCAGCACCACTTCCTTCATGAGCTCCTCGCTGGAGGACACCACCACCGCTACCACACCTGTCACCGACACGGAGACCGTCCCCGCCTCGGAGTCGCCGGGGGTCATGCCTCTCAGCCTCCTCAGGTCAGAACAGATGGCCGCGCATATTGTCAGTCGCACGCCGTCACAATCGTTAACGACTAGCCTCCTTTTTTTTTTTTTACTGTTGATGATTATTTTGACCCCCGTCTCTGCGTCCTGACAGGCAAATGTTCTCCAGCTACCCGACCACCACCCTGGTTCCCACCCGTCGAGCCCAGACGCCGCCGGTCTCATCTTTGCCGACGTCTCCTTCAGACGAGGTCGGCCGCAGGCAGAGCCTCACCTCCCCCGACTCCCAGCCCACCAGACCCCAGAACAGAACAGGTACCTGTAAGTATGCCGCACTGACACGCACGGAAATATCACTGCTGAAAGGGTCGTCCACATCTAAGCCGAGGAAATTAAGTATTTTTAAGCTTTAAGTGAAAGTTTAAACTTTATTTTCATCATCGATCCATCTGTCAGTTATTTTCTCTGTTAATGATTTGAGCTAAAAATGTCAGAAAATAGTGAAAAATGTCTTTAAACAGCTCGTTTAGTCTGATTAACTGTCAGAAACTAAAGAAATAATTATATTTTTAATCAAAAACGAAATAAAAACACAATAAATTCTAGAAATCAAGAGATGAGTCAGTCCTTAGATAGATAGATAGAGAGTCCTTAGACCTTCGCTGTGTGAATTTAGGCTTTAAATAAGTTTCAGCTTTATTTTCATTATCAATTAATCTGTCAGTTATTTTCTCTGTGAATCATTTGAGCTAAAAATGTCAAAAAATAGTGAAAAATGTCTGTTGTAACCTCCTAAAATCCACTTTAATGTCTTTAAAATAGCTTGTTTAGTCTGATTAACTGTCAGAAACTAACAAATAATTGTATTTTTAATCATAAACGAAAGAAAAAAACACAAGAAATTCTCAAAATGAAGAGATGAGGGAACGTTTGGTGTTTTTTTTTACCTTTGCTTCTGCTCATTTTCTCTGAAGCCTAATATATATTTCACAAAAATACAGTAATGTCTTCTTACATTTGTTGGACGGCTCCTCTATAATAAAGTTATTGTGTCCAGACTGCATCGATAAATCAAACTAATAGGTGCAGATTATAAAAATAACACTCTAGTATTACACACACACACCTCAACAATATTTTTAAAAGCTTAAAGCGTCAGATTTGGTGATGATTTCACTCACTGCGGTCGATCTTTGCTGCAGCTCTGTCGGACCCCAGCAGCAGGCTGTCGACGTCTCCGCCTCCTCCCGCCATCGCCGTGCCGCTGCTGGAGATGGGCTTCTCCCTGCGCCAGATCACCAAAGCTCTGGAGGCCACCGGTCAGTCTTTATAAAGCCCTGCGATGCCTTGAATGTGACAGTTTCAATACATTTACACATTTAAACGTCTCTGCTTCCTGCTTCTCATCAGGCGCTCGAGGAGAAGCCGACGCTCAGAACATCACGGTGCTCGCCATGTGGATGATAGAGCATCCGGGTACGGAGGACGAGCACGACGAGCCTCACACTAGAGGCGGCAGTGGTGGAGGTGGAGGTGGTGGAGGTGGAGGTGGTGGTGGCGGCAGTGTTGGCGGTGATGGATCTGACCCCTCCTGTCCCGGTGCGATGGCCTCTGCTGGAGGCAAATCTCTGGACAGGAGCTCGTATCTGTGCTCGCCGGGAGACATCGCCAGCGCAGACGCTTCAGAGATGGAGGAAGGCTTCAGCGAGAGGTAGAGGAGGAGTTCTCAGATACTTTATACAACATCCTCACCAAGTTTCACTACCATTAACTTCATTTACTGTTATTATACAAGAGACAGAAGCATGCTCAGTAAAATGTGACGTCTTGGTCGTGGCTCTGCAGGAAGGTTTGACGTTTGGTAGCAACTAAACATCAGCAAAGCAAAGTGAAGATCACAGCTGTAAATATCTGATCCGACAGGAGAGAGAGAGAGCGGAGTAAACAAAGACAAAAGCCTGGAGACGCCAGAAAACGTCGGCTCAGAGACATTTAAATGAAAATAGTCGTGTAGGAATCTAGTTTTTTTTCTGTACTTGTGTGCAAAGTCAGCAGAGAAAGTCTAAACAAACGACAGGTATGAAAATGTCTTAATGAATGTTTCTTTCTCCACCTTTTTATTATTAAGTAAAATGCTAAAACTACGTATTGCATCACAGTCAGTTGACAGACGAAGCAAAAGCAGCACAATGCAAAGCAAAGACATGAAACAGAAAACAGTAACAGGTCAGACTTAAAGAAGACAGCGGCCGAAGACGAAGAAAAACAATAAAGAGATGATAAAAAGATAAACAGTCTATAGTTTTAAGACGTCACTGATCCTGCGAGCCGTATCTCCTCAGGCAGGTCGATCCAAAGTCGAGGAGCTCTGATGGCAAAAGCACCTTTTTTTAGATTTAAGCTTCGACTTTAGAAACAGCCTGAAGGACCCCACAACAGATCTGTTCTGTAGTTTGGAGCTTCAGACGCAGACGTTGCTTTAAAAGTCATCAATAAAATGTTAAAATCAATTCTGAAGCAAACAGGAAGCCGACGGAGAGACGCCAGAATCAGAGTGATGTGAGCCAGTAAGAAGGAAACTCAGTATTCTAACTCTATAAAAGTGTTCATTAGGAAAATCCATCTGTAATAAAAATTAAATAAAGTCTCTGTTTGTGTGTTTTGTAGTCCGGAGGGTCTGGAGCAGGACAGCGCGTCGGCCTCCAGCGGCGCTCCTCTCAGAGGCCGCTCTGCTGTCGGTAGGAAACATCGCTTTGATCTGGCTGCACGCACACTGTTAGCCCGCGCTGGTGAGAATTATTCCGCTGGTTTCCCTTCCACCGTTTGTTCTAAACAACGATTTATCTCCCCTTTTTCCTTACTTCACTTTACCCTTTCTTTCCCCTTCTAAGCCGGACTGTACCGCTCAGTGCAGGCCCACCACAGCCAGTCGCGCCGGGAGGTGTCGTCCCTCCAGCAGCAGCAAGACCCGGGAGCCCTCTACGACTTCAACCTGGACGAGGAGCTGGAGATGGACCTGGACGAGGAGACGATGGAGGCCATGTTCGGCCAGGACCTCGCCAGCGACACCGACATTCTGGGAATGTGGATCCCGGAGGTACTGGACTGGCCAACATGGGTGTGTGTGACTTTACGCTACGGCCACAGGGCTGCCATCACCATTCAGCTGCTAACCCCGCCCGCGCTTTACCGCTCACTCACTGTTAACCCTCACACGCGCACGCTGATATTTGCGGCTTCATTTAACCGGCTTCATGCAGCGCTCTCTCTCGCACTCTCGCACATTTCCTGTGAATGATCTAACCGGCATGAGGAGAAAAGACGGAAAGGCGCTCCGGATGATGTGGCCGCCGTTTTTGGGAAAATTAACCCATTAACACGAAGCTGTCATCAACTCATTTATCTAACATAACACAAGGATTCTCTTGTTTCCTGCATTTCTAAAGTGCAACACCTTTCTATTGTGTGTGTGTGTGTGTGTGTGTGTGTGTGTGTGTGTTTGTCTCACAGCACGTATGCGAGACGGAGGAGCGAGACGAAGTGGTGGTGTGCGAGCTGTGCGAGGCCAATGTGGCCAACTTCAACCAACACATGAAGAAGAGTCACCCGGGCTGCGGCCGCAGCGCCAACCGGCAGGGTTACCGCAGCAACGGCTCCTACGTAGACGGCTGGTTCGGAGGGGAGTGCGGCAGCGGGAACCCTTACTACCTGCTGTGTGGCGCCTGCAGGGAGAAATACTTAGCCATCAAAAGCAAAGCTAAAGTCCCCGTTGTGGAGAGGTATGCTAACGCCTGAGGAAGCAGAGAGCATCATGGGTGTTTTCTCTCTGTTTACAAAGAAAACTGGTGGAAATGTTTTGTTGTAAAGCAACTTTAAGTTATCGTTAGAGCCTGAATACATGCTCATATACATATACTGTATTAATAATAACTTATGGTACCTACTTCTGCAGATTTTCCGCAGATTTTAAACTAATAGAGATGTTCCCTTTAAGTTTCATGTTTGAGTGTTTTTTTAGAGGTTCTCAAAAGATATTTGGTGCTATTTGAGGTCAAGGGTGAGTTATTAATTTATGTATTTGTTTGTTTTAAGTGTTAATTATTGGGAGATGATTAAAGGTTAATGTTGCTCCACATTCAACCTTTTAGCATTTTAGTGGCCATTTAGTGTCAATCTGCATTTTACAAAACAAATCTTCACACTTTGCTTTAGGGCTGCAGACTAGTCGATTAGTTGGTCGATATGCTCTCGTCAGACTAAATTCTCATTGGTTGAATAATCTCTGTGTTACTTTCATAAGGAGAGAAGTACTACATCAGCAGCTTTCCAGGATTAATCCATTATTTCCTGCAGCGGGGGGACAGACTAACAAACTACCTGTGAAAACAGCGGGGGTGTATTCAAAACACCCCCGCTGTTTTCACAACTTTGGACTCGCCCAAACGGTTCTCAACGGTTATTGAGCCTTTTCTGAATCAGTGTTTCTCCGACAATTATATCAACGAGAACCCCCACCAGACCAAAAAAATCTTTATTAATGCCAGAATTAACGCCAAATATCCACTCATTCAGAAATATTTAATATTTGCCAAGGGAGTTAGCTCCAAAGTTAGCAACGATGGGTTAGCCTAGCTTGAAGACGCTAAACAGAGAAACGTGTGGCTGCTGAGTTCACCGTGCACTCTGTCCCGTTAACCCTCCGCTCCCCATCGATTAGATGAAGATTATGTACAATTTTAGTCAACCAAGGTTTTCTTTGGTTGACTTCAGCCCTACTTTGTTTTTAACTGTTTATGATGAAATAAAATCTTAAATTTAATGTTTCAACTAAAATCTACTAGGCTAAATTATTTTAGGTTGTTTTAATGTTTTGTGTCTCTGCTAATTTTTGCTCATAAACAATCTTTACATGAATATTATCGATCACATTACAAGCAAAAAGCTGTAAAACAATCCACAGATTCAGTTTGTGCCTGCTGATCAGACGTTCTCTGTTATTTCTGTACTATTTTTTATTATCTTATTTAAACGTGCTCATGTTCCTCAGATATAAAGGCCAGGCTCCTGACCTGCTGGGAAAGCAGGACAGCGTCTATGAAGGTAAGAATACTTTAAATATAATGTGACATATTTAATGTTTCTCGCAGTGATGCACAGAAGTTCGTCTTTTGTGTTTGAACGCCATGTGTTTGTCCGTCCCGCTGCAGAGGACTGGGACATGCTGGACGTCGACGAAGACGAGAAGCTGACGGGGGAGGAGGAGTTCGAGCTTTTGGCCGGTCCGTTGGGTCTGAGCGAGCGCAGGATCGTCCCCGAAGCCGTCCAGTTCCCCGACAGCGACCCGCTGGGAGCCTCCGTAGCCATGGTGACGGCCACCAACAGTATGGAGGAGACGCTGCTGCAGATAGGTGAGCTCACTGTCTCTATTATGAGATGAATGACGTACGTTAAATCAACTAAAAACACATGGAAACACTCTTTAACCTGGTTTCTATGACGATTAGGTTTTATTAAACTCAAAGTTAATATCAGATATTAGCCGTTGCTCCCGTGTTGAACTGGAACTTATGACTTATTCTCTGAGCGTGTGGTTGTTTCCAGGCTGTCAGACGTCGGTGGATAAGAGCTCGTCGGGCCGGGTGACCCTCGGCGAGCAGGCGGCGGCTCTGCAGAACCCGCACGACCGAGTGATGGCGCTGAGGAGGGTGACGGCTGCGGCCCAGGTGCTGCTCGCCAGGACCATGGTGATGCGAGCCCTGTCCCTGCTGTCTGTCAGGTAACAACACACACTCCCTCTGTCCCTGTGTGTGTGTGTGTGTGGACTAAATGACCAGAGACGTCTACATAAGCTATTTGTAATGAAAATAACCCCTCCCCCCATCATAGGATGAAAAAACTGACACTACAAATGAAGTGTCTCGTTATGATGATGTGAAAAATGGCGTAACTACATGAAAAGTCTAAATAAATTGGCTTTAACTCACCACAGTTGACATCACTCTAACCCTGACAGTGATGCTTAAAGTGAGCTGTTAGAAGCACTTAATTCATTTCAGCCCTTTAAATGAAAGCAGGAACATTTAAATCCATCTGACAGGCGGATGAAAGAAACCTTTTTTCTCTTCTCTCCCTCCTCCCTCAGCGGTTCAAGCTGCAGCCTCGCAGCCGGTCTGGAGTCTCTGGGTTTGACTGACATCAGGACTCTGGTCAGGCTGATGTGCTTGGCGGCGGCGGGCCGAGCCGGTCTTTCCACCAGCCCCACGGCGGGCTCGGGCCACACCGAGAGGCCCCGCGGGGCCGCCAAGGCGAGCAAACCCATCTCCTGTTTGGCTTACCTCAGCACGGCGGTGGGCTGCTTGGCCTCCAACAGTCCCAACGCCGCCAAGCTGCTGGTGCAGCTGTGCACTCAGGTACACCATGTGACTCAGCGGACAGGGCTCCGTTTTAACATCTGTTGTGTCTTTAAGGCGAGGAGAGCTGATTGGTAGAGAACAGTGCTTTACATAGATCATAAAACAGAATTTAAAAGCAACACAAGACAAATAAAAACAATTAAAAAGTGTTAAATTTGAAATAAAAAGAAGCTAAAAAGGGAATAAAACAGGAGGAGCAGACCTGCAGGTTTCTGGGAGTTTGTATGAAAGCTGCTTCTCCAGGTTTAGTTTTCTCTCTGGGGACAGAAAGTAGACCTGATCCCAGACCAGCTGAGATGGATCAGAGATATATTTTGTCCCTTAAACCATTCAGTGCTTTATAAACCAACAGCAGCATCTTAAAGTCAGTTATTTGACAGACAGGAAGTCAGTGTAAAGATCTGAGAACTCGATCAGCAGCGTCTGAATCAGCTGCAGCTGCCTGATCGACCTGTGAAGACAGCGTTACAGTAGTCAAGTCTACTGAAGATAAACACGTGGACAAGTTTTTCCAAATCCTGCTGAGACACAAGTCCTTTAATTCCTGATCTATTCTTCAGGTTTAAGCCACCTGGAAGTCCTGTAATCTTTGTTTTTAAGCATTTATCCCAAATCTTAGTGATGTCACCGCCTTAAAACATGAAACCTGATGATTCATTCAGCATTTCTTAAACGTAACAACCAGTAAGAATCAATCAATATTCAAATGAACACTGTCGCTGACGCATTTATTGAAGGTCTGCGACAAACTGTGATACAATAAAATAGAAATAAAATCACAGTTAAGATGATTTGTTTACAAGGATCGATCAGTAATCAAGCAGAAAGTCTGATGGAAACATTAAAACACTTACGTCCAGTGATAAAAATGAACATTATTAACTAAAAAATGAATGAATGAGTGTTAAATTTACGCTCTGAAGACATAAACAGGCCCTCATTAAACACTTTATTGCTACATTTCCTCTTCAGAAGCATCATTTATAATATTTCCCTCAGTTTAAAGCCGTCGCTGCTGTTTGCTCGTCAGAAAACAAAACACATCTGCTTTAAATCAAACCTCTCTCTCTCTCTCTCTCTCTCTCTCTCTCGTCGTTTTTCCCCAGAACCTGATCTCGGCCGCCACAGGCATGAATCTGACCACGGTGGACGACCCCATCCAGAGGAAGTTCCTGCCCAGCTTCCTGCGCGGCGTCGCCGAGGAGAACAAGCTCGTCACCTCCCCGAATTTCGTGGTCACGCAGGCTCTGGTGGCCCTGCTGGCGGATAAGGGGGCCAGACTCAGGCCCGCTCACGACAAGGCCGATCTGGAGAAAAGAGGTTTGTATGTGCAGGAGATGGAAACAAGATGGTTCTTACTGTTGTTTTTTTTTTATTTATATTGATGTTGTTGGTCATTGTTGCTCTTAGAGAATGTGTGTGTGAGCTGTTGGCGCCTCCTTTATTGATTAAACCGCTTTTAATGCTTTTATTTTTTAATTGTTTTGACAGTATGATGTATTTTTCTTTGAAATTTTGTTTTGTAATTGTTTGTAATTGAATTCAAGGGGACAGTAATTCTATGTTATTGAGTTTTTAACCCTTTTTAAAAAACCACAGGGATCAGCGTGTGTATTTCAAATTACCGTAACTCCTCGCTTATCACCTCAGGAAAAAAACTATTATTTACAAGATTCAGATTCAGATTTATTTGAACAGAATAAACCTCTAAAACTTTGCTCAACTCCCGAGAAACGGCACCAAAAGTTCGACTGAATCCTCTCCAGCTCGGTCTCATTTCCTCCCTCTGTCCCCGCACAGCGCTCAGTCGTTACCGTAATGCACGTAATAGCATCAGAAAGCCCCCGTTTCACAGCTTTCAGGGGCAGTTTTAACGATTAAAATCGCACCAAGTAGCAATCCCCGTGGTTTAAAAAGGGTTAATAAGGTTTAATGTCAAAGCAGTTTGTTGTAATTTGTTGTTTTTTTTTGTTGTTTTTTTTTTTTGCTGGCTTCGATGTTCATCTCATTATAATAAGCGTGTATTTGTGTAATTCATGTAGTGATGTCATAATTCATCAGTTTCATGCTCACGTGGCTCATGCTCGTGGTGTTTCTGTCCACTGGGGTCACATTTTTGTGCTTTTTTATGTTTTTATTTTGGGTGTTTTGGTTATTTTTTGGGGTGTGTGTGTCTTTTTTCCATCCGTGCATCACCTCTCACTCACCGGGCCAACCTTGTGTCACCTTGTGTTCCGTGTCGAGCAGGTCTAATTGCGCATTTGTATGCCCATCCTTCCCATAATCCCTCCGCTGTAGGACCTCTGGAACTGGCCAACGCTCTGGCGGCGTGCTGCCTGTCCTCCAGACTCTCCTCGCAGCACCGCCAGTGGGCCGCTCAGCAGCTGGTCCGCACGCTGGCCGCCCACGACCGCGACAACAACCAGAGCCGGCCGCAAACCTTCGCCGACATGGCGGGCGACCTGCGGAAGTGCTCCTTCATCAAGCTGGAAGCTCACCAGAGCAGGGTGAGTCAGCGCGGGGGGCGGAGGGAGGGGGGAGGGGTTTGTTGGTTTGTTTAGAACGTAAACATGTTTGCATTTGTCTCTGTTTCAGGTCATCACATGCAGTTGGTGCAGTAAGAAAGGCCTGCTGGCGACCATCGGCAACGACGGGACGGTCCGAGTGTGGAACGTAACCAAGAGCCAGTACACGCTGCAGCAGACCTGCATCTTCAACAAGGAGTAAGACTTCCTGAAAGCGTTCTGGGAAACCGCCGCGTTACATTTTAAAAGGCAGAAAGCCATCGAACGTCGCGCATCTTTTATCAGCCGGTCTCTCCGGGAACTCACAAATTCAAAAAAAATATTTGTGAGAACGCTGCAACTTTTCCACATGAAGTGGTGAAAAAACCAACCGAGCGTTTGTGGTTCTCATGTTCAGAAAGTAAACAAACACTGGAACGCCGTCGCTTCTCAGATATGCGGTATGCCATTTATCAAAGGAAGTGATTAAATATGATGCTTCATTGTTCGTCGCATTATTTTCCTTTTGCTTCGCTTGTTTTTAAACACATAAAACATTGCGGATCGTGGCGCAATTTTTTGAGAAAAAGCCACTGAAAAATCAAACATTTTTGGCCACAATAATAAAAAAAAAATCCCCTCGGAGACACAAAGCTGTGTCAGCGACAGTTTGTCTTCTCCGTCTCGTCTGCAACCGTCTGATTGATGTGTTATGAATGTTAAAGGTCAGTATCAATATTTGTATTTAAACAATAGATCAGATGACTATCTTGTTATGTGAGAGGAGTCTCATGATGTTTGCTTTGGGACTCGTCTCGAGCTCGTCGGTTTTCCAGCCTGCAGACTTCTGCTCCCGTCGGCCTCGTTTTCCACCATCAGACGCCGTCCGTCAACAGGAAAACGGATCGCCAACTATTTCAGTAATCAATCAATCAATCGTTCTGAGTCCTGTTTTTAAGAAGAGATGTCCAAATTCTCTCAAGTGTGAATATTTTCTGATTTATTTAACCTTCTGTGACAGTAAACTGGATTTAAGTTATGAGCTCTTGGTTGGGAGAAAAACAGACATTTGAGGAAACAGAGATCCACATTTTCACCATTTTTGGAAGTTTTATAGACGAATAAAGATTAATCAAGAGAAAAATCAACAGATGAATCAATAATAATAATAATATCTTTATTTATATAGCACCTTTTAAAAACAAAGTTTAAAGAGTGCTTTGACAGAAAAAACAAAAGCAGAACAATGAAACAGAAAACAACAACAGATCTGACTTTAAAAAAAACAAAAGGCGGTCAAAGACAAAGAGAGACGGTAAAGAAACAATAAAAAGTTTAAAAGATGATCAAAAGACGACGTTACATAAAAGTGAGTCTTAGAAATGTAGTTTTAAGAAGTGATTTAAAAGAAGTTGAAGTGAATCTGCGAGCCTCGTCTCCTCAGGCGGGTCGCTCCAAAGTCGAGGGTCGCCTTTAAGATTTAAACCTCGACTTAGGAACAACCAGAAAGGTCCCAGCTGAGGATCATACGGGGTAGCTTGGAGCTTCAGACCCAGACGAGCTTTAAAACTGATCAGTAAAATCTTAAAAATCAATTCTAAAACGAACAGGAAGCTGATGAAGAGAAGCCAGGATCGGAGTGACGTGATGTTAAAACCAGTAAGAAGCCGAACTGCTGCGTTCTGAACCAGTCGGAGAGGCAGAACAGGGACTTTTGTGTTATGATAATGAAAATAATGGTTAGCTGCAGCTTTAATTTGCAACCTGCACAACAATAAGAGACAATCAGACAAACAGCTAAAGAGCCAAACTTACAGGACATTTAAATGTGTCGTCTACGTGTGTTAAACAGGAAACAGAACGACTTAATAAGCTGATAACATGTCAGATGTTGTGTTTTCAGCTCATCCAGCTGCCCTTAATGTTTTCTCTTTGTCTTAATTTGTGCTTCCTGTCTCTCTCGTCTCTCACCAGCGATGGTTCCTCAGAGGAGGGCATGTCAGGTTTGGGATCTCCCAGCGACGTCTCCTTGTCTCCTTTGTCCTGGAGCGTCACTGGGAAGTATCTGGCCTCCGCTATGGAGAAAATGGTCAACATCTGGCAAGTTAATGGTAAAGAAAAAAAAATGTATTATTTCCATCTCCTCCGGGGTTTTAACTCTACTCCTTTTTTTTTTTTTAATGCTTTGTGTTAATGATGAACTCCATTAGAGTTGTTTTTAGTATAAAACATGTTATGTGGCTCCAGCTCGTATTACTGGTGTGTGAGGTCCACAGAATATGAATGAGAGGGCATTAAGATTTTATAGCCCATTAAAAATAAATATGCCTTTGGACTGGATGTGGTCCAATCATCATTTCCTGCCTCCCACCACACACACACACACACACACACACACACACACACACACACACCCTGCAGCACACACCATCTGTCCTTGGCCACTTTCAAATCGCTTCAAGGATGAAAAAGTCCACAATTACATTAGTATTAGATTTCACGAGCACATTTTGCTGTCGTGCCTTTTGCGATATGAACGAATGTGAAACCCTGAAACTCTGAAAAATCACAAAGACACATCAGCTTATATACAAGAACGAACTCTGATCTCCTCTCTTCTGCTTTTTTTTTTTTTTTTTTTAAAGGCGGTAAAGGCCTTTTGGACGTGCAGCCTCACTGGGTGTCGGCGCTGGCCTGGCCCGAAGAGGAAGCGGAGTCTCTGTGGTGCGGGGAGCCCACGGACATGCTGCTGGTGGGTCGGATGGACGGGTCTCTGGGCCTCATCGAGGTGCTGGACACCTCCAGTATGCACCGCACCGAGCTGGGGCACTGCTACAGGAAAGACGGTACGGACCGGGGAACGTCTTTTGATTTTGTTATTCATGCGACCGACTGAAGTGAACTTTTCTCCTCTCTCTCTCTCTCCCTCAGTGGCGGTGATGCACATAGCCTGGTACAGTGAAGACAAGCCTTTCGCTGTGGGCTACGCAGATGGCAAGCTGCTGATTGGATCCAAAGAGCCGTTAGAAAAAGGAGCCATTGTGGTCATCGATGCACACAAGGTAGAGCGAGCACAGCACGGTTTATTCACTGCTGTTTGGAGGCAGCGCACGACTTGAGATGAAAGACAAACAAATCAGAAATATATTATGATAGTAATGTGAAATCAATCGATGAATTAAGGAGGCAGGTTACAGTTGACTCTGGTTTCTGTCATCTGAGGATTAGAGAAGCCCGGGTAGATTTCTCCTGGAGAACGATACGATAAACTTTATTGTCCCCCTCGCCCTCCGGTTCACTCCTCACTCCTGAGAGGGACCAAAAGACGCCCGTTATGTTTCTAGAACAGAGATCCGTCTGTAGCTGAGCAGTAATAATCATCAACGCAGGGCTGAAATAATCAAGTGAGTCGTCGACTGGCAGCAAAATATTTTTAATTTAATCAATTTTATCAGCAATTCATTTATTTTTCAAGTTAAAAGCAGCAAACTGGTTCAGGTTGCAGCTTCTCTGATGTGTGAATCTGCAGCTTTTATTCCTTCTACTCTAATAAACTGAACTGTTTTAGAGGTTTTTTTTAACTGGAACTGATTTGTAAAGATCATATAAACTATTTGTCCCGACACCTGAGAGCAGCGACGCTTCGAACTGGAAACACTTTATAATACCATGAACTTTATTGTGAAATTTGTCCTGGACTCTGTAGCTGCACCATGAATGACACAAACAACCTCAGCCGTACAAACACCAACAGTTACATAAAACACACATATCACCATGTTGCACACATCCCATAATGTAGTAAACACACACATCTCATTAAAAAGTCACGCTAAAATGTCACCATAGTGAAAATTGTTTAAAAAATATTGCACAACCTTCGACCTTAAGCTGCTTTGTTAAGAAATGTAATGAAGTTTGCAGCAAGGGTCAGAGGTCAGACTCTGAATGAATGAATGTGAGAGGGGTCATTTACTGTCCTCTGGTTTGCCTAAAAACAGTTTGTTGGTCACTTTTTTCCAATTACCTTCACGGCCGTGTGTACCAGACGAGCAACGCCGCTTTCGTTGCCGTGGTTACGAGTAACCGGGTTGCTAATCGTGTGCTTAACAAAAGACTGCAGACGGAGAGAGTAGCAGCAGAGCAGCTGGATGAAAGCAGAGAGATCATCACATGGACTGATGCTTCCTCCTCTTAGTTGAAATAAATCCATCCAAAGTCAGTAGAAGTGAGAGAAGTAAACATTTAAAAAAAAAAAAAAAAGGCAGAAATGAAGCTACACTTCCAGAATAAAGTCAGAGGAAGAGGAGGAAGGTGGTTACAGATGTGCTGCTTGTTTACACAGATTTACACTCACCTGGTTTTTGCCCTCTTTGATAACTTCTTTGCGTGTCGTCGTTGTTGTTTTTTCCCCCCAGGAGTCGATCACCAGTATGAAGTGGAGTCCTACCGGTCAGATCTTGCTGACATGTGCCAAAGAAGAGACGGTGAAGCTCTGGGCCAGTCCCGACTCTCACTCTGACTCCGGCTCCGGCTGGTACTGCCTGCAGAGCATCAGGCAGCCGTCTCTGGTGAACAGCGTGGCCTGGTGCAGCCTGCAGGGACGCGGCCCGAATCCCCTCAGCATGCTGGCCATGTAGGTGGTTCTGAGATACTGTGAAGAGTTTAATGTGCAGTTAAAAAGCCTGGTCGAACCTTCTTCAGGGTCAAAAAAAACAACTTTAACTGTCACTTTTTCACCTTTTTTTCTCACCTGTTCATCAGGAGCACCTGTTTTGCGTCACATGGTTGTCTGATTGAGGTTTCTTCCTGTTAAAGGGAAGTTTTTCCTTCCCGCTGTCACCAAGTGCTGCTCATGAGGGGGATCTGTTGGGTCTCTCTATAAATTAAAGAGCGTGGTCTAGACCTGCTGCCCTGAGATGACTTTGTGATGTGATCTGGCCGCTACATAAATAAAATTGAATTGAATGAGGCGCTTTAGAGGCTCAATCATACCTTTAACTGATGTCTGATAAAGAGTCTGAACTGTACGATATAATATATTAGAGCTGAAACTAGGACTGTACGATATGACGATATAAAAACGTTTCATTCTATTCAATGTGGTTTATATCGTGGTATCGCACTCTTTAGGGCGATATCTGTCGTCACTTGAAGACGCTTTGTAAAATAAACGGAGGAAATAATGAAATATGAGTCAGTAGTAGTATTTGTTGAGTATATAATTCAAAATATAACAAGAAACAAGCCTTTCTGTGTGTTTTATATGTTTTAAATCAAATATTTAGTCATTGAATTTACTGAAAATGTGCTACATCATGATATGAGACTAGCTGATTAGTCAGATGTCAAAAGTCTTCCTGCCTCCACATGTGAGACTCTTAACGCGTCTTCCTGACTTTACGTGACAGTTAAACTGAATCTGTTTGCTGGTCGGACAAAAACAAAACCAGTGAAGACAGCCGTGTTTGAGTCTGCGGAAACTTATCTGGACGTTTTTCACAGTTTTATGATGTTTCAGTGACGAGCGACGAGTCGATTAATCATGAAAATAATCATTAGTCGCAGCTCCTCTACAGTACATTAATACATCTGGTGTGTCGCTCTGAATGTTCCTTTTTTCCTTTTTTTTTTTAAACCGCTGACTAAAATATTTCAGCAGATTAATGTCAACATCCACACACGTCCAGGCCCGTTTGAAATGTGAAGTGACATTTAGATTTCCACAGTAACTTCTCAGCTAATCTGCTCGACTAAACATTTACATTCTCGTTTGGCTCTTTCAGCCGAAGCCACTTACAAACAAGGAAAAACAGATGTTTCGCTCCCAGCGCACGCATACCGCGGTTTCCATTCATTTCTAACCAGAAATATAATAGATTTTACATCCTGCAGGGTATTTCTTAACTTTTCAACCCCTTTTTTTTTTTTTTAAATCTCAAAGAAAAAAAAAATTCCCTGAAATAGAGAAGTATTTCCTTTTTGGTTTTGGTAAACTTTCATGTGTCATTGTGTTGGTGTTTTTTTTTTCCAGATGTTGCCAGAACGGTCTGGTCTCAGTCTGGACCGTTCCTCAGGTCGTCTCCAACTTCCCAGAATCCTCTTCCTCTGAATCAGAGGGATGGTGGGAGAACGAAGCAAACCCTAAACTCATGGTACTTTTCATTCAGTGTCACCTGACTTGAACACATGATGAAGAGAGACGTTATTGAGCCTTTTTTTGGGGGCGTAAATGCAAAAAAAACAGACTTTATTTCTCCTTTATAGTTGATTAACATGAACGTTCAGGGGGGAATTTATTTCATTTTTTCATTTTATTAGATTTATTTAACTGTTTTTATCATTTTACTTCCTTCCAACTTATTATTTAAAGTGTCTCATCTGTTTTTTTTTTAATTTATTAACCACTTGAATGCAGTTTATCGTCATTTTTATTACTCATATGTTGCATCCTTCCCCTCCTCACCGCTGTGTGTATGTGTGTGTGTGTTGCAGTCTTCCCGGTGGTCAGAAGGTGGAGCGACGTGTGTTTTCCAGCTGAAGGGCCACATCACTCCAGTAAAAACGCTCGCCTTCAGCCCCGACGGTCTGGCCCTGGCGTCCGGCGGAGTGGGAGGCCTCATGAACATCTGGTCCCTGAGGGTAAGAGAGAGAGAGAGAGAGAGAGAGGGTGCACACACACAGATGGAAGGTGAAAAAACCACCCACAGCAGCGGGGGGATGTAATAATATGTAAATACTGCAGGTAGAAGATACACAGATGTGCAAGAATAAAAGAACAAAATGATTAATTACACACACACACACACACACACGTCTTACTGTGTGGTTTACAGTGACACTGAATACCTCTGCACTGGAGTCACCGTGTGTGTGTGTGTGTGTGTGTGTGTGTGTTGAACAGGACGGCTCGGTCGTCCAGACGGTCGTAGCCGGTTCAGGTGCGATCCAGAATATCGTCTGGATCCCAGATGTGGGCGTCGCCGTCTGCTCCAACAGGTCAAAGGTAAGTAAAGCAAGACCGTCTTCCCTCCTCCTCCTCCTCCTCCTGAAGCGGACTCTTCATGGATCCCATTAACCCCGCGTCGCTAAAATAAAAACGAGTATTTATTTACTCTCCGGTCTGCTTCATCCACATCCAGGACGTGCTGGTCGTGAACAGCTCCAAAGAGTTCATGGCGTCCAACCACGTGCTGGCGACCTGCCGCACGGCTCTGAAGAAACAGGGCGTGGTCGGCCTCAACATGGCGCCCTGCATGAGAGCCTTCCTGGAGAGACTTCCTGTCATGCTGCAGGAGCAGTACGCCTACGAGAAGGTACATTTAGTCTTAATAGTCTTAAAAATAGCTGGGAGGAGAACAGCGCTTGTTTGTGTTTTTAAATAGAGAAACAATCCGCCTTAAAACATTTTTATTTGAGGCGTTCTGCTCGGCAGATTTGATTTTAATAACAGAAAAGAAGAAGAAGAAGATGTCTGTTAGATTGAAACCTGTTGAATTAAATATATTAAATCTATCAGTGCAGCGTGTGGATGTTTCTTCTTTTCTTTGGTCAACATGTTTCCCACAATATGAGACTTTCTTTGTGGTGGTTGAGCAGTTTTGGGACACACAGAGGAAGCTCCAGCGCTCAACACTCACAAAACTGAAGTCTGAAAAAGGAATTTATTCTTCCAATCTGCACAGTTTTAGTCCCAAAAGTCTTTTTTTTTTTAAAGTTGATCTGCAGTTTCTATCAGTTCGTGTGTTGTTGTTTTTTGTGTGTGTGACTGTGAAGTGACGGTAATTGGATGCGGCTGATGTTCTCTGTCTGTTCGTGTCGACCGAATCTGATCTACAGACGCCGGTCTCACCGTCATGTAAATGAAATGTAATGTAGGTTTATTTTGAATTCTGATTCCTTAGAAAGTGAAAATGCTTCTGAGAAATAAGCAGGACTTTGTTTATAAGAGGCGAGTTGGTGCGTCATCGCTCACAGATGAAGCACAGAGACCGGGGTTTTTTTTTCCACTTACATTTGCAACAAATTCACATTCTTCATGCACCTGTTTAACATCCAGAATATCGCAATAATAATAATAATGTTTCCACTAGGTTGAGTGATTCAGCTTGGCGGAGGGAGGGAGGGTGTCTGTCTGTGTGTGTCTGTCTGCGTTTTCTATTTATCTGTTTAGCATCGTCAAGCTAGGCTAACCCGTTGTTGCTAACTTCGGAGCTAACCTTCACTTTTCCAGCAGTTGGGGGAAACAACAGACGTGACTTTTCATGGTGTTGACAAGCTGCAGCGTTTATTAACTGACACACTGTAGTCTGTACTGTACATTTACTGCCAGACTGACAACTTACTGCTGCTGCTAACCGTTTCCTCTGCTCCGTTAGCATCGTTAGCATTAGCCGTTATTCCAGACGCGCTCTCTCTCTCGCTTCACCACTCACTGGCTAAGGAGTTCCGCTACCTGCAGTTTCCATGGCAACGACACAACTGTTAACTGCCATTTCGAGACAGCGCTGCTCAACGGCTCCCAAACGCTACTGATTTAAAAATGATTAATGGATATTTAGCGTTATTTTTGACATTTAAAAATATTATAGGGGAAACACTGAATAATTATAACTTTATTTTTTCAGCACGTTTCAGGCAGCCCAAAGTGTTTCACAAAACAACAAAACAATGATTATTTTCATCATGGAGTCATCTGTTTATTATTTTGTCTATTAATTGATTAGTTGATTTTGTCTGTAAAATACCAGATAACGGTGAAAAATGTCAATCGAAGCCCAAGTTGACGGTTTCAACTGTCTTGTTTTGTCCCGACTAACAATCCACAACCCAAAGATGTTTAGTTTACTGTCAGAGGACAAAAGAAACAAGAAAATATTCACATTTGAGCAGCTAGAAACAGAGAATTTTGAAATTTTCCTCTTTTAAAAAAAGACTCCAAATGATTAATTTATTATTTAAATAGTTGGCAGTTGATTTAATAGCGAGCAGCTCTGAAAAGTTAGACTAAAAACTAAAATTAAAATTAAAATTAACAATAAAAAAGTGTTTAAAAACGATAAAACATTTAAAAAAACAACTCTAGAATTCATCATCATTAATGGTATTCAAGAGTTTACAGATTTTTCCTCCCGGTTTCACGCTGATTGTTGCTGACGTTTTCTTCTTCTCGTCGTCCAGCCTCACGTCGTGTGCGGCGAGCAGCTCGTCCACAGCCCCTACATGCAGTGCCTCGCCTCCCTGGCTGTGGGTCTCCACCTGGACCAGCTCCTCTGTCGCCCGCCCGTGCCGCCTCACCTCCGACACTGCCCGCCAGAGTCCGGCACCGCCGTCTGGAGCGCCAGCGAGTGGGCCTGGTTGGACTGCTTCTCCACGACGGTCAAAGCGGCCGAGGCGCTCGCTCGAGGCGCCACCTTCCCCGAGTCGTTCTCCGTTCCCGACCTGGAGCCCGTGCCCAAGGATGAAATGGCTCTGCTCATGGTGAGGGGGGTTAAAACTGTTAGTTATGACGCATTGAACACATGTGTAACGTGTAATAAAATGTTTTGAACTCTTGTTTTTCCAGGACAACAGTAAATGGGCGTCTGGTATGGATGAACAGATCATGTCCTGGGCCACCTCCAGACCAGAGGTGATGTAGATCAGCTGTAATAAACCAGACTCTGACTCTCCAGCTGCTGTTTTAACCCACTTTTTTTTTGACTTGTCATGTTTTGTTTTGTTTTTTTCCAGGACTGGCACCTTGGAGGGAAGTGTGATGTGTTTCTGTGGGGCGCCGGGCGACACGGACAGTTGGCAGAAGCCGGCAGAAACATCCTGGTGCCGACAACCGCCCCGTCCTTCTCTCAGGCGCAACAGGTACGCACACGCCAAACAAACAAACAATCCACAGGTTGTCTTAGTTACACATCCTGTTACATCATGTGACGGTTAAGGAATCAGATGTAGGCCCAAGGTCAGTCAAATCTAAATATCTCAACAGCTATGGGATGGATTGGCGTCATATTTTGCTCAAACATTCATGATCTCTAAAGGATGAATCCAACTGGTTTTGCTGATATTTCCTCTGGTGTCCCAAGTAGGTTTTGGCTCTCAGTGAAAACAGTGATGTATTTTGGATGAAACTATTGGATGGATCCAGTTCATGAACCCCCCTCCGCCCCCTCAGGATAAATTAAAATCCTTTCAACGACTCCCTGATGTTTCCTCAAGAGCCGTAGTTTATTTGCAGTACTAAAGTTTATGACTAAATACCAACTGAACTGATATCATTCCCATAATCCTCAGCTGTACTTTACAACTGTGTCTCAAATCACATACATCTGTTAGTACACTGTGTGCTGGTATAGTGCACAAATCAAACATTGCCGTTGTGCAGTTACTGTAAATGAAGACTGCAAATTAGCATTAGCTAGCGTTAGCATTAGCTAGCATTAGCATTCGCGTTATCATTCGTGCCATCAAATCATTACAGACCACTTATATCTGACAACAGTATAGTGGTGCTTAGTGCTGAAAACACATTTATAACTTACATTTATATAATTACAACGCACCTAGCCACCATTTCCAGTTTGAAAAGTGGTCCCTCCCCTTCTGCTACGTAACCAAGATGGCGACCATTAAGAGTGAGAAGTGTCCATAGTTACCACACTCAACTTTTTGACCGTTTTGAGTGCACTATCCGGGTTCTCGCAGTGCATTTTTCCATATTTCTCAGTGTGAACGCACTTTATGTACTCAACATGTTAAATGTAAGTACAGAAGTATGAGATTTGAGACACGGCTCAAGTCTTGTGGTTTATAGCTAATGCTAGCATGCTAACGTGTGAAGCTTAGATGGCGAAATAGTAAACATGACACCTGCTAAACATCAGCAGGTTTGCGTTTTCATGGTCAGCATATTAGCAAAAGCAACACTGCCAAAGTACAGTGTCTGAGCAGAACGAATACTGTTTATAACACATTTATTACATCTTTCTTACACTGTATTTATATTCCAGCACTTTTTGTTGCAGTAAGAAAGAAAAGAAACAGAGCAAAGAAAAGAAAATTCAACAGCAGCACTTGAAATAATACTAAAAAAAGACAAGTTAAAATAATAATTATGACCACACTGCAGGTGTTTCCACTGGCATGTGGATCCTCCAGCTCAACAACTGATACACTGCATATACACCACTACACCAACCTCATTTCCTGCATCTGTTTCCTCTTTTACTCTAACCTCATCTGTTTCCTAATTATTTCCCTCATCCATCCATTCATTCCACCTGTCACCATCATCATCATCCTCCTCTTCCTCGTCCTCCTGCAGGTGGTTTGTGGTCAGAACTGCACCTTTGTGATCCAGCCTAACGGGACGGTGTTGGCCTGCGGAGAGGGCAGCTACGGCCGTCTGGGACAAGGCAACTCCGACGACCTGCACGTCCTCACCGTCATCTCGGCTCTGCAAGGTAGTTTATACCACACACAGTGCTGTTAGATGATGATTGATTGATTTTATATGCATTAAGTCATAAGAGAAGAGCTGTTGAAGCACACAGACGCAGTTTATTTTACTCACAAAGTTGCTTTTTATTTATTTATTTCATTGACAAAGAGGGTAAAGTCCAATGTGAGATATCCAGATTTTCACCGACGGTCCGTCCCGCCTCTCTGTTTCTCAGGTTTTGTCGTGACTCAGCTGGTGACGTCGTGCGGCAGCGACGGCCACTCCATGGCCCTGACGGAGAGCGGCGAGGTGTTCAGCTGGGGAGACGGCGACTACGGCAAGCTGGGCCACGGGAACAGCGACCGCCAGCGCCGACCCAGACAGATCGAAGCCCTGCAAGGAGAGGAGGTCGTCCAGGTCAGTCGCGAATGATGGATCGTCTGGTTAAATAGTCATATACGGTTTCATTCGCTTGGGTGCAGTCGTACTTTCTTTTCTTTTTTTTTTTCTTTCTGCCAACATTTTTTTTCCTGTTTTTTTTTCCCTCTTCCAGATGTCCTGTGGGTTCAAACACTCGGCAGTGGTAACAGCTGATGGGAAGCTTTTCACCTTCGGTAACGGCGATTATGGCCGACTGGGTTTGGGAAACACCTCGAACAAGAAGCTACCAGAGAAAGTCACGGCGCTGGAGGGCTACCAAGTCGGACAGGTTGGACGAGAAAAAAAAAAAAACAACTACCAGACGATTAGTGTGAATATTAAAGTAAACTATCATTATTCAGCGCTCGCAGACGAGGCCAGAACAGAATCAGCTGTGAACCTTTCAAGGCCGCAGAAGGAGGGCGTTCATTCTTGTCTGACAGCTTAAATATCTGAAGGCTTCAGTAAACACAGATGACTGAAGACGGCGGCCGGTGTTTACGTTGGCTCTCTCTCTCTCTCTCTCTCTCTCCTCAGGTGGCGTGCGGTTTGAACCACACTCTGGTCGTCTCCGCTGATGGAATGATGGTTTGGGCTTTCGGCGATGGAGATTATGGAAAACTTGGACTTGGCAATTCCACCGCCAAGTCCTCTCCTCAGGTGAGGCGCTGTGAGGCCTGCTGGGTAATTTGAACTGTCAAGATGTTCGCCAGTGTTGTTATATAATATATCTGGTTTATTTTTAATGTTTGATCCCCTAGAAAGTGGACGTCCTCTGTGGGATCGGCATTAAAAAAGTGGCGTGTGGGACTCAGTTCTCTGTGGCTTTAACCAAAGATGGCAAAGTGTACACGTTCGGCCAAGGTAATTAATCTGCACTTGTTTATTTATTGTTGTCGCTTTGAGTGAAACACTTTTCTTTTTGACAGCTCAGCCCAGTACAGAAGTGGTAATGATGAATATCTGTTTATGTAATTAGTTGAAAAAAACCGCAGGCGCAGACGACAGACTGGAGAAAACAAGCAAACCAAAAACATTCTGAGCTAATAAACGATTCAGCGAAATATACAGAAGAAGATAAATGCTGAAAGGAAACACGCAGGAATGAAGACACGAGTTCAGCACATGACCCTGTAAAAAATAATAAAGATATCAAAGACATTTTTTCATGAAATAATTGTGATGACGGTTTGTTTTTTAACATTTTCTAAAGTTTTTCTGCAGTTTAAGGCCAGAAAAACAGAAACCAGCCTCTCCATCATCCCCAACGTCCACGCAGTAATCAAGATTATACATCACAGTAGAAGTTTTTATTGTCTGTTTATTTGTTTGTTTGGTTTTTTTTCTCCCCCTCCATTCCTGCGGCAGACCGCCTGATCGGCCTGCCAGAAGGACGGGCCAGGAACCACAACCGGCCCCAGCAGGTGCCAGCTCTGTCCGGGATCCACATCCAGGACGTGGCCGTCGGAGCCGAACACACTCTGGTGCTTTCCTCCACGGGAGACGTTTACACCTGGGGCAGCAACTCTGAGGGACAGGTAACCCGCTGACCCCGCCCCTCCCTACACTTAAACGTTGATGTTAAAACAGTCAGTGATGATTATTATTCCTTCCTCTGCCGTCTAGCTGGGTCTGGGTCACACCAACCATGTCAGAGAACCAACGCTGGCGACGGCGCTGCAGGGGAAGAACATCCACCAGATCTCCGCCGGACGCTGCCACAGCGCCGCATGGACGGCTCCCTCCGTGCCGCCTCGAGCACCAGGTAAGACACCCGCTCAACATAAATCCTCCCCCCTCCCCTTCCTGCCACGCCACAATGCCGCCGCTGTCTTAACAAGCACACACTTTATCCCAGAGGTCAGATTTCCTGCAGTGCTGCCGGGGATGTGTAGTAAATACCGGAGCAGAGAACAGCACATTTCTGTCATTGTTTGGTGAACAAACAGCAAAAAAAAAACAAAAAAAAACGCTGCCTCGTTCCAGTTGTGTGTGTGTGTGTGTGTGTGTGTGTGTGTGTGTGTGAGCGGGTGCCAGAAAGACTGTTTTCATGTAGTTGTAAAACAGAAAATATGTGAATAGCCCGTAAAGTTTTAAAGGGAACTTCACTGATTTTTACACATCCAGGTTTGTTTCCAGGTGTTCTGCAGGATCAGAATCAGAAAAAGGTTCGTTTCCAAGCAGGTTTGCTCATAAAAGGATCAAATATACACAAAAAATATAAATAATATAGAATAAAAATATATTCTACATGAAAAGAACTTACACGTGAAGAGAATCAAACTGAGCAGGAATGTGCAAATGTGCAAAAAAAAACTGTAATAAAACTACAAAGTTATTATTAATATAATGCGCCGTGTCAGATGATTCAATAATAAGATTTAACGTTAATGTGAAACAGGCCTTGTTGATGAAGCCAGCTGCAAGTCGGGAAGAAACTGTTCTTGTGGCTTGAGGTTTTTGGTTTTTTTTTGGACCGCAGCCTCTCTGGCCGGAGGGGAGTGGTTTCATTTAAAAAAAAAAAAAAAAAAAAAGAGAGAGAGAAGAAGAAGTTTATGTCTGGGGTTGGAGGGATCAGCCGTAATCTTTCCTGCTGGCCTCGGGCTCCCCGAGGTGTCGGCTGAAAGCGGCACGTTTTGAAAAGTAAAAATAAATCTCTGAGTCAGAAAAAAAAGAAGTCCGACCTCTGCGGCTCCTCGTCTGTGCCGGAGGCTAGCAGCTCCACGCTACATTAGCCGCCGCTACGAGCGTGACGCACCGCAATCTCCACACGACTGTCCCTTCCAGCAGTCAAGTTGCATTGTGGGTAACGTAGGCGAATAGTGTTGACGATATCTCTGATGTTGCAGCAACCCACCGAGTTAAATTAAACATTTTCTATCACCTCTTCTCTCTTTTCTAATCCTCCTCCTCCTCCGTGTCATCGCCCCCCCCCCCCCCCCCCTCCCCGCCAGGCTCGTCGGTCCCTCTGCAGCTGGGTCTTCCCGTGGCGGTGCCTCCTCAGTACAGCGGGCTGAAAGAAGTGAGCATCGAGGCGGTGAGAGCTCGCCTACGCCTCCTCTACCACTTCTCCGACCTCATGTACTCCTCGTGGAGACTCCTCAACCTCAGCCCCAACAACCAGGTACGCAGAGAGACGCTTCACGCCTTCTTCTTCTTCTTCTTCTTCTTCTTTTGCTTCTTCACTCCAAACGAGCTTTCAGAGCACATGAGACGAAAGGTGAAGGTTATATAACGAAGGTTTGTTTTCCAGCTTTAATCAGAGGGGTTTGCCTTTAGATTAGGACTGAAAAACATCACTTTGTCACAAATTTCACTAAACGACCTGGTTTGTTTCTGCTGCGGGGAACAAACTGCCTTCCTCACAGCGTCAGAGAAAGTGACTCAGATGACTTTAGAGGAAAACGTGGGTCATATTTAAAACTTTACAAGGCCGTAAAACGCTGATTCAAACCATTTTGAAGGGACACTCCTGAAAGCTCCCCTGATTATTTTACGTAACCGGTGTGTTTTTCTCTTCTGTTATGTAATGATGGTAATTCATATTCATCTTCGCAGAGCTGCACCTCCCACTACAACGCGGGTACCTGGGGGATCGTCCAGGGCCAGCTGAGGCCCCTGTTGGCCCCCAGGGTGTACACTCTACCCATGGTGCGCTCCATAGGTAAGACCATGGTGCAGGGGAAGAACTACGGCCCCCAGATCACCGTCAAACGGATCTCCACACGGTCAGTAATCCACCGCACTTCATCTCTCTGTGTCTCTGTGTTTGTAACCTTTTACACGCATGATGAAATATTTCAGAAGTTGACAGTGAAAATACATCAGACAGGTACTTTTTTTAGGCTTTATGTCTTTGTTAAAATAGTTAAAAGTTAAAAGATAAATGTAGAAATATGAAGGACTATCACACATTAACAGATTATATAATAAAGACAGAATTGAATCATGTTCTCGTAACATTTATAGACTCAAATATCAGAAGTTAAAGAGTCTTTAGATGAGATTTTACAACAATGGAAAAGACTTTATCAGCATATAAGTGTTTTTATTTTCACGTTTATTGGATAAACTGGTTTATAGAAACAGGAAGGAAGGATGTCACATGTTATTGTCTTTAACTTTACGATTCTCTTGTTTTTCTTCTTCGCGTGTCTCTTCGCTCTCCGCAGGGGACGGAAGTGCAAACCGATCTTCGTGCAGATCGCGCGTCAGGTGGTGAAGCTGAACGCCTCCGACCTCCGACTTCCCTCCAGAGCCTGGAAGGTCAAACTGGTGGGAGAAGGAGCCGACGATGCGGGAGGCGTCTTTGACGACACCATCACAGAGATGTGTCAGGTTTGTGCGCTCAGTCGTCACAGTTATTCTAAATAAATAATAAAAAAGGAGTTTACTGGTTGTTTATTATTTTTCTGTAAATGTGTTTACAGGAGTTGGAGACGGGAGTGGTCGACCTGCTCATCCCCTCCCCCAACGCCACCGCAGAGGTCGGATACAACAGAGACAGGTGAGGAAAACCAGGAAGTTCCTGCTGCTCTGAGAGATTTAGGATCAATCATATAACTAACAGAGAGACACTAATACACACTGTTTAAACCAGCATCGATATATCCTCCTGTCCATGATGGCTTTATTTAAGAACAAGTTAAACTTTTCAGACATGTTGACTTTAAAGTAAATGAGAGATAATTGAGAATAAAACCATCATAATGAATCATTAATGTCAGTTATGAGGAAACAGAACTTTACTACCAGAGAAAAACAAACAATCTGTCAAATATCATCAGTAAAATTAAATTGGATCAATATGTTTGTTCCTTTTACAATATGATCAATATTAATACGGCAGTTTGAATCTATAGATGTGTTTGACGACACTGGACTATAATGATCTCTGTCTTTGTCTTTACTCGTCTTCCACCTACTAGATGCTTTTTTTCTCTATTTATTTAATGTTTCTTATTTTATTTTCACCTAATTACATTTTTTTACACCCTGGTTTGAAGCTTTATGGCATCAAGAGTCAAACGAAGCAGCTGCAGATGAAGCTTCATCCTCTGTTGTATGAAATAAACTAAGCAAGGGAAGTTTATTTGTTTAGCACATTTCTACAACAACAAGGTGATTCAACATCGATCATAAAAGGCTTTAAAACAGAATATAAAAGCAAGACAAGTAAAAAGACATTTAAATATCATTAAAAAGGTGTTACATTTGGAAATTAAATTTAAAAAGAAGCTAAAAAGGAAATAAGACAGAAACTACAGAAAACAAGAACAGAACTGTTGTTTTTATAAAGTTGAACATGCTAAAATATCTTTGCTGATACTAAACGTCGTCTGTTGGATCTGATTTCTCTCCGGTCTTTGCTTCTGATGCTGGATGACAAAGTTAATTCAGCTTCAAATGAGCTTCAGAAAGCAGCAACAGTAAAACAAAATGATAAAATCTGTAAATGCAGCAAAATCCAAGTCTCTAAAATATCCATTTATGTGCTAATTTTAACCCTGAAATATGTTTTTTCACGACTTTATTTCAAAAGCATCACTTCTGCATGACCGAGGGCTTCCAGCTCCGTCATTGGCCGGACCTCCTGCTCAGTCTCGCTCCTCATTGGCTAATCTGCCAAAACAAACGTAAACTTTAAACTCGCTGCTTAAATCAGCTCATTATCTCCTTTTAATCTTCGCAGGTTTCTCTTCAACCCGTCTGCGTGTCTGGACGAGCACATGCTCCAGTTCAAGTTTCTGGGCATCCTGATGGGCGTCGCCATCCGCACCAAGAAGCCTCTGGACCTGCACCTGGCGCCGCTGGTGTGGAAACAGCTGTGCTGCATCCCCCTGCTGCTGGAGGACCTGGAGGAGGTGGACCTCCTTTACGTGCAGACGCTCAAAAGCATTCTTCACATTGAAGACAGCGGCATCACCGAGGATAATTTCCATGAGGTGAGAAGACGTTTAACGCGGATCGAGCCTTTAGTTTTGTGTTTTTGGTATTTTATGGAAACTATCAGAGAGGATAAAAGAAAGAAAATGAATCAGCAACTATCTGTTAATCGATTTAATCACTTTACAAGTAAAATTACCAAATGTTTGATGGTTCCAGTCTCTTAAATTTGGTAATTAGTTGCTTTTTTTGGGTCTCACGTGATGTTAAATTGTTGTTGGTTGAAGTAAAAAAGATGTTTGGAGACGTCAAGTCGTGCTGGAGGAAACTGACGGACTGTTTTCTGGCAAAGAAAATTATATCGACGATGAAAAGAAGTGTTAGTTGCAGCCGTAAATTGTGTGATTTATGAGGGCTCATGACATTTTTTAATATGAATATTGATATATATCATTATTTGAATTAAGTCGCTGTTTTTATCGAGCTTATAATTCCACAGACGTAGATCAATAACCTGAAAAATGATCGATAACTGTGTGAGCTCCAAACATAAAATATATGTAAATGAATCAATTATACAGAACATGAACAGAAACCTTCAGTCTTGTCACATGTTTATAGCGTCAACGCTGGAAAAAAACCCAGATATTTTTGTTATTTGTTGTTTCTCTTGGTTTGCTGTTATTTCAGCGGATGGGTCTAATTGCTGGTGAAAGACTCTCTGTGCTTTTATTTGAAAGCACAGAGAATCTTTCAGGTGATGAACTTGGGGTCGTGGTACTTCCTGTTAACAGAAACCAACATGAATATATGAAGTATGAACATCACATCAGTCCAACAGTTCAAGAGTTTCTCATCTACTTTGGGACCAAAATGGCTTTAAGTAGCCACACATTTCTCTGTTCTGTATTTCTCCGTTTAGCGTCTTCATGCTAGGCTAACGTATCGTTGCTAACTTTGGAGCTAACTCCCTTCACTTTTCCAGCACTTGGAGAAACAACAGACGTGACTTTTCATCATTTAACTGACACACTGTAGTCTGTGCTGTACATTTACTGCCAGACTGACAACTTACCGCTAACCTTTTCCTCTGCTCCACTCGTATCCACCGTCACTTTCTCTGCGTCCAACTCGCTACGCAAACATACCACACAATGCCGTATTACTTAATGGAGTTACGCTCATTTCCCAGGCAACGACACAGAGGTTCACTCACGTCCTGAACAGCTGCACAGACTCCCAAACTCTAAATATTTACGAATGATGGATATCTGGCGTTAATTCAGGCATTAAAACATATTTTTTGTCCTGGCGGGTTCTCGTTGATATAATTGTAGGAGAAACACTGATTCAGTAAACGTTCAGTAACCGGTGAGAACAGTTAGACCCAGAAGTCTCCGTTAGTTTGGGCGAGTCCAAAGTTGTGAAAACAGCGGGGGTGTTTTAAATACACCCCCGCTGTTTTCACAGGTAGTTTGTTAGTCTGTCCCTCCTGCTGCAGGAAATAATGGATTAATCCTGGAAAGCTGCTGATGTAGCACTTTTCTCTTTATGAAAGTAACACGGAGATTATTGACCAATGAGAATTTAGTCAGACGAGAGCATATCAACCAACTAATCGACTAGTCCACCAGCAGACTACAGCACTAGTGAGCTTTACGTTCCTAAAGAGCCGCCATGGAAGTGTTTAGAAACATCTGAGTGTCTGTGATGTGACTGGTTGTTAGTTTGCAGCTCAGACGGTGAATCAGAGTCTCATGATGACGAGTGTTTATCAGTCGTATAAAATATTACTGACAAACTGTTTATTGGCTTAAAAACATGAACAGGAACGCCTGTTTGCTGTTTATCCTCTAAACCGACTGAACAAATACTTCAGTATAAACTGAATCACTGATGGTTGAAACATTAATTTAGTCTCATTTTTACATATCGTCATGTTGTCTGACCCGAGGGAGGAAGACCGATGAATCAGAGAAGAAGAAGATGAATAAAATCTCTCATTTACAGCACAGATGTGAAGGGAAAAAGTGTGTGTGTGTGTGTGTGTGTAACACTGGTGATGTGATTATAACAGTTAAAAATAGCCGCCACCTATTAGAAATATGCTGTAAAGGACATTTACAGAACAGGGAAATATCGCAGCCAGCTGCCGGCACACAGACTGGATCTGTGGTGCTGAATGTTAATTTGTCCTTGGACGCATCAGGTTGGAAACTTTTATTGCTTATAAAAGTTGAATAAGTGCCAGTCCTCCTCCTCCTCCTCCTCCTCCTCCTCCTCCTCCTCCTGAAGGCTGAGCAGTAAAACACCAGTTACACACAACCAGCACGTCTGCGTGTCCTCGCTGCTGCTGCTGCTGCTGCTGCTGATCACAGCTACATTACATCCTCTGTATTTAGGATTAACCTCAGGCTCCAGCAGCGCCATAAAGAAGTCGGCCGACAGACCGCAGACCTACCCCGTAACCATGGCTGTCCGTTAGCGAGGGAGGGAGGGAGGGAGGGGACACGCCATCGGTCGGCAGGCCGAGCGAGCGTTTCCTCGTTGCTCTTTCGAAATGAATCGGCGCAAAGACGATGGAAGCGGCGAGACACAGATGGGGCTGTGTGTCTGCGTTCAGCTCTGGAGTCGGTTAAACTCATAGCAGCGTCTCCTCGTCTGCCGTCCGGCGTGATCACGGCAGCGTTCGGCAGGAGAGACGCTCCGGATTTTATATGAACAGACGAACGAGTGAATTAAATTTTTATAAGACGCCATGAACAAGAAGCCAGAACCAGAATACAACGTTTATATATTACAAAAAGACAATCTGTCATCTTTTAGATCAAACAAGCATCATTAAATAGTTCAGATATTCTAATTTACAGTCAGAAGCTCGGCATCTATCTCACCTTCTTTTCTTAGCTTTCGAGATAAAGTTAGTAAACTTAAAGACATCAAAAGCCGTTCTAGCTTTTACTCATCTGAACACCCAAATATTTCAGGGTTTAGTCGGGGCCATTTCATGAAATAGTCGCTCTCTAAACTGGGACTTTCCACTTCACCCCAATCACAAATCTCTATTTCCCTCCTGAATATTCTCGAACCGACTGATCTCAACGTCCAGGGGAAGAAAAGCAGCCAAAGATCTTCCAGATAAACGAGATGTTACATAAAATAATAATAATAATAATAATTCAGGGACAAAATTCTGTTTAATTTTGCATGTAAGTTATTAATTAACGGAACATTTTCACTCCGTTTTTCTTGCTTGTTTATAACTGAACGAACACCAGGAAGCTTTTTTTATCCCTCACAGACGATGAGCGGCAGCGTTAAAAACACGAGTCTTCACGTCATCCAGGCTGCAGGTGCGCTTGATTTGACTAACAGCGGTAATCAGGGTGGAGATAAGCTCCTCCTTAATTTGCATCCAAAACGCCGTCGAAACTTTTCATCATTTACGACTTCCGCTGAAACCTTTTTTTTACGATCGTCGACCAGGAAGAGAGTTAAAACACTTAAATAACCATCAGTGACACTTTAATAGAAGAAGAGGAGGAGTTAACAGATAATTAGGAATAAAATAAGAGTGGATTTGAGTGGAAATATTGTTCTTGTAGCTTCATTTATTGGCTCAAACGTAGCTTAAATGTGTCATGTGATCTGGAACAGCTACAGAAAATTAAAGATGAACATTTAATAACCAGGATTTCAAATTATAGACGCTAAAACTGTAACATATAGGAGGTCTGGAGCCGGTCTTGTTTTGACAGACGGCCTCTCATCATCAGAATCACATGCGTGCAGCTTCATGAAACGTAATAAGCAGCCAGTTCGCCGCCTCATGAGCCTGTTTTCATCCCCCGCAGCCGCCAACGCCAGACGAGACTGTCACAAAAAGCAAAACAAACTCCAAAATGATGTCACGCAGCACACAGGAACCACACCCGGCGACGGCTGACGGCAGCCAGCGGGGCGAACACGTGCGGTTCACTGGAGGCTCAGCCTTGTTTACAGCTGACGGAGTTTAAACATCAACCAACTGAAGATTTCTCTTAATCTGTGTTCAGACAGACGGATATCAGCGAACAGCTCAGTTTAAAGGGGAAGTGTGCAGAATTTAAAGGCATCAAGCAGGAATATAATGAATATAATCACCTGAAAATAAGAGTCGTTACTTTGCAATGAGCTCTTTATATCTGCAGAGAGAGCAGCCGCCATGTTTCTACAGGAGCCTAGAATGGACAAACTAAATACTGGATCTAGAGAGGACCTTTCAGGGCCTCCGTAGGCTTGAAAGAGGAGAGGAAGGGTCTTCAGTCAGTTGCTAGATGCTGCTAAACTCTACACACTGCTCCTTTCATAATAAAAGTCTCCCGTTAATGAGAGTTTTTCTACTGAAATCATCATTTAATACGTCTTTTCTGGACCTTTTGATGAGCTGGAAGACTGGAACGCTTCGTCGTTCTGTCAGAATAGTTGCAGATAGTTGATTTCCTGGCGATGGATTGAATCGATTAGCGGTGTGAAGATGATGTAGTTGTGCTTTAAGCCCCGGTGAGAGCTCGATGTGAATCCTGCTGGGGGGGCTGTGGTTTAGCTTTCAGAGCTCAGCTGTGCCTCTCTCTCTCTCTCTCTCTCTCTCTCTCTCTGCTCTGGTACACTCTGTTCTTCTCCCAGCGCTGATTTAAAAAAAACAAAACAACAAAAAAAAAACCTCGCATCTGTGTGGCTCCGACCATTAACCGATACAACCACCCCGACACAGACCACCCACCCCCCTCCATCCCTCAGAAAGCTAACACATCCCCGAGCCCCTTCTTCTTCTCCTCCTTCTTCTCCTTCTTCTTCTTCTTCTGTCCAAACAACCTCACACAACCCCTGCACTGTAAAGCCCCCGGCCTGCAGGAATGCCAGGGCCGCTGTTGATGCAGCGTATCCTGCCTGCCTGGTGGAGACTTGGCGCCGCTCCCAGCCTTGTAGAGGAGAGAGAAGAAGAGGAGGAGGGGGCGGGGGGGGGATGGTGGCGAGGGAGGGAGGGGGTTGGAACCACAACACTGCCACGGCCAGCTCCATCAGCCAGGCCGAGAGAGAGGAGAGAGAGAGGAAGGGGCTGCATCTGCTGCTTTGGCATGAAAGGAAGGAGTGTGGGAGAGAGAAAGAATCCCCTTGTCTGCCTTTTTTTTTTTCTTCTTCTTCTTGCTTTTCTCTCTCCGCTGGCGTCGGTTTGAATTCTTCCAGACGAGCCGTCAGATGTCTCACCGTGATATTACGACCTCGCGTCGCTCCGCAGGGGCCGGAGGATGAAAGAACAGATAAATTCTCAAACATTTGTAACCCATCAGCGGGCGACGTGAATCACTCAGAGGAACGTTTTTATAGAGGAGTTTTTATGAAAACACATACACGGACATTTTTCATTTTTTCTCTGACGTTTAATAGACTCGATGATGAATCGACGAAAACTGACGGATAAATCAAAAACACACAGATGTGCAGAAGCTTTAAAGCTGCACTACGCTAGACTTTATATGAACAATCATTTTTATGACAAATGTTTACAAGATGCAAAATCCATTTGAAAATACAAATATTATTTTTTATATTTGATTTGTAATATTTAAAATATTTATATTGGTACTAGAATAATGTCTCTAGATATTGTCTTTAGGGCTGTAACTATTATTATTCAGATCTGTTAATCTGATTTATTTTTTTGTTTATAAAACGTCTGAAATAGTGCTTTTATTTATAATTATCCAGAGTGACGTCTTTAGTAGTTCAACACCGCAAAATATTCTGTTCATCATGTTTGACAAAGAAAAACATTGCACAGAAATGATTTAGAAATGAATAAAAACAGTATAGCTGCAGTCTGCTGGTCGACTAGTTGATTAGTTGGTTGATATGCTCTCGTCAGACTAAATTCTCATTGGTTGAATAAACTCCGTGTTACTTTCATAAGGAGAAAAGTGCTACATCAGCAGCTTTCCAGGATTAATCCATTATTTCCTGCAGAGGGGGGGACAGACTAACAAACTACGTGTGAAAACAGCGGGGGTGTATTCAAAACACCCCCGCTGTTTTCACAACTTTGGACTCGCCCAAACGGTTCTCAACGGTTATTGAGCTTTAACTGAATCAGTGTTTCTCCGACAATTATATCAACGAGAACCCCCGCCAGACCAAAAAAATATATATTTTAATGCCAGAATTAACGTCAGATATGCACTCATTCCGAAATATTTAATATTTACCAAGGGAGTTAGCTCCAAAGTTAGCAACGATGGGTTAGCCTAGCTTGAAGACGCTAACAGAGAAACGTGTGGCTGCTGAGTTCACCGTGCACTCTGTCCCGTTAACCCTCCGCTCCCCATCGATTAGATGAAGATTATGTACAATTTTAGTCGACCAAGGTTTTCTTTGGTTGACTACAGCCCTAGAAAAAGATTAATTTATTTTCTGTCATCGCTCTGATTGTTTTAAATATAGCCACGTGCTGTTTTAGTTGCTGTTATTTTTTAATAGATCATATTTCCCATCGGTGGAAATCAGACGCCTTTATCTCTGTAGTGTCGTATCGATTATTGATCATCGGCCGTGTTTGTTTTCCAGATGATTCCTCTGGATTCGTTTGTCGGGCAGAGTGCGGACGGTAAGATGGTTCCCATCATCCCGGGAGGGAACAGCATCCCGCTCACCTTCTCCAACAGGAAGGAGTACGTGGAACGAGCCATCGAGTACCGGCTGCATGAAATCGATCGACAGGTAAGACTGAGTGTTTTTAAAAAGGTTTATTATTATTAAAGATGAGCGCAGATGTAGGGGTGATGTAAGAGAATCACTAAATATTAAACACATTTCGCTGTTCTCATGTTACGAGGTCGCTAAGTCGACGTGATCCCGGATCCTTCAGGGCAGACTGGAAGCTCACTCTGCTCTCCAGTTTCATGTGTTTAATACGTTTGATTAGTTCAGTAGAAGGTTTAGAGTACATTTAATTCAAACACATCTGGTTTAAAGGGTAAGGCTGCTGATTTTCTATATTTTAATTATTGTCATCAAATCTCATGAAAACCTCTCTGTCTGTGAAACAGCTCACAAATATACAGTTTCATTTTTAAAACCTCTATAAAGTCATTTCCTAAGAAGTTGGAAGAAGCTAATGTCACTCAAACAGGAGGAAATGGTGCGTTTTTTGGGGACAGATTAATACTAGAGGATTAGGTGATTGACAGGAAATTAATCTGCAGTTTTTTTGACCCAACAGACAAATCTTTAAAAACAAGCTCTCAGATATATAATTCTGTTTTTTTTCTATTCTTTCTATTCTACTGTTTTTAGTTTGAGTCTACAGATGGAAAAATAGCCTCTTGGCTAACTCTGGCACTTTTACAAGAACGTTCATTAATGTGCACTGTCCCTGATAAATAAACAGACAAATAAAATAAACAAAGATATATAGTTCAGTTTTTTTTTTAAAAAGGACTAAAACAGCTGGACTCTGTAGTTTTAGCAAGCGTTACTCAAACAGGACTAAATGGTGCATTTTTCAGGGGGAGGGACTATTTTCAGAGGCGGATTAATATAGGCGATGAATCATTTTTTAAGCAAAAACTCTAAAAAATGTTCTTGTTTGCTCCTCTGATGTGAGAATTTCCTCTTTTTTTCTGTTTTAAATGTTTACAAACTTCATCTTGGAGTCTGTGAAACTGTTTTCTGACACTTTATAGATCAAACGATTAACTGATCGATTGATAATGAAAATAATAGTTAACTGCAGCCCTGAGCTAGTGGCAGCAGGACAACGTGTGTGTGGTTACATTTACATTTATATTTTGTTATTTGGCAGACGCCTCGATCCAATAAAGTAAAATAAATCAAGTCAAATAGACTCCAGTGTCGGTGGGAATGAAGGAACCATGTTTTTAATAGTCTGTACTTGTTAGTCGATGTTGGTTTTGGTCTCTTGGTGAATTTTGTTGACGATCACCAGACTTTTCCCCCTTTTTAGAAAACTCATTTCAGCCAAATGACACAAACTTTACCTTCTAATGTTTTTCAGCCACGCAGATCGTTTCTGTTTCTTATTCAACATTCACCTGAATAACAATCAGCAGTTTCACAGGAAAGATGTCGTCAATAGAAAGTAATTTTAATGAAAAGTGTGTGGATTATCCAGACTAACAGAAACGCTGCATCAGCCGGATTTCAGTCCCGTTATGTTGGAGTAGAAGCACAAATAAAACAAAAACTATATCTATATTCCACTAAAATCTGTATTTTTTTGTAATGTGCATTGACTCAAACACTTGATCCCCTCCTCTTCCATCAGGTGGCGGCGGTGCGTGAAGGCATGTCGTGGATCGTGCCGGTGCCGCTGCTGTCCCTGCTGACGGCCAAGCAGCTGGAGCAGATGGTGTGCGGCATGCCGGAGATCTGCTGCGACGTGCTGAAGAAGGTGGTGCGCTACCGAGAGGTGGACGAGCAGCACTCCCTGGTCCAGTGGTTCTGGCAGACTCTGGAGGAGTTCTCCAACGAGGAGCGAGTCCTCTTCATGCGCTTCGTCTCCGGGCGCTCCAGGCTGCCCGCCAACACGGCCGACATCTCCCAGAGGTTTCAGATCATGAAGGTGGACAGGGTGAGTGTTTGGATGGAAACGCTGCGAGCAGTCAGACAATCAGGCGGCTTGTAAACAAACACATTAGAGCGACTTCGCTGGAAGAGAAAACAGCTGATCTGCCCTCAAATGAAACATCTGTTGTTTCAGCTGAAAGAAACAATGTTCAAAAGTAGAAAAATAAGAGCCAGACTGCAGTAAAGTGGAGCTCAGTTACTCTGATAGTGAAAGAACGATGGGCAGAAAATTTATCAGGTGAAGAAATTAAATTAAATTAAATTGTAGGAGAAACACTGATTCAATAAACATTCAGTACGTTTAGTAAACGCTCAGTAACCATTGAGAACAGTTAGAAGTCTCTGTTAGTTTGGGCGAGTCTAAAGTTGTGAAAACAGCGGGGGTGTTTTGAATACACCCCTGCTGTTTTCACAGGTAGTTTGTTAGTCTGTCCCCCCGCCTCAGGAAATAATGGATTAATGCCAGAAAGCTGCTGATGTAGCACTTTTCTCCTTATGAAAGTAACACGGATATTATTGACCAATGAGAATTTAGTCGGTCGAGAGCAAATCGACCAACTAACTGACTAGTCGACCAGCAGTAATATAAACCATGGATACAGCGTCATGAAGCAAAAAAACAAATCAACTTCCGGGTCTGAATGTCTGGAGCGCAGTAGAGATGTTTGCCAGCCGAGTCGGCTGCTTCCTGTTTAGCCCTCCGGCTAACATGAACCGGGATAAAACAATTCAATCACACGGCTCCTTCTAGACTTTTGAAATGTGATCGGACCGAATGGATTTAAATCTGACAGTGAGACGAGTCATTTCTCTGGTTGAGACGCTGATTTACAGACGTCTTCACAAAAGTCTTGCATGACGTTGTAATTACACAGTTTGGCCGCCATGTCAGAATAGCTTCCTGTATCCAGTTCTCTTTATACATCCATGCTATAAATGGACAACCCATAATGCACCACTCCACTTTAAATAAAACGCCACCTTTTTATTTTACATCTCCACCTGACTTCCTGTGTTTTTCTCTCCGCAGCCGTACGACAGCCTGCCGACCTCTCAGACCTGTTTCTTCCAGCTGCGCCTGCCGCCCTACTCCAGCCAGGCCGTCATGGCGGAGCGGCTGCGCTACGCCATCAACAACTGCCGCTCCATCGACATGGACAACTACATGCTCTCCCGTAACGTGGACAACGCCGAGGGCTCCGACACGGACTACTGACGCAGGGGAGAGGGGGCGGGATTTTCACACTCTGAATTACATGACTGAGTCGCAGGAATGAAGCCGACACGACACACGGACTCTTCTTAATCACACACACACGAAACCCCCAGAGATGCATCGCCATCGCTGCACCAGTCGTAGGGAACTCCTGAGCAGACGGGCCACTTTTTACTTTCATTTTATGTACTTTCAAAAAAACAGCACAAAGTTTCATTTCTCCTTGTGGTTTATTAGCAGTTTTTAAAAATGACACAAAAATCCACACGAGAAGTGCATTTAGTGTTTAAATTTTTTTTTTTTTTTTTTTTTCCATTACTCCACATCCCATTTTCAGGGTTTCTGCATGGAGGTATGTTTATTTGTTTTGGACATGTGTATAGAATATTCAAGCAGGTGTTTGGAGGAAGAAAAAGGAATATTGTACATTGTGTAAAATGCTTCATTAGGAAAAATGTTTTGCATAATATCCATATTTATTGTTTTCATTGCCTATGCCGAGTTTCCCAAAGCATACAAAAAAAAAAACAACAATAAATGCTGCATAATTGATTTGTGGGTTTTGCTGTTTGTTTGTTTTTTGAAAAAAAAACAAGACGCACACACACTTTCAGAAAGCAGACATCACATTTATTTCAGAAGTACAAAATATCACAAAGGCCATCTTTTTAAAGGGGGAAGGAGGAGGAAGGGAGGTAAAGAAACTGTGAAAAGTATGTACATAAAGGAAAAAAAAAAACCCTCTTAACACGTCTACGCAGTGTTCATACTGTACATGTTGGCAAAAAGAGCTGTTGGATTTGGATTTTCCTCACATCGATCTCAAAAAAAAACAAACCAAGATGTTTGTTTAAAAGAGTTTAAAGTCGCCGCGTTAATTCCTCCTTTTCACACCAGACTGAAGAGATCTTAAATTCTTTTACCGCCACAAGTCGACCGTCCTCGGGAAAACCGTTTTGGAAGAAGGGCAGGCACTTTCAAAAAGATAGTTGGCAGGTGATTGGATGGGCCATCTGTCTCTTTACGAGGCAGCTCTGGATACACAAACGTATAATTTGAAGTCTTGTTGCCTCGCAAAGTAAAGAAATAAAAGGACGAAATCTAAAATCTAAAGTCGTCCTCCTGTGCAGAAGTGTCTTCTAAAGAAGCTTCAGCTGGTCTCGAGTTCAAATCTAAACGTTCAGTGTTTGTGCTTCTGAATCATCCTGGTAGTCAACATGTCGGGTTTTGTTGAAATAAAACTCAAAACAACACGACTGCCAGGCCGAAGGTTCCCAGCCAACGATCGTTGAGAGAAACGTGGTGAAAGTCTGAAAACGCCGCTGATGGATCTCACTGTGATGACTGATTTGAAGCTTCGGCGACCAAAAAAACATTCAGAGGCAAAAAAATCCTGACAGAATCAGAAATTTCAGAGCAGATCTGTTTTCATGCTCATCATTTCGTACCCGTTAGTAAAGGATCATTTCACCGCCGGTATGAAGAGGAGGAATTATTAAAGCCACCAAAAACTCTTTTAAATGTACAAATCATTAAGTTACCAATATTTTTTTTTAAAAACTCAAATCTGTCCTTCAACATTTTGGCAGGAGACGTTTCTGGTTTCTGAATTTCCTCTGGAGTTAAAACAGCGTTAAAATTAAACCGCGTACAGGCACCGTCACCACCTGTGACCAGATATTTATTGTTAAAGAAGTCTTTAAAAGATACATTCACATGTTTTTCAAGTCCACCTTAAAACTATCTGCACTTTTAAAGCATTAAACGTTCATCCTGTCTGTACTGGCTGCTTTTTTTTTTTTCATAAAAAACACTTTCTGAAGTTCAGAGTTCGTCTTTTTTAGTAGAAAATATTCTCGTTTCTCGTTGTGAAATGTTTCATTGTTGAGCTACGATCAGGAAAAGAGGATTTTTTACACTAAAAAGACAAACTTGGACTTCTGAAGCTTCATCTGAACATGAGAATGAACTTTTTTCCTTATAATAAATCATAAATTAATACTTAAAATAGCTTCTTTTTGCCACCAGTACAGACGCGAGGAACAACTGCAGCAGATTATTATTTTATGACAAGACTTGGGTGGAAAAAAAATAATAAAAATTTTAAAAAATAATAATGTGAACGTATCCGTTAACCAGTCTGAAACTCACACATGCAGGATGTGAAAGACGAAAACTTGGAAGTGAATGAAAGACGGGAGCCTTCGTATCGGAGGGTCGCGTCTTTCCGAGAGCTGAGAAAAGTGACTTATACGACGTTAGATCACATTACTGCTGTTTATATCAGTGATTTCAGACTCGTTTTAATTAAAAACTCACATTGGATGCATTTACCACGTTCGTATATGATAAAAAATCTGAGTAATATCGATTAATTGTGATTTAATTCAGCGTAAAAAGAGTTAAAGAAGTGACTTTTCTCAGCTCCTGTAAAAGTTCACGAGTTTTAGGATTCAGCGTTTCACCACAGCGACAGCGAACTGTGACGTGGTTTCAGCATGAGGTAGAGGAATCATTACAAACTGAAGCAGATCAAACAGAAAAAAAAAAGGTAACAGTCAAAGTATTCAGGTATGAAAAAAAACCAAGTCTCCTTTATCAAGTGTAAATGTGCATTCGATCCATAAATAGTTTTCAGAGGAAGTCAAACCCAGAGCTCGTGATTTCCCGCCTTTTTGTTTGTTCAGTCGGTCGGTTGTTGAGGGAGCGTTTCTCTCTCTGCGCCAACGTTGTTTTAACCTTTGGACTTGTTAAGAAAAAATTTGAACCCATCCAACTCAAACAACTCGTGAAAACTCGACCCGAGAGGTTTCGTGTTTCCAGCTGTCGTCAAATCTGCCGTCGTTTTAACCCGCTGACCCTTCCTGCTCATCCTGGAGTCCAAACAAGCTGTAGATTTAAAAAAAAAAAGATTTAGAAGACTTCGAAACATGCTTTTAAGGCCTTTTTAGTATCTTCGGGCTGTGTGGAAGCCATGTGGGGCCTGCGAGGTGAGATCCTGTCTCACGTGGATCTGTCCTGCCCCCCCCCAAAAGATCAGCCACCGACATCCAGAGTCCTCACGCCGCTCTGCGAGGCGGCTAAGACAACCAGCCGCCGTCTCCCACAGTTCTGGGAGCGATGATGCTCTCCTTCGCCTGCAGCAGTCTCTCCAGGCACGGCGAGCTGATCTTGAAGGGAAGCGGCAGTGGTGGCGGCGGCGGGAGTCCCCGGATCAGACGAGGGTTGGCGCTGCCGAGGCGGCGCGTGTGCAGGTCGGTGCTGGAGGAGACGGCGTTGTCCTGGGTGGCCGCCGCCGCTGCTGCTGCTTCCCGGCTGCAGCGCGCAGGCAGTGGAGAGGAAAAGGAGGAAGAAGAGGAGGAGGAGGAGGAGGCAGTGGCGTGGGCAGCAGGGGCGGTGGCAGGCCGGCCGAGCGCTGACTCAGGCGTTTTCAGGGAGCAGATGGGTGAAGTGTGGAACCATTTGAGGTGGGTGGAGGAGGCGGCGGAGTCCGAGGAGAAGGGCGACGGCGGAGAGGAAGGAGGAGGGGAGGCACTGCGATGATGCTGCTGGAGGAGAGAAAGAGAGAGGAACATCAGAACATCAAATAAATTAATAAATAACTGACAAAAAGCTTCAGGAAACATCATGAGAGGATATAATTTAATTAACAACAAAAAACTTTATGAATTTATGTGTCCAAACTAGTTTGAATAGTTTTAGTTTATATTGACTTTACATTTGTTGTAAAGTTGTGTTTTATTAAACTGCTCGTATTATTTTCATTATTAATACGTCTGACAATTATTTTCTTTAGTATTTAATTGATATTTCTGTGTATAAAATAAAGAGAAACGTTGATTATTGAAGCCTGAGTGAACGTATTCAGCCTCCGTACTCATTTTTTTGCCTAAAAAAAAAAAAAAGAAAAATCAGCTTTTCTCCACCATGTTGGGCGAGCAGCGGACTTCCTGGAGGGGCTGTTAGCCGAGCTGCTGCTAACGTTTGCCCAGTTTATTTCTCTGATAACTTAAGATCCAGACGTCCAATGACTAAAATCCTTCTTGCGGCTAAAAGATCAAGTTAAAAACCAGCTAAATTTATCATGAAAATGTGGCTTCAAACTGAATAAAAGTCCATTTCTGACAGTTTGTGTGGAACAAGCACAACAAAGCCCATGTATTATCTTGTGTGTGTGTAAGTAACTCTTTGCTAGACGCCATTGTAGCGGACAAACGCGGAGCCAACGCATGCATCTTGTGCACTATACTCTTTGGTAGAGGTAGAAAACTATTAATCAGATCCAGCTCTCTCAGATGGGAGGGGTTGGACTTCAGAGCTGAGGCCAGCTGATCTCTGACAAACTGCAGTTAATCTATCTGAATAAATGATGTAGATAAAAAAAATCCATTTATAATCCAATCAGATGGGTTCAGGTTTTAAATGTGAAGTTCAATCATCAATGAACTTTTCTCTAAAATGAGCGGAGGGACTTTGTCGTTGTGTTGTTGTGGCTCTTTGGTAGAGGAGGTATGACGCCATTGACAGGCGACCAAATGAAACGGTCCGTTACTTTGATTAAAATGACAGATTTCTCTGGGTTTGAAAACTGTTGGAAACATTTGGGACACAACTCAACAACATATAGAACATAGGTCTAGTTGTTTTTTATTATATTACAGCTTTAAACCTCTAAAATATATAAAACATATTTATAGAGCGACATCGGAGCCGTCTGTCAGCAGAGACTACATCAACCATATAAAAGAAAGTTAACGGGGGGTGTTGTGAGGTTTATAAGTTACACGTGTGCAGTATGTGTTTCAGGAAGTGCAGCACTGGGCGACATTCACAGGAATGAACGGGGGGCCTCCTCCTCCTCCTCCTCCTCCTCCCTCCGACACTGTATCCAGTTGTCTTTGTACATCCACGACAGCAATGCGGACTTACATAAGGTGAACATAAAGGGTTCAAAATGTCTGCCAGAGAGCATTCACGCACTCGACAGCCCCGAAGCCCTCGTTAGACTTGGCGGGAACGCGCCTCGGAGTCGGCGGGAGAGAGGGGGGGTTTTTATTTTAGCCATTTTTAGCTGAAACTGGGGAGATCCGAGGTCGATCCGACTCCGACGGGAGGCCAATAAATACATTTCACTCAAGCATCCGGATGACGGGAATGATTTGTTTTTGCTTTTTCGGGGAGGTTTCTATTCTGAGAATCCTTCCAGATCCTCGGGTTAAATTTGGTGTGTTCGGTTTGTTTTCCAAAAACGTGGATTTATCGATCAGGGGAGGGGAGGAGGGAGGAGGAGGGAGGAGGAGGGGAGCAACACATTCTTGTGTGCGAGCTCGAGGCCGCTCTGGGTTCCCCCCACCCCCTTCCTCCTCCTCCTCACCCCTCCATCCTTATTTGACCTCCAACTCTTCTTGTGAAACTGTTGCTGTTGGAAATGGCTGCCAGTTCTTCTGCCCAATAAAAATACATTAATGCCTCCACTGTCCTCGTCCAGGATGCCGTTACATAATCTGATTCATGACTCTCTTCTTACCGTCAGTGCCACAGTACTCCATAAACAGGACAGTAACCTTTATTATCATCACTTTTTTTTCCCCCCAAACATATATTTACCTTTTGCTTCTTAGCCGGAGCGCCGTCGTCTCTCTGGGTCAGATTTGGTTTGATATGGGGGAACCAGCTCTGAAGCATCTCCTCTATTTTCAGTATAATGCTGAGGAAGCGTCCGCTAGAAGAGACACAGAGAGAGAGAGAGAGAGATAACGAGGTGATGAGCGAGTGCCGCCACCACCGCCGCCGCCACTGCTGCTGCTGACAGGACGGACGGACGGGGGGGGGAGGTGAAGTCATGTGTTGCTTCAGACTTTTCAGACTGAATCTGACATTTGAACGGGAGAGGAAGAAGGGTTTTTTTTTTTGTGCGAGCTGCAGATTACAGAGTCGGGGAGACGAGCCGCCCCGCAGCTCAGATGGCTTAGGGATGTCTCGCCAATGGCCATTACATAAGCCTTATAAAGCCTCTGCCAACACATTCAGCACTCTGGCTTCGTCTGATTGGTGGACATCATGAAATAGCACAAAGACTGAATAAATAAAAAGCCCTGAGAGAGAGAGAGAGAGAGGGAGGGAGGGGCGAGTGATGTGTGTTTTTTTTTATATTTCTGCATTCCTCGCCGTCTGTGTGATGCTATCTATATGAGGATCACATGACATGTACGGAGGAAGGCGAGCAGAGCATGTTCAGTTCCACATGAGAAATGTGACCGCGGACGAGTTGTTGCTGTTGCTGCTGCTGCGGCGGCGGCGGCACTGCTGCTGTTTCTCACACACACACACACACACACTCTCTCTCTCTCGCAGGCTGCAGCCCACACGTGGCAGCGGGGGAAGGCCCTCGTTCCTTCCATTCACAGGCTATAAATAGAGCAGTTAAAGCCCTGGAGCGGCCCCGCTGAGCGAGGCCCCGCCCACCTGCTCACAGCCATGAGTTGGGATTTAAAAAAAAACAACTATCTCAGCCAGGATAGCATCACACACACACACACACACACACACACACACACACACACACGCCCTACATGACTTCACACCACACACCATGTAATACTGTTAAGCAGATGGTGATTCAACGATGTGGTCATGAAAATGTCTGAGTCCTTAATTTTAGTTGTTGTGCTTGACTTTGTTGTATTTAAAGTGGTTATAATCTGTGTTTTTATATTAAATAGGAGAAATATTCTGCACATTTTCAGCTCTGTGTTTATATTCTGGAGCTCTACTGGAATATCTGTGCATGATTTATAATTTAATAAACTCCTTATTTATCTTCTGCTGGTCCTTTATGCTCCTCAGTTCAGCCTCTGTCTGAAACAGGTCCTGTCTCTTTAAGGCCCCGCCTCCTGATGAGCCCGCTCTGTTCTGATTGGTCAGCTTCATAAAGTTTTTGCTGGATTTAAAGCAAGCAGCATATAAAACGTCTTGACAATGGATGTATTGTAAGTAAGCCCGCAGGAACAGCTGAGCCCAATTTGACGTAGCGGCCAAACTTTGTAATGACGTCACGTGACGCTATTGGGCCCAAAAAGACTTTTTCCCACAGACTTACATTGTGAAAGAGACGTCCGTAAATGTTGTTTGCAGTTCAAGGCGTCCTGTCAACAGTTTTACAGGCATCTCTTCTACAGTGGTGGTCTACGGGGAAAATCCTTTTTGGGCCGCAGGGGGATTTTTTGTTGCAATACCGCGATTGGCCACTGGAAAAGATTGGCAGCACCCTATCCCGTTCTTATTATACATCCATGAGTTTGAGGCTGAAGAATCTTAAAGTGCCCCCGACGGCCGCTAGATGCTCCACCTGACTCAACTTCTCTCCAGAAATTTCATCGAGTCATTCTGGTCTCAATCTCTACATTCAGGCGCTCTGACACGTGTGCTGGTGGTCATTTTGGAAAAAGACTTATAGCTTTGACGTCTACTGTGTGGATAAGTTTAATGTTACTTGATTATGATACCTGTCCTGTTAGCATAATTTAGCTAAAGCAACTAATGTTAGCCCGAGTGTACAGCGCTAGTAGACGGACGTGTTTCCAGAGAGTGAAAGGAAACTGAATACATCGGGAAGGTTTAAACAGAAAAGATGGTCCTGACCAGAATCTGACCACTTATTTTTCTTGTTCTTTACTCAAAATGGCAACTTCTCTGATACATCTGTACGTTTAACCCCGAATCAGATCTGAAGTGTGAGAGTGAACAACGCCGCAGCAACAGAGATTAAAGGACGGGCCGCTGCTTACAGACGTGCAACAAGCTGACTTCATCTGGTTGGGAAACGAAGAGTTCAGGGCAGCTGAAACCTGAGCTTCGTCTTACAGGAACATTTTTAACATACGTTCACCTAAAGTTGAGCATGGATCACATGACTACCTGTACTGTATATAAGCCACAGTGGTCACTTTACTTTATTCCAGAGCTCCTGCTAACAATTTATCTCCTTATCAATTAATCGTTTGGTCTGTAAATGTCATTTTTGTACCAAATACCTCGATGTTGATATTACGAGAATATTGCAGGGACGACTATTGATGCTTTCACTAATGATTATTGATAGATAATCATCAGTCATGTGAATATAATGAGTAAGTTGGTAAAAGCAAATAATAGAAGAGCTAGAACAGTCTGATACATTCAGAAAATTACATAATTTTACTGTAAGACGACACTTCAACCAAAATCTAAGACGATAGCACAACGATATATCGCTCTGCTCTACTTCAAATGTCTTTTTTTGTCCACCTAACAGTCAGACATTAATAAAACATGCTAACAGAGGAAGAACATTTGATGTATTGTTGCTATAAATTTAAAAAAAATGTAATTTTTCATGTTTTCATTCTTAAAGCCACCATGAATGAATCCCAGCAGATAATATATGCCTCACTGTTCACAAGCAGCTTTCACTTTATTGCTGTAAATATCATCTTCTTTTCAGCGTCTTTACTGCCAACATGACTGGATTTGTTGCCATGTTCCCCCCCTCCCCTCCTCCTCCTCCCCTCCCTTCCCTTCATCCCCCCCGACTTACTTCAACAACCCATCCTGCCAAAAACGAGGGAAAAAACAATGGAGCCTATAAAAACATCGAAATGTGTTCTGATGCGTCGAATACTTTTCCTCGCAGGCTGGGAGGGAACGTATGCGTGTTAAATCTGATGTTTAGTGAGACAGATTCGATGCCACCTACGCCGCCGGAGCAGCTCCATGTGTGGTCCCCCCTCGTAGATGTTGCGTTTTTCACAGCCCACATGTCAGGTTTATGTGTCAAACGGAAAAAAAAAAAATGTACAGAATGTCTGTTTTTGTTTAAAGAAAGTGGGTCAGATTCTTGGCCAGCAAAGGAAACTGTTGACCTGATTTTTTATTGTCTTTATTCACCGTTTCAGCTGAAAAAAAAGCTCGCTGTACACTAAACCTGCTCGGCACCAAACAGTCAGCTGGAGACGAGCAAAATAAGCAACATATCGGCTTAAAAAAAGGTGATGACGTGTTTCTGCTGAAAAATAGTGAACAAAAACATCAGTAAATGCAGATTTATGTATGTTTTTGGATCAGATCTGTACATAAATGTTCCTGCTTTAATACATTTTTCTGTTTCCAGGTGGGAAGTTTCATTTCTCCCACAGAGGAAATCATGATTTTCACCTGTTAAGTTGAATCTGTCAGCAGGATGTAATTTAATTTATGAATGAATGAATTAAAAAGAGCAACCCCTTATGTTACGTGTGCGTCATCTAGATCGTTTTTCAGCCGTGACTCTATTAAAAAAAAAAAAAAAAAAAAAAAAGTTCAGTTTCCATCAAATCTGCAACGTACGGATGGTTTTTCTTTCAGAGGAACAGAAACTTGGAGACGTATGTGTGTGTGTTGGTGGAGTTTTTGGGATCAACTTGTGCTGATTTTGGACATTTTGTGCAGTTTTAGACTGATTAATGGTCCAAAGTCTGATTTTGATAATGGAATAATTGAGCCTAGAAATATATTAACATCCCAAAGAAGTAAAAAAAAAAGGCTGCCGGGAGTTTCCAGTCGCTATTTTTTAACTTTAATTAATCATAATATGAATCATATTTTCATTTATTTTTAAGTTGGGTATTTATTTTGCTTTGTAATCTTTAAACCTACTCTGAGTTTCACTTGTTTGTGTTTATTTTTTATTCAAATTAATATAGTTTGACAGAATAATCTGGACTCAAGGTTCACTTACTACTTTTAGCTTTCTCTGGGGCTTTCAACTGCATCTTATGGTTTTCATCAGTGGCTGGAGATGAAAAAAAAAACAGGACTCAGGATTCATATTTGGGTCTCATGATGATGGCGACTAAACCAACCAACCAACCAACCAACCAAGCACTGATGAAGACCAGGAGATACTGCTGAAAGATCCAGATAAAAAGCTAGTAAGTGGACTAAAAGTCTCAAATTTATACTTATGTCTTCATTTATACTTTTCTATTGCAATTAATGTGTTTTAATTATATTTAAAACAGTTCTATTTACTGTTAATGTCGTCTTTGATGATAAAGTTTATCCTTAAAATGTAAATGTTTTCACTCAGATATATTTATCACATTTGTTAGTGTAAAAAAGGTTTATTATTTGAAGTATCAACATTGATTTTGGTCTCCAGCGGCAGTCAGACTCAGAAACGCATCTTATTTCTAACGTTAAAAAAAGGAAAAGAAAAAGAAATTAAATTTAATGGTAAAATTGAAAAGTTTAGGAGGTTAAATGCTAAATGTTCTTCAGAGGAAAATGCATAAAATCTTCTGGTTTTGGCAAAAATCCTTCAAACCGTCACAGAAGATTAAATTTAATGACGTCAGACGTTCGTTCCTCTTCCCCAAAACGTTTCTCTCCACTTGTCTTAATCTGCACGGAGGAGCACGTGGCTGCAGTTTACGGCGTCTGTTCAGCGCTGATAGAGTCACAGACGGCTGTAAATCACAGGAAAAGTGTCTTAAACGACCTTCATATGTTTTCCTGCGATTGTCAAACAAACTTCACGGCGCTCTCGTTGTTACTTCTTTCTTTTTTTTTTTTCTGAGAGAGACAAACTCCACCCGTCATTTGGCATCAAAGACGACTGAAGCGGCTGGAAACAGCTTCTTAACGTCTGCGTTCGACCTGTTTGAAGTCGCTCGGAGTCGTATTTCATGTGTGTGTGTGTGTGTGTGTGACGTTAGTGAAGGTCGTACAGAGTCCAGGAAGAATATACGACCTGTGAAATTGGTCCTTTCAACAACATTAAATACATGAATGTTTAACAGTTATTCATGTTAAAATAAAAACAAAAATCTTTTTCTTACAGTTAAAGTTTAAAATCATTTCTTTTTGGGGTCTGCAGGCTTTTTGAGATTAATGTTTTATTTTATATTCTGGGTGGTGAAGGTATATGATCCTTTAAGTGCTTTATGATCAGGACTCGATATTAAACTACTGAACAAAATCTGAGCATCAAAAACTGTGAATCACAGACAGTTGGTACCAAATACTTAAAGCTATAATCTGTAATTATTCCTCATTAAAATGTGTAAAAACAACTAGACCTATGTTCTATATGTTGTTGAGTTGTGTACTTACATTATCCCAAATGTTTCCAACAATTTTCAAACCCAGAGAAATCTGTCATTTTAATCAAAGTAACGGACCGTTACGTTAGCAGCAGCTCGGCTAACAGCTAGCAGCCCCTCCAGGAAACAAACAGCTGCAGAAATATTGATTTTTTAGGTGAAACAGCTTTAAGTAGTATTTTTTTAACTATTTTAATCTGTGTCTACGTTTGATTTTGGAGAAGAGGAGACTTCTGCGGATAATTTGGCTCCCAGCAGAAACCGGACGAACGTCTGGATCTTATGTTATACTAGAAATAAGCCGAACAAGTGTAAGCAGCAGCTCAGCTAACAGCCGTCTGGTGGTCACCAAGCTGTTTTTAAGAAAAAACAGTTTTAATGAATATTTCAACGATTTTAATCTGCATGTACGTTTATTTTTGGAGAGGAGGAGACCTCTGCGGCTCCCGGGAGAAACCGGCCGAACGTCTGAATGTAAAGTTATAGGATTAATAAACTAAACAAGCGTTAGCAGCAGCTCAGCTAACAGCCTGTATATGACATCACTTCACACCGTCATCACACTCCGTCTGTTGTTATTGTTTTGATCGAGGGACCCCTAATGGCTGAAATTACATATTGTGTGTTTAAAAGAATAAAGCTGCAATGTTCTATATTTTTCTTATTGTCAACAATCTGATGTTTGGATGCAAACAAACAACGAACTAATGGCGCATTTCCATCACATGGTACCGACTCAGCTCGCCTCGCCTCTCCTCTAGTACCAGGTACTTTTCTGAGCGTCGTTTTCCATTACAAGCTAGTACCCCCTCAGGGTACCTGGTCGTCATTAGCAACAGCGCATGAATCTGCCATGACGTCATCTTCAGCGTGACACACAAAGGAACAATGGAGGATATCGAAGGGATAGCATGTCTGCACCTCGTCAGCCGACCACGGCGTGGAATTGCAGGTTGCCGTACCGTCACATTAATAGTAGATGTGTGTTTGAATGATTAAACAATTGCGGCCGCAGCTCGGCTATTTAAAAACGGCGGGTTTTGGTTTTGCTGCACATTGATGATGCAGTGACGATCCTCTCTGACCAATCAGTGGTCTGCAGTGTTCTGACGTCACATTTTGGTAACAAATCTGCTTTTTTGGAACCTAGACGGAGGTGATACCAAAAAAGTTGGTACCAGGTACTTTTTCGTAATGGAAAACCAAAAAAGGCGAGCTGAGTTGAGCCGGTACCATGTGATGGAAATGCGCCATAATAAGTATTGTGTGTGCATCCAGAGCCTGATATATTTTATTCCTCTGTGTTTCGACCTCTGTTGTTGTCCAATAAACTATTAAAAACACATCTTTGAGCTGCACTGCTGCTCTGGGTGACACGTTCCTTCATTACCAAGAGTTTAGTCACGTTAGTTTGTTTAGAAAACGGCTCCAAAGATGAACAACGGCGTCACATTTTCAGTCCCTGGAGAGTAGTCCTGTGTAGGAGAGACGCTACTGAGCGTGTGCGGACACGCAGCTCTGTTAACGGTCTTTCTCACAACCTCTTGACTTTGTGCTTCGTTGTGTATTTTTATTCCATAAAAGAACTAACGAGTGTATCATCAGCAGAGTCCAAATGAACATTAAAACTTTCTAATGTCCAAATCCACAATTCAACGAGGTTCCAGACACAAAGTTAATCAAATTAAATCGATATCTTTTCCATATTTAAAGCCTTTTTAATACAAATATCCTTATTTCTGTTATTATTCCTTCCTCTGCAGCTCAACAGGGAAAAACAAAGACGGGAATTTTGTTTTGTTTTGTTCCATTTTTTTGTGTTTTGTAAAATAAATAATACAACTTTTGTTTTGTTTTTTCCAGATAGACTTGAAAGGACGGACTTTAAAACAGGAAATAACTGGGAATGATCAGGAAGTTCAGCCAGTTAATGTGATAAATATTGTTTATTGGCTCAGACCAGATAAAAACCCCGAAGCTGACGGTCGCTCCAAGAGCCTGTTTGTCGACTGATGAGCTCCGAGTTCTTAATAACGACGAAAAAATGTATTAATGAAGCCAAAAAAACTGATTCTATCACTCTGACTGTTTTGCTTTATATATTTGTTTTTGCTTTTGTTGCTTTTGTTTGTTTACATGACGTTTAATCAGCTCCAGAGTTATGTGCTGCGTTAGCTTGTAAAAAGATCAACTCGGCTTTTGCTGAAGAAAATGTCATAAATTTAATGATTATGAACCAAAGTCTCATAAGTTGTGTGTGTGGTTTATTTTTTTCTCTCCATGATTTTAAAGTGGATTTACTGATACTTCTCTTTAATAGATCACTAAGAAACTGGCGTCTTTGTAAAAGGGAAGGTTGATTTTTTTTTTTTTACAGCATGTTTGTGGTTTAAACAGGAATCATTTCGAGATTAACGGATACACATTTTGACACATTACTCTATCCCTTGGGTGCCATGTTTTAAAAAGGTATTTTCTATTTACTACTATAAGAACAGCAGCTTTGTAAGCATTCAATCAATCAGATGCCGTGCATTTCCACCTTAACAAAAGGTATTTTATCTTGAAAAACATTCCTGACTGTGTTCAATCAGCCCTCCAGTCGTCTTATATCTGCTTTTATCTGACATGTGGACACTATTTCTTTAAACTATGTGATCCGGCTGCCCTGGATAATAATAATAATAATAAAAAAACAGACATACACACTGCAGAATATCTACTACTGCAGTATTTATATAAAAAAATATATATATAGTATTTACCCCATGTTTGGATTCTGAAGGACCCCCATTATTCTCTGGATACGGTCCATGGCGACGCTTTCCTGGAAACTGCTGAGACCTGCAGGAGGAAAAAAAAAAAAAAAAAAAGAAAGAGAGAGAGAGAGAGAGAGAGAGAGAGAAATGAGCGCTGAGCATGAGGAGAGGAGGCACGTGGCTCTGAATCTTGAGCACGGTACCAATTATGACCTCTCCGCTGTGTCGTCATGCTCGTCGGCTTTTATTCTTTGAAAGCCTCGACTACGCTAAAACCACAAACCGCCAGCAGCTTGATTCACTTAAGAAACCCACAACAACAACAACAGCGGCGGCGGCGTCATTAGAAGATACAAGTTACGCTTTACAGCCGACAGATAACTTCTCTTAATCTGCTCCTGTTTGTAATCAGATTCTCCAACATGACTCACACTTTTATAAAAAAAAAAAAAAAGAAGGGGGGGGAGCAGGTCTATTTATCTTTTTCTGGAGCTTTCAACCACATCTCAAAAGTTCAGTTGTCATCATGTGACCCACGTGAGAAACATCAGTTACGTAATGACAACTGAGCCGTCCTGAGGAAGAGCATGGCGAGCAGAGGAAAGCTCATAAATGGACCTCGAGTTTCAAGATTATTTTTTGTCAAAGTACTGTTTCTAATAAAGAATTACACTTCACACTAATATTTATCAATTTGTGAATGTGGATCTGTGTTAAAAACAATCATAAATCCTTTTTGTAAGTAGAAAAAAAGCCCCTAAAGATGTGCTAAATATGACTTTATAACATTAAATATTACTGAATAAATAACCCACAGTCAAAGTTAAAGTGTTAAAGAAACATCAAAACCTCGGATCATCTGGATCAGATTTGATTGACGGCGTTCTGGCAACATGAGGGAATAACCCAAAACTGTCATTTTGATTCAAATGTTGCCAAACTGTGATTGGTGCACAGAGGCACTAAGCCCCGCCCACTTCAAACCAGTGAGGAAAGCTCAGAAATCCCCAAAAAATCAAAACTGTTGTAACTTTAGCAGAAAAATAATAACAACAAGCCGACTGAGGGAATATGTTTGAGCTGATTGGTCGACAGAAAATTAATCAGCAACTGTTTTGTTAATTGTTTTTTTATTAATTGTCATTTTTAGCCATTTTAGCCGTCAGTTGGTCAGAACAACACTGTGGTCCAAACTACAATATTTAAACTATTGGACAGATTTTCACGACATTTTGTCCAGACGTTCATGTTCCTCAGAGGATGAATCCTAATCACTCTGATGACTCTGACTTTTGTGTTTGTTTGTTTTTTTTTTTCAGTGAAATGTCTGAACAACTGTTGGATGGATTGTCGTGACATTAGTGCAAACATTCATTCAGGATGAATCTTAATAACAGACTCCTCCTCTACTGCCGTCATCTGGACGAAGATACTTTAGTTTATGACTAAAATATCTTCAACTAAGAAACTAAAATATCAACGATGTTCCCATCAGCCTCAGCTGTACGTTGTGTTTTGTGGTAATTAGCAAACAGTTAGCGTGCTATACACATTACACCTGCTTAACTTCAACATGTTAGCATAGCATTTTATCTGGTGTCTTTTTTATTTATTCTAATTTCATTTTATTCTACTTTTATTTCACTTTATTTTATGTCTTTGACTGTGAAGCACTTTGTAACTGCTGTTTCTGAAAGGTGCCATCTAAATTGCATCGTCATGATGAGCATTAGCATGCTAACGTTAGCTGTTAGCTCACAGCCTCATGGAGCCGCCAGCATCTCTGAATGTCTGAATTATTTTAGTCTCAAACGTTCCTGTATTCCAGCTTCACCAAATGTGAGAATTTTCTGTTTTTCTTTGTCTTATAAGATATTAAGCTAATGTTATTAGCTAAGGGCTACTAACATTAGAAGACATTTCTAGACGACTCTTAAGACGTCTTGTTTTTTTGTTTTTTTTACTTTGTTGTGCCATTTTGATAGACGAAATGAAAAATTAATCAATCGAGAAAATAATCAGATTTCAGAGAGTTTAAAACCTTTCTGACTTCCTGCAGCTACTTCATGATAAAAGCTCATTTTCACAATTTCATTTCTGAATTAATAATTTCATAAGAGATACAACTTACGTTTGGTTGCTGACTTTGTAAAATATTTCTCAGTTTTTCTATGTAGTGGTTTGATGTAACTTTAGAAATGTGTATAAAACTATGACCGTTTGGTGTTTGGTGCATTTCGGGTGATTATTTAATTGAGAAAATATCTTCAGATGATTAAAGGGACGCGTTTACTGCGGCGAGTGAATCACACACTTTCAACAACAAAAGTAGCGAAGCCCAAACTCGACTGATGACTGAACCCGTCTCATATTTTTGGCAGCGACGTTTGCGTGCAGGAAGGAAAAGCAAACAGCCGCTCTTAAGTCCATATCTCACCTAAACTGTGTGCACAACCGAGCGTCTTTGATCCGCTCTTTCATCTGTGAAGCAGTCTTAGTTTAAAACGGATGTTAAATGACTCGTGAGGCCTTTGATCCCTTTTTCCCCCCCTTTCTCTTCCGCTACTGTAGTTTCCAGTGTGAGTCTTTTTTACTGAGGACTTTATTCTCTGATTGAACACCTTAACGGAGAGAAGAGATCTTTTGAATCACAAAGTGAATCAAAAGGAAGAGAAAAACATCTCCGGCAGCTCAGAAATGCTCATGTTTAGATAAATGCTGTGTTTAATTAGATATTTTATAGTTATAAACATAAAAACACAACATGTGCAGACTCCTCTGGGAGTGATGCAAGAGTAAGGAAACCGGCATGAAACTCACAGCGAGGTGACACTTTTATTTTATTTTTTTGCTTTATTTGTTTTCTGTGTGAAAAGAAACAGAACCGAGAGGAAAAAACTAATTCAGACCAGAGCTGAAACACAACTACAGGTCTGAGAATACCTTAAAAGAAAGATCACATCTAGTTCAGTCTGTTCTGTCCTGATCTCTTCTTCAAACTCACTGGACACGAAACCAGAGCTTCATTCAGGCTGCGGCAGTGAACTCAGTGTTCTGTCGAGCTACATTTAGCGATACTTGGCACAGTCTCACATGTTGTTGATGACTCATCGATGCCGGTTTTATGAAAGCTTTTTTGAAACTCTTGTTAGACAAACTATGAAAATGTTGGACAGCCCGAGTGAAGAAATCAGGACCAGCGTTTCTTTGTTGTTCGAGACGTTTTGGCAGTGAAGAAGATACTTTAAAAGATTCAACTGACTCTGATACTGTTACTGCCAAACTAGATTTACCGTGTTTGATGTTGTACCTGAAATGACATTTTGTGGAAGTTTACAGGAAACACAAGTCTTTAAGTAAAAGGATGGGGGGAGGGGTGGGAGTATAGGTGTGAGGCTGCTGCTGCCCAGGAAGCAGCTTTTATTATATGTTTTTAAATGATTTTATCACCTGCTACTCTTTTAATGGTTGGGTAATGTAGAGGTGCAGATGCAGCCTGAGGTATCTGTATTTTTTAAATGTTTTAATGGGTCTTATTGTGATTTTTTTTTGGGTTGCTGAAGGAAAAAAACACCCAAAACAGCTCAAAAGTCAGAACATTTTATATTTGTAGAATCTATTTTAATCATGTTAACTTTGGGCCGGGTCTTAATAGTGCTGTTTTTGTGTTTTTTTACAGGCACACACTTGCTGCTGTTTATTTTAGGGGTTAAGTTTAGTTTTAATTGGCATTTATTTGTTGCTTTTAGAGCCGGTTTTTTAACCGTTTGTTTTAAAGGTTTCTTTCTAGTACCGCTGGTTTGGTTTGGCGGAGGCCTCCAGTCACAGGACGAGCTGGGAGCTGACTCACCTGTGATGGTTCGGGGTGTGTGTCGGCACATTATGTAGTCGGCTTTATGTAGTTTGTGGTGTTTTCTGTTTTTGTTTTTTACAGATAGTGAACTCCCAGTTTCTCTCACTGCGGTTTGGTGGACGTCAGGCCGCAGTACGACTGTCTATCAGCTCCCTTCTCTAGCTTTGCTTTGACTGTTTTATAGATTTTAAAGTGGTTTTAATAAAAGTCTGTTATGGTCTGACCCACACTGACTGTCTCGGCTTCATCACTGGAGCTAAACTTTTACATTTAGAACTAATTAACCTCCACATGTTGACAGTTTTGGACTCTAAACCTTCTCTGAGATCGATATCTCTCCTGTGTCTGTAGACGCTAAGTGGGCTGCACTTACGCGGCGCCTTTCTGCTCTTCCAAACCTCTCACAAAAAAGCACTTTTTACACTTTATACGAGCTCCACATTCACTGATGGCGGCAAGCTATGCTGTGCTGGCGCGGCCGTCGGAAGCAATTTGCATTTCGGTATGTTGCCCAAGGACACTTCGACATGTGGACGGGAGGAGCCGGGGAATTGAACCCACGATTAGCGGACGACCCGCTTCACCTCCCCGAGCCGAAGTTCATACTGCACTTTACAACCCACAAGACTTGTTTAGAGTAAAAAAATGGAGTGGATTCTTCTACATTTACAGGCTTTTTTGTAAAAAAAAAATCATGTTTGTGACTTGACAGACTGATCGATCAATCGTTAATCTATCAATCTATCTATTTATCACTGTGTAGACATGTAACAGATAATAGTTTAATACAGATACTATACGTGGATTTACACTGACATGACGTTTAAACAGCAGGTGCATCAACAAGCTGTGTTTGAAACGGGAACGGGGATCTATGGCGCCTCCTGTGGGGCGTCAGCAGGGTGAGAGGGGTCAGAGGTCATTAATTTATTGGTCTTTTTGATCGTGCGTTCGATGTGTAGTGATTCAAGTGCGTCCCTGTTCGGCTGCAGTGAAGGGATGGCAACAAAAAGAGGGAGTTTAAGCGCTAAAAAGACAAACTTTAACTAGAAATGGGCTCATTTGGACTCATTTGGACGGCTGAAGCTTCGTTTTAACTTGAAATAAATGTTTTGCACAGAAGGAAAAACACTGTTCAAGTGTTTTAAAAGAAACCCGGAGAATGAAATCCATCCAACAGCTCATTTATATTTCACTCTGGACCTTAACGTTGGACCGACCGACCAACCGACATCCGGTGGAAATAATCGTCCCACTTTGTGTCGGCATGATGTGTTTATCTTCAGCGGTTTGAACGTGTCCATTAACCAACCTGCTGCTGCTGCTAAACTGAGCTTACAGGAGGAGGTGTGTGTGTGTGTGTGTCTGTGTGTGTGTGTGTGTGTGTGTGTGGGATTATGGAGACGTGGGATTAGACACTTACGTTCGGAGTACCTGCCTGATCTCAGGCCGCGCAGGATGGACGACAGAGGCTGGACGTAGCACTGCAGCTCCGTGCACTGTGTGTGTGTAGAACAGGATAATGAGGTTAAAACATTCATGCTCTCAGCGCTGCGCCACGTTAAAGTGCTTTCTAATAGCCACTTAAGTGTGTCTATCCACAGCGAGGCGTTGCTTCTGGCCTTCCTAAAAACTGCATCCAGGATTACATAAGTCTGTAATGAGCAGCTTGTGTGTGTGTGTGTGTGTGTGTGTGTGTGTGTGTGTGATTCACAGCCCTTAAATTTCTCATTTTGTCAAGGACATATTGATTTCCAGCTGAGTGACTGATTACCCATTTAAACCCGCTCCCATTTGATGCCATTAGTCTCGTGTTACCACAGAAGGTAAATGTCCGCGGGCGCTTCAATAAAAAAAAAAAAAAAAAGAAGAGGTCGCCATTAACAGCTGACAGGAGCTAATGGAGAAACTGATAGCAATCAACGACTTCACACGTGTCTCGCCGAGCTGCTTCTTCTTCTTCTTCTTCTCCTCTCAGCGTCGCTCTGACAGTCAGCCGCTGACACCAGACTACCCTGGAAAGCCGGCACCATCGGATCCTCTTACACCGCCTCCTCCCTCCCCGCAGCTACTCGCCGTTTTACTTTCTAGTAAAAGTTTCTCCCTTCTCGCTCCTGTGAGCTTCTCGCTGCAGTGCATTCTGGTCTATTTCCTGCTAAACTGTAGGAGGAGAAAACTTGCTTTCTGTGCTTCTTCTGCAAAGATTCAAACACACTAAACAGCCAAAAGTATGAGGACGTGTTCACCAGTTACTTTAAAAATCGACAGCAACTATTTTGATAATCAAATAATCATTTTAGTCTTTTTTTAAGAGAATATTTGCTGGTTGAAGCTTCTCAAACGTGAGAATATGAAGCTCCAAACATGTTGGACTGTTCATCAGACCAAACAAGACGTTTGAAGAGGTTCTAGCAGGCGTTTCATAGACAAATTATTAACTGATTAGTCAGTAAATAATCAGCAGATTAATCTATAACGCTCTACTTTTGCTCTGGACACCTGATGTGAATCTTTTTACAGCTTTAAACCATATTTAGCTTCTAATCTTAAAAAGCTTCTCTGTGGAGTTTCTGACCTTTTACCTTTTTTATTGTCGGGTTTTTTTCCCAACAGGCGCATCGTCCCTCTCTTTTTTTTTTTTGTTTGTCTTCTGCACACGTACAACGAGGACGCTGACGGACGCAGGAGACACGACTCGCAGGTCCTGCCAATTCACGTCTCGCTGTTCCAGAGATCTGCAGGTGGCCGCAGCGAGCCAAGAAATGCAGAAAAACGCAGCGACAGAGGCGGGAAAACGAGAAGAGTGCGAGTAAAGATGGCTGTAAACAATGCAGGGTTTTAAAAATCAGCTTTTCAAATGTTTTCTAAAGGAAGGAAATTCAGTCCGAGACCTCCGGGATGCACACAGACTGTTTGGATGAGTAACGCCGAATGTAAAAATAACTTTTGTTTGTTTATGAGAAAACTCCGCAGAGTGTAAAGTTAGTGCTCAGTTAGTTTAACGTTATAACAAGTCGGTTTCCCACTAACCCTCCAGCTGAACCGTCTGTAATTTTACTATAATACGCTTGTCATTTTATCAAAATATTGTTGCAGAGCGTCACATTTAAAGTGCAGCGTTGCTTCTAGTATGGGACAGAAAGCCACAAAAATGAAAATCTGGTTCCTTTTCTAACCGATTCTCCATGACGACAGACAACAAGATAAAAAAAACTAAACACCTGCTCAGGAGAGGTGTAAATTATAAGTTGTTTTTAATCTAAGTTATATAATTTCCTCCACTAGGATCAAAACTAAAGCTGCGTTTGAATCAGCAGCTTCAAACATCTGGTGGAAAATCTGCCCTGAGAGAGAAGAAGCAGATTAATAAAAAACACTCACATGTCGGCGCGACGTTCAGCTGCAACGATCAGTCGATTAAAATCAATCGGTTGATAACTATCTGATTAAAATCGCCGACTGTTCAGATAACCGATTAAACGTTTGGAGTCACGTTTTTTTTTAAAGATTCCAGCTCCTCAGATGTGAATGTTTTCTGGTTTCTTCGCTTCTCGGTGACGTTAAACTGAACTTTAGGTTGTAAAATGTCAAACATCTGGAGACGCCGTCTGGAGCTTTTTCACTATTTTTCTGACGATTTCTAGACAAAACAACCGATCGATTCATTGATAATCATTAACAGCAGCCGTAATCCGGTCGTCCACATACTTCTGGCCATGCAGAGCGCTGCAGAAGAGCACTGATGCTCTAAAACTTTCCTGCACATCTACTGCGACTAACCTACATGTCAGATATCTGCAGTTCAGCCGTTTAATGTTTAAACCATCAGGAGAAACAAAAAGGCAGAGCAGCGGAGGATCGTGTTGAGCGACTCGAGGTGAAGATTTCAGAGCGTGTGCCAGACGTTAATCCTCACCGAGAGGCCCGATAGCGTCTGTGTGTTATCTCACCTTGTGCGAGAACAGTTGGTTTTCAGTGTCTGGTTGAGTCTTTTCACAGAGTTCGTCTAGAGCAGCGGCTCTCTTCCTGACCGCGTGATGCTTCGACTCCGCAGAGAGCGTCTGCTGCTGCTGCTGCTGCTGCTGCTGACAGATGGAGGTAAATCCCTGAACTGGACTGACTGTCGGCGTCTCCAGAGGGGCCGGAGAGTCAGCGTCGGCCCCCCCGCAGTCGCTCCTCCTCCTCTTCCTCCTCTTCTGGGTCGCTCCGGAGAGGAAGCAGCTCGAGGGGGATTCTCGAGACGATGCGGTTGTCGATGACGACGACGATGATGACGACGACGACGGTGCCGCGCGCTGAGGGCTTCGTCTCTCCGGCGGGCTGTCGTAGTCGTCCTCGTCGCTGGCGAGCCAGTCAATGGAGTAATCCGAGTCTGAGGTCGACATGGTGACGTTAGATTATCAGCCAGCAGAGAGCATCACGGACCTGCCGCCAGAAACAACAAACACACAGCGATGTAAATAAAACAAACAAACAACAACAACAACAACAACAACATGGCAGAAACGTTCAGAAGTGTGAATGAAACTATTTTCTAAAGCTGCAACTAACAATCCTCATTATCGATTAATCTGGATTATTTTCCTGATCAAACGATTTGTTGTTTTGTCTGTAAAATTATGAAACAAAAGTGAAAATGTTTGTTTTATTCAACAACATAAACATATTTAGTTTATTATCATGTGTGACAAAGTCAAAAAAAAAGCAAATCTTCAGATCTGAGAGGCTGAAAACAGAAAATATTCAACATTTTGCTTAAAAAGTGACTTAAATTAAATCGATTAATCGATTAATTGTTGCTCTTTTACTGTTTTCATGAATCCAATAATCACATCAGATATTTTTTTGGTTCCAGTTTCTCAGACGGGAGCGTTTGATGTTTTTATCTTTGTCGTACACGATCGTAGATTTAATATCTTCAGACTGTTGGTCAGACAAAACTGAGAAATCGAGATTAACAGAGAAAATAATCTCGGTTAATCTGTAATCATAGGGCCGTGATATGAGACTAGATATCCTATTTTCTTGGTTTTAAAAGCTGCGTTCCACTAAAATTATCAAACAACAGTGAAAATGTCTGTTTTATTCAACAACATAAACATATTTAGTTACTATCATGTGTGACAAAGACAAAAAAAAAGCAAATCTTCAGATCTGAGAGGCTGAAAACAGAAAATATTCGCTTGAAAAGTGACTTAAAATGGTTGCAAATCAATCAATTAATCAATTAATTTTTGCATTTTTACTGTTTTCATGAATCCAATAATCACATCAGATATTTTTTTTTAGTATCAAACTGGTTCCAGTTTCTCAGACGGGAGCGTTTTTATCTTTGTCGTACACGATCGTAGATTTAATATCTTCAGACGGTTGAATCTCATTAATCTGTATCGTAGGGCCGGGCGATATATCGATATTATACTGATATCATGATATGAGACTAGATATCCTATTTTCCTGGTTTTAAAAGTCAAATTATGTAATTTTCTTAACTTAAACTCTTCCAGCTGTTCTATTATTTGCTTTTACACACTTAAGTCATTAAATCCACATTACTGATGATTATTAATCTGAAATCTAACTGTGTAAATGTTTCATTAAAGCCGATATTGATCCCAATGATACTGTCGCAGCATCGATATCGAATCGATTTGGTCAAAAAATATCGTGCCGCTCGATTTCGTCCAGCTTTAGCCGCCGCTCTGCGGGGTTCTGGTTCCTATCAGAGTCCAGAGGAGCCAGTTTCCGGGTTCATCAGAACCAGGATGAGGACTCTTTAAAAACAAGGATGTTGTCTTTAGAAGCACAAAACAAAAAACACACAAGATGCTCCAAGATCCTGATTATATCTGAATTTAATCATCACAACAAGGAACAATATCACTGATTGTTTGTTCCTGAGATTCAATGATGTTTATTTTAATGTTTATTTAGCAACATTTCTTCACGTCAGACACTTTAAAAGATAGAAATCCACAAAATGTCTCATTAAATCCTTCATAGTGTGTAAATATGTTGTGTTTTATAGTCTATTAGAGGGCTGGCAGCACTAAAAACTCAACTATATACAGTCTGGAAAGCAGTTAAGTAGCATAAAAAAATCATCTTAATCCAAACTGTTTGACAAATATCATAAACTGTATTTATATATTGTGTATCAGCTCGTTCCAACTCCTCATTTAATCTACAAGTTATGATGTTTACGAGTGAAATAATTCAATCCAAGACATTTCTCACACACACACACACACACACACACACACACACACACATCTCCCTGAAAAGAAAAAAAATCTGCCTTATTTAGTGTTTTTGGAAAGACGAGGTTTTTGTGGGTTTAGATTGTAACGACATGACTGACGCAGCGGCGGGTCAGCAGGGTGAAGAGAGAGAGAGAGAGAGAGAGAGAGAGGAGAGCTTCAGGGGAACTCAAGACGGAGAGATCAATAGTTAAAGAGGTTAAAAAACAAGCTGTTGTCATTTTTAGAACAAAGACTGGACGTACAGGACGGTGAAACGTCTGAGACGAGTTAAAATAAGAATCCACAAGTGAACTGGTGCATTAAAATTAGAAAAAAAAAGACTAAACTGAAGCTTTAACAGCTGAGAAATGATGCAAAATTCAAACCAAATCTCTTCATTTCACAAGATTGACACATGAAGTCCAATATAACAGTCTAAGATAACCAAAAACAGGCGATAAATAAATAAAATTAAAGTAAGAGAGCCTTATATTTCTCCACCTGAGCTACAGTATCTTCCTGATAGCTGCTTATCCTTCAACCTGACAGCTATATTCTTGATTATTTATTCATTTGGTCACTAAAAAAGGCAAAAATCACCCCAAAAACCTTAAAGACAACAAAGAAAACAAGCAAATATTCACATTTGAGTGGGTTTGCTACCAGTTAAATGACTGACTGAGCGTTTCAAATATAATCCAGCTCAATTATTGGATGAAATGTGGAAAACTTTAAAAAATTGTCTGGGCTCGCTGTGGAAATGTTGACCCATGACCCTTCAGTATTTCTTAAAAAAAATTCCTGCCTTCAGTTTTCTGGATTTCAGCCTAAACATCCGCCGCATGTGACGAACATTTACTGCACAGCTTCCTGAAATAATGACTGAACACACACACACACACACACACACACAGGCCAGTAAGATTAAATAACCTTCCTCTTCTTCTTGCCTCTATCCAAATGGGCAGGTCGTCTAACATTATGTAAGAAAAAAAACACACACACACACACACACATCCAAACACATGGACCTGTTTCCCTTCAGCCTGTCAGTTCACATGCAGACTCACTTTGCTGATGCAACGACAAGATCTGTGGCTTCATGCGTAATCTTCTTTTAACTCCCATTAAAACCAGAACACACACAGAGAGAGCAGAGAGAGAGAGAGAGAGCGCAAATGCACCATCATAGTGTAATTATGCAATAAATAAATAAATAAAATAACGCAGGAAGTTGAGCAGGCAGACCTGCATGTTCAAGCGAGGTGCAGAAGCCGCAAACATCACCTCCAAAAATCCGTCTTTTTTTTTGCGCAGCAGCAGCAGCGACAGCACCTCCACGGCTCGATTCTCTCTTATAATACTGAGCTTATTATAATAATAATAATAATCCAGGTGAGTGTGAGTGAGTGAGAGGAGGAAGAGGAGGAGGAGAGGAGAAGAAGAGGCGACCGTCACTTACCAGAAGTGGACCCGTGTGCGGACGCGCAGACGGCACCGAGCGGACTGATGATGGAGTGAAACCCAGCGCGCAACACGCAGGAGGGCAGGAGTCCCATCCAGCCCGTGCAGCCTCTCCCTGGGCAACGTGTCCGAGAGGGGCGGGGCACAAACCCTCGCTCCGGTCCTCACTCACTCACCCACCGTCACACACACACACACACACACGAGAGAGAGAGAGAGAGAGAGAGAGAGAGAGAGAGAGAGAGAGAGAGAGAGAGAGAGAGAGAGCAGGAAACCGGCTTCACACGTCTGCGTCAACCGGACATTTATGGAGGGAAAAATAAATAAAAGATGGGAACAAAAAAAAAAAAAAAAAAAAAGTAGGCTACGCACGTGATCACTCTGGTCGTGACGAAACAGTGTAGCGCGTCACCACGTGTGTCCTTTCAATTAAAGTCTCCCATTGGATCAGAGTCGCACTGCAGCACGTGACGAGAGAGAGGGCTAATTAATGCTGCGTTTAAGGACCTCCCGGAAGTCTCAGTGTCACATTTACAGTAGATTATTATTATTATTATTATTATTATTATTATTATTATTATTATTATTAATAATAATAATAATAATAATAATAATAATAATAATAATATGCATGTAGCAAGTTACACAATTATTTATATAAAATTACATGTGACAGTAAAGAAGGTTTATTTGTATACATTTCAACAACGAGTGCTTAACATGGAGCATAAAAGGCGTCAAGATAGACTATAAAAAGGCAACACAAGTAAAAAAAGACGTTTAAATAAATGTTTGGAAATAAAAAGAGAAGCTAAAAATGAAATAAAACAGGAGAATAAAAGTTACAGTAAAATATTAACCCTCAAACAGACAGTCGGTCTTCAGCTATGATTTAAAAGAACTGAGAGCAATTAATCCATTATGATAAAATGAAAAAATACAATAGAAGATACTGAAAAAAATAATAAAATCAATAAAAAGCAAGTCTCCTCTGGCAGGTTATTTCCACACCTGAGTGGCCTGAACAGGCTAGTCACACTTTATCAGCCATAAAACATCATATTGTCAACAATAAAATAACACAAGCTAACATAAGCAGCTACTAGAAGCTAAACTGTGGTAATTAAACTTCAAAAATGACGAGGCGAGACTCTGTCTTTGTACTGAGAGATGCTTCTTTAGTGAATCAAAAAGGTTGTACATGTCAACTGGAGCTACACAGCTTGACCGCTAACAACAACGTGGTTCAACTCTTCTTCTTCTCTTCTTAAATTGTCTGCACAACTTATTCCCTTTCTCCAAAATAAAATACTATGTAAATAAAATGTCTAATATTCTTTTAAGTGCATATTTAACACACATCAAATTAACTGTCTGACATGAATTATTAACTTAACTAGTAAATTTAGTTCCATCAAATAAAGTCACAACATAAACAAAAACAGCGGAATAGACATTAATAGCCGGAAATGACTTTAGGCTCAAACATTTTAAAGAAATGGTTTGACGTTTTTGAGAAATATTTGCTTTCTTGCACAGAATTAGAGGAGATCGATGAGTCTGAGCGTCGAGTAACGTTACGGAGCTACATGCAGGAAGCTAGCTTAGCTTAGCATAAAGACTTGAAACGGAGGGAAACAGCTAGCATGGCTCCGTTTAAAGTTCATGAACTAAACAACAAACACATCTGAAGCTCCGGTTATGACCATGCTGTCATTTGTTTGTTTAATCTGTAAACTAGCAAAAAAAAAAAAAAACAGCTATTTGTGGTTTCAGAAGGAGTTACGTAGTTCGTAACGATCTTGGCGAACAGCAGCGGTGACTTCCTGGAGTCTTGTTGTCACCGTGAGGTTGCCAGGCAACCAGCGGAGACACTGTAGAGAAGCTGTGGCCTGATGTTCATCTGTTGTTCATCAAGAAGAAGAAGAAGAGAAAAAAAAAGTCAGATATACGTCACACTGAAATGTTTTCATTTTTTATTTGGAACGTGTTTCAGTCTGTAATCAATGTTAGAGATGATTAGGCAAAGAAGAAAGGGAGAAAAAAGGAAAACAACTATTTAAAAAAAAAAAAGAAAAGAAGAAGAGAAAAAAAATGTTTTTAATGACGTTCAGAGCAGCTGCTCTCTATTACAGAAACATGTGAATTAGATCCATATTGGATGATTCAGCGCTTCACGTTTTACATCCGAAGCCAACGTTCAGTGCTGATGCAGAAAAATAGATTTTCCTTTATGCACTGAGGCGGAGAGTAAGTGTGCGTCTGCTTCCCATCACACACGTACAACTTAACATTTGTTTGGTTGGTTGTTGTTTTTTTGGGGGGTTTTTTGTAGAGACGTTCATGGTCCCCAGAGGAGGAAACATACAGATTTTTCCTCTAGCGCCACCAGCAGCTCACAGTTTTCACTTTTGCGGTGAAATATCTCAACATTTATAAACTATACTGGTACAAAAATGGACACAAACAATCCTGCAATCCTGTAAACATATAATACCAATAACACTGAAGCTTGAGCCTTGACGATGTTTAGCTGCTAACGTGCTAAACATAGAGCCTGTTAGCATGTGTTAGCGTTTAGCTCAAAGCTGCACAGACCCTTTCCGTCTTATTATTACCCTTAACAGTTTATTTATTATGTTCCATCACTCCGCGAAGCACTTTGTAACCATTAAGTGCTACAAAAATAAAGATATCATTATTGTTATTAAGTTATTATTAACATTATTATTAACTGAAACCGCAGTCTTTCCTCAAGCATGCTTCACTTGCCCAATCCAAACAAACCATAATCATACACACACTAACAGAGTCACTCGGTTAAGATTTTATCCAGTTTGGATCAATTTAGTATGAAATAAAACATTATTTTGACTCAATGTTCCACGCAACAAGCTAAAAACTGTCACCAGGGTATTGGTTTTCGGTACAAAACAACATATTTATAGCATTCAAAAAGATACACAAGTTATTAACAATCAATAACAAACTGTGATAGATTTTAACAAGCTTTAATTTGGGTGAATAATCCAACAATAAAATGGAAAACAGCCTCGTGTGTTGAGTGGCTTTCTGGGGCAACATTATACTGGTGTTGTACTGGTGTAATATGGATCCAAACTGGTTAAAATTTAAAGTGTTTGGTTTATTTGCCACCATTGTTCTCTCACCTCTCAAATGTTTTGAGGTCGCTGCTCGGACAGACGGACCTCTCAGAGTTTGTTTCATAAACTGGACTCGCCCGCCTCGCCGAGCATGTTTTAAACTGACTGGAGAAAAGGATGAGAAAGACATACGGGCCCCATGTTTCCTGTTTGTGGCTTCACCGCCAAATGATCTGCGGTAAGCGAGAGAGCAGCAGGAAGTGTTCAAACTGTTCAATCAATACTATTTTAAAAAAAAAAAAAGACAGAAGAGAGAAGCTTGTTCAGTAAATGAACGGTGAAGTAAAGGAAGAATATGTGTTATAATGAAACTTTCCTGCACATGTTTGAGTTTAAAACTGTTTAAACCTGAGAGGAAAGAGAAGATAAAGCTTTATTGATCCTCAGGAGAAGAAACAGAAAGAGACGAATACAGAAAGTAGAAAAGAAATATGCAAATCTAACCTTATTCACTTCTTTTCTCTCTTATCTATTTGATTTATTGACTCATCATTCTTCCTTTTCTGCAGCTTTTTTTTCTGTAATTTTGATTCCAGTCGATCAACAGCAAATCAATCGTCGACTATTTTTCATAACTGATTAATCGTTTTGTTTTTCCAGCTTCTTTTTCTTCGGCGTTGTTGAACGTTGGTTCACTGGAGCTTCTGTTTTTTTTTATTATCACTATTGTTTAATATTTCACAGACTGAACAATTAAATCAGTCAACAGAAAACATGAATCTTTAGTCGCTGCCTTTGTCAAATAAACCGGTTGTGTCCAAAACTTTTCTCTGGCTGAATGAATTATTGAATTTATCGAACTCGAAGGTAAAAGTCAAAACAGCTTCAGCGACACACTGCTGACCTGGGGTGTAGTTCCCCTTCCCTTGTGTCCTCTCCACTTTTAATTATTATTTTTCTGTTAAAAGCTACTGTTTGAGCAGCCAGATCAGATTCTGGCTGAGAAGCTGAGCTGCTGATTTTAAGGCTCTGATATCCGTAAAGAAACGACCACAGACACGAGCAGCAGCCTGCTGAAAGTACATTTCGGCGTCTGTGGACAGGGAACTATTGCAGAAATGCACACAAGTTTAAAGTCTTTCTCTGGAGAAGGGGATGAAAAGAAAGAAAGGACATGTGAGCTGACTGATTGGAAGGATATAAAGTACTGTGCAAAAAGTTTTATGCACCCTGGATGTTTAGATAATTATCTGTTATGCAACACCATCAAGGGAGGCGACTGATCGCTCCCAAATGTATTCATGACATGACGACGACCCCGAGCGAACACAACTGGAGTCATAAAGAGCTATTTTCAGCAACGAGGAGAAATGATGAGTCCTGCGACAGACAGTTCTGGTCCGGCCCCCCGCAGAGTCCTGATCTCAACCTCATGGAGACGGTTTAAGATAATAAATCCACTCTTTCTCCAACAAACCTGCCTGTAAGTTATCATGAAAAACTGTGTTTCTGCTGTTTACTCGACTTTGGAAGAAGTTGATTGACAGATTAAAACAATTTATAGCAAGATTTTATTGTCTAAAACTTTTGCACATGTACATGAAGTTTAGTAAAGTTATGAGTGTAACTGTAATCTCATTTCTAGGGCTGCAGTCTGCTGGTCAACTAGTCGATTAGTTGGTCGATATGCTCTCGTCCAACTAAATTCTCATTGGTCGAATAATCTTCGTGTTACTTTCATAAAGAGAAAAGTGCTACATCAGCAGCTTTCCAGGATTAATCCATTATTTCCTGTGGCGGGGGGACAGACTAACAAACTACCTGTGAAAAAAAAACGGAGGTGTATTCAAAACACCCCCTGCTGTTTTCACAACTTTGGACTCGCCCAAACTAACAGAGACTTCTGGGTCTAACTGTTCTCAACGGTTACTGAGCGTCAGGCCAAAAAATATGTTTTAATGGCAGAATTAACGCCAAATATCTTCTCATTCAGAAATATTTAGCGTTTGGGAGTCTGTGCAGCGCTGTTCAGGACGTGAGTTAACCGCTGTGTCGTTGCCTGGGAAACGAGCAACTCTGTTAAGTTATACTATTTTAGTCGACCAAGATTTTCTTTGGTTGACTACAGCCCTACTCATTTCCTTGTCCACCAGAGACACCTCACCTTCCCTTTTGTCCTTTCTAATTATGATGTCTAGACCTCTTCACATTTACTCTCTAGGTCTGCGGGACGTCTCCAGTGTGAACCACATCCACCCTAGAGGGGTCGGTTCGGTTCCCACAGAAAACCACAAGCTGTGAATACACATCTCAGGTATAAATGTTTAGCTCTCCCCCAACCATTTCTTATTTTTCATATCTATTTCTAACTTGTGGCACATGTTCTTACACTATGGATGTTTTTATGGTCTTATTTAACTTCCTTCCTTCTTCCCCTGTTGCTATACTAAATAAACTTATTATTATATTCATGTTCATGGTCTCTCCTCATCCATCACTCACATGTTGAATGACCTTTTCTTTCTCTGAGAAGAAAAGAAAACCTTGAAGTCTCTGTTTCATTCTTCACCAGCAGCAGCAGTAAATTTCCACTACATGGGTTAAACATCAGAAAGTGAAACTGCTTTTTCCGTTCTATTCTGGCACAATTTAGCGTAACGACCAACTTAATTACTGCCTGCATTATATATTAGGAACTGTTGTCCCTACATGTGTGTCAAAATGCAGGAAATGGGACTCAAATGGGTATTTTTCCTGGTTGACCTCCCTTTACTTTACTGTGTCTCCCTCCACAGTTTCACCCTTTCATGATCAGTATGAGTTATAACAAAGCTTTGTGCCTCTCCTCTGGCCTCCTGCCTCTCACTTCCTATCTTATCTAAACTTCTTTTTCACTGCCCGGCTGTACGGCGGCACACCGAGCGTATCAGTTGTCCCCCCCTCTTCACACACACACACACACACACACACACACACACACACACACACACACACACACACACACCCTCCTGCTCCATCTGCCCGGCAATGACTTGCACTTCCACTCGGCTTTAAAAGACCACTGAAACCACAATTGTTCAAGTGTGTCATATCCTGTTAGTGATAACATTATACTGGATAAGCAGGGGGAAGAAGGGAAATCTTGAACCCTTTTGCACATATTTTCCAACAATGGGCCCTTTACATTCAGCTATTCACTCAAGTATAATAAACAATGGGTTCATTTAATTATTTTTTTTCTCCAGTTTTTGCAAGAAGAGGGTTGGTTTTCGGTGGTCTGTGGCGAATATGAGTGTGTTTAACCTCATAATAAGTTATAAAGTGAGAATGATTGAACGCTCTGCTGTATGCTCTGTAGAAATAAAACATCTCGGTTGTTACACTGTTAACGTCGGGGGGATTTAAGTTAAAGGAATTAGTCTTCGTGCTACAGTAATAGTGGATGTTTAAGTGCAGCTGAGTCATCTGATGAGTCAGAGAAAATTCTCTGGCTTTGTGGATTTATCACTTTGACTGATCGCTGCTGGTGAAGGCGACAACAGAGCTGTTCAACCGATGACAGTTACATCACTTTCATAATAGTACGTTATCACAGGTGGAAAACTATGACACACACACACATATAATATATATGTACAGTGAAGGCACGTGTGGCTTTCTGATTACATGTGATAACTTTGTATAAGTTGCTTTGGAGAAAAAATGTCAGCCAACACAATGATTTTCAGATATTTCATGTGAACTGAAGGATCCTAAAAAACAAAAAAAGGCAGTAAACTTTTTCAGACATAACTAAATACATCAATAAATAATACTGTTAGTAGTAATATAACTATAATTAAGTGTCAAAATAGTAAGATGCACTATGTATGTATGATATGATGTTTATTGTGTGTTTCTGTTTAAAGCTCTAAGCTGTAATTACAGTGTTTCCCCCAGGGGAACAGCTACACATTTCTCCGTTTTCTATCTAGCCGTTTAGCATCGTCAGGCTAGGCTAACTCATTGTTGCTAACTTTGGAGCTAACCTTCACTTTTCCAGCAGTTGGGGAAACAACAGACGTGACTTTTCATGGTGTTGACAAGCTGCAGCGTTTATTAACTGACACACTGTAGTCTGTACTGTACATTTACTGCCAGACTGACAACTTACTGCTGCTGCTAACCGTTTCCTCTGCTCCGTTAGCATTAACCATTATTTCAGACGCTCCCTCTCTCTCTCTCGCTTCACCACTCACTGGCTTAGGAGTGACGCTACCTGCAGTTTCCATGGCAACGACACAGACGTTAACTGACTTTTCGTGACAGCCCTGCTCAACGGCTCCCAAACGCTATTGATTTAAGAATGAATGAATATTTGATGTTATTTTTGACATTCAAAAATATTTTTGCTGAAATATTGGATCACGTTGTACTATTATAGGGGAAACACTGAATTATTCCTCATTAAAATGTCTAAAAACAACTAGACCTATGTTCTATATGTTGTTGAGTTGTGTTCTTACATTATCCCAAATGTTTCCAACAGTTTTCAAACCCAGAGAAATCTGTCATTTTAATCAAAGTAACGGACCGTTTCATTTGGTGGCCTGTCAATGGCGTCATACCTCCTCTACCAAAGAGTATAGTGCACAAGATGCATGCGTCGGCGCCGTGTTTGTCCGCTACAATGGCGTCTAGCAAAGAGTAACTTACACACATACAAGATAATACATGGGCTTTGTTGTGCTTGTTCCACACAAACTGTTAGAAATGGACTTTTATTCAGTTTGAAGCCACATTTTCATGATAAATTTAGCTGGTTTTTAACTTGGGAACTTTTGTTATTGTTTTGATTGAGATGCCCAGCAGCGGAAATTACAAGTTGTGCATTTAATGTCTTAATTGGTAATGTAGCGTAATTATGTGCTGTATGTGTGAAATCTTTACTAGTAAAATACTATTTTTATTCCTCTGTATGCTTATAAACTATTTCAATAAGCTTTTTAACTTTATATATTTATTTCTAGGGTGTGTAACATCTGTCCCGGGAATATAGATAAAGAGAGAAAAAGAAGCTTTTTGGTGAATTCTGCCGCATTTAATTTAATATTTATCAATGTTCACTGTTCCTGTTAAATAAACCAGTTAATCAATACATAAAACTTGTTCTCAGCACACAGTAATCAATCATTTATTTATCTCCCGCGTTCCTTGTCGAAAATTTACAGGCTGTTTTTCTGCCCATATCTCCAGTTTACCGGTTGAGAGGACGGTGTGGTTAGATTACCTGAAAACACTGGTTGCATTAGCGCTTTAAGCTTTTAGCCGGAGCTAATTTAGTCATAAAACCGCACTGAAGCAGGTCATTTGTTAATAAACTGTGTGTCCTGCTGAACTGTGAAAAAAAGTCTTGTAACAGTAGCTGAAACGTTTTGTCTGGCGAGCTAATGCTAAGAAAGTTAGCCGGCTAAGACGTCACACATAAAACAAACATAACTGTAATAATTTTAAACACATTATATATGTGATTAAATGACACAGATGGTTCATTTTTGAACATTTTACACATGAAATGTCACAATTCATGTTCTTTTTTTTTGCTTTATTTACATTTTATTTTAAAGGTTTCAAGGAAAATAAACTACTGAAACAACTCACCTTTATCATATAAATGGTGGTGTATATTAGGCATTATAATCAATAATTAATTAACAAAATTGAGTACATTATTGAACAGTTACATTAATAAAGAACATAATGTATTACTGCCACATTTAGCAGACTGGAAGGCTACAGACAGATCAGACGAACATCGACTGAGCAAAAGGTCAAAACCAGCTGATATCTGATATTTAATGAAAGGCCCGATACATCAGCAGATTGATATATTGGTCTGACTAATCTCAGCATGAGTCAGGCCCTGTATATGTGTGTGTGTGTGTGTGTGTGTGTTGAGGGGGTGAAATGCTCTGACCACATAATCCCATTCATCCGTAATTAAAAGGGATTTTCAGTCGCTGCCCTCCTGCAGCGTCGGCTCTGAAAAGCTGGTGATCGATGCTTTGTCAGGTCTGATGATGTTCACTAAGTGAAGTCGTGTGGGAGCTTAACCCTGAAGTGCAAACACACAAACTTACTGTATTACTGTTGGTGTGTGTGTCTCAAAGCTGTGATCTGCCTCAATGATGGTCGACAGGTTTAGTGGAAAATACATTTACTCAAATATAATTTTGAGGTTCTTGTACTTTCCTTGAGTATTTCCATGTGATGCTACTTTATACTTTCTACTCCACTACATTTATCTGACAGCTTTAGTTACTTTTCAGATGAAGATTTGACACAATGGATAATATAACAAGCTTTTAAAATACAACACATTGTTAAAGATGAAACCAGTGGTTTCCAACATTTTTTGTCTTTTGACATCTTACAAAAAGCAGTGTGTAGTCGGGGTCACATTTCACATGTCTATGAGTTGTTAACAGCTCCACCAAATAGTGATTTTTCCCTCTAAACTTCTCACATGCTTTCATTTCAATAAATGTTCAAATGATCCAATATTTCAGCAAAAAAAAAAAAAAAAGTCCAAAAACTGAAAACAGATTTGTGTATCAGAACTTTGTTTTTTCTTCTTTCCTCTCCCATTAATCATCTCACGACCCCTCAGATTTATCTGCTGACCCTTTGGAGGGGCCCCGACCCCTAGGTTGGTAACCAGTGGACTAAAGTAGCTAACTGTATATAAAGTAGTGTAAACTAGCTCCACCTCCAGCAGCTACAACAGTAACATGCTGCTCTAACACTGATGCTTCAGTATTAATAATCTAATGATGTCATATATAATAATATATCAGTCAGAGGGAGCAAACCACTACTTTTACTGCAATACTTTAACTACATCAAGCTCATAAGGAGGATTTTTAATGCACTTTTACTTGTAATGGTAGTAAAGTATTTTTACATTGATGTATTGGCAGTTCTACTGAAGTAAAGTGATGAATTATGTTTGGTTAATGTTTAAAATGTTTCAAACACTTCAGTTTTCTGAGTTGTTAATCATTGCATATGACCTATTAATAGCCTACACATTTCCTTTATTTGCACTTTTTCCTTTTCTGAAATATATTGTTAATGATTGTCAGTATTCATACACTTCTTTAGCAATACTGTGTTGATTATAGTCATGCCAATAAAGCTCTCTGAATGTGTGATGACAGTAACATGAGGGGAGAAGCTGATTGAGGGGTGCTGTGACCTGACAACGTGAGTTTATCAGTGTGGTCAGTACGGTGTGTAATCACATTACTTTACTGATCACACAACAGCAATTTGACCGATTCCCAAACCTCTGCACCAACATGTTCCATGTTCTGTGTTTAACACGTGTCAGAAAAAGAAAAGGAGACGTTGTGGTTTAACAAGCAGCCAACCGACAGTCTGGAGGTATTTACTGACCATAAACAACTCGCTTCAAGGACAGGTTCACAATTTTTCAAGTGTGTCTTACAACAACAACCAGTTGCCCAGATAAACAGTGGAAGAGGTTTTCCTCGCTGTGATCATTCCTCCTGTTCATACCGGCTATTAAAAGATCTCCTTCAAATGTGCTTTCAATACAAACAATAGGGGCCAAAATCCACAGTGTCCACACAGTCATCCTGTGTAAAAATGTATTGAAAAGTCTGTGTGGAGCTTCTATTCAGCTTCAGCAGTCTGAGTTAGTCATATCTAATGGATATCTGACACATTTACAGTCTTTTTAGCATCAAATTGCATCAATTGTGTTTCCCTGTTGAGCTGCAGGTGGAAGTATAGAAACAAAAAGAGGAACTTTGCCACTAAAAAGACTGTAACGTTGGAAGATATCTACTGGATTTGACTCATTTGGACGCTGAAGCTTCATATTAGCTTCAGATAAACTTTTAAATACGTTGTAAGTTCATTATGAAGGGATCTTCTAATGGTCAGTATGAACAGGAGGAATGATTACAGCAAGAAAAACATGTTTCAGTGTTCATTTAGGCTCCTTCATTGTTAACATTAACGTTCTCTCAGTGAAGCTACGTTGCTCTCAAACCTCCCGACTGTGAACTAAAACCAGCTGTTTCCTGAGCACAGCCTCACCAGTGGTTAACATTGGTTAATCAGTTATGAATGACACCTGTACATAAGACAACTCTTACTGGAGTTACCTGGAGACACATTCCTCCTCTTTTAGTGCTTCCCTACACCTCCGACCCTTCGACACTAAGCTAGTAGGTAAAACTAATAAATCAACCCTCCATCAAACTATTCTACCCTCAAGCTGTCGGAGTAATGGACTGTTACTGGAATTAATAACTGGTATGTCATGGTTGAATCGATCTAATCTCTCGCACTACTCTTTACTGAAAAAAGTAATCCCATTACATTTTAAAGACACACAAATGATACAGGAAAACATTCACTGGTAAGTTGATCTGCCTTTGAAACACAAGAGCTGTGTCCTGTTTTCATGCGTCTGTAAACAAGTGAATACTGAAGGAATTTTTGGACATTTTGGGACATATGCTTGTTGATTTTCTTGCTGAGAGCTCGGCTAGCTGTTTCCCTCTCCTTCCAGTTTTTGTGCTAAGCTAAGCTAATTGCCTCATGGCTCCAGCTCCATAATTAACACACAGACGAGTGATCTCAATCTTAGAGAAGGCTTACAGTCCAAAACTGTCAACATGTGGAGGTTAATTTGTTCTACATATAAAAGTTTAAAATGCAGGAGCTTCAATGATGAAGCCGAGACAGTCAGTGTGGGTCAGACCATAACAGACTTTTATTAAAACCACTTTAAAATCTATAAAACAGTCAAAGCAAAGCTAGAGAAGGGAGCTGATAGACAGTCGTACTGCGGCCTGACGTCCACCAAACCGCAGTGAGAGAAACTGGGAGTTCACTATCTGTAAAAACAAAAACAGAAAACACCACAAACTACATAAACCCGACTACATAATGTGCCGACACACACCCCGAACCATCACAGGTGAGTCAGCTCCCAGCTCGTCCTGTGACTGGAGGCCTCCGCCAAACCAAACCAGCGGTACTAGAAAGAAACCTTTAAAACAAACGGTTAAAAAACCGGCTCTAAAAGCAACAAATAAATGCCAACTAAAACTAAACTTAACCCCTAAAATAAACAGCAGCAAGTGTGTGCCTGTAAAAAAACACAAAAACAGCACTATTAAGACCCGGCCCAAAGTTAACATGATTAAAATAGATTCTACAAATATAAAATGTTCTGACTTTTGAGCTGTTTTGGGTGTTTTTTTCCTTCAGCAAACCACAAAAAAATCACAATAAGACCCATTAAAACATTTTAAAAAATGCAGATACCTCAGGCTGCATCTGCACCTCTACATTACCCAACCATTAAAAGAGTGGCAGGTGATAAAATCATTTAAAAACATATAATAAAAGCTGCTTCCTGGGCAGCAGCAGCCTCACACCTGTACTCACCAAACTCATCACATCCAAAACATGCTGTGAAGATCAGGGCTGCAGTCTGCTGGTGACTAGTCGGTTAGTTGGTTGATGTGCTCTCGTCCGACTAAATTCTCATTGGTGGAATAATCTCCGTGTTACTTTCATAAAGAGAAAAGTGCTACATCAGTAGGTTTCCCGGGTGAATCCATTATTTCCTGCCTGCGGGCGGGGGGCGACTAACAAACTACCTGTGAAAACAGCGGGGGTGTTTTGAATACACCCCCGCTGTTTTCACAACTTTGGACTCTTCCAAACGGTTCTCAACGGTTATTGAGTCTTAACTGAATCAGTGTTTCTCCGACAATTATATCAACGAGAACCCCCGCCAGACCAAAAAAATATTTTCTAATGCCAGAATTAAAGCCAAATATCCACTCATTTGGAAATATTTAATATTTAACAAGGGAGTTAGCAACGATGGGTTAGCCTAGCTTGAAGACTAAACAGAGAAATGAGTGGCTGCTGAGTTCACTGTGCACTCTGTCCCGCTAACCCCCTCTCCCCATCAATTAGTTGAAGATTATGTACAATTTTAGTGGACCAAGGTTTTCTTTGGTTGACTACAGCCCTAGTGAAGATTATTATAGTATTAAGCATATAGTTTGTGTCCATCAAAGTTTCCTGTAAACTTCCACAAACTGTCATTTCAGGTACAACATCAAACACGGTAAATCTAGTTTGGCAGTAACAGTATCAGAGTCAGTTGAATCTTTTAAAGTATCTTCTTCACTGCCAAAATGTCTCAAACAACAAAGAAACGCTGGTCCTGATTTCTTCACTCGAGCTGTCCAACATTTTCATAGTTTGTCTAACAAGAGTTTCAAAAAGCTTTCATAAACCGGCATCGATGAGTCATCAACAACATGTGAGACTGTGCCAAGTATCGCTAAATGTAGCTCGACAGAACACTGAGTTCACTGCCGCAGCCTGAATGAAGCTCTGGTTTCGTGTCCAGTGAGTTTATAAAAAAAACAAAAAAAAAACACACAGCATGAAGAAGAGATCAGGACAGAACAGACTGAACTAGACGTGAGCCAGGAACAGTTTGTCTTTATGTTAGAGTCATAATGTTTGTTTAATTACTCTGTCAGCTTCTTGGGACAGGATGATGATATGATATAAAGTGTGTGTGTGTGTGTGGAGTGAAACCTTGTTTATTTGACAGCTCAAGCTGTCCGAGAAGTTGTAGGTAGCAGCTGTAAAGAGATTGATAGAGTACTAAATTAAAGTGTTACAGCAGCCACTTCACATTAATCAAAATACAAAAACAGAGAGACAAATAGGCTGAATTATATAATAAGGAGTAAAGAGACTTAAATAGAATAATTAAAAACAGAATAGAGACGAGAGGTATAAACATAGCTATACTATAGTATTAGCTGAGTATACACTGTTCAATGATATGAATATTAGCAGCAGTAATAGTACTATCAGTCTACCAACAGTAGTAACATTTGTAGTAGAAGTAATGATAGTCACAGAAAGTTGAGATGTAAGAAAATAACAGCAGTAATGATAACTGCTGCAAACAAAACCCTGGACAGGCTCCAATATTTACAAAACTCCGCTGCCAGGCTTCTCACCCACATCAAACCCTGGCAGCACTTCACCCCAACTCTCAGTCACTTACACTGGCTGCCTGTAAAACACCGCATCTCCTACAAACTCCTCCTCCTCACCTACAAATCCCTCCACTCCCTCCCTGGCACCTCAGTACCTCTCCGACCTCCTCCACCGACCCACACCTTCCCGGACCCTGCGTTCATCTGATTCTGGGCTGCTGTCTGTCCCCTGCACTTTTGGGGACAGAGCTTTCAGCGTGGCTGCCCCCCCACCCTCTGGAACTCTCTCCCTTCAGAGATACGAAATGCTCCCACCTTGGACTCCTTCAAATCTGCCCTCAAAACGCACCTGTTTACTCAGGCTTTTGGTCCACAGTTACCAAAATGAACTCTTTCTCTGTTGTTTGTTTTTGTCTCTGTAAGCATCCTTGGGTGTTCTGAAAGGCGCTGTACAAATCTAATTTATTATTATTATTATTATTATTATTAATAATAATAATAATAATGCTGGCAGCACTAGTAGTAGTGGTACTATAGTAGTAGCAGTAGTAACAATATCTTTATCTTTATTAATATAGCACCTTTTAAAAACAAAGTCTACAAAGTGCTTTGACAGACAAAGCAAAAGCAGAACAATGCAAAGCAAAGACATGAAACAGAAAACAATAAAATGGTCAAGAAGAGAGACAATAAAGAAATTATAGAAGTTTAAAATAGAGATGGAAAGTTGTAAAAGGTTTAAAACACAGATGATTAAAAGATGATTAAAAGACAACATCACATAAAAGTGAGTCTGTAGAAACGGGTTTTAAGAAGTGATTTAAAAGAAGTCACTGAACCAGCGAGCCTCGTCTCCTCAGGCAGGTCGCTCCAAAGTCGAGGGGCTCTGATGGAAAATGCTCGGTCACCTTTAGATTTAAGCCTCGACTTTGGAACGACCAGAAAGGACCCCACCAGAGGATCTGAGGCTGCGGGCTGGCTGGTACGGGGTCAACATTCAGACCCAGACGTGCTTTAAAAGTGATCAGTAAAATCTGAAAATCAATTCTAAAACGAACACGGAGCCAAAGGAGAGAAGCCAGGATCAGAGTGATGTGATGCTGTCTAACTGTTGTTGTACTAGTCCATCAGAAGTCCTGGTACTGTAGTACTGCTTGTGTCTTGTAGTAAAAGTAATACTATAGTATTAGTGGTAGTTTTAGTAGAGCTGGTGTTGTAGTAGTAATAGTAGTAGTTCTATATTAGCAGTATTACTACATAGTTCCAGTATTGGTATAAATATCACTGCAGTAGTTTTATTATCAGTTAGAGCAGCTGGAATAGCACAATTAGCAGTAGCAGTAGTGGTATTCAGTACTGTGTTGGACAGCAGAGTGGCGATCCGCCCAGCAAAGGGGGGCGGGGCTTAGTTTAATGTCTCCGCCCCTCTCTTGGTCACATGTTTAGCGCTCCTCCACAGCCTTCACATGGCTCCGAACCACACTGCGATCTTTAATGTCTGTCTGGTAACATCCCAGAGTGTGTGTGTGTGTGTGTGTGTTTCACTGCAGGCCTTTACTCTGAACATGTGACTCCAGATATATTTCAACACAGTTATGTAACTCTGATCCCTCCCTCCCTCCCTTCCTCTCCCTCTCTCTCTCTGTCTCTCTCTCTCTCTTCTCAGACTCTCAGTGTCTCGTGATGTCAGGAACAGTAAATGTCCACATATGACATGATCTTAATAACGTCTGGGCGGCGCTCTGCACTGTTGCCTCACAGCAGGAAGGTCCCGGGTTCACGGGTCCTGTGTGTGTGTGTGTGTATGGAGTTTTAACGTTCTTCTCTCCCATCAGAAGACACGTATGCTCGGGTTAATACTCCTGTCGGGCACCCTTGACCTTTGGCACTGGCGAAAATAACCGGCGCTGCCCACAGCTCCTAGTGTGGGTCAAACACAGAGGATCAATGTGACAGTAAAAGAAATCTTAATCTGAATGTCTGGTTGCATAATCCTGGGGCCTGACAGAAACGTGCTCACTTATTTACAGCAACCTGGATCCTGAAGTTCACCTTCTGTGTTTACATGTGTTTGCAATTTTAGATGAAACTAGAAGAAAGAAGAAAAGGTTTTGTATCGGCACAGAAACTGCAGCTGCACTGAAAACAGTGATGTCATTAAGAGTAACAAATCAATATCAAATGTGAGGCTACAGGTTATTTAAATATTTAGATACTCTCACAATGTTTTCTTTTCTTCTTAAATCCCTAAAAAATACTTTAAGTTACTTATTTTCATCATAAGAAGATAAAATTAAACACAACAGTTTAATTCAATTCAATTTTATTTATATAGCACATAACAATGGAGTGTTTCCGAATAATATTCCCTAAAGGAAGCATATACAAAGTGAATAGTAAAGGTCCCAGAACAGAACCTTGTGGAACTCCGTGTCTAACTTTCGCTTTAATGGAGGATCCATCGTTAACATGAACAAACTGAAATCGATCTGATAAATAAGATTTAAACCAGCTTAATACAGTTCCTTTAACGCCAGTGAAATGTTCCAGTCTCTGTAACAGGATTTGATGGTCAACAGTGTCAAATGCCGCACTAAGATCTAACAAGACAAGTACGGAGACAAGTCCTTTGTCAGATGCAGTCAGGAGGTCGTTTGTGACTTTAACCGGTGCTGTCTCTGTGCTGTGATGCCTCTAAATACAGACTGAAAAGCCTCAAATAAATTACTGTGATCTAGAAAGTCACATAACTGATTGGTGACTGTTTTCTTGAGGATCTTAGACAGAAAAGGAAGGTCAGATGAGGGTCTATAATTGGCTAAGACGTCTGAATCGAGAGTGGGCTTCTTAAGGAGGCGTTTAATTACAGCTACTTTAAAGGACTGCGGTACATAGCCAGTTACTAAAGACATATTGATCATATTTAGTAAGGAGGTGCTAATTAAGGGTAAGACGTCCTTAAGCAGCCTGGTTGGGATGGGGTCTAAAAGACCATTCGAAGGTTTGGATGAAGAAATCATTGAGGTTAATTCAGGAAGGTCAATCTGAGAGAAACAGTCCAAACTTATGTCTAGGGTTCTTGATAAATCTGTGCCTGTTGAATTTTATCTCTAATTGTTAGAATTTTATCATTAAAAAAGCTCATGAAGTCGTTACTACTGAGAGCCATTGGAATACACCGATCAGTAGAGTTATGACTCTTTGACAGCCTGGCCAAGGTGCTGAAAAGAAACCTAAGGCTATGTTTATTTTCCTCAATTAATGCTGAGTAATAAGCGGCTCTGGCATTACAGAGGTCTAGTTTAACGCGATAACAGAATACATTTCTATCAGCACGCACATTAAATAGAATAAACTTAACATGTTCCAACATTTTCAGGTGACATGTTTAAGACCTCTGTGCCAATAAATAGTAAATTCAGATCATTGGAGTTCTGCTCAGCAGTGGAAGAAGTATTCAGATCCTTTACTTACGTAAAAATAGTCCATTATAAGTAAAAGTCCTGCATGAAAAATCCTACTTCAGTAAAAATACATACCCAGATAGTAACATTGCTGTGGCCCAGATCCGGCCCACATACCGCGTGGAATGATGATACTTGGGCGGTCCGCCCCTGTTGCCCAGATCTGGACCACAAGAAAGCCGTCTGTCAACCAAGAGCAAACCAGATAAACCAGAAAGGGCCCACATCCAACAACAGCACCACAGCTTTACCAGAAAAGGGCCCCACTTTTGATTTGGGATATTTGGGACATAATTGCTGTTTTACATGTGGGACATTTCAGGCTCACATCTACTGTCTGAAGTGGTCCGCTTGCTGTCAGCTTGATGTAGTTAAAGTATTGCAGTAAAAGTAGTGGTTTGGTCCCAAAGGGTCAGCAGATAAATCTGAGGGGTCATGAGATGATTAATGGGAGAGGAAAGAAGAAAAAACAAATAAGCTTGATGTAGTTAAAGTACAAAAGTATCATGAGCTTGATGCAGTAAATAAAGGAATTGTGTAGGCTATTTATAGGTCACACACAATGATTAACAACTCAGAAAACTGAAGTGTTTAAAACAACAGATTTAACTTAAAATTGTATTACATTTTAAATATTAGCCAAACATAATACATCACTTTACTTCAGTAAAAGTACCAATACATCATGTAAAAATACTTAACTACCATTACAAGTAAAAGTCCTGCATTATAAATCCCACTACAGTAAAAGGACATAAGTATTATCATCAGCTGTGCTTCTCTGGCCTCAGCTCCGAAGTCCAACCCCTCCCATCTCAGAGAGCTGGACCTGAGTGGAAACAAGCTGCAGGATTCAGAATTGAAGCTGCTGTGTGCATGTTACTGTGGTAGCTGCTGGAGGTGGAGCTAGTTTCAACTACTTTATATACAGTTAGATAGTTTAGGCCACTGGTTCCCAACCTAGGGGTCGGGCCCCCCCAAAGGGTCAGCAGATAAATCTGAGGGGTCATGTGATGATTAATGGGAGAGGAAAGAAGAAAAAACAAAGTTCTGATACACAAATCTGTTTTCAGTTTTTGGACTTTTTCTCTAATTTTTGATTTTTGCTGAAATATTGGATCATTTGAACATTTATTGAAATGAAAGCATGTGAGAAGTTTAGAGGGAAAAATCACTATTTGGTGGAGCTGTTAACAACTCATAGACATGTGAAATGTGACCCCGACTACACACTGCTTTTTGTAAGACGTCAAAAGATAAAAAATGTTGGAAACCACTGGTTTCATCTTTAACAATGTGTTGTATTTTAAAAGCTTGTTATATTTTCGATTGTGTCAAATCTTCATCTGAAAAGTAACTAAAACTGTCAAATAAATGTGGTGGAGAAGAAAGTATAAAGTAGCATAACATGGAAAATACAAGATTAAACTTCAAGATGTTTTTAAAATGTTTATTTTCACATAATATGAGCTAAATGAGAGTAAACCAGAGCTGGTGAATCCTCTTCTCAGCTGTTGATACAAGATGAAATTTAAAAATACATTATTTCTGTCAATCTCAGCATATTCTCCTTTCTTCTATAGAAATAAAAAATTATTTACAGATAAAACATATTAATGTTTTTTAAAAAAGTGTTTGCTTATTTTTTTCTTTCTCTTTCTTCAAGGGTAAATTCAGTTTTCCTAATTGAACTTGTCATGTCTGTTACTCTACAACGGTTTCCATGAATTATTTATGAGTTGTTGTGTGTTGTTGTAAACGTCCAGCACTCCATTATTTCTCAGGCTTTTGACTTCTCAAGGTCATAATTTCCTGTTAACTTTTCCAGTTTCATCCACAGCGCAGAATACTGATGCATCAACCGTTTTAAATGTGAAAATTCATTTGTATATAAACAATGAAATGGTAAATCCTCTAATTTTAACATTTTCATAAGCTTAAATTAACCCGTGTTCATGTTAATGGTCAGTCATATTTTTCTCCTCATTAAATAATATCTTATGGGAAGAACAGTGTTTCTGTAACCTTGAGTCTGATTTACGGCTCGGCTTTATATCACATTAAAGGAAACAGTAAAAGAAACATGTTTCCAGTCGCATTTCAATGAGGAGCAGACAGATTGTCAGAACTCAAGGACACAGCGAGCATAAACACAAAGTGTTTCCCATCAGCCTTGTGACTTTGTGGTGACTTTTATCGGTGTCTGCTGCAGCTTGACGAGTCAACACGATAACAGCGGTGAATGCAGTCGGAGCTGCTCATATAATTTGCCATTTCATTTCACTTTTCACTTTTGTTTTGTTTTCCACCAATCAATCAGTTAGCTGGTGACGCATTTGTCCTCATTTTAACCTCATTTTCAGTCTGAAGCTATGCTAGCAGGTGCTACAAAACCCCCCAGTCCCCACACTTGATGTATTTGCAAGTATACATGTGTCTACTTGTGTGACGCATTTATTTATATCATGTATATTTATATATCAGATCTCATTGGGAGTGGTGCAATGGTAAGTTAGCTTAGCTTCACAACTACAACCACAGATCTAAAGTGGTAGCAAGATATAGCTGTAAAATAATAAGAGATAAACTAAAAAGTCACATCTTTGCCATCTCCATTAATCAAGGCCTATTTTTAGCATAGCATACAGCATACGGGGAGTTTTGTATGCTAACCTGCTACTCATACTGACACATTACTGAAATGTTTATTGTGCTCCATCCGCCATGGATGTATTAAGAGAACTGGATACGGTGCCTACCGGCCAATTTCTCTTAGTGGTCACTCGCAGTAATGCAGCAAAAGAATCTCCTGCAATGCGAAAAGCACCGAGAAGACGTTTATAAAACTGTTGACAGGACGCCTTGAACTGCAAATAAGGCCGTCTGTGACGTCAACTGGACACACAACACGGAAGTAAGCAAACCTGGAAGCTAGGAAGTTTTTCTTGGCTCATGCAACTAACGTGGGGTAGGTGAGCTAATCTATTAGCTTAACAATAGACTGAACACTATGCGAGCTGATCATGGAGCCGATACGTTATCTTAAAGATCACTTCCTGACGTTAGCTGCCATCTATCACCATCAGTTAAACTTTTGTAAATGTTTTGCATTGTTTAAATCTCAATTTGTCCAAACTAAACAGAAGATTGGTGAAAGATTAAAGAAACACAGCAGGTTGAAGCTTTACTGTGTTTTATATCTTTGCTGTATAGTTTTATGAAAGTTCCAGTGGCACTTATGTTTTGTTCGCCTTCATTGGCTTCCTCTTTTTACATTAAACCAGACAAAAGGATGCTGAAAACTATCCTACTAACACCGTTGACCGTCTCTGTTGGTCACATGATCCTCTCCTCGCAGGTTTTAGTGGGTTTTTTGTTCTTATTGTTTCAGTCTTTTAAAGGACCCCAAACAACGTGGATGTCAATATATTCTCTGCAAGGATAGCTGGAATAAAGTGTAGACAGAGTCCATTTTGTTTTTCATTCATTCATCATGTTGATTGTAGTGTTTAAAGGGGATATATTGTGCTTTTTGCGTTATATATATCCTATCATGATGTTGAGGGTTCCAAAACTTTGAGATGAACGTATGTAGAAATGCTAATTTTTAGGGTTTGTAATGTTTTTTCTTCACACATGCCCATAAATGGCCATTTGTTCCATATCCTTGGATGCTATTTTGAGTAAATAACGAGAAAAAGTGAAATATGCTCCTGTATACCAATCAGAACAGAGCGGGCTCATCAGGAGGTCTGAACTCCTGCATCTTAATGTGTCATTCCTCCACGACTCAGCCTATCCATGCACCGCCAGTCATTCTGAGTTTCTTCCCACCTCATAGAGATGTGTTTCACTCCTGAACTCTAAAACAGTAAAACAAGTTGCGGCCATCTGGAGAACAAAGCTGGAGTCATTTAGGATGTGTGTCAGCGTGGGCGGCGTGCAGCTTCTGACGCCACATCAATCAGCTCGGGACGCTCTCGTCGCAATAAATTGAAGCTTCGCGACAATGCCAGGAAAATTCTGGATCATGTCGTGATTAATGCTCGATCACTACTCGGCTGGCGTCTTTTATGGGTTTTTCTGTTCAACAAAAGGGACTGCAGTGGCAAAAACAAACTTATCAATCAAATCACCTTCTGAAGTTTCTACTGCTGTTATAATTTACCCTGTTAGTGAAACGACTACCACTGCAAATCCTGCTAATACTATTACATAATAGACTTACTTGTATTACCACCAGTTAAAACCAGGCACTCTGGCTTCCCTACAGAGAGAAAATGTCGTCAGAGCCTGACCAGGAAATGTGTCAGATGAGATAAGAGAAGAAGAGACACTCTGGTGACGTAATGTTGCTTCTGTCGACTGTTTAACTCATTGTCCTCTGAGAAATATGGTCTTTTAGATCAGATTAGGATCAGTTGTTAAGAATCTTCAGGATGTAATTTTCATCTGGGTACGTAACATCCGAACAAAGGACATTGTCAGCCATCATCCACATATTAAAAGATCAATTTACCCAAATAACAAAACATATCTTCTCACTTATCTCTAAGAGGTATCGAGCCAAGCAGATCCTTTTTTTTCTTCTTCAGGTTTTGAGATAAAAGCAACAGAATTTTTTTCCACCTGAACTTCTTTCTACCAAAGAAATAAATCCTGTAAAAAACTGTTAATAGTTTGTACTGTGGAAAGACGAGTTACTGTTTGAATTATCTGAATAAATGTTGGCCGGGTTCCAACCTCAGAGGAACTTACCTTGTTAAATAAGGATTAAATAAAAAAAAAACAACAACTCACAAATCAAAACTGTCAGCATGGTTTAGAAAGTACAAGACATAAATGAGAGAATGGGGGGGTTATTGTAATTGACACAAATGGACCCTTATAGCATATAAAACTTAAAATGTTTCATGCCGTTATTGTTAAAATTAGAGATACTCGACGGAAAATAGAATAAAACATCTTTTTTTCATTTGTTTGTTTCTTGTTTGTCCTTTTGGCCCATTCAGATTGGTCAAGAACAATTAAAAACATGAATAAAGAACATAGTGAAGTGTTACATAACCTGTTGGTTTCCACCGGAGCCGGGTTGAAGCCCAGAGTTGCTGTTAAGGTTGGCGCAATACTCCATTTGGAGCCAGGAGCTTCCACCATGGCTGTATTATAAGAGCTGGATACTGGACTAAAAATGGTGCCCATTCAACCCTGTAGGAATTGCTTGCCTGGAGCATACACCAAAAAAAGTTTCTGGCTTCCAGGTTTGTTTCCGTGTTGTGCGGCCCACTGAATATGTGCAGTAGTTTCCCTCGCTGGCCCCACTTGTGAGCTCCAGCCGTAGACTTTAAATCACTTTTCTCGGCTCGAGGAAAGTTTTACAAACATAAAACCATCATGGATCAAAAATTCATGATAGAAAGAGTCATAACTGATGTTTGCAGTTCAAGATGTCTTGTCAACAGTTTCACAGTCGTCTCATCTACAATGGTCTACGGGGAAAATCCCTTTCGGGCGGCAAGGGGATTTTTCACTGCAATACCGCAATTGGCCACAAAAAAATGGCTGCAAGGCTGAGCGGCGGCGCCCTATCCAGCTCTTATTATACATCCATGGCTTCCACGGTATGGAAACACACGCCCCGCTACCTCAGACCCAAGCTAACGCTAGCTGCTAACGCTAGTCCCAGAGCTGGGGAGAGCGGCAGCGGCACCAACTGTCAATCACAGCTGTCAATCAACACCCACATGGCAGACAGCAATTTTATTGATGGGAGTAATTGTTTCCAAAATGACCGCCAGCACACTTATTAGAGGGCCTGAATTTAGAGATTGAGCCATAATGACTCATTGACAAAGATGACTGACTCAATGTTTCTAGAGAGAAGTTGATGCTTTTCAAATGGGAGTCAGTTGGAGCTTCTAGTGTCCATCGTTGGCGCTTTAAGCTGCTAACTGTCACTTCAAAACCCCAAAATATTCAGAGATACACAGAGACCATGCCATTGAAAATATCTGGAGTTTTAGCAGCTGGACCAGTCTACCTGCACTGTCATTTTTTCCCAGAGCCTTTTCTCTATATCAGCCTTGTTGGTGCTGGTTTGTTGTTCTAGATATTCAGCCAGCTCAGACTAAATACACGGTGTCCTTGAGAGCTCGCTCCCCTCTCTGCTGCTCGCCGCCTCGTTTCACCATAGTAACAAATGGACCGGAGGGAAGATGAAGCAGCTCTCTCTTCTGCTTTAGTCTCATGTTTTCCTTTTTTTCCCCCCCTCCACCACACACAAACAACTCCCTGCAGAAAAGTCCATATGATAGTGAGACATGAAAATGCAACTTTGTGAAGAGAAGTCGAACAGCAACACAAGCGCTGCCGTTGTTGTTGCAGCTGCACGTGTTGCTCGGCTCGACTGAAGCTGTTCTTTTTTTCTTTTTAAAGACATCATCATGTGTTTCTTTTTTTTTTTCCCCTCTAACAGCAGAAATTGCAACACTGATTCATGCTCACGTGTTTCTTTCATGCTACTGTAACTGTATTTGTTTTAGTATGACAGTGCCATTATTGTTGAAGGGTAAGAACGGCACAATCTCATATTTCTCTTACTGTCAACAAGTGCTTTGAATAGACCGAAACCAACAATGTGTTGTTTTCTGTCTCACTACTCTCTGACTTGCCTCCTCTGTCTGTGAGCCCAGTTGTTCCTAATGAAGACATAACTCTTAAAAACAAAGGCAACTATCTAGTTTAATTGATGGAAAACAGCTGGGCGCTGTAGTTTTTAAGCTAACAGGAGGAAACAGTACATTTGTTCAGCTGAAGATTAATCTGCTCTTGTGGAGACCGTTCTCCTGAGTAAGGCGGCGTTCAAATTGAAGACAGCCCTGCGTTAAAACAGCACGAGAAGCTGCAGCGGCGGAGGCGTGTTGTTTGTGGCACTGGTGACACAACGGAAGACAATCCAGGAAGACCAGTTGGGAATTACAGATTAATGCATTTAAAGGTTTATCAGATGCTAAAAACACTATGCAGGGATTTTACAACTGTCACAGCGGCAACTGTTTTATCTTTTCGTGCCAGTGTTTGCGAGGTAAACAGCAGTAACACGGCGTTCACGTCACAAAGTAAACTACCATGCGTGTATGTGATTGGCCGACGTAGCACCTCGCCAGATGACGTCCCAGTTGCGTCACGGCAAGAAGCTAAGGCTGGGATCAGCATCCTTAAAATAGAACGACACGTGTTTACATTCACAGGTGACGCCGCCCTCCAGTGGCTGTTGTGTTTATGACGGGAGAGGAAAAAGTAGGAAATCAGGTGATGGTGTCAAAGAGCGACAAAGTCCACGGACGAGAGAAGGCGAGCGGACGGACGGATCAACAAAACACCAGACTTTAACACGTGAGATCGCTGCTTGTTTTCCATTTTCCAACCGCAGACATTGTTTTTCTTTAAACGCTGACCACTTTGGTTTCCAAACCGTCGTTTTCACCCAAACCACAATGTTTCCCTGCACCTAACCAAACCTTAACCACGGCATTATCACATCATAAAGTACAGTTTATTTTCTATTTATTTTAGAGTTTTCGTCCCTGCTGATAGAGGCGATCGGATCAGAAAACACTTCCACGTGTCGCTCTAGAGTTCATGGACCAATGACGTATTTTGTTGTTTCTTTTGAAGGTCTTGTTGCTCTAGTGAGTATTTCTGGCAGCAGGACTCTGTGTGTGTGTGTGTGTGTCTGTGTGTGAGATTGAATCAAAATAAACTACAGTGTGTGTTTGTTCATGATAATGAAGGAACATGTCAGCGATGTGACTCATTGATGTGTTTCTAATAGTTTTTGGACACAACAGAGCTCTACAGCACAGAGGAACAAGATAAATCAGACTTTGGATACACACACAATGCTTGTTAGTAGATTAATTATTTGTCGGTTTTGATCTTTTAATGGAATTGCTGTTATAATTTACATGTAGCTGTACATTGTCAATGTAAACTGAGGAGCTACAGTGAAGTCCTGCATGTGAGTATGAAAAATTACTGAACTCCAAAACGCTCCAAACTGAAACATTAGACACTTCAAACAGCATTTAACAATAAAACTTGAGAATGTCACAACATTTATGTGAGTCAGACTTGCTTAAAGTTATTTTTCTTTATCATGCATGACGACATTTCTTTTCTACAGAGTCTCACAGACCACTGATGGGCTGAAACTGTAATTCACTATGACAGAAGATTAAAGGATGGAAAGAAGAAGGATAATGGGGGATTAATGAACACACACCTTCTAAATTGGTCATTTGTCTGAGTAATTTCTGCTGACATCTGGCTGGAAAAACCGGAACGCCAGGGACGAGCTTTAAGTTACACAAACAGCAACACAATAACTGGAGGGGAAAAAAAGAAACATATGAAGTTGCAGTTAAACTTTCTTCTTCTTCTGAGTTACTAATCAGTCGAGCAAAGCTGCCGTGCAACACGTCGTCACAGGGCTGCTTGTCTCTTGATGAAGGAGACACTGAAATCCTGTAAAACATGCTGATTATGATCCTCACCAGTGTTTGAACACAAACACAGCTGTCCTTCTCAACACAGTAGCAAGCGTCGGGTAGCAAGAAAGCAAAAGCAAGCAAAGTTTATTTATATCGCAACTTTCACAGACACCGGTCACAAAGTGCTTCGCAGTCAAAGAAAATAAAGTCGAATATGATCCAAAGTAAATAAAAACAAAGGCAGCAGATAAAATATACAAGAGAATAGACAAATGACTGTTCGAACAGCTGGTTTTCAAAGCAACCGAGGACCTTAAAGCTTATTAGGAGACTATTCAGAGCTTTACTTTTAAAAGTAACTGGTTACATCACAACATTACTGCCATTAAAAAGAGAAAAAGTGCTTTTTTTTTTTGCGTCCAACACAACTGAGCTACAGATCGGCACTGACAAGACCACAGGATTGGACAAGAGTAGGTGCATAAACAGGAAATAAACAGAAAGCATCACTGATTTTCTTTTTTTTTTGTTTTTAGTGGTTGGGAAATGTAGTAATGTTTTAACAGTAATGGGTTTCTTATTTGAAAGTGTAATTTAATAACCGATTACTTCAATTGCAAACTAACAACAAAGTAATCTGAGTACTCTGCACAAGAGAAAACAGCCTCTAATGGATGCTCAGCTGAAGAGTCTGTGTTGTATTTGAAGGAGAAAGGCTGAAGGACAAAGATATTTTTGTTTATTTAACACACTGCAACGAAGGCCAAAAGATACAGAATGTACAAACGCACAAAAAAAACACAAATAAAACGTTAATTGAACCATTAAAACCAGGTGAATCCACTTCTCTGTCGTCCATCAACAAGCTCCATTTGATCCAAATAATCATGTTTCTGCCAAAATGTGTCAAACTTTGATTTAGTTGTTTCTGTGTATTTAAAGCTGCACCGATCAATGTTTTTATATTAACAATGGATCAGATGATTGTGTTTACAGTGACAACTCCTCTGAGCTCTGCTGGGCTTTTGTAGCTTCTTTCAGCTCTGCGTTTTTTGGTTTTACAGATGCAACTTTACTGTTTTTGGTTCATTTTCAGTCACTGTTATTAGCAGAAAATCCCTGATAAACTTTAAACTACCTGCTCAGCACTAAACAGCAGACGAAGTAAGAGACTAGCAACTAAAGAACCGAATCAGGAGCTGGTGGAGACCAAAAACAGAGCTAAAAGAGTGAATACTGGACTAATACGGCAGCTCTCGCCTGCTGGATGAGTTAATAAGCAACTGTTTGCTTACATGCTCACCATCACAACTTTATACGGTTATATATATATATATATATATATACATATATATATCAGTGTTGTGTTTTTGCTGCCTTCAAATGGCCAAAAAAAGTTTAACTTTGAGAACGAAGGAGTTTATAATTCTGATATTTCAGTATTTAATGGTGGGATGAGCAGTGATGTCAAGAACCTTCAATTAGGTCAAAGTATCAGTAAAACAGTGTTCAAGTAAAAGTCCTGCATTGGAAATGTTTGTATTATATTATTGGATTATTATCACAGATGCAGACGATAGCTAGGACTTTTTATCTCAATGATTTAAGATACAATAATTACACAGTTTCTCATAATTATAACTAAGACATCATATATATTATCTCATGATTATGAGTTTCACCGAAAAAAAATGCTATTTTTCCCCAAAATGATGACTTATTATGTCATTATTATAAGATAGTATTTCACAATGATGACTTATTATGAGAGTACTGAGTCATCATTTTAGGATACTATCTTATAAACTTTACTTTCTATCTTATAATTGTACCATAGTTTCTCCTAACTCATATTTTAAGTCATGAATTAGATGATGAGGTCACGTTATTTCTCAAAATCAGCTCATATTTATACCATAGTTTTTTTTTATGTCATACAAAAACACAGATGGTGTATTTATTGTTTCCAGTGGTGAAATGGGTTTCATATATCATCAGCTGATAAATGTCTTCTATGTAACTTGAAACTGCAGCTGTCAGAGACGTGTGATGTAGTAAAAAAGTGCAACAGTTACCTCTAGAAGTAGAAGTATAAAGTGGCATAAAATGTAAATTAGTGAGAAAAAAAAGTACAAATTCCTCAAACAGTACTTGAGCAAATGTTCTTTCAACAGAGTTTTTTCCTTTGAAAGATTAAAACTTCCTTTAAAATTCAACACACTCAACAAAAACTTGATCCCTTCATTTCTTCATTTCAGCCTTTTTTTTTTTTTTTTGCAGCAAAAACAAACGTGATTTAAGGACAGAAAACGATTCGCTTTGCCTCATTTGAACTGGAACGTGCAGCCAGCTGTGTGCCATAGGTTTGAACCAATCTAAAATAGGTTCCTGCTCACGTGGCCGATTCAGACACACTGTATATATAACATCAGGATTCACTCACAGCGCTGGCGGCCGTCCAGGTCGTCCTCAGGAAACCCCACATCCTGCTGTTGACATAAGGCCGTTTATCGTGCGTTCTGGGGAGCCGCACTGACAATGTGGGCTTTTTTTTTTTTTTTTTACACAGATGCAGATAAAATGAAACAAACAGACCTGATCCATGAGCTCCATCACACAGGGAACAACTGGTTTTACAGCTCCGTTGTGACTTCTGCTGCCGCTGCTTGGGCCGTAATTTTGTCAAGCTGCACCATTCATGTCATTTGTTTTTGATCCCTGTTCGCCGTTTTAAACTCTCAAATATGTAACACGAAGGAAACGTGAAACCACAAGCTTCCTCGTGTTTTAATTTAAGGCTCAAACTTCCTTGTTAGTGTTTTTCTCTTCATAAGAAAGACACATAAAGGAAAAACTGCTACTTAAAACTATCATTTGGGAAAAATAAGTTCATAATTTTGTCATATTTACTTTAAAATGACGCCACAGTTTCACACACAGCAGTCTTAAATACACATATGTTTTGACAAGAATGACAGTATCAATATATGTGTGTGTTGTGGTTGTTTTACTTTTTTGTTTTGTTTCACGTCTCAGGAAAAGCAGAAAGGTCAAAGTTTCCATTATCGACCTTTTCCTTTTACGTAAAGGATTCCTCAAAGCTCGCTGCCTTGAAGAAATCCCTCTAGATCTAGAAAATCCCCCCTTGATGCTTGTAAAGGTTGACTGACCCCCGTATGAGAATAAAACACGACCCGCGTTAAGCAACATGTTTGATATTAGTATCGATTTAACGGACTCCGTGTGACATGAAACGCAAACATAACCTCTGACTGCGTTTAACAAAAAGTTTGGACACAATTTCTTTCATTTAAGAGGACGTAAATGACAATGAAAATGTTTCCTTTAAGAACATTTTCACAGTCGATTCGTGTCGGTTGGTTCATTTTTTTCATCTTTGGACAGAGTCAGGCTACATGTTTCCCCGTTTCCAGTCTTTATGCTAAGCTAGGCTAATGCCACTCCATACTTGATGCAAATACATCAGAGTGGTGTCAATGCTTTTCATCTAACACTCTGCAAAAAGGCATTCATGTGTTCATATATTTCCATAAATGACAAACTTGTTCCTTTAAATATTTCCTTGAGTGATTTGTTGACATCTTCTGTGCCTTCTCTGTTAATTCAGGCCTTTTCTCACAGAAGACGTTGACATGTTACAGCAGGAAACCAAATAAATAAATACAATTAATGATTAATGGCTGAATCTCATTTAGCAGGTTCGGTCATGACGTTGTTAATGTTATTAGTAACACCTGAGCTTTGCTGTGGAAAAAAAAAGGTCTGTTAAACTCTCAACCTTTATCTTCACTGGCTGCTTCAGGATCAGGTTTAAATTTTGATAATATCGCCATCAAGTGGAATAATTCAGTATTACAGCCTGTAGTTAAATATAGTTGAATTAGTTTGGATAGAAAACAAACATAAGCTATAAAATATACATGATATCAGTATATAATCTGCTCAGGGAAATAAAAATGAACATATTTCAAACATGAGACTAATCTGAAATCTGCATGAATTAATATTTTTAAGGAATTTGTTTCTTGACGTAAGAGTGCAGATATTAAAAAAACAAAAACACATAAATATTTTTAATATTGTCAAACACTGAATGTCAAACATTTGTGAAAATATGTTTAACTTTATAATCTTTTATGAGAAATTTAAAGGTGCAGTGTGTAGAAATGAAATATAATGTTCATAAGCATGATTTCATTTAGTGTATAATCACCTGAAAACAAAGGAGCGTTGTGTGTTTGTTACTTTGCATTGAACTCTTTATATCTACATAAGGAGCAGGTCTTCTTCCATGAAGCCCGCCATGTTGCACCGCCATGTTTCTACAGTGGCCCTGAATGGACAAACCAAACACTGACCTCTAGAGAGGGACTTTCATGTCTTCAACAAGGTGATTGAAGAGTTTTTGTAGAAAAAAAAACCATGTCAAGTGTTTTTATCATTCCAAGCAGAGGAAACATCTTTAAATAATAAAGAATTTGAATTCATTGCTTTAAATCTGGACTCACATGTTCACAAAAGCAGCGCAACATCACCGCTGATATACTTTAATATATACTACAAATTTATTTAGACAAACTCCAGATGTTTTCTTCATATTTACAAAATGTTTACAAAAGGTTACTTACAACCACAGGGTAAATCTCCTCCTCAGTTTACCTCCCAGTTATTAATGATCAACTTATTAATATTTAATTTATTGTTTTATTTATCTTTGTTTTTGTTTGATGGTTGAACACAGCGTGCTCGAGTTTTAATGAGCTGATGTTGTGCTCTCGCGGCTCGGTGGAGATGAAGCTGTGCGTCAGTCGCCACCAGACCTCTGCAGATCGTATCAGGACCACAGGAAGCTCAATTATGTAGCTGCAAGCCTCCTGCAAGTTTTTCTAGGAATATCTTTGTCTATTCCTGGAAGCGTTGCTGGTTCCAGTGCAGTGAGGGCACTCGGTGTGCCGATACTTTGAAGACTTGGGAAACTGCAACAGGACAAGTGTAACAGCCAAACACAGTCGATAAATACATGAAGAAAAAAATAAACTGTGGCTGAAAAGCTTGTATTTGATGTGAAAACTGCAGGATTCATATCTGCAACCAGTGTTTGAATATCTCAGTATACACTCTGCACACATATGAAGGATTTTCTGTGCTGATAATTAACATTAATATGATATAAATGTGTCAGGTGTAGCCAAAAGGTTTGTTTTCATCTGCAGTCCTGGACGGGTTGATGTTCATCATTAAAAGAGACAAACAACGCAAACAAAACAACATCATGTAAGAAGATATCACATAAATAAATGGAAACCTGATTAAAACCTTTACAGAGTGAACAGATATTCATATTAAAGACTTGTTAAACAAGCAGCTTCACCGGGATACGATTACTCCAGTGTTCATGGTTCAGGATGTTTTTTTATCCAAAGAGGTCTCTTCTTCTCCAAAAACAAACGTACACGCAGATTAAAACTGTTAAAAATGCTACTTAAAGCAGTTTCACCTATAAAATCAGTGTTTCTCCACCATGTTGGGCGAGCAGCGGACTTCCTGGAGGGGCTGTTAGCCGAGCTCCTGCTAACGTTTGCCCAGTTTATTTCTCTGATAACTTAAGATCCAGACGTCCAATGACTAAAATCCTTCTTGCGGCTAAAAGATCAAGTTAAAAACCAGCTAAATTTATCATGAAAATGTGGCTTCAAACTGAATAAAAGTCCATTTCTAACAGTTTGTGTGGAACAAGCACAACAAAGCCCATGTATTATCTTGGATGTGTGTAAGTTACTCTTTGCTAGACGCCATTGTAGCGGACAAACACGGCGCCGACGCATGCATCTTGTGCACTATACTCTTTGGTAGAGGAGGTATGACGCCATTGACAGGAGACCAAATGAAACGGTCCGTTACTTTGATTAAAATGACAGATTTCTCTGGGTTTGAAAACTGTTGGAAACATTTGGGATAATGTAAGAACACAACTCAACAACATATAGAACATAGCTCTAGTTGTTTTTACACATTTTAATGAGGAATAATTACAGTTTAGAGCTTTAAGGGATGATTGTAGTTAACTGTCCCAACTCGTGGTTGGAAACAGGAAATGAACAGTGGTCTCCAGTGTTGGGTTAATGCCTCCATCCATCCTCCTCCTCTAAATTACCAACTTATATACACATCATTATATCACCATCATAGTGTTTCTTGGGAGGCATGTCACACTGGACTGCCTCTAACTTTGGAAGAGACCAACTTGTTTCAAGTCACTCTGCTCAAACCTCATTTTAGCTTCAGTCAAGCGTAGAAATGTATATTTTTTTCACAGAATGAGGACTGTGGTGGATTTCGTCCCCTCTTCTCCGACAGTGTAGTCTCATTTTAACAGAACGGGGTCAGTATGAAGAGTAAGAACTGTTACAGCAACCAAGACTGAAAGTCCGCAAAGAAAGATCTCTTCCCCCTAAATTCTGTCTTTATTCACAACTCTGTCATCATCACACCCAACCATTGATCTGTTTCCCTACGTTCCTCGACCCAGTCAGTCCCCAGATGCCGTTCTTGCAATTCTGTTTTTCACACCTGCTTTTGCTCAACCCTCCTCCTCCCATCCAAGAACCATCCAAAAGGTTTCAATCAACCACCTGCTGGCTCTGCTCCACCACCAGCAGCATCTAGAGTCCGCGGGGTCCTGTCCTCCGTCCTATCTTCATAAATCTAATAGCCAAAAGATGTTATTACACACTTCCAGTTGAGTTCTCCTTATTGAAATGTCAGTATCGTATATAAATAGATATAAAAATGAACCTGTCCTTTAACTTCCTCACAATGACAATGGTTCAAAATCGAAACTGGTCCTCACAAAGACAGCAATACAAATCCACACACACCTATTGTAAACATGCTCACACACGCACACATACTCACACACACACACACACACACACACATAGACTGTCCAATAGGAAGCAGTGTTTTGAATTCCTCTGATGTTTCTATTCAGCAAAACAGCAGAAACAATGATGCTCTTCTCATGTGCAGACATGTGAGAGGCTGTGCAAACACACACACACACACACACACACGCATAGATCAAACACGACATCCCAGATCATAGCAGACTTTATTGAGTGCTCTGCTCAGGACAGGTGCAGGTGTGTCTTCCGTGCGGATTTTACATATTTTTGTGCAGCTAAATCAACATTCATTGAATAAATATATCTAATTACTGTTTAACTCCTACATGAAAACACACAAAGCTAAAGTGTGGAGAAGAATGAGTGTCCAGCTGGGACCTGAAAAGACAAAGAAAAAGCATATTAATGCTCTTAATTTGTTCACATTGCGTCCAGTTTATACAAAGTAAAGCTCTGAATGGTGTTTTTTTGATGATGAATACTGTCTGTTGGATCCTTTAAAGGAACAGTTCAACACATAATGAAATAAAGCACTTAAAATGTGATAATATTCTAGTTAAAGACTCACAAGATGGATGCTGCTTTAGACGGAAATGTCAAATAAAATTAGACTATTAGATTAAAATCAAATAAAATGTAATCAGTAACTCATGACACAATCCAGTTCAAAGTGGCTGACATAATGCTATAAATTATAGAAACAAACAAATGTGTTGTATGTGTTGAAATATCTCTGTAACACTGACTGAGTAAGGAGAAAATAGTCTGACGTCTGCCTCATGTAAACATACCTGACTGACTGGATCCACTGTTTGGTGCCGAAGTGACAGATTCTAAAGAAACCGACACATCCAGTTAAGTCACAGCTCACACAGTCTGCTGATTTTACTCACTGTCAACTAATCTCATGTGCAGATGTCTATAAGTTGTTAACAGCTCCACCAAATAGGGATTTTTCCCTCTAAACTTCTCACATGCTTTCATTTCAATAAATGTTCAAATGATCCAATATTTCAGCAAAAATCAAAGATTAGAGAAAAAGTTCAATGACTGAAAACAGATTTGTGTATCAGAACTTTGTTTTTTCTTCTTTCCTCTCCCATTAATCATCTCACGACCCCTCAGATTTATCTGCTGACCCTTTGGAGGGCCCCGACCCCTAGGTTGGGAACCAGTGGACTAAACTATCTAACTGTATATAAAGTAGTTGAAACTAGCTCCACCTCCAGCAGCTACAACAGTAACATGCACACAGCAGCTTCACTCCTGAATCCTGCAGCTTGTTGTCACTCAGGTTCAGCTCTCTCAGATGGGAGGGGTTGGACTTCAGAGCTGAGGCCAGAGAAGCACAGCTGATCTCTGACAAACTGCAGTCACCAAATGTGAATAAAGGATAAATTATGCAGATAAAATGTAATTTATAGTCCAACTATGTCCTCATCAATGAGCCACTGGAGCCAGTGGACTAAACTAGCTAACTGTATATAAAGTAGTGTAAACTAGCTCCACCTCCAGCAGCTACAACAGTAACATGCTGCTCTAAGACTGATGCTTCAGTATTAATAATCTAATGATGTCATATATAATAATATATCAGTCAGAGGGACCAAACCACTACTTTTACTGCAATACTTTAACTACATCAAGCTCATAATACTTATGTAGGTCTACTGTAGTGGGGTTTTTCATACAGGGCTTTTACTTGTAATGGAGTATTTTTACATTGTAGTATTGGTAGTTTTACTAAGTGAAGGATCTGAGTACTCTTTCCACCACTGTTATTAGTCTTTCTAAACAAATTAATGTGACCAAACTCTTCATAATGAAGAACATGTCACTCAGTGCAGCGATGTGACTCACTGGAACAACAGAGGTCTGCTGCACAGAGGAACAAGATAAATGAGATTTTGGATACACAATACTTTTAATCGGTTTGCTCTGCATATGAGATTTGTTGACAATAAGAAACATATAAAATCATCAGCCTTGTCCTTTAAAATACTTAAACCAACTGTTGGACTCACCTGACGTCCAGTCCAGCTCGATGCTGAAGTCAGAGAACTCATGACGTTTGCTCACAGAACAAACGTGAACCCCGAAGTCCTCCGTCCTGACCCGCTGGATGTTGAGCGTGATGCTGCCGGGGGTGTAGGTGATGGTGTAGCCGGTGGAGCAGTTCTGGAAAGACCTGTGTTTGATGTAGTGACACAGCAGCTCTTTGTTGGGGCTCCTCCACTGCACAGACAGCTGAGAGATGTGTGTATGGTCTTCATAGTGATACGTACACGGCAAAGTGACTCGCTGACCAGGCTGACAGAGCACCTTAACAACACTGCCTGGAGACGGAAAATCACACTGTGAATATTTAAGTAAATATTAGAGACAGTTAAACCTGCATTGAAGGACTTTTTATCCACTTGGGAGCCAACAGAAACAAGTTTTAACATATAATCATCACAGTTTAAAGGACCAGTGTGTAGCATTTAGTGCCATCTAGTGGTGAGTTTGCAGATTGCAACTAAGTGAATACCCCTCCACTCCATTTCCAAACGTACAAAATTTGTGAAAAATGTGAATGACCCTTTCTAGAGCCAGTGTTTAGTTTGTCCATTCAGGGCTACTGTAGAAACATCTCCATAGCAGAGGTCCTCCTCCCTATTTAGAAAATGCCCAGGAACAGCGCCAAGCTGTGAACCCAATTTGACATGGCGGCCAAACCGTGTAATGACAACGTCACGTGATGCTATTGGGCCCAAAAGGACTTTTTCCCACAGACTTACATTGTGAAAGAGACGTCTGTAAATCAGTGGATACATTTTTTTGAGCATCACAACCTAGAAAATGACTCGTCTCGCTGTCAGAATTGGATCAGTTCGGTCCGATCACATTTCGAAAGCCTAAAAGAGCCGCACGATCGAATTGTTTTATCCCCGTTCAAGTTAGCCGGAGGGCTAAACTGGTGAATGTAAGTCCAATCTTCTCTCTCTTTTAGCTTCTGTTTCTGTTCTCTACCAACTCCTGAGGGAAATATCTGGCTCTTTAGCTGCTAAATGCTCCACTATGTTCACCAGCTAGTCTACAGCTAACTGTGTCTGTTTGCCATTTGCTTGCTGAGCAGGTAGTGAACAGTTGGTTTTTTACAGCTTTTTCTCTGAAAATGAGGCTACAAGAGCCGCTGAGAGTGAACCAGTGAAGTTACTGCTGAACAGATAAATAATGAGCTGGAACTCAATATAAAGCTGCAGAGTCGCTGATAATCCTCTGTAGGTTCAGCACTACGAGCCACAACTGACATTTAATACACTGTTAATATAACAGCTATATAATTTATAGCTACTTTATATTTTATCAGTAAAAATGGTGAAAACATTCTGGTTCCTGCTTCTCATTTTTGAGGGTTTGCTGCTTTTCCTCTTTCTGTATCATTTTGAAATAAATATCTTTGTGTTTATCAGACAACATGAGGAACTTGAAGATGTTACTTTGGGCTTTATTGGGAAGTTGTGATCTGAATTTTCATTTTATAGACTAAATGATTGGTTTATTCAACAGACTAATCGATGGTAAAACTTACTCTTAACTGCAGTGTCCATAAATGTGCCATCGTAGAGAGTTTTTAAGATGTTTCCTGTTTATTAACTGCACTAACACATGATGACAATGTGACTTCAGTGAAAGGGAAACAGTGTCAGTATCTTCACTTTGATGCAATAACACACTCAAGCTTCTGTTTGTTGATTCCCACGCTGTGCTGAAACCTGACTGTCCTCAAATTGGGGAAGTAGACTAAGCTGACATGTTGCTGGGGGATTATTTTCTGGAGATTTTCTTTTCTTCCAGTGTGTCAGGTGATTAACAGGAAACAGGGAATCACGTTATGCAGCATGACTGACTCAACATTAGAAATTAGAAACAAGATGGAGCCACCGGTTTCTCGTGAACGATATAGAAACAAACGATAATATCTACAACTAAAGCAACAGAAACCAGCATGAAGGTCAGAAAGAAGGAAATAAAACCTTAATATCTTTAAAAAAAATCACTCTAAATGTCAAATTACTCCATGAACTTACCTTCTCCAACCAAGTGTGACAGAACGAGTCCAAGGTACAGAGCAGCCGTCCCAGTCTGTTCAAGAGGTGTTCTCCACATTTGGTAATGAATTAACTCAACAGGCTCAAATACTTACATGAATATTATCTGTAAAATATCAAGAAACCTGCAGCACAAAGTTCAGAGACAACAGCTGCCTCCTATCACTTTTGGTTTTCTTTTTTTTTTCAGCGATATCAGTTTACAAGCCTCAGTTGTGGGTATAAATGTGACTTGACTCTATGGTGACCAGGCAGAAATGTGATCCACCCAAATCAGGAAAAAAAAAAAAAGAAGAAAGAAACAAGTTTGTTGTTTTGTACCAGGGGAACAATCAGGTGATTTACATCCCGTGATGGGTAAAAAACACACACACAGCCTACAGTGTGTGTGCACAGTCAAAACAGTCACTCAGTTACAGGAATACAACCATAGAAATAAAGATATGATTTATAATCCGAGTAACTGCTAATGCTAATGCTAAACTGCTAATAATTAACAGAATAGCACTAAATAGACCTGGTTTTTGTAGTTTATTTCACTTTATTAGCAGTTTAAAAAAAAAAAAGTACTTGTATCTTAAATTGTATCTTTATTTCTATGATTGTTTGTATTATTGTTGTAGTTTTTAACTGTTTATGTGACATGTTGTTGAGTTTCTGTTTGTGGAGCAGCGTCCTTTAGAGTCAGACCTTTTAAATGTTTACTTCTCATTTGATCAGCCATGATGTAATGCCTATATATATATCTATATATATATAAACAGGAAGTAGTGGTGAGATCATTTTTAACTTCTGTTATCTGCACTTTCAATATACAGAAAATAAAACTATCCTTTATTAAAGGGCTACAACAATTATCTCTAGATTATAAATCCAGAAATCCTCTTTCAGTCTCCTGAGGAAGGGTTAATGTCTCCAGTGTTTTAATTATTAATTAACTTTATTTCACAGAGTTTATTGCTGTAGCAGTTGATCAGCAGTCGGCCAAGTTTAAAACTGAGATGATTAAAAGGGATAAAACATAAAAATTAGGTTGTTGTTTCTCTTGCTTGTGAAATAATTAATACTTTTACATCTTCAGGCCTCTAAAAATAATTCAAATGAAACAATCTGAGAAAGAAAAATGTCAAATTAAAGCAGATAATTAGTGGTTACGGCCTTCATTGGGAAACAATAATAAAAATAATGTGTTTTGTTCTGTATGTGATTGGATTGGATTTTTTTTGTGTTCCTCTTGAATTTACAGCTGAAACTTTGACATGCAGCGTTTTTGATTTCATGAAGGACAAATGAAACAAACCCACCACTAAAATCACAGACATCAGTTTAATGTCACTCAGTGCCGTTTTACAGTTTTCAAAAACACACGTACGGAGAAAGAGAGAGAGAGAGAGAAGAAGAAAAAAAAAGAAAAAGAAAAGAAGTTATTTTAGCTAAATTTCCATTTTTTTTATAACCACTGACAAATTTAACATGATTCCACTGTGCACAAAGAGAAAAAACACATACTGTACATCAGCACAGTCCTACTGAGGTATATTTACACACTCACACACACACACACACACACGCACACACACACACACACTCCTTTTCATGAAGATGCATGCATTTACAGGTGCTCCATGACAAACTTAAATACTCCTTTACTTCATTTTAACACTTTACACAGAATCCTGCGTGAACGTTCACAACTCTCGTAAACAAACGGTTAAAAACAGACGTTTGATGATTTATGACTCGTCTGAATGACGACGGGCCTCGATGCAAGAATATATTATACTATATGTCACTAATTATTTTTGTTTCAGATTCAGATTTGTTTCTCTCAGGTGTGAATGAAGTCATGTGCAGACTCCTCCTTCCTCCTCAGGGGGGGAAACACTTGTTTGAATTAGTTAAATGTTTTAATCTTTATGAGTTCACAGTTTAAATATGTATCAAACATGAGATAAATTAAAAATATCCAACAAAATGCAACTTTATTGTATGATTTCTTTCGCATATGTTGGCACAAATGACTTCTACAGGTCAGTGGTTCGATGGGAATTCTGCCTCGTGGTTTTGAAGCAGCTCTCTGTCCGGTATCGTGTTATCATGTTGTGTTGCAGCTGACGGTGTAACGTCACCTGCTGCCTCTAATGTCACATGACGCCTCTTATAATAGTCATGAAGGTCTTTTGCTTTAAAAAGAACAAGCGTCTAACTTCATGTCAAATTATTTCTCTTTATTTCTGTCGCAGTTCAGCGCTGCTTTGATGATTCATGTTTGTTTCTAACTGTTTTGTTTTTGTCCTTCGGCAACTGTTTTCACTCTTTAGGAACATTTTTGTGAATGAAACTCGTCCACAAAACGGAGCGGAACGAGTCGCCTTATAGGGACGTTTTAGACGTTAAATAACAGTTTGAGACTTTTCTGTTTCAATCAAATCTGAGGCTTTTGATTCATAGCTCACACTGTAGCTGCAAAGTAGCTTTTATCCTCCTGTTTATATTCAAATATCTCATAATTAGAATTAAATGTCTTTTTATGATGTGTTTCTTTTACATTTTGTCTCAATGCCCTTTATGTTTTATGTAAAGTCTCTGAAGTGCTTTGTTGTTGAAATATAAATAAACTTGTCTTTCCTTTAAGATGAAATCTCAAGAGCGTTCATAAAAGGAGGCGTTTATGAGGCTCAAACGATTTACAACAAGTTTGTGACCTTTAGAGAGTTTGTTGAATCTGACTTGAAACAAATGTCTTTGTTGCATGAGGCCCGTCGTGTTCTGACGACGAACTCAAACTACACGATCATCTTCACATTTCTCAGACTCTTAGGTGTAGAAACCAAAACATCTCTGACAGATATGATGTGCTGGCTGTCGCCGGTCCCTGAACTGTTTTGTGCAGAACTGAACAGACTCTTCATGATCCTGAAAAAAAATCAATCATCATGACCAGCTGAGGTTAATAAATCATGCTTTAAAACTCGTGTGGTGTGTTTTCCATCCTTTGCCTGGACTAAAGTGACTTTAGTGTTCAGAATCGAGTCTACCGTTCACTTTGCCCTTTAGTTATTTTTTTTTTTTTTTAGCTGGTAGAGCTTCTAAGCACCAGTGTTAATCCTTTAACTTGTGAGAAAGCAGTGCTGACAGTGCAGAAACCTCGGCTTCAGGTCACAGATGACTTCCTGTGTGTGTCTATTGTGTCCAAAGCAGAACCTCAAATACAAAAATGATGTCACGAAACCAATGAGACACATAAACGATCACTGTACAAATACATTTCATATTTTACAGTTTTGTCTTCCTTCTGCTTGAGCCTTCGTGGCGGCTGCTGCGGCGGCTGCTGCAGCGGCTGCGGCTGCTGATGACGCGTCTGCAGGCGGCGGTTACTGGATGCCTCTGAATAAACACATGGCGAACACCATGGCGAAGAGCTGCGGAGACAACGAGACACACGGCAGCGATCAGAGATGGCGAGGAAAGGTGATGAACTTCCTGTTTTAAAGCTGAGAAGAGAAGCTAAAACTCTTCAAGCACAAAAAGTGTACAGTGATGATTTTAATCTGCTACAATAACATTAATTATATTCTATGTTTTTCATATTGTTCCAGGTCTTGGTTGGAGGTCGGGATAGAGAGTCGCTGTTCACAGGTTTCCAGGTTCTTCCATCAAACTTGACAAGTCTGTTGTTGAGTGAATGAAAGGGTCCCAGATCTGATGGAAATGATGTTGTTGATGTTTTATGGAATAGATAATTGTCTCTAAAGGGAGAGTTATGGAAAACTCAGACAAGCAGCTGCTTATATTTACTGCTTATGTTACTCTTTTTGTCTTTAACACACTTAAGTCTACAAATATTTGTTGATTCTTTCAAATTATCTGGACGTAAACTGAATATAAACAGCTGTGGAATTAAGGGTACTTGAATCTGTCAAATATTTTGAGTACATTGTTTAACTAATAATTATTTTTATGATCAATTATTATAATTATTACGATATTGAATATTTTCTAAATTACTCAGTTCATCACTTTGTTGATAAAATGTCAGAAAATAGTGAAAAATGCAAACATATAATTTCTCAGAGCCAAAGGTGATGTCATCAAACGTCCAGAGTTTAAAGATATTCAGTTTTATCATCATGTATGAAATATAAAAGCTTCAAATCCTCAAATATGAGAAGCACATTTGTAGCATTTTTCCTTTAAAAATGACAAAAAACTGACTATATGATGACTGAAATAGTTGATGATTAATTCTCTGTCAATCAACTAATCAATTAATCTAATGGTTGCAATAAAATAGTGAAAAATGTCAGTTATAGTTAAAAGATGATGTCATCGCGAGTCTTGTTTTGTCTGATCAAAAGTCCAAAATCTAAAGATATTCAGTTTTATTATCATGTGTGAAACATAAAAGCTTCAAATCCTCAAATATAAGAAGTTTCAACCAGAAAACGTTTTGCATTTTTCCTTTAAAAATGACAAAAACGACTATATGAAAATTGTAATAGTTGAGAATTCATTTCATTTATCGACTAATCAGTGGATGGATCCATATTTGGTGCTTTGCTGACAATAAGAGAAACATATAATATCACCTTTAATATAATTATCCAACCAGCTGTTGTTTTCCAAAATCAAATACTGTTAAATATCATCTTATCTCGTATTTACTGTCCTGAATGTGAGATTTTGAAAAGGAGCGAGCAGTAAATGAAACCGTATTTTAATATAAAGGAGTAAATACTTCGATCGTCAGCACCACGATGGCCATGGCTCCTGCTGTGTAGATGTAGGTCTCAAAGTAGTCCACCATCGCCGAGTAACAGCCCTGCATGAAATAAAAACAAACACACATAACATGGTTATGAAGAGACCAGTTCACAGCAGCTCACAATGAGATGTCCACTGGTCTGCACGCCGCGTTTCAGCCTGGATTTAAGTGTTAAGGGTTAGAAAGAAAGGAAATTATAACTCTTTCTGAAGCACATGAATCGTGTTTTTGAGACTACGATTGTTCACTTTGATTAAAAAGTATGAATACCGTGATTGATCAGTTTTAATTAAAGGGGCACTCCACCAAATTTATATATCGACATGAGTTAACATCTCTTAAAATGTCTTCTGTGACTCTGTGAGGGTTTCTATAGTAACGCTGCGGTGAAATAATGTTTTTATTTGGTTAAAAAGCAGTTATTCTCTCTTATATGTTAGCCTCATAAAGCCTCACATGAATTAAATTCTAATATCAGCTCAGGAAAGGATCGAAAAACACCAAATCTCTGTAAACAAGCTCATCTTTTAACAGAAGCTACATTAGCTAATAAGATAAAGTTGTATTTCCTCAGTAATACTTTTTGCCTCTTGGGTTTTTGTTTCATTTCACTTAAAGCAGAGAGAGGTTTTCAGTTTTTAAACAGAAGCTGTAGTGTTGCTCTCTTTGTTCTGAGCAAAAAAAAAAAAAAGAGTTAAATTAACCATAAAAATAGCGTCAGAAGATCTCGGCTAAAGTAGATTAGCTTAGCAGAGAAGCAGTAACTCATCTCAGCCTCTAACTTTAGCAGAACTCACATGATCTGCTGTGATTAAATTAGTTTTATACATCATATATATATATTTTAATTTAAGTTCATTGACAAGAAATTTTCTCAAATTAACAGTTGAAGTGGTCTCTGCTCTCTCAGATACAGTATATGAAGTCTCAACGTGGACCAGCTGCTTCCACATTAACGCATCAGTGATAATGAATGTTTTTAAATGACTGTGTTGCTATTTTAAGTCCTGAAGTGCACTCCAGTGTGTGTTTGTGTGTGTGGGGGGGGGGAGTGTTTTCTCTAATGACCTTGTTGTGTCGGAAGGCAACGCTGCCGCTCACACACTGCTCCACGCTGATGTGCTCCAGGTCTCCAGGGTAACTGTTCCTCTGGCAACAGGCCTCGGGGACCATCTTATTGGGGCTGAGAAGCCTGAAGAGACTCTCCTCGAAGTCCTCGGGGCCGCTTACGCCGCAGCAATCGAACTGCATTGAGAAACAGGAGGGGGCGGAGAACAGGGTGTCGTATCGTTTTGAGTTGGACATTCATTGACTGGATGGTAAATATTGTCACACCGGGTTGGTTATAATGGAGAGTTGATGCTTCACCGTGGTCATGATGGCGTTCCATGTGGATGTGAAGACGTCCGTGTTGTTGTGACCTTGGTAGTGGCGCTTTAACTCCCTGGTGAAATACTCTCTGGTTAACTGTACGGAGACACAGACACGGTTCAGCTGTTGTTATTTATGACCTACAACTCTGATTGCTGGGTAGGACGCAGACACAGGAAACCTTGTTGAATGTGTAGAAACTGGTTTATTCAGTACAATGTACCAAAAAACTATCTCAGCTCAGACTAATGTAATATAAGGCATGATCACATGTCATCCTCCAGTTTCTGCTACATCTCTCCCCCTTAAATATTCCCTCCAGTCTACCAGGCAGAGCCACCTGACATATAACAACACTACTTGTATCAGTCAGCACTGTTTACACAAAACACCCCCACAGCATTCATATTGATACTAAATCAAACGTTTAATTAAATATAAATCCGTCTATACTTCTCTGGCTCAGTAACATCACTGATGATGTCACCCTGCATATAAAAACAGGAAGTAGTTGGGTGCCTCCTCCTTTTGTTTGTAGAGCACATGGTGGGTGTGGTGAGAAAGAATAAACAATAACTAAATTTAATACTCGTCTGCGTTTTACTGTAACCAAACATAATTCAAACCACAAACAAACTTGGGATCGTATGTGTCTGCATGTTACGGGTTAATGCCAGACATATGGCTAAACAAACGAGGTTAAATAATACGCTATATTACATTGATGGTGAAAGCAGAGACAAACACTTGATATATCTTGTATTTATTGCTCCAAATTAAACACACAACATGTAATTTCAGCCGCTCGGCGTCTCAATCAAAACAATAACTACAGACGGAGTGTGATGACGGTGTGAAGCAGCAAGGGATGATGGGAGTTGTTGTCTTGGTTGTTGGATAGGATTACTTCAGTGTTCATGGTTCAGGATGTTTTTACCCGCAGAGGTCTCTTCCTCTCCAGAACAAACATACACGCAGATTAAAATAATTAAAATACTAATTAAAGCTGTTCCACCCAAAAAATCAATATTTTTCCAGCGATGTTGGGCGAGCAGCGGACTTCCTGGAGGGGCTGTTAGCCGAGCTGCTGCTAACGTTTGCCCAGTTTATTTCTCTGATAACTTAAGATCCAGACGTCCAATGACTAAAATCCTTCTTGCGGCTAAAAGATTAAAGTTAAAAACCAGCTAAATTCATCACGACTCGAGACTCACAAGTCGTTCAGTGGTTTGACGTGAGGTTCAACTTTATGCAAATGTCCAGAAACAACCCGAACACGCTGGTTTGGATTCTCCTATCATCATTTTATCACGAGACAAACAACTACACAAACATGATGCTGCTTAACAACTCCTGTTCTGATGACATTATCATCCTGACACTATGCATTGTGGGTGATAAATGAAGTTTATCATTAAGTCTGCAGAGTCACTTGTGAACTTTGCAGGCGTGCAGGTGTGTGTGTCAAAAGTCTGTGAGTCTGTGAAGAGGAACGCTGGCACTAAACTATACAAAGTACTTGGAGGAAAAAGCTGCTCATTGTTGCGTCTTTAAAAACTCGACTGGACATCCAGGAAGAAAAAAACAATGCATGGAAACACTAAAATGAACAACTTGCACCAGTATTTGGGCAACGTGAGGAAATAACATTGTGAGCTGAGGACATAAATAACGTACCAACGCTAAACACGACCGCCGGCCAGCGACAGGCATGCATGAAGCGCTAAAACACTTCCAACATTCGTGTATAAAAGCTGCACGAGTGATGTAAACTCTGCCATCTGGCTCTGCCCGGTATTTATAACCACATGGATCAACGCGCTCCGTCTACGAGGACATAGATGAAGAGAGACGTCTGACCAGTTCACCAGTCTTCTGTGATGCTTTTATGCTCATTTTAAACATAGTGCATTCAACATTTGGACACTTTATAGATGCTTTCACATGTTTTAAAGCTGTTAGAGAGTAAAATTATGAGATGTAACTGTAATTTTTCCTTTGATTATATATTAATATCATCAATTATTTATCCCAGAGCCCCTCAGGGGTCATGAGTTAGAACAAAAAACACCGAATGCAGCTGAGTTAACGTATAGTTTTTCCTCATTTACATACGTTTCTGTTTGTGTTGATCGTGACATCATCTGACTGTGATGAGCGACGCCGCGGAGCTTCAGTTCCTGGGATGCAGCAGCAGCAGCGAGCAGCATAAATATTAATCGTTTATCATTTAAAAGCCTGCAGTTAAATAATTAAACCCTGATTATAAAAGCTGTACTTTCCTCAACGCTGCCGGTTTCTGCTCTGTCTTGTTGTACTGTGTTTTCATGTGTTACAGTCTACTTATGTGCTGCCTTCCAGTAAAGTTTACTGAGATTAAAAACTATAAAGTTACTCAAACGGATGTGAAAACAGACGCTCAGTCGCTGCACTTTAATATGAAAACCTTTTGTTGCCTCTGTGGTCATTTACAGTAAAGGATGGATGACTAATAACGGACTCTACGGGACTTCACAGAAAGGAAAACGCATCAGTCGCATGTTGAAAGAGAGAAAACTGTAAAAACAACAGCAGGAACTGTTTCTTGGTCTCGTTTGGAAGTTTTGTTCACTGACAAAGCGACAGAGACGTTACTCACATGCTCCCTGAAGAGGAACGCCAGGATGGCAGCTGCCAGCTCAGCCAGGAAGATGAAGAGGATGAGCATGAAGAACTGAGTAAAAGACACAAACAAGGTCACAGAGTTACCCAGAGAGCTCATGCTTATGGATTACTGTCATCTACACAGTGACTCGCTCTACATGAGACCGTCTAAACTAATATTATTATGACTCCAGATGTGTGACATTTATATACAAACTGTGTAGATGCAGCGGTTAACGTGACGAGTCTGTGAATTATAATTTCTCCGCTCGGTGAAATGAAGGTCAAATAAATAAACCTGGGTAGTGACGACGGTGAGAAGTGTTACGTTTAATCTCCTCTAGATGGCACACTTGTATCGTCTCAGCCTGGCTTCACATAATGGAGGACAGATGGTTACAGTTCCTCTGATCCTTCTTACTGGAGTTTCAGTGTAACTGTTCACCGTTTGTAGGCTGAATTCTTCACACATAAACCTAAAGTGTTTATTAAATGATTCTGATGTAACATACTGTACAGATAGAGGGTCTTTTAAGGAGCAACTTCAACTATATTCGACTTAAATTCCCCCAGAATTTTTCATAATTCTGACTGATTGTGATTGGAGCTGCAACAAATGATATGTTATATGTTATTTGATATGTTATTCTATATATATATATCTAGAAAACATCATAAAACTGTGAGAAATGTAATAATATAAGACAAAAAACAGCAAATTCTCACATTTGAGAACGTAGACCTATCAAATGTTCTCAAAAAATTACTAAAAACAACTTAAACGATTAATTAAACATCAAAATAGCAGCTGATTAATTTTCTTTTGATCAACTAATTGTTGCAGCTCTAACTGTGATCACTTCTCTCTAAAGCTTCCTCTGTGGGTGTCGTTCTCTCCTCTGAGCTTATGATTCAACCGATAATGAAATGAAACAAACACACACACACACACACACACACACACACACACACACACAAAAACATCAACCTCAAAAGCAACTAAAACATTTCATCTTTAAGAAGCAGATGTTTTACTCAGGAAGCAGCCAAAGATTGGAGGGGAAACAAAGACGGACTGAGGATAGTCTGAGGTGGTATGAAGATGGACATGGATGTGTTGAAATAGAGTGATTTTGGAGGAACTGCAGCCAGGTACGTAAAGCAGAAGAAGCTCTAAAGTGAAGATTTCAGAATCAGTCAGAATGATGAAAAATGATTGAAAATGTCTGCATGTTGTTTTTAAACATGATAAATAATCTATTTGGAATAATAAAGTTTGTCTAATATGTTTTTTTTTCTATCAAAAAGTAAAATTACCTTGTTAAACATCCTTAAAATTACATCTTGTCACGCATGGAAAAAATCATGAACCTATGAATAATTATGTAAATATTGTTCATTTCAACAACCGAACAGCTGGACACAAGATGTCTCCTCCTTCTTGGTGTTTGTGCGCTGAAGGATTCAAGTTTCCACATCACACTTTTATAACACAACACAAAACTCAACAGATTTAAAAGGAGAAGTTCACAACAGTCCTGAATGAACATTGAAACTGGTTTTGTTCGCTGTAATCATTCTGACCAGTAGAAGTCTTTTTTAGCATCAAATTCTCCTCTTTGTGTTTCCCTGTTGAGCTGCAGGTGGAAGTATAGAAACAAAAAGAGGGACTTTGGCACTAAAAAGACTGTAACGTTGAAAGATATCTACTTGATTTGACTCATTTGGACGCTGAAGCTTCATATTAGCTTCACATAAACTTTTAAATACATTGTAAGTTCATCATGAAGGGATCTTCTGATGGTCAGCATGAACAGGAAGAATGATTACAGCAAGAAAAACATGTTTCAATAATCATTTGGGCTCCCGACTGTTGTTTTAAGACACACTTAAAATTGTGAAATCATCATTTAAAGTGAAGACAGAGAAACTTTCCTCTTCAGTGGATGATTTCTGCACAGAGAAAATCAGGATGAAAATCACATTTTAGACTGAACGGAGACTTTAAGACTCATTTGTGACACGCTGTGACCAGAACCACATCATTACTCAACTAACTCTTGATTAACTCATATTAAAGATCTGAAAATGTGCAGTTTTTTTCCTGAGAGATGATCCCACTGGGTGTTGATGGTTTCCTCTGTTTCCTCCTGTCACAATAAAACCCCTCTCATCATCATCATCATCATCATCATCTCCCTAATGAAAGATGACACTTGCTGACTGCGGCGAGACTCACAAAGAGCAGCAGACATTTGTTCTCTCGGATGGCTCCGCAGCAGCCCAGGAAACCCAGCAGGAACAGCATGCCTCCCATGGCCAGGATGACGTAGACCCCTGTGAACAGAAGGGGGTTGGCCGCCACGATCTCCCTGAAGCCCATCGGGTCCAGCAGCACCCAAATACCGACACCCAGCAGGAAGGAGCCACCCAGCTGGGAGGTAGAGGGTTAATTAGTCAGATAGAGTGATACGATATGATCACAGATATCTAATAAGCATCCAGAGAGTCTGTTTTTCATCAGTGACTGTAGGTTTTAGGGTATTCTAGTGACAGTGTTAACATTCAGCTGCTGAGTCATGAGTCAGAATATAAAGTGTACAAGACAAGACAAAAAACATATTTAAAGGATCAAGCTGCTGATTTTCTGTATTTTTCTTACCGCCAACAAATCTTATGAGGCGGCCAAAACCAACAAAGAACTGATCTGCTTACAAGTATTGTGTGTGTATCCAAAGCCTGATATATCTAATGTTTCTTTGCACTGAAGATATTTGAGAAATTTACAATGAAGCACAAAGTCAAGAGGTTGTGATGTGCAGCCGTGCGGCTCATTGATGTGTATTTAACAGGTTTTGGTTTATGGCACAGAGGAATAAGATCTATCAGGCTTTGGATGCACACACAATAGTTAGTAGATTAATTAATGGCTCCAAACATGAGATTTGTTGACAAGAAGAAAAAAAATGTAGAAAATCGTCGGCCTTATCCTTTAATACAGTTCATACCAAACAAACAAAAGCAAACATATTGTGAAAACCAAGTGAGTAAACCAGGTTTTTACACAGCCTAAAGTTCATATTTTCGGTATGAAACGCAAACAATAAATATTTTATTTCAGCTTGTCAGAATTTCCTTTATGTATTTTAATGCGATCTGGGTGATTTTTTTCTGCATTAACAGTATCTGCAACAGCAAAATGACAAAAATAACCCAACAGGCTTATTAATATTTCATCTTATATTATGTTACAGCTGGAAAACAGGGAAGATGCTGCATATTATGGCCACTGTTATCCAAGTAATAATGTTTTTATTTCTCTGTCTTATGACGTTTAATCTTGTCAGATATTCTGTGAAACAACTAAAAGTCACATGTTTGTCTTTCATTTGAGAGAAGAAGAACTCACAAAGATGAAGAAGTTAAAGATGAACATCAGGTACTTCATACAGCTGAGGCAGTCCCCCTCCATGGCTGAGCCTCTTGCTGAAACCTCCCCCTGCCCCTACACACACACACAACCACACACACACACACACACACACACACACACACACACACACACACACACACACATCTGTTAGTACTAATCATATAAGTAGAAAACTGTAGAAAAACACAATTTAAGAAAATCCAAACATATAAACAGTTCATGAAACAATTAGTTGATGATCAATTTGTCAATCAACAGAAAATTAATTATTAAAAAAATATTATTTTGAAAGTCAATTAATGGTTTGAGTCACATAAGTAAACTGAATATCTGTGCTAATATCAGACAGAACAAACAATTTGAATTTGTAACCTTGCACTTGGATGGATGGATATTTCTCACAATTTTCTGACATTTATAGATGAATCCAGAAAATAATCAGCAGATAATGAAAACAATAGTTGCAGCCTTACTTTAATAGGATAAACATGCCTCATGCTTTTAGAGTTAGTTCAGTGGTATTTAACGATAAATTTGCTGTGATTTTAAAGTTTTTGTTTTGGATGAGTAATGGCTCAATTCACACTAAATCAGGCGTTGCAGCGAAATGCACAATGGGGGTTGTGCATCGAGGCTGTGGGAGGGAGGGGGAGGCTGCAGCTTGAAAGTTAAACCAGAATCAACTTCAAACGTCAAACGAGCTAGAGAGTGTTAGCGAGAAAAGCCACTGAATGAGAGGAATAAAATGTTATTTTCTGATTGTTTCACTGCAGTTACAAATAAACACGCCCACACCCCACCCCCGCACCACCCTGAGGAGGTGTGCCTAATTCTCTCAAATCATATATGATGCTGTAATGCTTCAACTAGAGCAGGTAGATGCATTATTTTAGCCTAATATGAAGCATAAATGTGCAACTTTCTGCTGCAGCGTGTTGCATGAAGACGCCGGAGGTTGATATGAGCAAACACAACAAGCAGCACAAGAGAAAAGCATGATGACACATCGGCAGTGACAGTTTTTGTCAGTTCTGGGGACGTGACACTGACAGCCTGTCCCTGTGGGATCGTATGACACATGGAGGGACGTTGGCTGCCGGTGAGGAGGACATGTTGATGTAAGTGGGGCCAGCCGTGTGGGTGTGAAGAGGACCAACTGTGCACTTATGGTCCCTGATGGTGTTTACCAGTTAAAACTAACACATAGCCTCCTGTCACATCTGAAAGGGAACAAAAGCAGTTTAGTTTAATAACTGCAAATTTAATCAGGAGTGAGACTACTGTGAAGGATTTCACTTATCACATTGGAACTTTTAAATGATGATGTCAAAGGTCTTTATCTCTGATTAGATCACATTAACGCCTGTGTTTAGTTTGGTTTGATGACATTTTACATTTTGGTGTTGGAGGCATTTTTCATCCATTGGAAGCTGTTTCTGCTTCTATTTATTCAAGAGACAAAACATAATTTCTCTTTGGATTTACACAGTAACACAGCTAGTGATCAGAACAATAAACTGAGACACTTTATCAGTTTATATTACTACTGTTTTTTAAACAGTAGTAATATATTTACTGATTGGTGTATAACTGTTATTTATTCTATATTTTTCCATGAAAAGACCAAATCAACAATGTGTTAGTCTGTCTTCCAATACTCTTTGACACCTCTAATAAAGATGTAAATCTTTAAAAACCTTGCAAACAAGTATATTTGAATTTCTTTTTGAAAAGGTTCAGTAATTTCCTAAAACAGCTGGTCACTTTTGACTTTACATTTTTAGCTTTTAGTGACATGTCTCGACCACTATTGGATGATTTCCATGAAATGTGGTGCCGATGTCCATGGCGCCCCAAAAGATGAAGCCTTAACATTTCATCTAGCGCCACCATCAGGTCAAAAATTAAATTAGTGACCAAATAGCTGCAAAACTAGTGACATTCACATCATCCTCGGTTGTTGTGTTCAGTACTAATTAGCAAATGTTAGCATGCAAACAAACTAAAAGATAATTAACTAAACTAAGACTGGTTAGCAAAGCATACTTTGCAGCCTAAGAGCAGCTAGCATGTCTGACTCAGTCTTGCCAATATTTTCTGACAACATTGGAGGTCTATGACGCAATACTTGTTAGTAGATCAGTTCATTGTTGGTTTTGGTCTTTTCATGAGATTTGAGGACAATAAGAAAAAAGAATAGGATATGTAGTGTATCCACGATATTTGCACCCTTGGTTGGCGGAAAGAGGAATGTGGTTTGACATGTTATGTTCATGGTATCGTTATTATTGTAACGTTTATAGTGTGGTTGGTTTTAAGCCAATGTAATAAATATAATCTGTGTTTTTAATTGTAGTAATGAATTATAGTTATGCTGTGTTTAATGTGGTGAATGTAATGTTTTAAACGTCTGTTAATTGATACCAAGGGCTGCTACAACCAGACATATGCCTGTATGTGTTGTTATGAGTGAGACTTCTGGATCACATTTGCCTGTTGTTCTTTTACATAATGTGTGATATGACCCACTGTGTGCAACACATTACAGAAAAAACATGGAAACATGGTGTGGATAGTTTCACTGTTATTACAACACAAAGATGCAAAAAAGTGGAATATTGTCTATTATCTAAAGATCATAAATCTTTTAGATCATAATCACATCAACAGTAAAGAAACAGGATGAAAAACTGCAGGATCCTCCAGAGGAAACATCCTTTAAAGGAAGGTTGGGTTGAACCATCTAGTCTTACAGAGACCAAAAATACTGGTGTCAAAACTCAGTCACATTTTTCAAGGGTATTACCAAGACGTTGCCGTCAATGTGATGAGCATCACCTGAACGGTTTATTAAACAACTGGCACCAGAGACCACAAAGGATGTGTGCTCCAGATCTGAGTGAAGGAAGCCAGCGGGCCAGACTGCGTGACGTGATGTTAGAAACGCAGACTTTGCAGGATGTAGTCACTGAATTTGGACACAACAGATGTGAGACTTGCTAAATAGAAAATGTTTATAAAGTGTTTTACATTGTTGTTTTCAGCCATATCTGTATCTACTCTATGGGAGTGTGGTGTAATGTTACTGTATGATTCTACAACTGTGAAAACTTTATTTTCTTTTTCTTACATTGGGTTTGTATCATTTATTTTATGCGTGTATGTGTGTGTGTGTAATTGCTTTAGAAATAAAGTTAAGTTAAATAATTATTTTATTTATTTTTATTGACTGTATACTATTTTTTCACATTTAAATCATTTGTTGACACATTTACATTTATTTACATTTTACGCTTTATTTAATTAGATTTTCTTACTTTAATTTTTTGATGTTTAAAACTGTCTTTTTTTACAAATTAACAATAAAAATCTTAGCTTGAAGTTAATTGCTGCTCACGCACAGAAAAATACCTTTAAAAACACCTTAAATCTGGAAGGTGTGATGTGTTTTCAGAGGTTACGACCGGTGGGTGTCAGCTCTGAGATTAAAACCAGCAGTGAGGACTGATTGGAAGTGACAGCTGTCCTCCGCTGCTCCCTTTTAACAGAGTTAACACAGCGGTTAACACCAGTCCCTCCCGCTTATTTACCATCTCTCTCTTTGTCTGACTTTGGTGAGCTCTCAGCTGTGTAAATGTGTATTTACTGCTAATTTGACCGCACTGCGTGGGGCTTTTATTTTAATGAAGTAAAATGCCGGCTGCTCTGCTCTCACTGCAATTAAACACGGGTTTTGTGACTGCTGGTGCACTCTGGGTAATTGCTGCCTCTTTGGGGTGAGGTCAGGGTTAATAAAATAAGGGCATGTGTTGGTGTGTTGGGAGTTTGTCTGCACTCAGCATTATTAGCACATCTCTGTCAATCACTCATGTCAACGCAATTACACAAGAACTGGAATTACACAAATATCGCATCAAGAAAACAGAAAGTGGCGCCATGATTATAAAATGAACAAAGAGGAAAAACACAATTACAGAGACAGTGCTGGTAAGAAAAATGAATACATGAAGAGCTGTCAAAAAACAAAACATTAAAACCTAACAAGGATTGTTATGATGTCAGAGAAAACATGATTACACATTGCAATCACAAAACCGCTGCCATAATTATAAAAATGAAAAGGCAGAAACAGACATCTTGATTAAAAAAACCAACAGGGGTCATAAATGCAAAAAACAGCTGTCACAATTACCGGTAATCATGATTTAATCAATCATAATTACATTAGTTCAGATATAATTACATGATTACGCTTACATTTTAGATGAAAACTGAAATCCATAAACAGCTGATGTAGAAAGAAAATCTATGAATTCATACCAGCTGCTGTTTCAGTAAAAAAAACAGCACCTCACACTAAACATGTATGAAATGCAAGTGTGTAATTTTCCTCTCAGCGTAGCAGGACACGTCTCCTTGTAGCTGCTTATGGAACTGTTATTAAAGTCTTCATCGATGTGTGTAGTGTGTTTTTTAAATGATTAAAAGAAAAACGGGTATTTTGCCGCTGATGAATGACTGATTGGTGTAAGTGGTGTGCAGGTTCTGGAGTGTTCTGGATACTAAAGGGTGACAAAGCTAGAAAATGTCAAGCTGTACCCTCTTGTCTTCTCAAACAGAAGATAGAGGCATGGCTGTTTGATAAGTGGGAGCCTCACAGGTGAACCAAGGCCAGGATGCGGGCCATCACCAAACAGAACAAGACAAAGACCTGAGATACAGCTTTGAAACTGATGAATCAATATCTCTGATTTGCTTAAAGGCTGGTCTGGGATGTTCAGAGGACAGAAGAGTTGGAGACGACGTCCAGTTCAGACGTGGACTCTGTATTGTTCTCCCTTGATTGAGGTCATTAAAGGACCTATTTTGGTTTTTCTTCTTTAAGCTGAAACTGCCAACATCAACTCAGAAAATCCACCACATGGAGAAAGCCCGGTCAGCAGTAGGGCCGACGGCATACAAGAGGGTATCATCCATGTAAAAATAGACATTACATTGCTCTGAGTCGTAAAATAAATGTTTTTTTATAGGGTAAATAGCAGTGGGCATAATAATGATCCTTGAGGGACACCTTCGTCAATAGTTTGGGGGCTTAATTTGAAACCATCTGCAACAACAGTTTGAACTTTACTCGTTCTGGTGACTTACATTCACCAGTTGGACGGGAAAATGCCACCGAATGAAGGATAATGTTGTTCCGTAACTGCTGGATGTGGAAATAAACGACTGTTTCTTGCTTCAACATATTAACCTGAAAGGTGATAACAGTGATGAGTTCGCTTCTTGTTTCCACCGCCCACAATCTGACAAAAAGTTGAAAAAAATGAATGACATTTTAAGACCTAAAACCAAAGGAAATAACAGATCATCCTCCAGCCTGTTATATTATAAATCCCATTTCAGAGTTAATCAACCACAGCAGTGACGCACTAGTTTATATTTAACATGTGCATCAGTGATGGTACGATTGACAGAGGGGGACAAATTTACTTTCTTTCAGCTTTTGTAGGGATCCGTGTTTTCCTTTATACAGTATATTATAAATAAGTTTATTGCCTCTGTTAAAAAGGGACATAGGCTTGATTTATGCAATTCATACTTGAGACAGGTGTGTATGATGTAGTTTAGGCTTGAACTATCAACCTTAAACCTGCAGTGCAGAGCTTTTTTTTTTTTTTTTTTTTTACACAAACACTGTTGATATCATCGCTGCAGACCCCCGAAACCTTTTACATGAACCGGTCCCCACCCTGGTGACCTGACGTGATTGGGGGCTCACCGAGAACAGTCCAACCCGGTCGACAGTTGCAAACCAATCACTGTTGGTTTACATAAAATGTTTCACTACTGGTGCACCAGTGCAGAACTTTAATATTCAGTGAAATACAGAGATTTACATGGCGGTGATAGGCTTAATCAGCGTTATGTGAACTTGTACGGTAAAGGCTTGAATGTAATGGATGTTCATTGATATGTAAGACTCGCACTCAGGCTTTAATGGTGGATCAAAAGTTATGCATCTGCCCTGTTATGGTGCATTAGTGTAAAAGGTACTTTTCTGATACAAAAATGCAGGCCCTCTTCTTCCTGTATCTTACATTTTTGAGTGTGTACCACACACTCAAACACAGAAAACACAGAGTGGTGCTTTTGTCCCATTTAGCAGCTGTGGCTCCTTTCAAAAATAGGTCTGGGGGCAGCTGGGTAATTTCATGCAGCCATACAGAGAATGGCCACAAAAAAAAAAAATCTCTCTCCCCTCTGCAGTCATGAAGAATCGCTCTGCTTCAGTTCAATAATCCTGCAGCCTGATTCTCCCTGCAGGGCGACACTGGAGATCATTCAGGTGTTGGGTTGGATCAGCTCATACTGGAACAGCCTGATAGTTCAGTAAGTGTGTCTGTATTAGCACCAGGCGTGTGGCTGTTTGTGCACTGATGTTCTGCGTTTGTAGAACAGCTGCCATCAAACACAATAACTCAAAGTTATTGATTCCCACAGTCCACCAGTCTGTTTTCCAGTGTTTGCTGACCGTTTAGGAAAGAGGTCAACCCATTTTTGATTTGATTATGGTCTTTTTCTTCTCGCCAACTCGTCATTAAACAGTAACCAAACCATTACATGCTTTACATGCACAGTAATTGTGTAACATTCTTTCATTCACGTCCTTCTGGTACTGTAGTTACATCTGGGTAACTTCTGTGAAAATCTTTGTTAGAAGTGTTACTGGAAAGGAGAAAACTACTTTCTTGCAGTCTTTCTTTAAATTGCTTCATGTTGTCTTTATCACCAACAATCTCCATGACACTGGAAACTTGTGAAGAGAAAACACAAGCTGCCTGTGATGACCAATTAAAGTTCTTGCGGTCACTGAAGCCCGGAGTTGTAGTAATATTTTTAAGATGGCACTTGTCCAGCTACAAGCTCCACAGATCAAAAGAAGCCATGTGGTAGCCTCCTAATGCACAACTATAAATAACCCTTATAAGAATACTCCACAGATTTAGCATTTCACTTCTATAAACACTGTCACACTTATGATGGACCTTTTAAAAAATGCCTATAAATATCCTTTTAAAAAAAGGATCAATGCAGCAGAGCTTAAATCCAAACCTGTCAAAGCCAGGCACTTACATTACTCACAGTGCAACTTGACAGTTTGGTCAGAGATTCAGGTGTGTTGTGCTATCAGCAGCTAATAGCCCACTGTTTCCTACTTATGATGCAAATCTTTAAAAACTGCTCATGAAAATACAGTTTAGTTTTTTTAAAGGTTCAGTAAAACAGCTGTCCACTGTAGTTTTGAGTAATGACAGTAAGTATCGGTGCCAATACTGACATAATCCATTCATAGGATATTGGACTGACATTATTGATCCACCTTCCAAATCAGAGTCCATAGTCTGATGTTTTGGCCAGCTGGAAGAGAAGCAGAGCTCACGATGCGGTGACGGAGCAGCGTAGTAGAGACTTGTAGAGAGTATAAAGAGTATAAAAGCAGCCGACACCCCACAGGAGCTGCAAGTGAGGCAGAGGGAAGGAGACAGAGCCCAGCATGTTGCACCTGCAGGCTGCTGCAGGACAGAGGGTCATGTTTTGTGGGAAAGCAGTGAGGTGAATCTGTGCTATTATTTTGGCTTATTAGTTTTATATAGCTGGACTCCTCCACCTTACACCATATGAACTCTCGCAGTAACAGACAGATAAGTCTGGTGCCGGCAGACAAAGCTAAAACAGGACTGCTCTTAGACGGACTCTAAACACAGAGACATTTTATTTTCTTTAGTGATGTTTTATTTCTTCTGAGAGACTTTTAACCTGCGTTTTAAATCTGTTCTTAACTTGTGTTTTTAGCTTATAATAAATTAATTTGTTTTTAACCTCAGTTTCTGTCAAATGCTGTCAAAAGGAAAGTGATTTGTTACTCAAACAGATGGAAATGGTGCATTTATTGGGGGCTTTACTGGGGATGTTTCTTTAATGTTCTGTACTTGTGCAAATGACAATATAATCTCTTGATCTCTTGACCAGACTTTCTTAAGAAAACAGACAAAAAATAGCACATACTGCATAATACATTAACCCCTGGAGTAGCTGAGCATCACAAATTTATCATTTTTTTGGGGGGGTGTTTAGCGTAAGAACCATCTGAAAGTGGCTTTTCTAAAACTCTGTATCAAGCATTCACATATTTATTCACAGTTATTCACAGTTATTGCATTTTGTCCATGGTGATAAAATATTTGCACACTTGGATGGACCTCATGTATCATTGTATTCAGAATATCAGAAGCCACAGAGTGAAAATGCACAACAGACACCAACAAGCAAACCGCGCGATATTCCTGAGATTCACCAATATCAATACCAATCTTCTAAATGTTTACTTTCTCGTTACTGACGTACGGAGGCAGAAAGATGAAATCCTCTGGGCTTTCTTCTCCCCGTTCATTGCTGCACGGTTCTGTTCTGATGGATGAAGGCAATCAGGTCTACTAGTTTTCCTGCACTGAGGGAAAACACTTCTGTATACGCTGCACTTCCTTCCAGCCTCCCTGACACTGTGATTTATTGGACTGGAGCATCCTGTCACAGGTGGGTAATCGCTGCAGAAACAGTTACGCACACCGGTTTGTGGAAAGCCGGAGATTCACACTGGGATCTTGTTTCACTGCTGCGATGCGCTGCTGACTGCGCACTCCTCGACACCGTGTATTATAAATGCTAATAAAAGGTGGCGTATGCAATGAGTGTCACTGTGGAGGCAATTTTTTAACGTCAGCAAAATTAATGACTTTATGCAGATATTTAAAGGAATAGTTTGCTGAGTCCTCTGCTACTCATCATGTGAGCTGAAACTCTTGAGAAGTTTATTGGAGCATTAAGTAGAAATGTTAACCTCTCTTAGCGTAATACACTGAAGTTACTGAACAGCAGTGTGTGAAGAATAATAAGTGTAATAAGTCGGCCAAATATGATGTATTTTCAGGTTTTGTTTTTATGTCAGTGGATGAGAGTAAATCATTTATCATCAGGAAAAAAATGTAGTAGTAATGAGATGTAGATTACTACTTGCACAAACAGTTTGGAGTTTGGAAAATTGACATTTTGTCCTTCTTGAAGTTTTAAAAAGTCAACTTCAGTAGTTACTGTGTGGTTGGTTGACTTCTGTGAGAATGCTCATGCTGTTAGCAGGTCTTTGCTACTACATCTATTGTTTATTTTACATTTATTATAATTATTTAATGAGCCACCAGTGTTATGGGAGTTTCCATAAGTAAAGGGTAGAGATGTCAAGCTGTATCCTTGTCTTCTCAAACAGAAGATGCTTTGATAAACAGGAGCCTCACAGACGAACCAAGGCCAGAATGCAGGCCATCACCAGATGAAACAAGACAGACACCTGAGATACAAACGTAACTAGAGGTCACAGATTTATGATTTGAAACTGATGAACCGATTAGATTAATATCTCTGCCTGGGTTAAGGACTAGTCTCAGACTTTCAGGGCTCAGAATCCGACAGAGACGGCACCGGAGTAAAACACTCTGGTGTTTGCTGTTCTTGGTTCTCCACTTGGCTTCAAGTGCTTTCAATAAAAATTTTCAGCTTTAAAACATCAAAGTCTCGCACGCGCTTTTCTCCACTGAAGATGCCGACCGTCACTCAAAATATCCACAACAACCAGAACTTGAAAAACAATGAGTTGCTTGGAAATTAACTCTTTGTTGTCTGTTGGACCATAACTGCATGGTTGGAGCTCAGTATTGAAATGACATGTTTTCCACTGTTGTTATTTACATATACATCCATATATGTATATACATCTTTATAAACGGGTCATAACTCCTGCACTCCCAGATCCAGATAGATATCTCAGGAGTTGGTGGAGCCCAAAACAGAGCGTAAAGGGGAATATTGGACTTGCATTCATCAGCCGGAGTAGATGCTAATATTGCTTGATGCCTTTGTGACTTGAAAACAGGCGATTGTTTGCTAATAACATTATGAGGTAGGGATTTGGTGGCAGCTGTTTTCTTGCACCCCCTAGTGTCCAAAAATGAAATAATGCAGCTTTAAAATGTCACAACGTACCGGCAGACTGCAGAGAAAAAGAGCTTTTTAACTCACCAAATCAGGCATCTGATGTCCTATGTTTTATGTTTTTAGTGAGTTTGAGCGTGTTTTTGATGCTTGATTGCCTATAATCATCATGAACAAGTGCATTTGAGATGTTTTACTATTGATCTGCAGTGATGGAGCTTTAAACCATTGCTGCCTTGCAGACTTTGATCAACTAAACTCAACGAGACTACGCTTCATTCTCATTCTCCACAGTATACTAGAGACTTCCTGAATGACATTAGATCTTCAGTTGCCCGACTTTATTTCAATATAGCGCCAAGTCATAACAACGGTTACTTTTCACTTTCATTTGAAGGGACAACAACAAAACCTTGATTTGTGATCATTCGAGTGGAGTTAAGAAAAGGAAGTGGGGCGAAAAGAGAAGGTGTCAGACTGACTAAGGAAGCAGCAGCTCACCCGTATTCCCCTGTCCTCCCTGGTTACAGGAAACGTCCGGTCCTTGTGGAATAAACTTGATGAGCTACAAGGAAATCTACTACAAAGACTACAGCTCTAGACAGCTGCATCGTGCTATTCACGGAGTCTTGGCTCACTGAGTGGGACTCAGATAGCGACCTGTCTATAGATGGATTTGGTACTCCATTTCGCCCGGATGGGAAAGCAGAAGTGACAGGAAAATCTAATGGAGGGGAGCGTGTGCCTCTATGTCAGTAAGTGCTACTGTGGCTCTGTGACTGTCAGAGAAAGACTCGCCTGCTGTTAAACTTCTATCAATGTCGCTCCGTCCGTTCTATTTACCATGTGGATTCACACAAATATATATTCATCTGTGTATATTCATGCAAAGGCAAATCCTGCCACTGCCACAAGCACTATATTTGATGTAGTGCAAAAACTGCAGTCCATTTCACCCGAAGAGATTTTAATATATGTCCCTAAAAAAAGACTTTGACAAACTTTTACCAATATGTAACGTGTCAAACCAGGCAGAATAAGATCTCTGTTATGGTACAGTTAAGGGAGCACATAAATCAATCCCCCTGCCTCCCTTAGGTTCTGCCGACAACAACTCTCCACATATAAAACTGACCTAAAGAGAGAAAAAATCCAGACCAAAGAGGTTAAAATCAGGTCTGAGGAATCCACTGCTTGTCTTCAGGGCTTCTTTGACTGCATTGACTGAAAGATGTTCAAAGACTCTTGCAAGGACACTGATGAACTCTTCTGTTTTGTGAAACTATGATTATTCCTACTAAAAAGATTGAGGTTTACTCCGGTAACAGTGGATGTGTCTACGGTAGTCAGGTTTCGTCTACAGAAGAAGAATCTGTCCTTCAGTCAAGGAGGATGATTCTGATATAGATGCAGCCAAAATGGAGGTGAAAGTGGAAATCATAAAGGCTAAAGAGTAGAAAAAAAGTAGGGAGCAGCTTGGCATGAAAACAATCACAGGAATACAGCAAAGCAAGAACAGAAACAATGTGACGGCTGTATGGATGGCTCAGGCCAGACAGTGAATGTAACTTCTATCTGGGATTTGATCAGTTTGACTTCAGAGATGAAGTTGAGCGACTTAGATATAAACTTTAAGACAATCAGCATTTTGTCCTGGAGCAGAGAGAAGCTGAAAAGCAAACAAGAGCCATTGTCCTGCTGCGAGTAAATCAGTGGAAAGTTACTGAAGTCATGTGCGAGGCAATTAAGTTCTATCTTTTATGATATTTCCTAACATTTCTCTGAACCTACAGTGTGTATCTAACCTGTGGAAGAGCTCTGATCACCCCTGTTCCTAAAGGCAGCAGCCCCAAAGCTCTTAATGACTTCAGGCTGGTTGGCCACACTCCTCTCGTGATGGAAACCTTTAAAAAGCTTATGAAGACAGAGTTTACGAGGGAAACCGAGCACGCACTCAACCCTATGCAATTTGCCTATAGGGCACACAGAGGAGTTGAGGATGCTATAATCACCCTACTTAACCTTTTGTTTGAACACCTAGAGGGGCATAAAACCCATGCTAGATTGCTATTTATTGATTTTTCTACAGCCTTTAATACTATCCAACTCGGCATTTTATCAGATTCATTACGGTCTTCTACTGGCTCACCCCAAGGATGTGTTCTCTCACTCTTACTTTATATTCTGTACACAAACATGCGTCAAAGTAACCACAAGAACAGGACCATATCAAAGTTCTTAGATGATTCAGTCACTGTGAGTCGGCTACACGACAAGGAGTCCAGCCAAGGCTCAGTCATTGATGAGTTTGTCATCTGGTGTGACAAATCTTTCTTGGAGCTCAACACATCCAAGACAAAGGACATGATCGTAGATTTGAGAACTCATACTTCAATCTATGAGACTACGATCAATAAAGACCAGCTGTGGACCGTGTAGGAAGATCTTGGGACAGTCATAGAGGCTGCTTACTTGGTTTTAAAGGGACCCAAGCACAGCTGACCACTTCTGTTCAGATTTTGTTACTGCCTATGTCACTTCCGCTAGAAGGTCGCACATTATGACATCGGTCTGTCACCAGACAAGTGCTGGGATTAGCAAGACGAACTCTTTTGGCCTAGACACACCATCACCAAAACAACCACCACATCCTGCATTGATGATGTATTTTCCTTTTACATCCTTGTCGGGGACACATCAGGACGAATTAGCGTTTACACTGCAAAAGATACGTGGTCGAATGCATCCCGGACCACATCAACGAGTGGTTTGAGTGATCATGTCACAGTGCATCTTGGTGATCGCCCAAGACGCATTTTAAAACCAGGTGTGAACAGAGTCATTGACTCTAAAGAATTGTGAGGCAGTGTGTAAAAAAGGACATCAGCGTTTGTTTTATCTCAGAAAACGGTCCTGTTTTCATATTGATAAAACCATGATGAACCTCTTTTATCTGAATTTTATTGATAATGATAAAAATAAACTTTATTCATAGAGCACAATCCATGCATTTTTTAAAAACGGTTTCAGTTGATCTCTGTTCTATAGCGAATTGCAGCTCCTTCGCTCAGGCTGTTGGTGGAAAACAAAACGATATGCAGCAGAAATGCTGTTGTATATGCAGCTATTTCACTACTAAACAAAGCGATCGCAAGATAATGCACTTCAGCCATGCATGGCACTTTTAGTGTCTGAGTGAGTGGGTGAGTGTGTGTGTAGAAGCACTTTGTCATGACCTTCTTAGGAGCTCTTGTAGTCTGATACTATTTTTGATACTATGATGATACTTGTTTTAATGTATTTTGTTTTTGATGTTTCTTGAATCTGTATCACTGTGATGTCTTTGTTTCCGACTCTGGAATGCAGAATCTCCCGTCTGCACAACAAACTTACCCTGGGGTGCTAATAAAGAAACCTTGAACACATTATATTAATAAACAAAAGGATATTTCCTGTAAATGATGCTTGCAAAAAGTTCAATCTCCCTAATATCATTCCTGGCAACTAGAGATGCTTCTGAGTTCACTCCGTTCAGCTTTCAAACGCACAAATATGTGATTTCAGCCTTTAGGGGTCTCTCAATCAAAACAATAACAAAAGACGGAGTGTGATGATGGTGTGAAGTAGCAAGGGATCATGGGAGTTGTTGTCTTTGTTGTTAAATAACCAGCTTCACCTGGATACAATTACTCCGGTGTTAATCCTTCGGGATGTTTTTACAGGTAAAAACACTGAATAAAGCTGTTTCTCCTAAAAAAAATAAATACAAATCAATATTTCTCCAATGATGTTTGGTGACCACATGACTTCCTGGAGGGGCTGTTAGCCGAGCTGCTGCTAACGTTTGCTCAGTTTATTTCTCTGATAACTTAAGATCCAGACGTCCAATGACTAAAATCCTTCTTGTGGCTAAAAGATCAAGTTAAAAACCAGCTAAATTTATCATGAAAATGTGGCTTCAAACTGAATAAAAGTCCATTTCTAACAGTTTGTGTGGAACAAGCACAACAAAGCCCATGTATTATCTTGTATGTGTGTAAGTTACTCTTTGCTAGACGCCATTGTAGCGGACAAACACGGCGCCGACGCATGCATCTTGTGCACTATACTCTTTGGTAGAGGAGGTATGACGCCATTGACAGGCCACCAAATGAAACGGTCCGTTACTTTGATTAAAATGACAGATTTCTCTGGGTTTGAAAACTGTTGGAAACATTTGGGATAATGTAAGTACACAACTCAACAACATATAGAACATAGGTCTAGTTGTTTTTTTTAGACATTTTAATGAGGAATAATAACATATTATGCCTTTAAAAGTTACTTGAGCAAATTCAATGATCAGTTTTCTTCTATCTTTCATTTCACGTGGAGGAACAGAATGAAGGTGGATGAGTAAGACTGGTGAAATGGGGGAGAGGCATCTTGGATAAAGCCAGCCTCGGGGGAGTGTTTTCAAAGAGGTAGTTATTACCACTCCTCTCTCTCTCTCTGTCCTTGCTGAAAGCTACCTGTTATGAAAACCAGTCACAAGGACGGCGTCTCCCTTTGAGGGACTGCCACCATGCCTCATAACCATAAACAGAGCCAGTCAAGGGAGACATCAAATTATCTTCTTTCACACACACACTTTGGTTTTGGAAAGACCCTGAGATGCATACCAAACACTAACAGCTGGATGAGGAATACATAAAGATGGAGACGTCCCTGAAGGTGGTGGAGGAGGTAGAAGCTTCTCTGCAGCATCCGTACTGTGACGACCCCTGCTGAGTCATCTTCTGTTGCTGGGTGGTTCACCTGTCTTTCTGTTCATCCTGCAGGCGAATCGTTAGTAATAACCTGGATCACCTGAGGATGTGTTCCCTCGTTATTCAAGCCTGGCTGCGGTGAAGCTCTCGCTGACTCTCTGACACCCGGCTGCCTTGCTGCTGCAGCTTTCTCGCCACAGGCACCTGTTTGGTTTAGTTGTTGCTTTAAGTTGTGTTATGTTTTACTTTCTTGCACCTTATGACACTCTCACACTCTTACACACCACACACCCACTGACGCTACTGATATCCACAACCCATGCTTTACATATTTAGTTAATTCTTTAATTTCGGTTCAATAAAATATCTTTTTGTTAAAACACTGGTGTGTCTCTTTCACAGATGTGAAAGTACAGAAGCGGAGAAGCTAGAAGTGAAACTGTGGGGTCACCAGCAGTTTTTGGTTTAATTTATTGAATCATCAACCACTTCAGTGAGACACTCGAACCAGTTTGAGCCAATTTAGTTTCACTTCTTTCCTTTTCCCTTCTGCCCTGGTCGTCACTTTAAACACTCTGTCTGAAGAGCAATCTCAGACTACGGCCTGAGATGTTCACCATGTGGAGAATCTGATCAACATTTACTATCATTTCTGCAATTCTCTGTATTTTAGACACAGTGGACCTCAAGTCTACGTTTTAAACTACAGAGATCTGAAGTATCATCCTACTTCTGGGTGTGATAGCATGTATTCCACTACCCTTTGCTGCATTATGTATTTCTACTTTCAGCAGTCTTCACTGTTTATTGCAGCACAAACAGCTGTAAGAAGAATCAGTTCACTGCTAAAGACTCAGGAGGACTAGTTAAAGAAAAACAAAGATTTATTAGAACTTGTTTTTTCATTTCTATCAGTGATGATAACGCTGTACTCACCAAATTAACTCCTGAGATCTGAGAACACAGTGACGTCACTTTGACAGTTTAACCAGATGGTCCAGTCAAACGCAAAGGATTTGATTTAAATCCCTCTTGTAACTGTTCACCGCTCAAATATTCTGTTTATACGTCACAGAACAGAAGCTAAAGACGCTCTAACTTCTGTTTCATGGGGCCTTTAAGAAAAAATATGCTAAAATTCTCTGGTTCCAGCATCTTAAATGTGAACATTTCCTGGTTTCTTGAGTCCTCCTTGCTACTAAAGTAAATATCTTTGGATGATGGACTGCTGGTCGAGACAAAACAAGGTATTTACAGTTACATCTTGAGATAAAGGAAACAGTGATCAACATTTTTCATAATTTCCTAACATTTTATAGACCAAACAGCTATTGATTAATACTCACTGATTAATCGCTAATGAAAATAATTGTGAGTTGCTACGCTGTAAGCTACTGATATCACCTTTATTCCAGCTTAACGTGATATTTCAGATCGATAAAGTTTCACAATTGAGATTCATCAGCTTCCACATAAAACAAACGACCTTTAGCTGAGCACATTGAGCTCGATACAATCTGAAAAGAAAAGGCAATTTAGTCTGATTATCGGGCTAGGACCAACAGTTTTATTACTGAAGTGGAGAAGAGTACGATTTGTTTTAAATTCAGCTTGAAATAAAATAGATTTAGTAGACTGTCTGGCTGTTGTTTGCAATTAAAATGTTTTTTTTTTAACAGAAACACAGACAGAGACGTTCTATATGCATCTTATCAATCCGAGGCTGCAGCTCTAGTTGTGAATCTCTTTTGGTTAAACGATGCCGTGGAATTCAAACAGTGTTTAAATTAAGATTAAATGTTATCATCTATCTGATCTAGTTAAGTGTGACCTGATTTCAGCACCAGCAGCTGCCCTCTGTTGACCTGTTTGAACAGTCGCTGCAGGTTGTCCAGCGGTCAGAGTATCGGTTCCTCTCTCTACAGGGAAGGTATTGATTACCAGATGGTAAACTGTCTTTCTCACTAGGAGCCTTGTGTTTCTGAAAAATGCAGTAAAGGTTGTGATGTAACGTAAAACAGTTTAGCTTATTACACCGCACAAATGTGACGCAAGGAGGCGAAGATCCAGAATTTATCTAAAAGCTAAAGTGAGTTTATTTACTAATTACTGATTAGAACAAACATTTGCATTTGAATATCTGAATTTAAAATAACAAGATGACTCTTTTGTGATAAAACGCCTGTGAAACTTCACACTTAGTCACGCACATGTCTTTGTGGCGCAGTGAACATGACGTTCTTCTCTTCCAGTTGAACTGAGGTGAAAGTGATGTCATGATTTGCGCTGACTATGCACACGGGGACAAGTTGTATCCTTAAAAATAGAGTTTAAAATTTCAGACGGTTTAATTATTCAACGCGGCTAAAATACTACTCTCGGTATCAGCAAACATGTCATGTTTTAGTCAGTGCCGCTGGTTCTGTCTTTCCGTCCCGTTAGTCTGAAGCCGTTATGAATGTTGACATGATGGCGGGGAGAAAGACGCCGTCACCCTCTTCTCTGAGGAAATGCTCTCCGTTGGTCAACCTGAGGAGCTGCTTTAAAGGATGATTCCACTTTAACCAGAGCACCTCTTCACCAGAGCACATCAAAAGCGGTGGCATGTAACGTCATGCGTCCTGCAATGTGACTTTTGCACATCGCTACGCCGACGATGAGACGATATATTGTGCAGCCGTGTTGTTTGATAAGTATGTGGGGATGACTGCATGTACCAGGTAGTTGAGTTTTTTGTAGAAGATAAATGAACAGATACTTTTCAAGACTGCATTCTTTATGAAACTGCATGAATAAACACTTGTTGGGATCCACATAAACTAATATGTTTCTATTGAAGTAATATGGAGCTCCTGGACATCAAAGACATCTGACAGTGTAAATAAGTTAGCTTTAATTGGACTAAATTTGATCAGGCCTTCAGTCTGACCTCTGCAGGGATTTACATTCATTACTCTGTCTGTCTGCAGCCACAAGCTTCAATTCTATTTGATCAGTCTAATGATGTAAACCAGACCAGGGTAATTATCTGTATGCCACAATAAAAACAGAGTCACTGTGACATGAGACAAAAAGTCAAACTAACTACTAGAAAAAGCAGTCAAAATACACAATGATACACAATCGTGCTGATGGCTGCTGTGTTTTATAAAGAAAACTTAAATCCTGTTCACAACCGTTAAAGAGTAACTGATGTGTATCCACAGCCTGATATATATATATATATATATATACATACCATCCTGCTGCCAGAAATACTCACTAGAGCACCAAATGTGGATTCATCTGCTGTAAACAATAAGTCTCAAATGCACTATTTCCTCCCGTTTGAGCAGCTGAAAGCTAAAGTGACCAGCTGTTTTTTTTAATGAAACTATGTTTGTGAGCTGTTTTAAAGATCCACAGATAGAGAAAGTCAGACACAAACACATTGCTGCCATTAAATGCCATCAAATGTTGCAGACTGGCTCAGTACACGTTATCTACACTCTTAGATGTTTATAGATCCTCCTGGCTTAGAAAAATATCCTGAATATCAAACAATCCCAATGTGAGGATGAATAATATTTATAGACGTGGTGGTGAGAAAACTGAAAGAGATATCCTGAAGCAGGAAATCCAAGAAGAAAAAAAAAGAACCGTGCTCTATGTTTCAGAGTTATTGATGTAAACCAATCATTGTTTTGTCATCATTATGTTGCCATCATAATCAAATGACTCGTTAATTAGACCTAACTGTCCACCAATCATCAGTGAAGTTTTTCCGGCTGACAGACAGATGTAAACATGAGCTCTTGTGTGAAGGTGAAAGCAATCAGAGACGTTGGAGCGGATTCAAGTGAAGTGAAGTGAAGTGAAGACAGAACGTTATGAGAGGACTGAATAGCAACAGAAAGCATCATACCATCTGTACCTGTTTAATGGCTTCTTGGGTTCAAATGTAGGTGGGAGAACGGACGTCTTCAGCCTTTTGACCTGGTGCTGCTTTACATCAGCTGCAGAGGAGGGAAAAAAAAGAGGAGTAATGATGGCTGGAATACATTTACACACACACAAAGATAAAACATTACTTGAATACATATTAAAAATAAACACAAATAAAGATACAGTAGAGTGTATCTTGCACTCTATTATCACATTTTAATTGACTGACATGTAATATTTTGTTTCTGGTTCTTATCTTGATGAGTAAAGCATCATAAATACACGGTTTGTTTTTAGCCAGCAGAACTGTAGGAACGATAATGTCAGTCTTTCTGTCAGTCAGTCGTCCACTGACTGAAATATCTCCACAACTATTTGACGGATGGCCATTAAATTTGGTTCAGATATTTATGGTAGAGCAGTCATGTCAATATTTCCTCAGCTGTATTTTATATCAGCTGCCTTTGCTGTCAGGAGTTCAGACTAACCGAATCATGTTTCTTTTAAATTATGTCTTAAAAATGTTTGTCTTTTGTGCTTTTAAACGCTGCACATGCTAGAAGTGTCATAAAAACTTTATCATTGAGATTATTTTGGCTAATTACAAACAGTTAGCATGCTAATACGCTAAACTAACACGATGACCATTTACAGTATGCCTGGTAAACAATACAGCATTTAACTCAAAGCCTCACAGAGCAGAGAATTAAAGAAACACGTCATTTTCAGTCTTAATCAAATTAAATAAAAGGCTGTCTTCTGTATTTTACTCCTCCTGCACGTTCCATACCTGAAATAATCCATCCCAGAGACGTGACAACATTGAGTTGGTTCAGTCTGCGGGCCTCATTAAACACATTTAACACACCGACCCGACCCTGCACGTCTCAGATGTATCGACATATTTCTGAAGTCATTACTCAAAAGTTTTTTTCCATAGCGCTCTCCTTCTGGACAAAGGCATATACTGTGACCTGAGCGTTGTAGTCTACCTGGCTGTTGCCTGGCTGTTTCTATAGCAACCACCACACGCAAGCAGGAATAAAAATGATGATCGATGCTGTTGCTGCAGTCGTATAGAGTACGGTACCTACAGTGCATTAGGAGGGAAATGCCAAAGGAAAAAGGGAAAAATCACTTCAGTAATGAGAGTGATTCATCACTCTGAAATGTTAACACAAAGCTTTTTGTGCTCCGCGACTCGCAGTTTCATGATTCATGTTTTCTTTTGTTTGTTTTAAACATGCGTGCAAAAAAACATGATTCATAACTGCAGAGCTGTTTTGTCAAAACCCGTCAAGACTTCGAGCAGCAAACAGACAGAAGAGTCGTGACAGAACAGAAAAGCGTGAAAAAAAAACACAGTGATAACCGGTGAAGCTGAGTAAGTACACCATTATTCTTCTGCCGTCATACAGACAATACTGCAGCAACATTAAAAGTGGACCAACTAATCCCTCGGCGCTCTGTACTTAGGAGCTCCTTTGTTTGCGTTTCAGAGTTTGCAAAGCTTTTGTTGAATATTCAGTGTGACTGCCGTCCCCTGTGAGCCGCCGCAGCTGATCTGTGAGAGCTGATGACCGGCCGATTGTTTTCAGCTCGAATCTGAGTGAAAACACTGAAGCAGCTTTTGAACACGATCAAACGAGCGGCTTCAGGCTGCGGCGCATGTGTCAGACTTTGACTTTGATGATGATGGCGATCTGGTGATAATGTGATTTAGGGGCCAGTAATCCCATCTGGTCTGCGTTTTTCTGTCGTGAATAAGTCACATTCCACAATTACGCTTGACAAGCATTAAAGTTTATTTCACAAAATGAAAACAAAAGTGAGAATTAGAGATATCATACTGGCCTAAATATGATCTATGTCATTATAAGCTCCAGTGCTGATCTGTTGTGCCTGTAACCACGCCCAATAGTGTCCCAAGCACACCTGTACATCACTGCAGCGAGGTATGAAGTGACGGGATGACCACCGGCTCTGCAGAGTGTTTTTAGCCCGTAGCTACATATTTTGTTTAGCGCTCTCATCACCTTTGACTCCAGGAACAGCAGGCAGCTGGTTTTAGTGAAAAAGGCCGTAACAGACCTGGTGTGCAGACTGTTGGAGGCTCGCTGGAGAAACACACTGGAGCATTTAGCAGCTACAGAGACAAATATTTCTGTCAGGAGTTGGTAGAGAGCAACACAGAGCTAAGAGCAGGACTTATATTTGTCAGATGGCCTGAAACACAAATGCAAATTAATGCAAAACAAGTGCTCTATCTGAACCTTTTCTCCCATGAACAGTCATTTGTGCCTTTTTGTTTGATATTCTGCTTTTGTAAACAACAAAAGTAGAACGAAAGTGAACATAATAACATCACCATGATTGTGGTTAACTAATATGGTACAGTATGTGATTTTTTTTAAGAAGCCCCGCTCCCGTTTCCTACTTGTTTTATTTCCTCAGTGTGAAACAGAGGGAAAAAAAAAAACCAAAATCACGTTCGTGTGCAGATGAGGTGAAGTGGTGACTAATCCTGCACCAATTTAACATCTCAGAAGACCTCAATAACTGTTTTCATCTCTGAAGTGTTTAATGATCTGGTTGAGATGCAGATTTAAAACGCACCTGAACTCAAAGTCATCCTGATGACGGCAAGTTCAAAGGAAAAACCTTCTCCTGTCTTTTTAATATGTGCAGCAACAGACTGACAGTTTACTCATTTCAAACATATTTGATCTCGGCTCAATTGATCCACAAACAAGGAAAAGACTGAGTTACAGCTATGCTGGCAAGGTGGTGCTTTGAGCTAAATGCTAACATCAGCATGCTAACATGCTCACAACAACTGCACTAACATACTGATGTTTAATATGTTTAATATGTTCGCCATCTCAGTTTGCTAATGTTTGCATTTTAGAACCAAACACAAAGCAACGTTTGTCTTTTTTTCTCATCTAAAAGAATAATTATTAAAACTTCTTTAAACCGAGTTAGTTCGAGCAAAGTAATTCACAGAAAGGAGAAAAATGCAAGTCAGAAATGGACTCTTAGTTACGGCGCTAATGTTACATTAGCTACAGCAACACAAAGTAATACACTGAATATACAATATAAATATTTCAATTAATTAAACACTCCTTGTTTCCTCTTTGACTAGAGCAATAAAGCAAGCAATAATTCCTCAGTACACTACTTAGCTGTAGTATGCTAGTGGATGTACGCTAGCAAGCTTAGCCAAGTTAGCCTGGTTACCCCGGTTACCATGCTCATGTAGTGTCACTCCTGTGGGACCTGAGCTGGACGATCCTCCTGTCACATCATTATTAAAATATGCGCCATATATCTCTGTATTTAAACATTATTGAGTCTCTTCGTCCCCGTCACCTCTCTGTCAACTTTTCACTTAAAGCCGTTAAAAGAACCGTGAACACATTTGATTTCCGACGCGTTCGGACAGCGCGTCAACCGGCTCTGAGCAACCATGAATCAGCAATAAAACATCTGTCAGCAGGTGTACAGACTCCTTTCTGGAAACAGGAAGGTTGTTTTTCATTTTCCACCACAGCACAGCTAAACTGTTTCAGGAACAGTTGTTACCAATGAGCCATTACTGGATGTTTATGTTCTAGCTTTCTCTGCTGCACTGAAATCATACCAAACTGTGAATTTTGCGTGCTGTTACACCTCTAGACAACAGCGACAATAAGATCACAGGAGCTATAAAATGATTGTTATTACACAATCTGATAACCGACAAAATGAACCCGGAGAAACGAGCAGACTGTCAGCCGGTTTCAAACTACGAGCTGTTATCAGATTGCCTTTAAAAAAAAACTAAAGAACAGCTTCACCCCTAATGGAAGTGTGATGAAAAGAGAATTATTCCCAATTGCTGCCAACACTTCAGCCCTCAGTGCCACTTGAGAGTGCTGAGCTGTCAGCCAGCCGACGACTAACCAAACCTTAAAAGATTAAAGTAAAAAAAAAAAAAAAAAAAAAGGAGGTAGACACGTAATCCTCCAGAGACCCAATTACACTCGAACCCCGAGAGGTGGAAGCAGAGGCGGAGAGTGTGGCGTTCGCTCTCCTCAGACAGCTGAGAGCAGCAGAGGACGGTTTGTGCTGCTTCTCGTCATCTTGACAGTCACTCGTGTGTTACCGCTGTTTATTAAGTGAATCCAACACACAGTGTGAGTGTCACTAAAAAAAACTCTCTTTTCAGATACTAACATCGTAACCTTCCGATGCAGATTATATAACCGGACCCTCTGAGCAGCTCTTGTCGGACCGGGACCACACAAGGAGCGGATTCCTCTTGCTGTTAATTGCACGGGTGTTTAAAAGGAAACGTCACCCTCATTACAGCCGGGACCATCTGGTTCAGGTTTGTGAGAATAAACTTGATGTTCATGCGGAGAAAAAAATACTGTCTGCTGGTTTCTCTCAGCGGCCGCGTTCAGACTCTGGTCTGAATTATCGGCTCTCACGAGTGGCTTGGTGCCAAATGATCTTGTAATTTAGCCACTGTGTTACAGCTGCACTACTTCTGACCACAGTGACTAAATTACCAAATCCAATTTGGCTGGAATGCACTCAAAGTCACACACACTCCATGTATCATGTAGTGCTGGATATCATCAAGACTGCAGATTCTTTAGTTTAATTAGTCTTAAATCTGCTTTTAAACCCCAAGAATAGCTTTTAATTCCCAGATGAACCTTATTAACATGTAAAATCTGTTATATTATTATAAAATATTGTAAAATCCTTAATTCTGCAAAGCTATGCTCGATTTATCATCTTTGTTTAAAGCAAAAATTGTTAAATTTCACTTCTAAAATGTGAATATTCGCTCTTTCTGTTGTAAACTGGATCTTTTAGGGTTTTTGGACAATATGTCAACTTGTACTCTGGTAAATTGTAAAGGGCATTTTTCTGTATTATAGACATTTATTAAAGGTCAGCAAAAGTCTTAAAGGTCGCCGCCATTTCTATATTTCTCTAATGGTAAACAAATCTCCTGTGCAGCCGAACCAACGATGAATTGATCTTCTAACAAGTATTACATGTGTATTAAAACCTGATATATCTTATTCCTCTGCACCGTAGAGCTCCTTTGTTGTCCAAAAAAGTATTAAAAACACATCAGTGAGCCACATTTCTGCGCTGGGTGACATGTTCCTTCATTAGAAAGAGTTTAGTCACATTGATTTGTTTAGAAAACGGCTCCAGAGACTAATAACCAAAGACTTTGCCAGCTTGTTGTGCTACATATCACAACCTCTTGACTTGAAGTTCTTGTAAAATTTTGCAATACATTACAAACAAGCACAAAAAGTTCAGTCATCTAGTTAGAGATACTTAAAATGACGTCTCCTCCTTCTCCCTCACTGAGAAACCCAGAATCTACACATCTGTGAATAAGCAAAGTTTAGCTGCAGGACACAAGACGTCTCCTACCTCTTGTCTTTATTTCATTCATTTATTCAAATGTAAGTTGATTCATTTCTTCTATTTTCAAATTTATGTGCTACATAACCCAGATTTTAAAAAGTGCTTCATCTTAAACATCTTAAAATCTTCACAGTGGATGTTTTCATGTGGTTGAATAATACAGAAAAATCAAACTGCTTTCTGAGCGAGACCACCAAGAAAGAGAGAAGCTGATAAAAAGCCGCCGTGCATGACGGAGCAGAGGTGAGCGTGGTTGAGGGGAGGGGTCGCTCCGTGGAGGGCGGGACTCACCATCTGCTTTTTAATTCAGTTTGGTTGAATTTAATCTGGTTAGAAGTCAGAAACCTTTGACAGAGCACCGGGTCATTACCATGACGGTGTCTGCAGTGTGTTGGAGGAGAGCTGGTTGTGTTAAACGCTGGTGATTAAATCAACAGAATCAAGGAAACAGCAGTTTCCTCCTTCTTCCTTCGTGCCAGATCGACTCACACACATTCCTCATTAGCAGACAGAAATCCTTCATGCACCGTTTCATCTCTTTTTCTTACTTTTTTTTTTGCAATACCGGGCACTTCCACCTCTTCAAACCTCTAAAAATCCTTTAATGAGATAAATCTGAGAGGAAAAAAACTCACTCTTTGGTTGAACTGATCACACATATGTTCACACTGAGGCTGTATTAGAGCTGTGATGATGTTGCTTCATTATAAGAGGCAGGAAGCTCTAATTTAGCAAGAAGCAAATGCTCAGAGCCCAACACTGCTGTCCAAGCAAAAAACACAATGAATATTCAGTTAATCATTTGTATGATGTCTATAAAACCTCAGAAAACAAAAAAATGTCCTTCTGAAGAGATTTCCTGTAGCTCAAGGTGACATCTCTCTAATGCTAGAAATGCCAAAAATATGAAATGTACAAAGATATAAAACAGAGAGATGAAGATAATGCACAGATTTGAGAGGCTGAAAGTGTTTTGCTTCATAACAAATCAAATCTGTTGTCAGTTTTCTAATTGGCTGGAGCTAATTGATTAGTCTGTCAAAAAATGAGTCTGCAAAAACTCTGATATTCTTTTAAAAACATTTGGTTCTGGATACGTATGTCTGGTATTTTTCACTGTTTTCTGACATTTAATAGGCTAAATGACTAAAAGATAAATTGAGAAAATTAATCTGTTGATTAATCCGTGAGTCATTTGGTCTGTAAAATGTCAGAAAAGTGCGAAAAATGTTGATCACTGATGACTCAAATGTCTTCAATTGTCCTGACCAACAGTTCACAACCTGAAGATATTTACTCGATTCTCACAGAAGATTAAAAGAATCTGAAACCTTCACATTTAAGATGCTGGAACCAGAGAGTTTCAGTATTTTTCTTCAAAAAAGTTCTTAGTTGGCGATTAATTTCAGCTCTAAATCCAAACGAAACACTGATTCTTTCTGCTAAATGACCAAACTTTACTAAAGAAAGGAATCACCACCAACACTGACAGCCTGATATTTAGTATTCTGTCCAGATGACAGCAGATGCCTCAGGTCTACAGTAGGTCTCTATTCAGTCCAATCAGCAGCGTTCCTCCTTCAGTTGACCCTCCAGACGCTCTGTTGGCAGGATGGGAAGTAAAGTAACTGCCAGTCATTGAGGATCACGCCCCCCTGCGGCTCCTTACTCCTTTTGTCAGACCACAGCGACCACGCTGTGATCCACAAATAGACAAAGTCCCTCAGTGCTTCATGTGGAGGGGAAGGGACAGATGGACCTGTGGTTGGTTCTCCTCGCCACAATGACTGTCAACGTCCCCCCAGAGACATGACCTGAACTTTCAGCATGTTGAGGTGGCGAGAGCGGAGCGGCAGTCAAGACAAAGCAAAAATCACATCAATCAGCAAAACCTGGTTTTAATTGTACTTAAGAGGACATGAAACCTCGGAGGGATCGGCAGCATTTTCACCTCTCAGACTCCTTTGTTGCAAAAGAAAAGTATGAATACAATTTCTGAAACCAAAAGTCGATTGGTTGAGTTTTGCTGATCAATTAATTAATTGATTTATTCAGCAAGAGGATGCTACAGCCACACTAGTTGCTCTGTGAGGCTGAACATATGCACAGCGGTGCTTTGAGCTAAATGCTAACATGTTGATCCTTAGCAGGTTAAATGTTCACCAAATTCACATTAGCATGCTAGCATGCTAATGTTTGCTAATTAGCACTGATCACAAAGTACAGCTGAGGCTGATATTTGGTCAAAAACCAAAATGTTGGACACATTTAACTTTTGACATGATGATGAATCACCAAAAAGATTATAATTCATCCTGAGAGGATCCATCCAATAGTTGTTGAGACAAGTACAAACAAACGCAAAGACAAACTAAATGGTGCTGGACAGAAACAATCACCAGTCAGGAAGATTCATCCATTAATGTCTTTACAAAACTTCATGACCGTCCATCTAATAGTAGTCCAGACAATTCTGTCTGTCAAGACTGACAGTCTGATAATGCCATCTCTAGAGCCACGCTGCTAGCTTTGTTAAAAATACCAACAGCAGCTGTCCAAAGGCAAGATTTGCTGCTTTTTGCTGTATTATATCATTTTAAATGAACTATATTTTAGTTTGAAACAACTACAAATGTGTCAATATCACATTGAGCTCTCTGGACATTTGTCATTACTTTCTGACATTTATAGACTAAATGTTTGATCAGTTGATCAAAAAAATCAACAGATGGAAAATAATCATCAGCTGCAGCCTGAAGAAAAGACCAGACAGCAAACGGACCCTAAAACACATCGGTGCATTGCCAACAGGGTCGATTTCAAACAGATCTGCTCACACACCAACTCGTTTATTAACATTTGCCTCATAAATGTGAACACAGTATATATGTAACACATCTCCTTATAGCACTGATGGTTTGCAACAATAAATATCATCATATTCAGAACTTTTTTCATGCAGATGGCGTACATGAACATGCCAAACTGATTTATACAAAATGCAAAAAAAAAACCAACAACTTCACACTGAAAGAAGCGAGTGTGTCTGTACAGACAGTCTGGCAGCTGAAGCAGCAGGTCGCAGTGTGTTGTAGAGATTCACTGGGTGTAAAAGCGACACCAACCACCAGCCAAATGCTTGTTTGGCTCCTCAACAGGCCGCCGTGATGGCAGCCAATCAAGTCTCATTTGAAGATTTTATTTTGCTATAAAAATATGAAATATAGTCGGCTGGTGAACTGTCAACACAAGAGGCAGTTTGCTGTTTTACACATATGTAGGGCTGCAGCTAATGATAACCGTCATTATCAATTAATCTGTCTATTATTTAATTAATTGATTGCTGTTTCCCACAGCCCGAGATGACTCAATGTCATGTTTTGTCTTGATAAACAGTCCACAACACAAAGATATGCAGTTTACTGTCATAGAAGACCAAAGAAACCAGAAAATATTCACAGTTGAGAAGCTGCAATCAGAGAATTTGGGGAAACAATGAATCATTAGCCGAGCTGTTGCAGCTCTGCACACTTGCAAAGGGAACATATTTCAAGTCAGAGGATCTGCTCTGAAATGGCTCTAAAAACATTTTTTTCTGGACTTTCTAAACAATTTAAACCATTTGTTTGCATTCAGAAGAGACCTCCAGTACTCTCACTGTATCCCCTGTTCACATCATCACATCCTTATTCAGACACTCTAAACAAGAATATGTACAGTATATTTATTAACAGTTGCCAACTATTAAATGAGTCACCAACTATTCTAATAATCTATGTATTCTTTTGAGTCATTCTTCTTCTTCTTTAGTCCTCTGTGATATTACACTGAATATCTTTGGGTTGTGGACTGTTGGTCGGGACAAAACAAGACATTTTTTCTGACATTTTATGAACCAAACAACTAGTCAAATTAGTCCTTATGTTAAAAATGCATACCAAAATATGGTTGCAGTGTTATTTTTAATTTACAGCTTTATTTGATCTATTTTAACAGATCCTGTAGTTATAAACAACTAGCCTGTCTAATATCTTCCGACCTAATCAGCCCTGTTCTCGTATTTATTTTTGTTGTTTTAAGAGAAAATTAGATAAATTAAACTTTAATGTCCTCTTTGGGAATCTTTTCTTGGGTTCAGCGTTGCTGCATCACAAAGCATTTATCTCCAAACACACTTAGATACTAAACAACATCCTTACAATCATTCATACATTACATAAAAATCACCAGACATCCAATAAGACCAACAAAATCCATAAAACCAGCACAACCAATAAAACTAGTAAATTCATATTTCACTAGTATTGCACAGAATTTAACTGAATTTAATAAAATATTTATGGAAGTCGGAACAAATGTGCTTTAATAATGGTTCTTATAAAGGTTTTAACCCTTACATATATTCTGAACCATCTCAGTATCCTCTCATAACTAGTCTCCATACCAAACCTCTGAGCCACAAATGTATTTTTCATTCATAAGCACCTCATCAGTCACTAATGAACAGGTAATTAACCATCCATTAAGCTTTCAGAGAGCAGAGAAAGTGAGTTCTTTACATTTTATGCTATTTTTTAAATGGAAAACACTATAGTCCTGTGTTATCTAAAAGCAGAAGAACATGACAACCATTATGATTTCAATGAATGTTAGTGAACGTGAAGAATCCAACAACATTTATAAATGATGGTTTTTCAGTTGTGGTTGTTGTCATTGTTTTTTTTTTTTCTTTAATAAATAACTATACCGGTCAAATTTACAAAGTTACAAGACAGTTTATCAACTGCACACAAATAAAAATGTTGAAATATTTCCTTTTTTTAAATATCCTGTGTCACTTTAGGAGAAGTCATGACGTTTCAGGCAAACAGAAAGGTGTGAAAGGTGTTTTTTTAATTTCTCTGTAATGTTAAAAAATTAGACTTTACGGCAACATCTCTTGTTTTCGATCAATATTTAAAACCAAAAACCGTTAAATTGTTCGGTTCTAACGGTCGCAAATTAACACTGAACCGTTAAAATTAACGGAAAATATGAGCAAATGATTTGTTTTAATACTAAAATGTTGAAAAAAAACAAAAAAACATTAATGCTAGTCTGAACTTGATTTGTTAAGAGCATGAAGTGTTTGATAACAGCCGCTGCTAAGTTACCTGTACTAGTATATCAGTACTGTAACGTCAATATAAACGTCCGTCGGTTACTTACCGCTAACAGATGAGCTTCTTCCTCCAAAGTTGTGTGTTGTGGAAGAGAAGTGGAGCGTCTCCTAACAAACTAATACATCCAGTAAACTCTCACAGTCAGCACTGACGCTGCCGGTAGTTCAGCTCAGACACACACAGCAGCGGACTGATGTGGGCTGCTGCTGCCGTTAGCTGCTATTTATACCTCAGTCAAGGTAACCGTTGGAGACACACAAGCTTCCGCTTCTGATTTTCAGAGTAAAGCAATAGACTATACTAGGAAAATAAAACCACGTGGAAAACGTTTTTGTAACTCAACAACATTAGAGAAACACGTTTGAAAATATTACATAGCATGTATCCAACAAACATGTATATATTTCTTTATATGTTTGACAATAAATGTACATATGTACTGAATAAGAAAGTATAATAGAACCAGTCATAATGTTTGTTTACAATAACGTCCTGGCAGAAAACCCCTGCCTCACCAACACAAAATTTTGTCATGGATGTATAAAAAGAACCAGATACAATCAGAGGCAGAGCATATTCATTCCTATGAGAGCCAAAAAATTTCGACTTCTGAGTGTAAAATTACCCAGATCTTCCAGGATCATTGGACCCATTGAGCAAGCACACTAGCAAATTTCATGACCCGCCTGACTGTGCGTCTGATTGGCTTACCCTGATATTCTCACCCTAACCCTAACCTGTCTCACTCCTCATGCCTAAACCCAACCAATCCATCCAATAAAGGCCAGTTTCATCACGCAGAGGCAAAAATAAATTTAAGCTAGTAAAGAAGTAAACAAAGACGTGCATATAAATAACTATAAGCAGGAAGTAGTAACTAAACATAAACTAAACAACTAAACATAAGTAAGTATAAATGAGTAAAGCAGTGGTAAGGCAGCTTCCCACTATGGTAAAGGCAGCCAACAGTGAGATGTCGCTGTTGGATAGATTTGGTTTAATAAAGACGCTAGCGAAGCAACACAGGACATGAAATAGGCACAGCAGAAACATCAGCTATTGTGTTTAATTATATGTCTTTAAATATTACAGTTATGGCTGAAAATGACAACAGAAATGAACAAGTTTGCTGATTTCACATATCTCTGCAATTCATATTTACATGAAGTCTGGTTATCTGACATAATTCCCACCTTCCGACTTCAACCTGAGCAGAGATCTAATGAACCAGAATGACTGAAAACACCTGTGTGGGTGTACAGTGTCTCTAAGGAAGCTGCTATGAATGTTTAATGTGAAATATCTGCTCTGCATTCTCACTTTTTGCCGTCGTAATTCACAAATCAATCCCAGTTAAAGTATCACATCAGAGATATTAAAAGTACAAAGTAACCTCATGCTGTTTGCCCTTCTCATCTCTACTCAGAAAACTATGCTAACCTGTAGCCTCCAATCGTGAGAAGCCATCACTCACATAGTGCATGTAACAACTAAAGAATATAAAATGAGAGCAGAGATAAAAAAGGATGACAAATCCAGTTGTGCAAACTCTGTGTTTTCACTGACGCTGGTTTCACTTTAATGGACTACTGCAGATGTAGTTGATGGGCCAGTGCAGCCACGATGCTTCTGGGCAAGGTGACCTACTCTACTGCTTCATCATTAAATGCTTTTATGAAGTCGTTCCACACGGATTTGGATCCATTGTCAGAATTCACACTTTTGTTCTTTAAATCTTTATTTATTCTTCCATTCGTTTTTCGATCGCTAACTACTTCTACATACTTCCAGGAACAGAAACTGTATTCTGTCAAATATCAAAATGTTCAGTTCTTTAAACGCACAAATATGTATGTGACGTGAATATGTGAAGTAGCAAGGGATGATGGGAGTTGTTGTCTTCGTTGTTAAATAATCAGCTTCATCGCGGTTACGATTACTCCAGTGTTGATGGTTCAGGATGTTTTTACCTGCAGAGGTCTCCTCCTCTCCAGAACAAATAGACATGGTGATTACAGGTAAAAACACTAAATAAAGCTGTTTCACCTAAAAGATCTGCGTTTCTCCGACGATGTACACAGATGTCAGATGTGGGCTGTTAGCCGAGCTGCTGCTAACACTTGTTTGGTTTATTTCTCTGATAACTTTACATCCAGATGTTCGTTGAGTTTCTCCCCAGAGCCAAATTATCTGCAGAGGTCTTCTCTTCTCCAAAAACAAACGTACACACAGATGAAAATCATTAAAAATGCTACTTAAAGCAGTTTCAGCTAAAAAATCAGTGTTTCTCCCACCATGTTGGGCGAGCAGTGGACTTCCTGGAGGGGCTGTTAGCCGAGCTGCTGCTAATGTTTGCCCAGTTTATTTCTCTGAGAACTTCAGATTGCCTTGTTGTTGAAATGTGCTATACAAATCAACTTGCCTTGCCTATATCAGGCTTTGATACACACACAATACTTGTAAATAATAAATTATTTGTTGGTTTACAATAAGAAAAATATAGAATCCTTCAATATACTTTGGTTTGCTGCATTTTGGAAGTTGTGAAATTCTTATCTTTAATTACAACCAGCACACATACACAAATATGCATACAAATTCAAAAATACATCATATTCCCACAACCCCATGCTTGGTATTTCAGTGTGAAGGGGTTTAGGAGTCCAGCCCACACAGCTCATTGAAATGGAAGAGAAGCATTGCCGTCCTAACTGAACTGTGAACAGTACACCTCTGTTCCCCGCACTGACAGAGGAGAACCATCTGGCAGAATATGTCGAGGACACCGGGGAGCTCGAGTCTGTTCAGCACAATCTGGAACAGCGATGAAGACGAGTTAAACCTCCACTCACCACCTTCTCCATGGGTGGTTCGACTGACATCAGCGTTTTTGTTTCTGAGGAACCTTCAACCTTCTCTCTCTTCTCTCCTTGTCTATAAAAACAGTTTTTATTTTCTTGCACTCAAAGAAGAAGAAGAAGAAGAAGGAGGGAGGGGAAAACCTGCAGCGGTTTTAGAGGCTGTGGCTGAGGGAGGGTGATTTTTTAAATAATGCAGCAGACTTCCTGGTCTCACAGCGGGTGAGAAAGCCAGTCACAGCAGGGAAACCATAACACATCACTAGGATTTATCTCGGCTTATAACGATTGTGCTTCCTCTGTACTACAAAGGCTGCAGCAGCTTCTTTGCGGAAACTTCAGATTTGTTGTGATACAGTTTGCAATATATTTGAATCTCCCAGAAAAATATGCATTTAAATATTAGTCAGATATCCCCTCCAGACATGTTTTCAGATATAAAAATACTCTGTTCTGAATAGTAATTTGCATCTGATGTGATTTCTCCATTAAAAACCAAGTTGCAGACTCTGCACATACATCATTCTGCACCATGAAGCTTAAACATTCAGTTGAAAGAACAAGAAGAAAAACATGTTTTTGAATAGAGGCGGACTTTAAATATCGTTTCAACCCTGTATCTAAAACACTTTGAAAACATGAAGATGATCATATTGACGATGACATTGGTTCAGATTTAAAAAAAAAACAAAACTATAAGAAAGCAATAAAGCTATGGAAGAACACTGAAGACGGTGGAGTACAATCAAGCTAATTAAAAATAAAATAAAGCAATTTGATAAAAACTATATATATTTATATATTTGTTCTTGGTGGAGATGCCTCTAAATGCTACAATACCCATGAGTCTCGGCCCATGTTGCTATGGAGAAAAAGCCATAGCAACATGGCTTCTTTACACACCATTTGCAATGGTAAAGTAAAACAGCGGCACCAGTCCGCACGCGAGTCTGAAAATGAGCGCATTTAAACTCCTAAATGTTTTATCAGGTTTCTACAGTGAAATCGTTGCATGCTGCAGAATTTTTGAGCTTGGTGATTGTTTCTTTTGTGACTTGAGGCTGTACTGCCATTTTTTTTTTTTTTTATTCAACCTGACATCGTGTTCATTTGAGCTGATTTCTTGTTGGGAGGTTCTTTTTCTTGTAGTGTTTTTTGCAGTCACACTTGTTCAGAGCAGTTAATGTTTTTCACATCAATTCAGGAAATATTTCAATTAAAGAATGTTATTTCTGTAAGTTGAGTGCTGACAGCTGAGTCAATCCGATGTAGCTATGCAGCTGATTAATTAGCTATGTAGGAAGATGGCGTTCCCATTCTTAATCCCACCTGTAGAGCTCTGATTGGTCATATAGCTTTTCCAGCTGGCAGAAGCAGCCATGAACGAGCTAATCTGAGATGTGGGTGGTTATTCTGAGGTTTGAAACCAGGCTACTTGAAATGCTGTAATTATTTGGTTTAACTTGCCTTTATGCCTTTAACAATGCAGCATTTTACTCTAAAACTGTTTTTTTTTTTCAGTTATTTTCATTACTACAAAAGTCATTGTGATGTTAAATGAGGTTTTCCTACTTCAGGAGCAGAACCTAAAGTTCTGGTTTCACATTGGAGCATCTCATTAGCATTCAGCGAGCTACTCAAAACCTCATTGGAGCACTAAATGTTGATTGTGCGCCAATGGCTGACTCATGGGAGCTGTAGTGGTTGAATGCTAACAAAATAACCATTGAAAGTTTGATTGTTGACCTTGGATCATTTTTGTTTTGTTTTATCTTTTAATTACGAGGTTTTCAATTATGTTGTTGATAGAATTTTTTCTGTCCAGTAAGATACTCATTTATGATTTATTGTCATATTTCAACTTCTTCTGAAACAGTATAGAAAGAAGTGAAAAAACAAATGCGTGTTTTAGTGTCTCTGCAAGAACATATGGTTGATACAAAGAGACATATGGTGTGGACAAACAAAGCAGCTTTTTTAGTTTGTCAGACTAAACAGATAAGATAAAACATTTCCTTTCCTCAGATGTCAAACAAAAAAAGACCCTGCATACAAATGACTTTTTTTTTCTTCTCATTTCACCACCCGAAACATCACCTGTCATCCAGCATGACAGCTTGTCTATCTCTAATCACCGCCAGTGAAATTGAGATTCTTGCTGTGTCTTGTCCTCTGAAGAAAGACGTTTTGGAGATATGAACCCCCCCACCTTCTCGTCTTCGTGGTTGGAGAAAGACAGAGCAGTCAGTTGTGAGTTAAGTCAGTGCATGCTCTGTCTCTGTCCATTACCTCAGTGTGTTCCACTGTCACATGTGATGGGCACAGCGATCCCCGCCGCAGGTGCCTGATGTATAAACCCTGACAGGCCTCCGATGGAGCTGCAAGCATGAAGGACTTCGGGAAAAGAAAGGTCGCCCACTGAGACTCGGTGCAAGCAGGAGGGGGGTAGATTTACGTCTCTGAGAACTGCTGTGATTGAAACAGTGCTGGAAACATTACGTTCAATATGATGTTGTGTGGCGAAAAAAGTGTTTACAGTCTGTGTGAAGCAATAATAAATATGTGTTCTGAGATTGTTTTAATCAGAAAACATCTTCATTTGAGTGAGAATAATTTTAAAAAGCAATATTGACATGTACTTATGTCATAGGCTACACTTTAGCCTACTCCGTCGCTACTGATGCAGCTGTAAAACAGTGGATATATTGTTTTGAGCTTCAAACAAACCCCGCAAAATGACTTGTTTGGAAAGTCTAGAAGAGCCGCACGATTAAATTGTTTCATCCCCGTTCAAGTTAGCAAGAGAGCTAACTGGAAATTAGCCGCTTGGCTGGTGGAAGTCTGTAAATATAGAGATTTACCTGCAACTCATCTGAGCTGCTTAGTAAGAGCAGACTTTCATTATGTGTTTGCTCTAAAAGAAGACTTGATCAGTTAGTTTAAATGTTCACGTGCATCACATTTCAGCAGCAGCACTAACATACACAGATACAATCTAATATTTCAAACACCTTTCTTACTGTATAAAATGTATTTTTCACATAAATGAGTCTCTGAGATACTTTCTTGTAATAACATGAAAAATTTGGTCATATCACAAAAACTGAGAAATATTAATGTTTTTTTGTCATACAAATGAATGAACAAACTGCATTTTTTCACACATTGTCATGACAATAGAAAAACTGCTTCCGTGATGAGTGGTAAAATCCTGTCTCTGATACATGTTTTCTGTATTAGTTATATATCTCAGTAATTGGGAGATGGTGGACCACTATCCCAGATTTTCCATTACTTCTTTACTATTTATCACCCACTCAAGCAATGCAATAGAAAACATTTGATTAGACACAAATATTCTACAGGTTTAGGATACTTGGAGAAAAACACCATCATGCTACAAATACAATTTATTATTAGTATTATAGCCATGAAAGCTTTGTGATGGTAATTAATTAACTGTCAGCTGATGGAAGGACCACTCAGTGGATGGAAATAGAAAAACACAATTAACAAACACATATTAGCCACTACATTTCAACATTTCTCTTCAAATATTAAATATTGAATAAAGGATGATGGCAAAAACATAGAAACCCAAACCTTCAAAACCTTCAGTCTCATGCAGATTGAGTCCTCTTGTTGTGAACCTTGATACTGCACGAGGAGGATGAGGAGGAGGAGGAGGAGGAACACTCCTGGGTCTCAGCACATGCAGAATAACAAACACACTGCCTGTTGTTGAAGAAGAGGACACCTGGGAGCTTCTGTGGACATTCACAGCTATGTCAATAACTCCAGATGAAGTCCTCCATGCTACACTTCCCTCCTGTATATGCAGGAGAAAGACGGGGCAGCGAGTGTCAAGCTTAAAGCTCAAGTGACTCATACGGCATTTCAAGAACCAGTCTATAAAAACACAACCTGCAAAAAACCTCAGATCTTAAGGCGTATGGGGAGTTTTTGCATTCATTAATTTGGTTGGAAGGTGCTAAGATGGTTCTCAAATAAGCTTAGACGAGTTAAGATCTTTCTATTAAAGACTCTAGACAGTTTCAACAAGTCCTCCAAATTAAAATAGGTGGTTTGACCATGTGACTCCAGAACGTTTTATGATGTGACAGTGCTGTGGTTAAGGTCTGGTTAGGTTTAGGCCCAAAAAATCTGGTTATGTTGAGGGAAAGATCATGTTTTAGGTTAAAATGATCACTTTGTTCAGGTTAAAGAAACATGTGGTGCGGATTAAAGTAATCGCTTCCTTAAAGTTAGGTAACCTTCATCATCATGGCTGCAATGATAACCACAGGGTAAAGGTTAGGGGACCATCATAGTTACATTTTTAAAAAAACAAAACAAAAAAAAAATGGTCCTGACTCACGGTTGGAAACAGGAAATGAACAGTGGTCTCCTGTGGTAAAGTTCACTGTTGAGTTAATGTCTCCATCCACCCCTCCTGCTCCTCTGAATGAGGAAATCTGTCAACGTATATATACATCATCTGAGCTGAACCACTGCTCCGGGTCAGATTTACTACGGCCACCAGATGGCATTTGTCACTCAAACGTAGCTATATATCATGTTTGGACGACTGATACAAAAAGAGTACTAGAGGTGAGTTAATCAAGTCATCAGGCAGTTTAAAAAAAAGTCACCTCTTTAACCCAGTTATCCACTTACATGTCTACACAGAAAGTGTTTTAAGCTGTGTGTTACAGAAGTGTCTCACAAACATTTAGCTTCTACTTCAAATCAAACTGAAATCAAATTTAATCATCCTTCTTTATAGTCAAAAGATTGTCAACATGATTTTTTAAAATGTATTGTTAAACGTTTTGAATGAGGAAAAGGGGTCTTGGAGGTGCGGACAGAAACCAAGTAAACAAACTACTGCTGTAGCCACAAATCATGGACACACAGCGTGTACTGTAATATTGAAGAACCAAACCATCATCTAACGGGTCGAAAGTGATATTTGCAGTTACGTTTATATGCTGTTTAATGTGCTGCAGCTGAGCAGCTATTTCACTGTCTACCCTGCTAACTGACATTAGCGGTGCACTTTTCCCTGGTCAATGTTTGTTTGGTGGCTCGTTCAACAAGCTAAGGTGCAGGACAAGATGTGTGTTCATGTTTGTAAATTAGATAAAGAGACTTTAAAATCAGTTCTGGACTGATATGGTCTTTCTTGGTGTTTAGCCGTGTTTAGACCCGTTTTTCATGTGCTGCCAGACTCAATCTGAACGTGGCCTTCATTGACTGTATATAGATATGGACAATGTGTCTCCACTTCCTGGTGAAGCCAAAATATCTCCTTCGCGCGAGCTGCCTGAACAGACAGAAACCATTTTTTGTTTGACTTGTAGTTTGATTTTTTAGTTTTGCTTATGTCCCATCCACTAACCTGGGGGGGTGGGCTGCAGCCAGCCACCAGGGGGCGATGCAGATGTTTTGGCTTCACTTTTGGGGAGCTGTCATGACGTCCATCTTTATATACAGTCTATGGTGGCCTTAGTGAGGACTCCGAAGCAGCTGTAGCTGTCCAACTTTTTAAAGAGATCTGTAAAGACACAATACAGCACAGAAGTCTGAAGATAAACGTGTGGACAGGTTTTTCTAAATCCTGTTGAGATTTAAGTCCTTTCATTCCTTGTATCTGTCTTAATGTCGACGTTACTACACCCAGATTTCAGGCTTTGGTTTGAGGTTTTTAATGTTATCATAAACGTTTGATACATCCAATCAGTGATTCAGTGCTTGCAGGGATCAATGTCACGTCATGGTACCGTTATGTAAATCTCTTTGTCGTCTCTATAATTATGGTAAGATATGTTGTTTTCCATGTGTAACCGGTTCACTCAGCGTTGCGTTGTAAGGAAGAGACTCAGACGTGGGTTTCGTTGGAGGTCACCATTTATTCCGGCAACTGACAGAAGTAAATGAAAAGAAAATATCCTCCGGTCAATGACGCTAACTCAGACTCCTACACAAATGAAATTACAGAATTGTGTTACCATACTGTACCATAAGTCCAAGTTGATAAACAAACTTCTACTTATACCTCTCCCATGAAGTATGACAACAAAAGGAGAGAGGTAAAGGCGGGGGACATCATTTATAGGGGAGGGCATGTAGGGGTAGAGTGAACTGAGCCTTAAATGTTCCACCTGTTGACCTTGGAGGAGTCAGGATTTAACTATATACAATTTTTTTGTAATTATAACACATATGCTGCACAGTTGACCCTGTTACACATAATCTGAGCTAGAAAAGCTGATGTAAAGCTAAACTCAATGAGGGACACTTGAGCGTCTTATGTTACGTCTGAGGAGAAAAAGGAATAGCACACTCGAGACTTTTTCAGACCAAACTTCATGATGTGAATGAACAGCCTTCATAAAAGTGCTGTTGTATGAGCTTTCCCCTGAATATTTTTCAACCAGCAGAATATCATCAGAAAAAGGCTCAACAGGGTTTTAACCAACCCAGCCCCCCACCCACCACCTACCATCGACCCCACACAGACTCATCCATATTACTAATGACTTCCTTTCTGTGGATTCAACGCCCCTCATTGTGAGGTGAAATTACATTATGCTTAACATGGCTGATGATGATCTCATTGTTCTGGATTGTGGAGTGTGTGTGTGTGTGTGTGTGTGTGTGTGTGTGAATGCATGAACAGACCTTCACACAGACTAAATGTCTTGCCTGTTTCCTGTCAGCTGTTGTTTCTCACATGTCTGTGTTGAAGGACGTCTGATGTGATTCTGTGTCTTCGAACTGTGAACTGAACATGACAGGACACACATGCATCTAACTTTATTTAGTTATTTCCTGAGCAACATGTTTTCACAGTTACAGGGAACGTGCCACATTTTTATCAACCAACCAGCTGTTTGTACAGTAAGTTCAAACGTAGGCCTTGTTGTAACTTAAGTGTGCATTAAGTGAAGATTTATCACTTAATTAACACAAACTAGTTCCTTACGTAGAGATGCGTTGTTACTTAATATTTACAGCTACTAACTGCCTGGTGTAACTGTTGCATTAGCTTCCTGAATTAACTAACTGACTAAACTTATATTAGCTCGCTAATATCTGAGCCATTTAGATTGAAGAGAAAATATGGAATATAGTTGATATATCTGACCTGACACTTTACATTTCACAGAAAAAACACAGTAATCCTCAAAATACATAACACTGTGTCAATAACATTAGACTAAATGACCAAATAACGACAGTTAGCTTAGCATAATTGGATATTTTCCTATAAACTGCATAAATACTACTAATTTTGAAAATGTTGTTCTTGGAAGTTATGTTACAGTTTGTGACGCTACAGTGACTTGTTGGCTGCTTTATATTTCATAGTGCTACAAATGTTTCCTGGCAACTTCAGGAGTGAAGCTGCTGTGTGATTTCCTTGACAGTCCACATTGTAGCCTGGCTGTCACGAGCCAGGGGTGTGGAGGAACCGGTGGACCCAAATGCAGAGAGCCAAAACAGGCAAAATCTGATGCAGACCGTTTATTCTAACAAATAAATAAAGGGCTATGCGCAACACCAGGGATGATAACAACAGGGAAAACAACAGACGACTCGACAAGGACTGAACTGAAAACAGGACTATAAATACACAGGCAGTGATTACAAATGAAACACAGGTGAGGAGAACAAGACACAGGTGAGACACATGAACTAACGAAACACAGGAAGTAAAGTGACCAGACACAAGGTAGCGGGGAATTCAAACTAAAACAGGAAAACAGAGGAACACAGGGGAAACAAAACCCAAAACAAAGCACACATCAGACAGGGCAGGTAAAACAAAAAGACAAACTAACAAAAACCCAAAAGTTCTGATAGACCATGACACTGGCAACTCTGAGGTCAGACACCATTTTTAGTTCCTTGCTGAGAATAATATGTTGTGAAAGTTGTGTTGACATTAAACTGCTGACATAAAGCTGATATTGTGCTAATCCAAACGGGGTATCTTAATGGCGAAGTCTATTTTCTTCTTCAGTGGTTTAGTCCATTGACTGTGTCAAATCAGTGTTGAGCTGCACATTTAAAATCAGAAAAATTCTACAACAGAATATTAACTCTGAACCTCTTAAACTCTGTTCTTCGTCTTTTATATTTGACTGTTTTTCACCTGCATCCTATTGGTTTCAGGTGTTTGGAGTTTCCATCGTCTAAACTAGATTTTCCAATTAATTTGCTTTGCATTTGCACCTCTAGTCAGTAAATGTGTACTGTGTCATGTGTCTGCAGTGGTTACTTGTTGTAAATGGTGCAGTTAGAGTGACATGAGGTGTAAAATGTCTACTTTGTGGAAATCAAGTTATTACAGCATGTACAAAAATCTTATTTTAAGTTTAAAAGTAACGTAGGTGCTACCTGCTATATTACCTGCCTTGACTCATGACAGTCCTATAAACCGTGACATAAATACTTTCAGTCTGTGGACCAGCCACAGTTTACAGGACTGTCATGACTCAGGATAGTCAGCTGACTCTGGCTGTCTCACAGGGGTCTAAGTGGGGTCCAGGGACCCCCAGGGGTCCTTAAGGGGGTTCCAGGGAGTTTGTGTTTATTAACAAGATATTATCACTGACTATGAGATGTGAAACCGTGGAAGTCCACTGAACAGTGTGCAGATCGTACTGTATTCAGTCTGTCTTTACCTGCCGGGGAGATAATGCCAGCCTGCAGTTGTCTGCAGGTGTCAGAATGATGTCTTGTCAACACAAATACAAACAGTGCAGATGAACTAATGAGCAGACTTTCAGTTTCTGCTGTCTGTGCTCAAAGTAATGAAGTAGAAACAGTAGGTACTGACAGTCCATGTGTTGCTTTATGGGACTGCATTTAAATAGTTTTTTTTTAAATGTGCATAATGATGAAGCCCTTGCAAGTTTCGCAGGTCTTTTATTATTCTTGCTCAGCTGTTTTGCATATGGAGGCCTAAAAATATAAATATCATGTTTTAGTCTTTTTGCAGTTTTACTTGTGTTTGGCTACACAACATGAGTTTATATTGATTGAGCCACTAGTGGAGCTACAGAGTTTAAGAGGTGAAGTCACCGTGTCTTTATTGAAGTAGCAGCATGTTGTCATTAATATTAATCTTTTTCACTGTTTGTATTGGATGGTTTTTAACCTATATTCTGTTGGCTTCAAGTGTTTGGAGTTGCCATTTTCTGAACTTCTGTTACTTTACATTCTAAACCTTCTTCAGCTCTGAACAGATTATGAAACATTGAGTGATTTCAAACATGAACGTTGTCTTCTAAAGTGACATCATTTATTCTTTATTCAGTCTGAGGTTCTGTGGTTTGTCAGAGATCAGCTGTGCCTCTCCCCTGTACCCCTGTGGTTAATATTATGTGACAGTTGTTGTGACCCTAAACTGCAGACATAAAGCTGATATTATGCTGATCCACATTGAGTATCTTAATGGGAAAAGTCTTTTTTCCTCTTCAGTGGTTTAGTCCATTCACTGTTTTTGAGCACTGTTTTTTGTTGAGCTGCACATTTAAATCCTTTGTATAAAAAGAAAAATACTAAAATAGATAATTCACTCTGAACCTCTTAAACTCTGTTTTTTTTTTTATAGAAGACAGTTTCAACCTGCATCCTGTTGGGTTCAGGTGTTTGGAGTTTCCATCTCCTAAACTTTAGAACAAAAAAAGATTTTCCAGTTTGTCACAGTTTTTGAATGATCAATAATTGATTCTTGAAATCTAGAGATCACTCTTTGCATTTTGGCCTTTATTCGGTAAACATGTACATTTGCCCTCTGTTGTGTATATGCAGTGGTTACTTATTGTAAATGGTTCAGTAAGAGCAGCATGATGTGTAAAGTGTTTGTGGAAATTGAGTTATTACAACATGCACAAAATTTTTTTTTTTTTTTTAAATTTTGGTAATGTTGGGTCTCTGTAAATTAAAGAGTACGGTCTAGACCTGCTCTATTTTTCCATATTTACTTGTGTTTGGTTGCACAACATGAATTTGTATAGATGGAATCACTGGTGGAGCTACAGACTTTAAGAGGTGAAGTTGCTACATCTTTATTGGAGTAGCAACATGTTGTCATGAATATTAATGAGAGCTCTTTTCACTGTTTGACAGTTTTTAACCTGCATCCTGTTGGGTTCAGGTGTTTGGAGTTTCCATATTCTAAACTTCTACATTCTAAACCTTCTTTAGCCCTGAAACATTGAATGATTTAAAGCAGGAACATTGATTTCTAAAGTGACATCATTTATTCTTTCATTATTTTTGTTCATTTATTCAGATTGAGTCATTGCAACTTGTCAGAGATCAGCTGTGCCTCTCTGGCCTCAGCTCTGAAGTCCAACCCCTCCCATCTGAGAGAGTTGGATCTGAGAGGAAACAAACTTCAGGATTCAGATGTGAAGCTGTTGTCTGATCTTAAGTGGAGTCCACATTGTAGACTGGAGATTCTAAGGTCAATGAACATTGTGAAAAGAATGTGTTTACAGCTTTAATGTGAAATACTAGGCCACAATGACTTCACGTGTGATTTTTTTGTAAAACTCAGAATTAGACTTCCTAAAAATTATTTTACTTCAGGAGACACCGACTGAAAACACCAACCACACCTATAGTCCCGAGAAGTGATAGTTTCACTTCAGTTTGTTATCAGTGTTGATCCTGAGGTATTTGTACCCTGCCTGAATAAGCTGACCGTTAAAGAATGTCGGTTGTGCTGGTAAAAACCTGTCAACTCCCATTTTCCTGGGTTTCTGTCGTATTTTCACCCCCTCTCCCAGCATGCTTCCATTTTGTAAATTCCTCCATAAATCTCCTGCATTTCCCCTTTTTCTATTTTTACAGTTATACAGGAATCTAATTGGTCCAGTCAAGTTGTTTCAGTTAGATCCATAGACTTGCATATATGCATATACCAGCAAATCCCTGCTGTACCAACAACCATCCAGCAGGTGGCAGTATACAGCAAGGAGCATCCTTGTCCCTGTCTTCTTCTTTTTGACAACAGTCATTCAATCAGCAAACAGCACAGAAACAGGTGAGAAAAAAACAAAATATCTGTGTTTATATTTAAATATATAATTTAAATATTTAAATGCTTGGGAGACTATTTTCCCATTCCTGACAAAAAGCATATTAGGAAACAACCATGCACGGTTTTGCACAGTGTGTAGGGTAAACTTTTGTGTTAGTCATGGTCGAAAAATGATATTAACCAGCAAGCTAGTTCCATTAAACATAAGTGTGCCCGAGAAACCACAAAGAATGCAATTCAATTCAATTCAAATTTATTTATATAGCACCAAATCCCACAAAAGTTATCTCAAGTCACTTTTACATGGAGCTGGTCTAGACCATACTCTAATAAAGAAAAAATAAAGAACACATCAACCATCTATTTGTTTTTCATTTTGTTGTTAAACCTTCATGCAAGTTCTGAATTGATGTCCTCCTTGTCTTTTCATCTTCGTAATGCAGAGGTGCTTTCAGGTCAACTGAACATCATCACCTTCCTTTGTAGAACTAATTAACCCGATCCTTTTTGCTCGGAGATTAAAGCAGGGTAGGCAGGAAAAGATTCAATCTCTGGATCTGAGAGAGGAAACCCTTTTCATAATAAGTATGGTCAGGTGGATTCCCAGAAAATCTCCCTTATTTTCAAAGTCCAGTGTTGACACATGTATAGGGATACTATTTGTTGTTCAATCCAACTCTTCAGACTGAAGTAATTTAAAAACTATTGGATGGATTTCCTTGACAGTTTGTACAGACATTCATGGTCCTCAGAGGAGAAATCCCAATGACTTTGTTGATCCTCTGACTTTTCCCCTACCACCACTAACTAGCAGGTTGACATTTGGCTTTAAATGACATGTCTCGACAACTAATGGATGGATTTCTATAGTAAAATTTGGACCTTCATGCCCCCCTCAGGATGAAGTGTAATAACCTCTGGATGCTCAGCTAGTTCCATCATCAGGTTAAAATTTCATTTGTGTAATCCTTTGGTTTATGATCAAATACCTGCAAAACTGTGCAACTGAGTAACACTAGAAATTATGATTTTATGGCTTCCTACATCACTGCTCTACATGTTGCATTTGCGGTGAATTGCAAGGTTACAGTACATATATTAACCTGCTTATAGCTGTAATAAAATAATAAGAAAAACAACACTCTCTTTCACTCTTAACACACATCATGCTAACAGTCAGATGAAATGTTGCACAGGGTGAAGGAGGATACAACATGTGGAGTTTTGGCAGAGATTTCTGAACACTTTGCTCCGGGCAGTGTGTTGAATATGTGTGTGTGTGTTGGACAGACGTGGGAGTGTTGTCCTCCCTCTGAAAACAGGATGAAGCTGAGTGTGTGTGAGTGTTAAAGGTAGCTCAATATGAGGAGGACTGGCAGGCAAAATGTCACTGTTATGCAAGTGTGAGTGTGTGTAACAGGCGTATCTGCACAGTATGAAAGAGCTTCTGTCGTTACTCACCGAGCAGCGAACGCCACAAACACTCTTGACACCTTAACTCACTGGATAAATGATCCCAATCTCAATAATCCTCCAATGACTCATCAGATAAATCTGATGGGTCACAACATGATCAACAAGGAGACAAAACATTACTGCATAACTAAATTTGGTTTAATTTATGTGGCTTTAAAATCTTTTTTCTTGTAAAACACTGGACGTTTTTATCTCCTCAGAATTCTTAAAAGTAGAAATTAAACACTATTTTTTTTTACATTGAGAGAGAAAGAAGAAATTTAATTTTAGGGATTTCTAACAAAGGTAATAACCAACTGATAATAAGAACGTGAAACCACGTCAGACAAATTATTATTCAAAGCAGTCTTCTTATATGTCTTAAAACATGTCTACAGGGGGATTTTAAGGAAGTTTTGATAATATCTGACTTAAATACATTTTAATGTTACACTGAAAACATTACATTACAATCAAAAAGATTTTTTTCATCCCCTTTTCGCTCAATCTTGTTTGTATTTTTCTTAACTTCTATAAGTCTGACAAAAGATGAATCTTGTGAAACATACTTGAAAATACCAAATAATATCTAAATATTTAAATAAAGACTACACATTCCTCATTGATAGTCAAATAGACATCACAACAATAACTCAGTTCTTCATCAGTCTTTCACCTTTCTTCTCTCTCCTGTGTGTCTTTTGATAAATGCATCTGTTAGAGGTTTTTGTATGGATGTACATCTCCCCCTGCTGGTTACATCAGGAACTGCAGAATATGTGCTGCTTTGTATTGTTGCTTTTTTGCACTCATTTGTTTGTTTTAATCATATCACATGATCTTTATCAGCAGGTGTCAGCTGTCATGGAAATATAGATGTTTCATTTTTCATTTTTTCCCCTGCACACTATAAAGACTAACTTTAATTTATCCTACTCATCATTTATAAGCAAGATATAAACAGTTAATAAAAGGTTTATGTTATTACAGGTATAAGTGTTTATTACAATAGTACAGTATTTGTCAACAATTATAAACTCTCCTATGAAGATTTTTACATTATTACAACTGTGTTTTACTGCATTGTCACTCATTATCGATTTAATTTATCATCATACTATAGAGGTCTCCTACATTGCTAAAAGAGATGGCATAGTACATGGTAGCAACAGTAGTCACGCTGTTATGTAAGCTGTTATTAAAGAAGTGATTTAATGTTTTTTTTAAGCTTAGAGAGCTACACATGATGTGCAGCATAATAAGTGTCTAACTAAATGTATCTAATATAAGGAGGCCCAGCCCGAGAGTACTCAAAAATACTTATAAGTACTTCAAAGGTAAAGTACCCAACTAGTGATGTGGAGCACCTGAAACCATCAGGCTCAGCAATTTCAGTCCAACCTGCTCCGTCTACAGGTTAGAAAAGTAACGGATGCTGCAGTTCTGCCTCTTGAGTTTTTGTAAAGCTGCAGGTCCTGGATGAGCTCAGACTGAACTCACTAATCTGTCCACTGGGATGTTTTTGTGTTTACGACTGTGACTCAGACTGAATTTGAAGCTTACGAGGAGATATTATTATTATCATTATCATCTGTATTATTATTTTCTGTCTTCTTTGTTTATACATATATTTTAATATGTTGAACTTGTTAGCAAACAGTTCCTTTTATTTCCACATCCAGCAGTTACAGAGCAACATTATCATTCATTTGGAGTTGTATTTCTGTCCACCTGGTGAACATAAGTCCAATCTTCTCTCTCTTTTAGCTTCTGTTTCTGCTCTCTACCAACTCCTGAGGGAAATATCTGGCTCTTTAGCTGCTAAATGCTCCACTATGTTGTGATGACCCCTGTCACCCTGTGGCTGTTTTGTGAATTAACCTGCCTCCTGCCTGTCTGCTCTCTTTGCAGGTGCTCGTTAGCTAACCTGAAACATCTGAGTGTGTTCTCAGGTGGCAGCAGCAACTTTGCTCCTCTCCCTTTTGATTTGGTTATGCTGGTTTAGCTCTTATCCTTGCTTTAATGCACCTTTCAACACACACACATACATACATATACCACTGATCCCATTGACTTCCACGCCTACTATTGTAAATATTCTGTTATCTCTTTAATTTGGTTACATTTATTTATATAGATATCTTTTGTTGAAGCTTTATCATGGTGTGTCTCCTTTTTATTGTCGCCACTGCAGCCAGGTCATGACGTTGGTCACTGTGTTACCTTGTTGACCTTTGCTATAATTAGCAACTAAATCAGCTCTACAAAAACAGCAGCTAGATGTTTATGAGCTTTCTATATTCAACATTTAATAATCAACAGCTGCTGCTAGCTGAGCAGCTAACGTTAGCCCTGAGTTTAAAGTATTTTCACTGACATTTAATTGTTCAATAGTAAAAGTCATTAAAAATCCTCCTGCAGTAAAAGTACACAAGTATAATGAGCTTGATGTAGTTAATACAGTTAGCTAGTTTAGTCCACTGGTTCCCAACCTAGGGGTCGGGGCCCCTCCAAAGGGTCAGCAGATAAATCTGAGGGGTCGTGAGATGATTAATGGGAGAGGAAAGAAGAAAAAACAAAGTTCTGATACACAAATCTGTTTTCAGTTTTTGGACTTTTTCTCTAATCTTTGATTTTTGCTGAAATATTGGATCATTTGAACATTTATTGAAATGAAAGCATGTGAGAAGTTTAGAGGGAAAAATCACTATTTGGTGGAGCTGTTAACAACTCATAGACATGTGAAATGTGCTTCTTGTAAGATGTCAAAAGCCAAAAAGGTTGGAAACCACTGGTTTCATCTTTAACATTGTGTTGTATTTTAAAAGCTTGTTATATTATCCATTGTGTCAAATCTTCATGTGAAAAGTAACTAAAGCTGTCAAATAAATGCAGTGGAGCAGAAAGTATAAAGTAGAATCACATGGGAATACTTGAGTAAAGCACAACTGAGTGAAATGCTCAAACCACTGTATTCAGTTATAGTTGTAGATAGTTACTGATGGGGGCCATTTGATCATAAACATAGAAGCCAAAGCAGATAATTACTGTTGACGGGGTTTAACATGACATTGACTGCTGTATGCTCCTGGGTGGAATTATGGATTAATAAAATAATGACAAGTGGAATCACATACAATACAAACTCTTCGACATATTAATGAAGTAGAGGTGTTTATGAAATAATAAAGTAATTTCACCACTAGGCGTCGCCTAAGTTACAAATATTCAAACCTAAACATAGAGGCTTTTGAGAAAGAACATGACATCAACACAGAGATGCAGAAGGTTGTCTGTGAATAATACAAATCCAGTGCTTTCTGAAGTTGGTTTAACTCTGAATATTAAAGGGGGAAAATTTACTTTTCTTTCAGCTTTTGGGGTTCTGATGTCATGTAAATTACAAATACTGGGGGGGGACAAAATTCAATGTTTCATATATTGGAGGGGATGTGACCTTTTTGGAGAACAGTGCGCACAGAACAGATTATACAGTTATAAAACTATTTATTAGTGTGGCTTTAAAGCTCTAATCTGTAATTATTCCTCATTAAACTGTGTAAAAACAACTAGACCTATGTTCTATATGTTGTTGAGTTGTGTACTTACATTATCCCAAATGTTTCCAACAGGTTTCAAACCCAGAGAAATCTGTCATTTTAATCAAAGTAACGGACCGTTTCATTTGGTGGCCTGTCAATGGCGTCATACCTCCTCTACCAAAGAGTAGAGTGCACAAGATGCATGCATCGGTGCCGTGTTTGTCCGCTACAATGGCGTCTAGCAAAGAGTAACTTACACACATACAAGATAATACATGGGCTTTGTTGTGCTTGTTCCACACAAACTGTTAGAAATGGACTTTTATTCAGTTTTTAACTTGATTTTTTAGCCGCAAGAAGGATTTTAGTCATTGGACGTCTGGATCTTAAGTTATCAGAGAAATAAACTGAGCAAACGTTAGCAGCAGCTCGGCTATTTATTTTTTTAGGAGACGCTTTAAGTAGTATTTTAATGATTTTAATCTGCGTGTACGTTTGCTTTTTGGAGAGGAGGAGACCTCTGCGGATAAGTGTTAGCAGCAGCTCAGCTAACAGCCCGTATCTGACGTCTGGTGCTTGCCAAACATCATCTGAGAAACATGGATTTTTTTTTCTTTTTTAAGGTGAAACTGCTTTATTCAGTGTTTTTACCTGTAATCAGCAGTCCGTTTGTTCTGGAGAGGAGGAGACCTCTGCGGGTAAAAACATCCTGAACCATGAACACTGGAGTAATCCTATCCTGCTGAAGCTGCTTGTTTAACAACTCCCATCATCCCTCGCTACTTCACACCATCACATGCTGTCTTTTGTTATTGTTTTGATTGAGAGACCCCTAACGGCTGAAATTACATATTTGTGCGTTTAAGGACCAGTGTGTAAGATTTAGTGGCATCTTTTGACGAGGTTAGCAAGCAGCCTCACATTTCTGTTTTCTATTTATTAGTTTAGCGTCTTCAAGCTAGGCTAACCCATTGTTGCTAACTTTGGAGCTAACCCCTTCACTAATCCAGCAGTTGTGGAAACAACAGACATGACTTTTCATGGTGTTGACAAGCTGCAGCGTTTATTAACTGACACACTGTAGTCTGTACTGTACATTTACTGCCGGACTGACAACTTACTGCTGCTGCTAACCGTTTCCTCTGCTCTGCTAGCATTTACCGTTATTTCAGACGCTCTCTCTCTCTCTCGCTTTACCACTCGTGGCAAACTGCAGTTTCCATGGCAACGACATAAACGTTAACTCACGTTTCAAGACAGCGCTGCTCAACGGCTCCCAAACGCTTATTGATTTAAGAATGAATGAATATTTAGCGTTATTTTTGACATTTAAAAAATATTTTTGTCCTGGGAAACACTGCTTATGAATATTATACTTCATTTCTGTCAAGTCCGTTCAACAAGATGTCACTAAATTCTACAAACTGCACCTTTCAGAATTGTGCTGAATTTCTTTTTTATATTTATCTGACAATACAAACACAACTTATATGCAATCATTTCAGCAATAATTAATTGCAAAACAAACAAAATATTGTAATCAGTTTATTGGCAAAATGAAACAGAATGAATGTTGTGAGTACACACTTACTAATCCAGCTAGCTACCAGAAGTCCATCTAGTTATAAACAGACGTCCTTTCCTGTCTTAGGAACCATTATAAGGTTAAGTGAATGTTTTTCATACAGACTGTACATAAAAAGGAAACAGGGTGGTGTATTTGTACATTCTTAAAAACAACACAAGATCTTGGCTGAAAGTTAAAAATTTTTTTTTTTACATAAATGAATTTCAAATGATTTGCCGTATAAACTAATTTCACTTCCCGGATGGATCTCCCCAAAAATATTTTCTCTGCTCCAAAATAGAACATAAAATCTGTTCTTTCCCTTTTCCTCATATTCAAAAGTTCACATATTTCAAAATCGGTTAAAAAAAAAAAAAAAGAAGAAGAAACATTTCACTGCTCAAACACTTGTTCTTTTAGGTTAAACTAGGTAGAATATGGGCTTGTAGATGAACCTAAAGCTATCTTTAAAAAAAGAAGTCTTGTTTCTGCTTGTCAACAAAGACAATTGTAAACTGGGAGTGGTACTTTTGGAGTCATAAAGGTTTTTTTTTTTCTTTAGTACCTCATTATTTCTATTATTATATCCAAAACAAAATCCTTGTGACAATTCAAAATTAGGAAAAACATGAAAAAAGAAAAAAGAACTTGAACTTTTAAAAATTCAAGGACAGACCAACGTTTCAAGAAAACACTGGCAGTATTTTTTTTTTTTTTTTTTGATTCAAATTCACACAAATAATGACTAAAATTATATACAAAGTACTAAAAACTTTTCACAATAACTCAAAACGCTGGCATATAAAAATAAAAAAAACAAACAAAACACACACGTACACACACACACACACCACACTGTGGATTTTCCAGTTGTCCAAATCAGTTGTCGTGCAGAAATCTCCCAAATCTGTATAAATCTCTCTCTCCAGGTTTTTCTGGGAAACTAAATTGTAAAAAACAATGAAGCGAAAACTAAAACAGAAAGAGGAACAGTCTTAATGGATACCAGCGACACTGAGAGCCTCCTCATCCATCATTTCTTAACTTTCCTCAGCTCATCTAGCAGATCCAATATTTCTAAAAACATTTTTCAGCATCGCTCTCTGATCCAATGTTCAAACTAAAAAAAAAAAAAAGTCTCTAAAGTGCTCCAAGGAAAACTGGGCTGACAAATAACAGATGGAAGTGCCTCAAAAAAAAAAAAGAATAATCCAACAAAATATGAAGCAAACACACATTACAGTATTTTACATTTGGACAAAATGTTTCATCTAATACAGGGTGGAAAAAAAAAAAAAAAACCTCATCACTTTTACTCTTTTTCTCTCCGTTTCTGTGAAATCTTCAGTTCGAGGACGTTGTCGGTTTCCTCTGTTGATCTCTAAAACTTTGGCACTTTGCTGTAGTCCGTGCGGATGTTCCTGCACAGGCAGATGGACAGGCTCATCCCCAGCAGCTGTCCAACACAAACACAAGACGAGACACGTTTTATATCTTCAAAAAACACGATTTAAAGGGTTTCACATTTGGCTTCTTAAAAACGACGACACATGAAATGCTTAATGTTTAATTTGGTTTATGTTTCCTAAATGTATATCAAAAAGCCTGGAGAAGAAGGTCAGACAGATAATTTATTTAGAGTTTATTATGTTTTCTGTAGAGTTCATGTTTCTGTCAGTTACTGATAAACTTAGCAGACAACGACGGTCTGAAGACTTGACTGTTTCTATTTTTGGACCATTAAAAACACGTCACTGAGCCGCACTGCTGCACTGGACTACGTGTTCCTTCATCCTGACAAGTTCGGTCATGTTAGTTTGTTTAGAAAACGGCTCCGAAGACGAGTAACAGCGATCACATTTTCACTCTCGGGAGAGTAGTTCTGTGTAAAGCACCTCAGTCCCTCTCTGACCTCCTCCACCGACCTACACCTTCCCGTAGCCTGCGTTCATCAGATTCTGGGCTGCTGTCCGTCCCACGCACCTTCAAAACACACTTTGTTGTATTCATGTTAGCTTGTTCTTGTTCTGAAAGACGCTATATAAATCTAATTTATTATTATTATCATTATTATGAAAGCAGACGCCACAGTTCTGTTGAGCTTCACAAGCTTTTTTTGTGCTGTATATCACATCCTCTTGACTTTGTGCTGAAGTATTTTGGAGAAATTTATAATGTCTGGGTCAGAGTCTGACACACAAGAAGAAACAGCCGTGCCGGAGCCAGAGTATTCAGAAGAAGAAGAAAAGGGAATATGCTAACTTCAATTAACTACAAGTTGAAAAGACATGAAAAAATCATCAATTGTTTACAGTAAAAAGCATGTTCGGTGGCGTCTGCCCTACACTCAACACTTGAGCTCCTTTAACCTTTTCAGCACTTTGCTTACGGTATTACTTAAGCACTTGTCTACTTCCGGTTTCTTTCTTACTTTATATATTAATAAAAAAAACAAAAAAGAACAACACATCCTTATGTATCTTTATGTTTTTGTCCTCAGAGTCAGAACTAAACATGGAGAAGCAGCTTTCAGTTTTTATGCTCCACATATCTGAACAAACTCCCAGAAACCTGCAGGTCTGCTGCGACTCTCAGCTGAAGACTTTTCTGTTTGCTGCCTTTCATTAAAACCACATTAAGGATTAATATTTCACACTGCGCTGCTACTTTTATTCTCTTCTTTTATCTGTCTGATTTCCTTTTTAGCTCCTTTTTTTAAATTTTTTATTTCCGAATGTAACACTTTTTAATTGTTTTTATGTCTTTTTACTTGTCTTGCTTCTTTATTCTGTTTTAACGCCTTTTATGATCTTTGTAAAGCACTTTGAATCGCCCTCTTGCTGAAATGTGCTGTACAAATAAACTTGCCTTGCCTCTCTCCCTCATTGCATTTAAATCTGGTCAGCAACTCTTTCAGAGTCACTGTCTTATGGTTGATTGTTTTGTCTTGATTGTAAGTCGCTTTAGACGAAAGCATCTGCCATGTGACAAAATGTACATGTGTTATTAGTCTTTGGAGCCGTTTTTAAACAATTCAATGTGACTAAACTCTTTATACTGAAGGAACATGTCACCCAGTGCATACTTGTTAGTAGATAAATCACCAGCCAGCAGGTGATGACATGTTTATGAATGATGGTGCTGCTGTACCTCAATAAAAGCCACTCCGAGGCAGATACCCAGGATGACCCAGATGTTGGCGAGGAGCCAGCTCTCCACGCTGGAAGCACAGCCCTGATTAAGACACAGAAACACAACCAGTATGAGCCTCTCCACCCTCCGACCCTTCATGTCAGGCGAGAGGAAGAGAAAACACCGTTTACCGTGTTGTATACGGGCCAGTCGGGTGTCTGAGCCTCGCAGAATCCGCTGTCCGAGAAGTTTCCGGTGGCGACGGAGATGTTCTGGCAGGAGCAGGGAAACAGCAGCTGAGAGCTGTTGACGATAACCATGTTCCCGTTCCAGTCCATTTGACCGGTCCAGCCGCAGCACTCCATCTGCACACAGACGGACGGCAGGAACGGCGGAGGGTCAGCGGGGAGAATCGGTAGCATCACGAATGGAAAAAAAAAAAAAAAAAAGATCAGAGAGCCCGTCAGCAGCGGCCCACAGAAACCACTTCTCAAGGACGTTTCAGTTTTGAGCAGACAGGAATGAAAAACGCCTCGTCAATTACGGGTTAAGTCAATTTGTTGACTCAAGAGGCAGAGAAATTGGTCTCTGTGTCAATTTTCCTGTCAGATGTTGGATTGAGAGTTTGGCAGGAGGATTTTTTTGAACGACAGATCAGCTCAGCCCACATTTAACTGTCTGTTGCTATCCTAAAAAAAGTTCATAATCAAAGAATTAAAGGATTCATGCATCTTTCAGTCTTATTTTAAAAAGAATATTGAATTGAATGAATCATTCTGTTTTCAGCCTTTACAAGGAGTTCACAAGCATTTATTAAAAGTTACTAAATAATTCAGTAATGACCTCTGCTTTAACTGCCTACAACAGCTAATATCACACATTTTAAGCATTAAAAACACTTTAAAATGGAACAAACCCCCTTAAACTGAGCATGTAATACATTACAAATACCTTAATATATTACAATCCATTAATATATCTCTTTAAAATCCATTAAAATATCTTAATTTCATCATCTTTCATCTTTCAAACACTTGTGTATGAGTAAGGGCTGATATTTTCTACTCAAATCAATTGGGCTGAAAGGGTTCATTTGTATTGGAAACATATTAAAACACTGGAAAATAAAGAAATTAAGCATTCAAAAAACTCAAGAGACGTCGCACTTCGATGTGAGACACTTAGTTCATGTTTGTATTTGTAGTTATTTAAAAAGCAGCTTTCATTTCAGATAAAAACAGATTTAAAAAAAAAAGAGCATGAATCCGACTCACATTCCTCTGGATGAAGTCCCAGGCCTGCTCTGTGGTGGAGTTGTTTCCTGGATAGTTGTCCAACACTTTGATGACAATCTTGGACATCTCATCATTTAACTGAAAGAAAACAGGTTGTAGTGATGATAAAAATATCTAAATCAAACATGGCAGGTTTGCTCCAACCGGTTCAAACTGAAGTACAAATGTGTCCTCTTGAATTGAAAATGTTTCCTCGAGGAAGAAATACTGTATTCCCAGAACTGTAGGACTCCAGTTTATGAACACGCAGAGACAACAGGAGCAAAAAATATGCAACTGCTGGTGTGTTCATTAGTCTCTTGTGGTGAATAAATAAACGACTGCAAAAAAACCCAAAAAAACACTCCATTGTTCAAACCTGCACACATAAATGCATCGTTTCCAGTCTGAACACACAGCGAGAGTGCAGAAGAAGAAACTGCAGTCTCACCATTGACTACTTTATGTATGTACATGAATCTGTGCACTTCTTTAACCCTTCTATTGTGTTCGGGTCAAATTTGACCTGTTTTCAAGTTTAGACGTCTGAAACATACTTTCAATTTTTTCCTCCACCGTGGTCTACAGAATATGATAAAACATTTTTTTTTTTAATGCTTATAAAAAAAGTCTGCTGTGTTACGGGTCAAATTTGACCCAGTGGTAATTATGGGTCATTTATGCAGAGAAATACATTTTAAATGATGCCAAACCATCATGAATAAGAAAAAATACAACGAAATAAAAATAATACACATATAAATAAATAGTATAATAATGTTAAAATGATTATTTTTAAATTATTGTGTTTCTCAACAGCCTCTTATGGTCTTATAATGCATTTGCCTGTTCTGTTCATCATAAAATAGATACATTTTGACTATTTTAAACTAAAACCAATTTGTACATTATAAGTTAAATGTGGTCTGAAGTACATAAAATATCAAGGTAAGTATTTATATCTTGTGTTTATGGTTGAATAACAAGTCACTGAGCAGATAAAACATGTTTCTGGATGATAATTAGTTTTTTTTTTTCAGTGCTTGTTAATTAATTCAAACACGGGTCAAATTTGACCCGCTAACATTAAAGGTGTAAACCCTTTTCCAACACATTAGAAGGGTTAATATGTTATTAAAGAGGACGTATCATGCACATTTCCAGTTCTGTATTTATAATCTGGGGCTCTACTGGAATATCTTTATCTGGATTTCCAGTTTAAAAACTCCTTATTTATCTTCTACTGGCTCTTTATGCAGCCGCTCAGTTCAGCCTCTGTCTGAAACAGGCCGTTTTACTTCCTGTCTCTTTAAGGCCCCGCCTCCTGATGAACTCCACTCACACAGAGGTTACATCAACAAACAATCATAGTAGCATTTCATTCATTTTTCTTCTTCTTTACTTGAAATAGAAACTTCTGAATACGTCCGTGCATGAATCCGATCTGAAATATAAGACTGGACGACGTGAACGACCTCAGCTATCGAGGCCAAAGGACGGCCGGCTGTTTGTGGGCGTGTGTGACGATGGGGAAGTAGAGGTAACTCTATAAAACGACATGTCGAGGGCAGGTTGAAGTCCTGAGTTTTGACTTGCAGGGGGCATTTTTACATACGTTCACCTCAAGTTTTGGAACAGTAATAAAAACAAAACAAAACTGAAAATCACAAAAAGCTTTTGATCTTTTTGGTGCTGCTCTGTCTTAATAGTTCTCTTTTCCTAGCTTTTTGTCTTGTGAGGCACTCCCATAAATAAAGTTTCATTATTGTTATTATTTCGGGGAAATAAGCTCATTCACTTCCTGAGAGGATAGATCCCACTCTCGATTGTTTACAGTAAACATGACTCAACGACCAGCAGCTGGTTAGCTTAGCTTAGCTTAGCTTAGCATAAAGACTAGAAACCGGGGGAAACGGCTAGCCTGGCTTCGTCAAAACATAAAGAAAACGCCTTCCAGCAACAGACGGACATGAGATCGATTTAAAACGCCATAAAGTTTCCTGAAAAAGAAACATCTGTAAGATAATTCAAGATCACAACATTACAGCAGTTTAAATCAGTGTCATGTTTCACTTGCATTCCTGAATAATGTCCTACTTTTTCTTTTTTTTTTTTTTTTTTCTTGACTTCAGTATGTCGAGTGAATCATGAGCCATTGCATTCTTGCTGTGAAGATCTTGGCAGCCAGATCTGTGATCAGAGGTCAGATTTCCAGCATGTTCAGAACATTAAGTAGTTTCAACCAGAAGCCAAACACAGAAGTGTTGTTTCTGAATGGATCCAAACCACTGGAGACGCAGGAAATCTGTGTGTAATTGTTGTTAAATCTTTTCTCTCTCTCTCGCAGAGATCTGAGCATCCAGACGCTCAAGGTCTCCAGTGAACACGGATCTGCGTACTGTCCTGGAAAAGCAGATATTCCCTCCTCGTTACAGAGCAGAAGGAGGAGGAGGGTTTTTTTTTTTGTTTTTTTTTGCCTTGAAACTCAATTTGGCAAAGAGAAACGAAGCAGAGGCCAAGAGCTTCCAACAAATGTTCAGATACAATAAACAGAGATCCGTCTGCAGTCCGAAGAACTGAGATCCTCCTCTTTTTTTTTTTTTTTTTTTTACAGCCTTTTCTATTCAGATACTTGAAGCAAAGACGTGAAGCTGTGAACTCAAAGTTCAGTTCAGCAGAGCCAGCAGGACGACTTCTGCTCCAAGTCTGTCCGCCTTCTTTTATTGATCGAGCAATAAACAGTAAAATATAAATAGATAAACACGCCACTAGAGCTGCAACGATTGGTCGATTAATCGATTAGTTGCTATGAAATTAATCTCCAACAATTTTGATAATCGATTAATTGTTTTGAATCATTTCCAGCTTCTCAAATGTGAATATTTTCTGGTTTCTTTAGTCTCATGTGACATTTTTCACCATTTCCTGACATTTTTTTAGACCAAACAACTAAACAATTAACTGAGAAAATAAATCAACGGATTAATTGATAATGAAAATAATCTTTAGTTGCAGACGTCCAGCTCATAAAACATTTTTCAGAGTGTGATACTGTGACAGCAGCAGCACATATACAGTCCAGGAATAAACAGAACTGTTGTGTGCTGTTGGAAGTTGAGGTGAAAGTACGATTCAATTCAATTTAAAAAAAAAAAAAGAACTTTATTCATCTCCTGCAGGGCGACGCAGCAGCGCAACTACAGGAAAGAATGACAATAAATAAATAAAAACGAGTGCACAAAGTAGCGACGATGAGTGCAACAACTAAAGTGCATTTGTATATTATATATTAATAGAGTCAGAAGTGCAGGGCTGAAGATAAGATGATTCCCTGAGACGAAGGGGGGGGGGGCAAAGTTCAAAAGACAACTGGCTTCAGGACGTCAGCCTGAGACATGACGTGGAAACTCGAAGCCTCCGACGACGAACAAACACCGAGAATAGACTTTACAGTGAAGGAGGAGACGTCTTGTGTCACGACGTTCAACGGTTTGGAATGAAAAATATGTATATTCATAGACTTTAAGTGAGGAAAGAAGGGAGGAGAAAACATCACATACAAAAACATTAGACTTTAAAACATGTCTGCAGGAGAAAAAGATAAAAAAATCTACTAAAATAACCAGAAAAGAAGTAAAATTACTGACATATTTGGATACTGAAGAGTAACCTGCAGCCTCTTTATAGAGATAATGGCTTAGATGGACACTTATAAAAGACTATTATATAAATAAAAGACTTTTAAGTTAAGTGTTTTGACTGTTTAAGAATAAAGCCGCCAGCACAATTAAACAGAAACCTGATGCTTTTTAGGAAGAATGGAGAAGTCCTGTTAAGAAGGATTGGTGTGTGTGTGTGTGTGTGTGTGTATGTGCTGTATTGGATCCTCCTTTTCTTTCATAATTAAAAATATAAAATAAAAAAAAGAGTAACTTTCCATTTAAACGTCTCTGCTGCCTTTTGTTTACATGTAAACACACTTCAGATTAAACACTAGAGGGCGGCGCGACACCGAACGCCGTCAGTTTCAATTTCAGTTTTCTTGTGTTTGACTTTAACCAGATGTCACCTTATCACATGCTGCGCTCTCAGTTAGAGGCGCACACTCGTTGTGAAACCAAAAAGGATTTTCTATTGACAGCACATGTTGTTGTTGTTGTTGTTGTTGCTGTCACACTCGGACCACACAGTTTTGTTTCTGCTGTCACGTCACGACAAACGGCGAAATTCCATCTGATAATAAACATCAGACTCCAGGTGAGACTGAAAAGTGGGGAAATTGGTTTTAGGAACACATGTTTCACAAGTTGGGAGGAGGTCACATGACCCGACATGACCGCATCCACCACAGATATGAGATTAGATTATTTTCATATGTTGAACGTCTTGTTCCTGTTAGTGGTGTTTTTTTTTGTCTTTTAACATCTTGAGACCATGTTGGAAATAAATGTTTTCACTCTTTATGTGTCATCGTTTGGATTCTGTTCATATGTCTGTAAATCATAAATAAAAATCACATCATACATATCTTATATTTAAAAAAAAGATCTTAACATTCAGCTAGTTTTCAGTTACTTTGTGTTACTGTAGCCGTTTCTATGGTGACGACTTTCTACAGCTGTGATGCTAACGTAGATTTACGACGATGCAGATGTCTTATTCCCTTTTTAGCTTCTTTTAGTGCCAAATTTAACACATTTTAATTATTCTTATATGTCTTTTTACATGTTTTAATGCCTTTTATACTCTATGAAAGCACTTTGATTTGCCTTGTTGTTGAAATATATATAAATAAACTTGCCTTGCCTATTACTTATTATTATATATAGTTTTATAGCAGATTAGATCATAAATCTTTGCATTCGTCACAAACGATCACTAAACCAGATGGTTTTTCTTCTTCGTTGGTCTGTTTTCTGATTTATGAAACACCACTAATGTTTTCACTCTTTATGCGTGCATCGTTTGGATTCTGTTCATGTGTCTGTAAATCATAAATAAATAAAAAAAAAAAAATCACATCATACATATCTTATATTTAAAAAAAAAAAAAAAAAGACCTTCAGTGCAAACTTAACATTCAACTAGTTTTCAATTACTTTATGTTACTGTAGCCGTTTCTATGGTGACAACTAACTAACGTAGAAGTACAACGATGCAGTCTTATTCCCTTTATAGCGCCAAATTTAACACGTTTTAATTGTTTTTTATGTCTTTTTACTTGTTTTAATGTCTTTTATACTCTATGAAAGCACTGTGAATTGCCTTGTTTATTTATATATAAATAAACTTGCCTTGCCTATTACTTATAATTATTATATATAGTTTTATAGTAGATTAGATCATAAATCTTTGCATTCGTCACAAAGGATGACTAAACCAGATGGTGTTTCTTCTTTGTTGGTCTGTTTTCTGATTTATGAAACACAACACATTATATAACATTATAACAATAACATATTTAACTGACAATACAAGTTGGAGTTATTAGCTTGTTATGCAATAAAGAGCCCCGAGGACTGTGTGTAATAGTGTAACTAACCTAACGAGTTTCTTCTCTGCACTCTGTGTTTAATGTAGTTTCTTTATCTACAACACAGTCTCAGGACTATTTTAACAGTAACATGAGCAGCTTCTGCAGGTGTTGTGTAGGAGAAACGATCCAATTGGCGCTCATGTGTTTGTCCGACTGCTGCAGAGGAAAGTCTCTCTTGTTCACGCTGTGCATTATTTTATAAAATCAGTCATACATCTGCTTAAATACGGGCAGAAGGCCAGGTCAGGTCACATAACATCCCCGTTTCTGGTGAAAGCGGGAAGCCGAGAGTGATCGATTTCAGCCTTGTTGCTGAAAAACAAAAAACACGGTTAAGTTCGGTTATGGGTGCAGGAAGTGACATCACTCACCATGGTCTTCTGGAAGTAGATGAGCGTGCCGGCCGTGATCTGAGCGATGAGGATCAGCAGGAGGCAGGTGAAGTACTGGAGAGGAGGGAGGAAGGATTGAAGACACATTTTAAAAAACAGAGTGTGTTGCGGCTGCTACTAACTATTGATTATCTTTCTGATTGATCATCTGTAAAACCTATAAAACCCTCAGGAAGTACTTCAGTATATTACTTTGTCATGTGCTCATAGTTCAAGCTTTTCCACATCTATTAACACTCAAACAGCTGACGTAAGTCTTTTGTTTGACTTGGAAGATTCATGTTTTAATGTCCTTGTTCATCATCTGTGTCCTGGTCATACGTGGGGCGAGTTCTGATTGGCTGCTGACAGTTCAGTCGACTTCGGCACCAAAGCCGAGAGCAAACAGAAACCAGTCGAGCTGTTCTCATGCGTTACTCTGTGTACAATGACGCAGATAAAAAAAAAAAAGAAAGAAGAAGAAACGACTGATGGCTGATGATTCAACTGACAACGGCGACTCTGTGGCTTTAACTGAAATCACCTCATCAGTACTTCCTGTGACACAGAAGTGATGGAAACCCAGATACCGTCAGATCCTTCACTAAAGCACAAGTAGAAATACTTCAGTGTTAAACTGACACTATCGAGTATTTATAGAAGAACGATATTGTTGACGTGGAACCAAAGAAGAAGAAGAAGAAAAAGAAAAAAAAAGGGGGCACCTCAGTTCACTTCATTGCTTCATCTGTTGAAAATGTGTTTCAGATGTATTTTAAAGTCGTGCTTTATTTGCTTTTACAGTAAGAATGTGCAACAAACTTAACAAAAATTACTTCAAGTATGAAAAGTTCTTTTAGAGCGACATTACAGTATGTTATATTTTAGTTTTTATCACTTAGAAACGCAGTTAAAAAGCATTTTAATGTTGTAATTTATCTTTGTGGTGCCAATTTAAGACTGCATCATATTATTTACAGTGTATTATGTGTTTTTTTTTTTAATAATGATAATAATGAAGCACTTTATCGTATAAAGCACTTTTCATGCACTAATGCAGTTCAAAGTGCATAAAGAAAGCACAGACATTTACACACTTAGTATTCAAACACTCAAATAAAATGACGGACAGTAAATTTAGCGCGCTGTAGAATAAACAGGGAGTCATTTTGGACAACTAGCTTCTTGATTATTCCCTAGAAAATAGTAAAAATTAAAAAAAAAAGTGCATTATAATTTATTAGAGCCTTTTTGTGTCTGGTAAATATTCAATTTACTATCATGTAAAGCAAAGAAAAGCAAAAGAACATCATTTTTGCTTGAAAGAAGTGAATAAAACAGAAAAATAGTTTCACATAATTTCAGTTATCAACTAATAAGCGTTTCCTTTAAATTTTTATCCAGTGATTTCAAACAGAGACAAACACAGAACTAGTCTGAGGCAGTAAATGCTCCCGTCATGTGATGTCTGTATTATCCATCATCACGTCTAAAGCGCGTTTCCATACATACACACACACATAAATAAACACAAACACGCAGCCCTCTCCTCTCACTCACCAGGCCGAGCAGACAGCGGACCTCATAAATGGCTCCCAAGCAGCCGAGGAAGCCCATGAGCATGGAGAAAGCTCCCACTCCAATCAGGATGTAGCAAGCGACCTTCACAGCTGTGGAGTTGTCTGCAGGGAAACAGAAAGCAGCAGAGACGCAAACATTAGTCTATTAGTCCATCGACAGAAAGATTAACTACCTTTTCAACATTTTTAAAATCAATTAATTGTTTTGAGTTAGCTTTAAGGAGAAAAACGTCTCGTTCCAGCCTCTTAAATGTGAATATTTTCAGTTTTTTTTAGTCTTTTATGACGGTAAACTGAATATATTTGGGTTGTGACTGTTGGTGGAGACAAAACAAGATAATTTAGCTTCTAAATTGGAAACAATCAACATTTTATATGTCAAACAACGAATCTATTAAACAAGAAAATAATCGACAGATAATTCAATAATGAAAATAACCGTCAGTTGCAGCCCTAAACATCAGCAGTGTGTCTGCGTCATGCACGCAGCACGGAGGTGTGCAGAGCGTGTTTCTGCAAATACGTTCAGGCTGTTAAACGACACAAATGAGATTTCAGGTTTTTGAAAAACGCAGCTTTAAATCTTTATTATCATCCTGAAGGAAACCTGGTCCGCAGAACAAAGAAACGAACCCGAAGACGACAACCGACAAACATCCAGAACCTAAAACATAAAACTGATATGAAACACAGTCACTCACTAGTTTATTATTAGCTACACTTAGATAAAACTAAAGCATATAATAAAAACATCCCTGCAATAAATAAATAAAACAACTGATAAATAACTTCTGTAAAACATTAAACCAGCATTAAAAGGAGCTGTTTTACAGGAAGTGTGTTTCCAGGTGTTGGGAGACGCTGACGCTAACTCCACAGGGAGCTGCTGTGTCAAATCTGATCAATTGCCTCAAGTGATGTCACATGAGTCAGCGTTAGAAAAGTAAAATAAATAAAAATAAAAAGTAGGCGTTTGGAGTTGGAGAGACTTCTGCAGGCTACATTATCCACTGCTAGCATAACACACCTCGACCTCCAGTTGCATTGTGGGTAATGTAGGCGCCAGGTTTTTGGAATCTGGATTAGAGGTAAGATCTTAAGCCCAAAATGTCAATTATTAACTTTGGGTCGGGTCGGGCCGGGCTTCCATCTTGCTAATTTTTTAAAAATAAATATATATTTATATATTATGTATTGTATACTAAAACGATGTATGGATATTAAACTAAAGGAATACTTGTCATAAAATATGAATGCATTTATAATGATCATAAAAATATGTAGATTATTTTAACATTAAGAAAACTTGCGATATAAAATTTCGGGTTTGTTTCTGGGTCGGGCTTTAATACTCGCGGGCCTGGGTCGGGTCGGGCTGGATTTTTTAGGGCCGATCTTACCTCTAATCTGGATCTGCTGCTTCGATTTTGATCCTTTTTTTAATTTATTTAAAAAAAATCAAGTTACAGGAGTGAAATACTAAATCTTTGGAGAACTCCTTTAAAAATAAGTTCGTCCTGGATGCGGGTCGACTTTGAAAACAATCTATAAAGGCGAACGCAGGTTTGATCAGCTGAGTTCATGCGATCCAAGAAACACAAGTGTTCATGGGTGGGAAGCCAGTGAGGGATCATGTCCTTACTACCACTGTCATTATTTGCTCTTAGGAGGATTACAATTATTAAAATAATGACATTGGAAGTGGTTATGATGAAGATAAATGTTGCTATTCAGTTATTCTATTCTATGTAAATGTATTGTAATATAATAAAAGGTTAACATCGTCTGCTCTTCTTTGTTTGGAGCTGCAGCTGAAAAGATGTGGTTGATGACACCAGATATTTCAGTAACAGTCTACACCAAACTGCAGAAACACTCATCATACTTTCAGATCTTTGTGTCCACCAATAACAAACTCTATCTACTTCGTTGTTTCTAACTTATCAGCGATTTCTGACACAGAAAAAAAAACCTCCTCACGACGTGATTTGGAGTGCAGATATAAAAAGGGAAGGAATTTGCTGGAGTGTGCACTTCTACCTTGGCAAATAAAAGAGCTTCCATGTGACACATCACAGCCTGGATCCTACGTGTACGGCTCACTTCGTCTCAGTCGAAAAGTCTGTTCAGCGTGATCAGACCTCACCGCAAAAAAAAAAAAAAAAAAAAACCACACACACACTATATTTTATCTCAACAGCTCAAAACTAAACAAAACTCTGCGTCAACAGCCTTTTCGACAAATTACATGTAATTCCAGAGAGTCATTTAGGGTAGACAGAGTTTTGTGGGCGATTGGCAGGCACAGTGAAAACATACAAAGTGCCTCAAAGGATCCTATAAATCTGCAGTCTCAACCTATGAGAGATATCAGAATCTGCAGGAACATCAACGCCACAGTTTTCACTGTCTGAAAATGTCTATTACTTCTATGAACGATGCTGATTTAACTAAACCCTTCATGTAAAACGCATCTGAGTGGATACAAGTCCAATTTTCTCTCTCTTTTACCTTTTTGTTTCTGCTCTCTACCAACTCCTGAGGGAAATATCTGGCTCTTTAGCTGCTAAATGCTCCACTATGTTCACCAGCTAGTCTACAGCTAACTGTGTCTGTTTGCCATTTGGTGCTGAGCAGGTAGTGAACAGTGAGTTTTAAAAGAGCTGCCTGTTGTGGCCAAAAAACGCTAAAAGAGTAAACTTGCAGCCAGACAGATAAACAACGAGCTGAAACTCATTATAAAAGCTCTGTAAAGCCGAGAGGAGCTGCAGAGTCGCTGATAATTCTCTGCAGGTTCATCACTGTCGATGTTCAGACTGTCATCAGTCACATTTTCATGAGTTAAAATGGAGGGGTGGGTTGAGCTGTGTGGGTTGATGAACTGTTTGCATTGTTAGTTTTTGTTTTGTTTATAATTTTCTTTCCTTTTCATTCGTTTTTGCTCTTTTTTTTCTGCAACTATCCGTCAGTTAGTTGTATTAATATTGTCTCGTTCTGCGTGAATGGGATACAACTAATAGAAAAATAAAAAAAGTTGGTCATGAAGAACATCATGACATCAGAGAATATCGTCAGCATCTTTTTTTCTTGGATTATTTCATAAAGCAAAACTCTTGTAAAATCCTCCATGAAGTAAAGCAGCAACAGAACTCTACAAACGAATGAAACTAGAAGCCAATGTGTGACTGCAGTGTTCTTCTAATGATGTGTAATCAGCCTCCAATGTAACGCAGGAAGCTGAAATAAAGCTTCAGCTACAGTTCAAACCCTGGGTTGGGATTTGGGGAACCCTCTTCACTGACAGAGCATGACGCATCGAGAACATCGAACCGGCAGAAACACAGAACCGCAGCATCTGAGATCTACATTGAGAGTCGAACAAAAGCGAGTAGAGGTTGTGTACATGCAGCGTGCTGGAAGGAACACGTAACTGTGCTGATGTCTGCCAACAGGCCCTTTTAAAAAAAGACTGAACCCCCCCCCTCCTCCTCGCAGAGTCCTTGTGGCCTCAAGGAAACATGGGATACCCCTGGGATCAGTGAACCAGGGCGCGCAGCTCGCAGCTCTAAACCAAGACAAAGGGAAACCAGCGGAGTTTATGATGGAAAATTAGGCTGTAGGGGAGGAAGGGGGGGGTTGGTGACGCAGGAAATGAAAGCCCGTCTGTGTTTCAGTGCCTTTACACACATGCACACGTGTGCCATGTCAACCTGCGGGGCGACCGCCGCAGCCCTCGACCTCAGGGTAAAGCCGCACAAACCGGCTGGTGAATTACGATCTGTGAACCTCGTCGTGTAACGCCAACAGACCACGAACACGCCGATCCCACGAAACAACACGCACGAGTTTCCATTACGCCTCGCTTTTGGCTAACGCAGCCGAGTTCACCCTCAGGATCGGGTTTCCTGTTTAAAGCTTTCATACCAGGAATTCAACATTCTGGTTTTCTCCAAAAAAGAAAAAAAAAAGATTATATTTAAAAAGACAAACACATCTTAAATTCATAATTGCAACACAGGGGCCGTGTGTGATGTGTAGCAGGATGCAATCAGGCTCAGTGTGACCATCTACTCTGCTGACGATAGAACGATTATCGCTTTATGCTGTAAAGAAATAAGGACTCCATTTCTCTGTGCTGTAACCCATCGTTGCTAACTTTGGAGCTAACTCCCTTCACTTTTCCAGCACTTGGAGAAACAACAGACGTGACTTTTCATCATTTAACTGACACACTGTAGTCTGTGCTGTACATTTACTGCCAGACTGACAACTTACCGCTAACCTTTTCCTCTGCTCCGCTCGTATCCACCGTCACTTTCTCTGCGTCCACCTCGCTACGCAAACATACTTCGCAATGGGTAGCAACGTTACTTAACAGAGTTGCTCGTTTCCAAGGCAACAACAGAGGTTCACTCACGTCATGAACAGCGCTGCACAGACTCCCAAACACTAAATATCTCTGAATGAGTGGATATTTGGCGTTAATTCTGGCATTAAAACATATTTTTTTGGCCTGGCGGGGGTTCTCGTTGATATAATTGTAGGAGAAACACTGATTCAGTAAACGTTCAGTACGTTTAGTAAACGCTCAGTAACCGTTGAGAACAGTTAGACCCAGAAGTCTCCGTTAGTTTGGGCGAGTCCAAAGTTGTGAAAACAGCGGGGGTGTTTTGAATACACCCCCCGTTGTTTTCACAGGTAGTTTGTTAGTCTGTCCCCCCTCTGCAGGAAATAATGGATTAATCCTGTAAAGCTGCTGATGTAGCACTTTTCTCCTTATTAAAGTAACACAGAGATTATTGACCAATGAGAATTTAGTCGGACGAGAGCATATCGACCAACTAATCGACTAGTCGACCAGCAGACTACAGCACTAAAAATAAGGTTCTAATAAATAATGAAATAAACAAAATATTTAAATCCTGACTGTGTTGTGGTCAAAGAAATGAAGTGTATGAAATATACGAAGGTGACAAGAACAAAGCTGCAAGAATGCAATGCACAATGTTATCATGGCCGACACCGATGACGGCCAAAACTACCCAGACAAGGCTGAGGTTGTTATGAACCAGATGACAGAGATGATATCAGGCGTTTAGAAGCAGGAACGGCGTCTGGTTTGTTTCACTCTGACTCAGCGCAGACTTTGTACAATCAGGTTTCAGCAGCACCAGGCTGATTTCATCTCTCACATGCTGCACCAGCCCCCCCCCCCCGCCCCCCCCGCTCATCGATTCACCCTCAAAACCTCCTCACCCGATCACCCGTGAGCGCAGAACGGGGCCGGCCGGCTCGGCTCATAAAATGTTCCATTGAGCATCAATACGTCTCATTTATGTCCAGACACAAAGCTAATCTGTCCGCTGCACTTCAACCCTCTGCTTACGTGTGCTTTGTGTCGTATGACCGCATCCCTGACCTCCATGAAATCCCTGGACTCACGCCCCCCCCCCCCCCCCCCCTCCGCTCGGCCAGACCGGTGATGTGGCTCCGTGTGTGTGTGTGTGTGTGTGTGTGTGTGTGTGTGTGTATGAGATGAGTAAGGCAGTGAGCGCACTGGGCTGATGTGATGCATGCTGATGCTGGACGGAGCAGAAAGGGCCCAGTGTCTGAGGGGAGGACACCTGCAGAGTGGCCACGGACGAGGGACAAATGTCCTCAGTGACGCTCCCTGTTCTGAGAGCACACACACACACACAACCACACACACACACACACACACACACGCTGACTATCTCTCCATTACACTTGCTCAGTGTCCGTCTCTATATTTCTGGCTGTCCCTCCTTCAGCATCGACTCTTCTTCAGTCGTCTCTGTGCCTTTCTGTCTCACTGACACTGCTCGTCTCTTTCTCTCTTTTCCTCTCTAACACACTTACTTTCACTAGTTCAGGCAGAGAAACAGCAGGGAATAGTTTAACATTTGGGGAAATTCCTTCGTAGAGTCGGGATGGGGTTAGCATAGCTTAGCATAAAGACTGAAAGCAGGAGGACCAGCTAACTCAGCTCTGTCCAAAATTCAAAAACACACCTCTAAAGTTCACTTATAAAACACATTATATGTTGTTTATTTAAGCCGTACACACATAGAAAAGTAAAAACGACAACGTGCGTGTTTTTTTTTTTGTTTTTTTTTAATGGAGAGTTTCGTGCTGAAACAACAGCTGGATGCAGCGATGGTGCGACTGCCAGGTTTGGTAATATGTGCTTAAGCTGGACGTGCTCCAGACGCTCCACAGAAGCACTGGTCGATGGATAATCTGTGCTCTCAATTTAATAATTCCTGCTCTCAATTTACTAATTTGCGCTAAGTTGTTTTTATTTTGATCTTGGGCTAAGATATGTTGGATATACTCTGGGGTTTTTTTGGCTTTGTAAGCACGACACTGTTATCTCTGTAGATCCCTTCAACACAGTCTACGGGATAACAAGACTTTTTCCGCCCTCTAAAAAACCCTTGATGTCCTTCGGATGTCATCTAGTTCATTTAAAAAAAAAAGGATGCACAGTAGGTGCAAAGAACACGGCCTTGGTGTGAGAAAGGAGGACGTACGGCTGATCCTGGCTGCCTCGGATCCAGCTTGGATCAGAAACTGACGTTACACATGGATGCATTACTGAGAACAGGGGGAAACATCTTCTTCATCGCTTTCGTCAAAAGTTCTGGGAGACTGGACGCGTCTGGTGCCTCTACGAGAAGAGGAGAGCAGGCGAAATACGATAGATCGAGAAGATGAATTATTAATTTGAGAGCATAAATTATTGTTTTCTCCGTGGCTTCTCTCCAGGCTTCGTAGATCAAATGATGACAAAGATGTAAAAAGGAAAAAATTCCTCTTGCGGCTGAAAGGAATTTTTTTTTTTTTCAGACCAGAGAACGAGGCAGATGAAAATGGAGGAAATCTGTTGGACACTTGTGTTTAACTGAACAGTCTCATATGGTGGAAAACAAGCAGCGAACACACACACACACACACACACACGTTACACCTCCTCCTACACACACAAGCTTCACTTTCACACCTTGACATCGACACACACACGTTTGTCTACAGTGTGAACTTCACATCAGGGTCATCGAGGCTCGTCAACAGAATAAAACAACGTCTTATCAGAGGCTTTGGAAAGTTTCTTTGGATCTGTTTGTCTCTCTGTTTCTTTTAAAAGACACACACACACACACACACACACACACACACACAGAGAGTGGGAGCCTGCAGCCAGAACTTGGCCTGTTTTCAGCCTGTGTAATCATGGCTCCATTTGTATTGGCCTACATGCGCTCTACAAGTGGATTAGTGTAAAGAGTCCAGTGGAAAAAAAATTACACTGGCCGTTTTGTTTTATTTGCTCTTCACTAGTCATCGCATTAAAATCCAGCCAGGAGAGCAAAGCGACGACGGTTTTATCCCATCTTCAATCAAAACAACCGACGCAGATAACCGACTCCACTGAAGCGGTAATCATTTAAAAAAAACACACAAATAAAAAGAAAACCGGTCAAATAAATCAATACGTCCATCGTTAATCTTTCTACAATAAAGGAAAATAAACTTATGAGACAGTCTTGAGTTTTACGCTCCGTTCATTCCTCGGTTTCACTGAAAAGGAAAATTACATTAAATCCGATACTTACTCAGGACGACGATGAAGCTCTGATTGTCCAGGAGGAGCCACAGTCCGAAGCCCATGATGGCGCCCCCGAACAGCTGGAGGAGGAAACACACGGCGCAGGTCGGAAAAGGTCAGAAATACAGTTCGACGTGTTCGTGTTCCTGCGTATGTGAAGCAGCTCTCAGACTGGTTTCATACTGGTGTTCTTCACTGGTAGGTTTTATTTTAAAACAGCAGCAGTTTTGCTCCAGTTTGTGCTGTGAAATCACATTTAGTCGTCAAGTTTTAAATGTATTGTTGATAGTTTTTTATTATTAAAATGAACAAATAGGGACATATAATAGGGGCGTGTCGGTGTCTGTGTTTGATTGACAGCAGCTGACAAAGTAAACAAACATCTGTGGCTACAACTCATGGACAAACAGCGTGTTGCTAACGACAAAACCAGCATCCAACGAGTCCGAAGTGACGTTTCCAGGTGTGTTTATATGCCGTTTAATGTGCTGAGCAGCTAATTAGTTAGCTGGCGGTGCACTTTTTCCCCTGGTGAATGTTTGTTTGGTGGCTCGTTCAACAAGTTAAGACGTGTGTTGATGTTTGTAAGTTAGATAAGGAGGAGACTTTAGCAGGAAAACTGTGTGTCGTGTAGCCGGATGCGGTCAGGCTCAGTGTGACCGTCTGCTCTGCCGATGGATAGAACGACACTTTGTTGTTGTTTTATGCAAGATTTTCATTTGCTCTATGGAAATAAGGACTCCAGCTACAGAAGCAGATGATTGAACAGTATTTAAATGAAGGGGGCGCCATCATCAAAGAATCTGAAATATAAATTCCTACCTTTAGGTACCTTTAGGTTAAGTGATTTACAGAGCAGATATGTTGCTTTAGCAGATAAAAAACAATGATTTCAGTTGGAATTTAATAATCCTTTTAGACTTTTGCTGTTTTTTTTGTTACAGGTGGGGAAACAGCGACAGCGACCGTGGTGATCGAAGCTGTGTAGGCAGGATATGAATGTTTTTCCACTGCACAGGATGGCAAAGTAAAAAAAAAAAAACAGTGTTGGAGGTGTGTTGTTCTCTGCAGCTCAGATAACATCTCACAGTGCCTGCAAGATTTAAAACTGATCTACTGAAACAATCGAGCAGAATATTTCCACGTCTCGTTGCGTTGATTCATTTCCAAAAATGATTTTTCACAATGAAAGCCTCCTACCGGTTCCCCCGAAAACCTTTGATGTGAATCAGTGGCAGGAAATTCTCTGCACCTTTAAAAAGCTCCGATACAGCTGAAAGCATTTAGTAAACATAAAAAAATCACGCTGATATATCAAAGCAGAAACAGAAACGCAGGAGTAATACTAAACTCTAAACTCCAAAACCACGGAAAGTCAGTTAGAAACTACAAAAGTACAGAGAGCTGAACACACACAGACAGAGAGAGAGAGATTTCTCTTCAGTCACCAGCAGAGACACGAGTTGAAGCCAACAGTTTAACGCAACACAGAGACTGTCCTGAGTTGGCTTCTGTTTTTATAAACAGAAGTCCATTTCTGAAGATAAACAAAAAAAAAAAAGAAAACAGCATAAGATTCACAGATGTTTTGAAGACAAAATTCAAAGTCAACTTATGATAAGCAGATTGAAAGTAAAGAGCCAAGTGGATTAAATATTAAAAAAGGTGTGCAGCTATGCAATGCCTCTGTGTCACCGTCTTACTCATGTTTTATTGTTTCGGGATTTTACAAGGTCGAAACCTGAAACTGAAATGTTTTGGCTTTTAAAGTACATCCAGTCTCACAGCAGTCAAGTCAAAGTTTCAGGGACTTGAATATCTCTAGAACAGTCATATCTATCTATCCGTCTTCATCAGCCTTATAAAAAGACCTCCATGTGTACCTTTATTTTGAAAAATGTCCAGTGCTCCTTTTAAAAATTAAAAAAAATAAAAAACTTAGGTCATAACCTCAGTGATAAATACAGCTGTGTTTAGCTCAGTTAATTGTGGTTCTGGCAGACGAGTCTATTAGCTATAAGGACGTCGGACATGTCTTCAAAACGGATGGAAATGTTTTAAGATGACCTGCTGACCTCTGATGTATATTCCTATGGAGGACGAGTACATATACAAACACACACACACACACACACACACACACACACACAGTTTACATCTGTGTGGCGGGTTGCCGAGAAACTCTTAACCTCAGACCAAAACAAAAAAAAAACCAAAACATTTCTATAGAAGAGACGAGGGGAAACCAGAAAGCCAGTATCGCCATGGTAACGAGGGGACAAACACTTCATCTACACTGCAATTAGCACGCAGAGAAACAGGACAACGAACGAGGTGCTGCTCTCAAACTGTTCACAACACAAAAAGTCAACTTTATATATTTCCTTTTATACTTTAAAATATTAAAAAAAACAACATCGTCTTTAACGCGGAGGAGGAGCTGCAGCCTCGCCGCAGATCACTTGGGTTCAATTGAGGTGATTGCTGGTCTGATGAGGCACCATTATTTAGTATTTGACGATAACAAAGCAACAACTGGTGCATGTTTTAGATTGTTGATATAATATTTTAACACTTAACAGTTGTTGGAGATGCTGTTTCTACACATGCAGTCACTTTAACTACATTTGGTGAAAATACATGAAATAAATAAACAGTTTTATTTAAAAAAAAAATCTGTGTTTGATGTTTTAAGGTGGATTTAATTTTTTATCATGAGTCATTAATGAAGCCAAACCTCATCCGTCGTTAAAAGATAATCATACTGTAAATGAGGCGCCTTGTTTCTGTAATTTACGTTGCACTTTGTCCCTGCTGGGTGTTGTCGTACTTTTATGAGTGTGCTGTGTGTGTTTTATTTCATTCCATATAATCAAAATGAATTAAAAAAAAAAAAAAAAAGGAAAGAAAGACTCACAAAGAAGATGAGGTTGAAGAGGAACAGAAAGTACTTGGTCGCCGTCATGCAGCCTTTCCCCATCTTGCCGGATCTGCAACACATGAAACATAACGGTCACTTAACAAATTCACATAAACAAAAAAAAGAGAGAGAGAGAGAGAGAGAGAGAGAGAGAGAGAGAGAGAGAGAGAGAGAGAGAGAGAGAGAGAGAGAGAGAGAGAGACGTTCAAATACTGATTAAAGCAGGAGAGAGAAGAGGTTACTGTTTGCGGGATGTGGCTTCGTTGCACCACAAGTCAGAGCACGTAGAGCGTGTGTGGATCTGTCTGATGTGAACACGAGGTGACAGATGCTAAAAAGACCTCCGTGTCTAAGCTGGTCTGGGCTGATCATGATCAGGACTAGGATGGAGGGCGGCGGCGGAGGGGGGGGGGGGGCTCAAATCTGCAGGATTACACCCACAAAACCAGCACAATCCCAACCTCAATCTGTGAGCACGGGAGGAGGAGGAGGAGGAGGAGGAGGAGGAGGGTCAATAACCCCCTCTGACCTCCCGCCGTTTCTCTGACTTACACACAAACCCTCAGATCCAGATACGACCAATTTACAGAGACGACGAAGGCTGCCCGGAGGAAGTATCCTGATATTAATGAGCAGCATTTTCAAAATAAAACGACTTAAAACAATCAGAAAGACTTCACACGTGTAAAACAAGAAGTTAAATCTGACTCCAGGATATGGAGGGAATCTGGTTTGGAAGAATTTAAATTTGCCTTTTCATCACAGCTCGCATTAAAAAATAAACCAGTAACTGCAGTAACATGAACACTGAAGGTTTTCCACAGTTGCCGCCATCTGTAAAGTTCGCTGCATGTTAAGAAGAACATATGTTTGACCTTCAGAAACATTTCAGGTCAACTTCCTCAGGACAGTAACATGCTGTATGTTGAAGTTGTATTAAAAAGGGGGATGCATCGTGCTTTCTGTGAATCTCTGTCTTTGTTATGATGTTGGAAGTTAAACACGGCTAAAAGTTAAAAGTCAACGCTTCAACCTGCTCTGAATGTTTCTGCTTGTGAAGAGGCTGCATAAACAAAACTATAGTAGCAGGACTTTACTTCTCTTTCCTCCTTCTTCTTCTTCTTTCATCCAAATGTCAGCTTCTCGGATACAGCTGTAGATGTTTATGCTCGGATCAGATCGGAAATATGAGAGAGAGAGCGGACAACACGAACAACACATGAGGGTAAAAAAAAAACCTTCTCGGCAACATAAGCTACAGAACGTCAGCAGGGTAGAAGACGACATCACAGACTTTTGACTTGAAGGAACGTCACGTTTTGGGACTTTGACTGTGTTTAACATAGATATCCAACATCATAATAGTTTATAAATAACCAAAACAAAGCATAACATGTCCCCTTTAAACATGACAAGTCTTCTGCCTTGAATAGTTTCCACATACTTTCATACGAAGGAAGATTTTTTTTTTGTGTTGGAGCTCAGCGACATAACATAACTGGCTTTCAGAACGAATCCTTACAGAAACGACTAATAATTTAGATTATTTTTATATCTGAATGCAGAGATAAAGTTATTAAATCGCTCCCAAAAACACCCCAACATCTCTGACGCTACTTTTTGCATCCAGCAGTAGGAAAACGATGAACTTGGTGTCTCATATTTACAATAATCAAGCCTGACATGAACGCAGCATCTCTCTCTCTCAGTATTTTTTCCACGCTCTCTTCACCTCCCTGTAGCTATCCATCCTCTCCTCCTCTGTACAGTAATGGCCTCTTACTGTCCAATAAATCTATGAAAAATCTGGGTGAAATATGGAGGCCAGGCTGGATTTTTCCTCCTGGCAGTGAAGCCCTGTAGCGTGAGCACAGTGCCCGTGTATCCGACCCACATTCCCCCCCATCATCACTGTAAATGGGTTACTGTTACAACGCTGCCTGTGCCAGTTCAGAGACTGGTAAAAAAAAAAAAAAAAAAGGGGATGGGAGGGGCACCTGCAGGGATGACAGAGGAAGAGAATATGCAATGGGAAAGACATTTTGGCGAATGGTCTCTGTAAAGCCAGATGGAAGGTATTATAGACTATAAACAGAGCAGGCTGAAGACTTAACAAAGACCAGGTCAGCCTCTGATACTAAACAGCGAGTGTTTGAAAGGAGACACGCCACTTTTTAAGACTGAAACCACAAATTATACTTAATTTCAGTAGGTTCTTTGAAGGTTCGTTTTTCAAACCTAGAACTTAAAAAATGCTTACTGTATCAACACATCGAACACATGAACAGCACAGGAACAGATAAGAAACCAAAAAAATGGCAAGAGACAAGATCTTATGCACAGATAAAATGGATAAGATGATATTCTAGTTTTGTTTTTGTCAACAAATCCAATGAAAAGACCAAAAACCAACAACGTGTGAGTCCGTTTCTCGATACTCTCCGATGTCTTTACTCCGTCTGTGGCTCTCAGCCCCAAACGCATCGGATCCTGACGATTGCAAATGTGTAGTTTCATTTTTGTTAGAGCTGCAACCATCAGGTCAATAATACTGTTGCTTGCACGACCAAATCAACAGATTGTTCGCGATCTGGACCAACTGTCGCATTTCGCATCGTAGTAACTTGCGTAATTGCAGCGTGCATTAAAGGCAAGGATTCAGACGACGGACAAATCTCACCTGCCAAAAAGAATTACTGCCATAAATCGTGGAAAACATTTGGGAATTGTTTTTGCACGATAGCGGAGGGAAATATTTTTGTCTTTGTAACATTGTAAGAGCAAAAATCTTCCCTGGACAGTCAGTTTTCTACCGCGAAACATAAAAAAAAACGTTTGCGATGAATAAACTACGCAGGCAAATCGCTGTAACCAAAGCAGCTGCATCAAGGCTGGTGGCTGACTGAGGATTTATTTCCATGGTATTAATAAAGACTCATAAATGGAACATAACTGGGCTTACCATGGTTCTCATATTCAGAAAATAAATGTAAAAATTAGCAGTGAAATAAAGTTGTTTCTGTGATATGCAGGAAGCTTTTATCAAAAGGATAAGTAGTAGTTAGGGTTGCATTATTGCTTGAAATTTTTCCCAATTCCTGCAATTTTACCATAAAAAGAACATAAAACATTGCAAATTGTGTCACATTTTAAAGAAAAGCAGCTGTAAAAATCAATCTTGAAGAAGCTTGAGGAGCCAAACAGCGCTAGCATATTCCTAGCTTGCTAACGTGTTAGCTGTTAGCTTGCTAGCGCCGTGAATAGTTCCTGCGTCATAAAGCATATGGGACCGCTTATTTTGTGAACATGCGTGGGTGAATTTCGTCGTGTCACTTTTTGATGTGGCCTTGAAAGACCAATGCGTCTCACTGATGAGTTTTTAACGGTTTTGGGACGCGTATGGCACAGAGCAATTAGATATATCAGGATACAATACTTAGCAGGATCAATTCATTGTTGGGTTCGGTCTTCTGGGATTCGATGACAATAAGAAATGTTCATGCCAAATCATGTCACCAGATTTATCCATTAAAATTACATGATGGTGCCTTCGAGGCTCCCTCTCAGCTTTGAATACCAAAACCGAAAGTTGTAAACATGACAAAAGCATTTTTATGTTCCTGGTCCTGTAACAAAGGCTCTGTTGAATTTAAAAAGTGCCACGGAGACACTTTGTGCTGCAGCTGCTGAGAGAACAGCAGCAAGTCTGCATCAGGAATGTACATGATGTTTCAATTAATTTATCGGCCAGAAGTTGTAGAATATGGCGACTTTTAAAAAAAAAACAATAAAAAACACAGCTTCTGCTTTTTCACAACAAAAAAAAAATGCAAATGTCAAACGTGTAGAAGTCAAAGAACAAAAATGCAGTCTGGAGCACATATGAAGGCAGTAAATATCGTGAATGTGCTGTAAAAAAAAGTCAAAAAATGATGCTTGGACACAACCTGAAGCTCTGCAGGTACAGTCTGTCTGGTCAGGAGGTTTTGTTTTTTGACCCAGTTCACACACACACAGACTTAGAAACTGGGTTGTGTGTCCTCTCTGACCTGCCCAAGCGAGTCCCAGTTAGCACACAAAGCTCCGTATTGACCGCCGTGTGTCGGAGTGACGCAGACGGTCAGTCGGTCAGCTCAACAAATACAGAAACTACTTCAACACAAGTGAGAGACTGAGAGCTTCTTCACTCGGAGCACCGAGAGGAGGAGCCGGCGTCTCTCGTTTAAAAACAACATCATAATTTGAATCTCTCCTGATAAACCAGGAAAACCTCCCCAGGTGTTGCCCTAATTATACGACATGTGTGACTGAATTTCACTTTCAGGATGAGTAAGAGGAAGTGTGAGCCAGCACTGCTGTCGACACTGCTTTAGTCAAGTCCGGGCAGTTTTTAGACTGACTCCAGTGCACATTCAGTGTCCTCCGAACTGTTATCCTACTGTTCATAGTGTGAATCATCTCTTATCTCATTTTAGTCACAGTAAAGTCCCTTAGATGACGACGTTCTGGCACTTCCTTCTGGTGAAGGGAAATATCTTAAAAAAAAGGTCACACTTATGTATATAGAAGCACTTATTTTGAAACACTTAGGTATGAGCAGGAATGCGGCGTGCAGCAGCAGTCGGATGTTTGGACACACCTTCCTTCTCGCTTGAATGAGAAAGTGTGTCCAGACTTGACTGGTGCTGACATCAAATAAGGTTCAACAAACTTCACTAACCGTCTCATAATTAGAGAAGTCACACCCAGCTGAACACACCTATGTTTCAGTTTATTGCCTCTATAATATTATTACTTTTCTCTTATTAGTTGTAGCATCAACCTGAACACGTCTGTCATCGAGGGCTTAATTACCTGCGCAGGTTTAAGTTGGATCGAGCTTCTCTGAGGCTGAATTTACACTCAACATTCAAGTGTTTTGTGTCTGAATAATATCAAGATGCAATTTAATAAAATGTGGAAGTTGGCAGTAACACAGCTGAGGCTAAAAACAGAAAATCTCTTTAGCGGTTTAGGTTAAACCAGGATGATACGCTGCTAACTTGTCCCGGTGGCCACTGACGGTACTGCAGAAGCATTATTGCCTGTAGACTGTATAAAAATATGGACGTCGTCACTGTGACGTCACCTGTTGGATTCTGAGGAGCGGTTTTGAAGCTCAAAGTGAGCCACTCCGGCCGTCGCCATCTCGACAGTGCCTCCATCTCACTCCACAGCCAATCAAAAATGGGCAAAGAGGCGGGCCAAATGGCTGAAACAAGCCACCTAGCGGCTGGCGGACCCGTCACTCAAAGTCCTTCTGCATAACTTTACGGCTTAATTAAATGTAAACGGTGAATGAGTTAATGAGTTATAAAAATTCACCCCTGTATAGCTGTCATGGGTGTTTTAACATGGAGGTCTGTGGGGATTGACTCGCTTTTGGAGCCTCAAGTGGCCGTTTGAGGAACTGCAGTTTTTGGCACTTCCGCATTGGCTTCATGTTTCAGCCCCGGAGGTTGCTGCTTGATTATTTCTTGCAATTTTTCCCCCAATTCCAACAATTTTACCGCAAAAAGCACACACAGAACACGACAAATTGTGTTGCAATTTTTTGAGAAAAGCATCTGCTGTAAAATTAAACATTTTTGCCCACAAAAATCACGAAATAAAAACCCTGTGAACTCCTGGTGAACCCCATTTTCTTTTTGAGTCATTCAGTCTCCTTGATGCTCGGCCATTTATCGTTTAGCTCTTTGGTTGATTGAACTACGTATGTCATTTACCTCCTTCTCTACACCACAGCCTGAGCTCACGTCTCCACCGTGCGCCTTTAATCTGTGGAGACTTTCTAAAGTTTATATCTTTATTTATTTTTCTAAATAAATGACTATTATAAAAGATGTCTGTAAAACTGTTGGCAGGACACATTTAACTGCAAACAAGGTGATTTTTTTTTGCTCTAAGGAGGCGCAGACAGAGGAGTGGAAGAGTTTAATATGATTCAGAATGAAACCAGAGGAGAAATTTTTTAAAAAAGCAGCTTTATAATATGAAGACACTTTAGCTTCCTCAGCTTCCAGGAGCTGTTTGGGTTCACAGGAAGCTTTGGTTGTTGAATTTCTCCATCAGAATACAAACACTCCACAGTTATCTTGGTTTTATATCCACATATTCCATCACACTAAACATTTAAAACTAGTGACCAAGACGGCGTTGACGCATTGAAAAGCAAACAGCAGGTGAACGTGTGGACAGAGATGATTCACGGAGCGGAGGGAAACGCTGCCGTCTCTTTCCAAGAACAGCTGGAGGGTGAAAGTTATATTTTCCCTTCTGCAAGGTGTGATTCAACTTTCGGTTCTCTTCTTTCCTTTGTGTCGATATGTTTTTAGGAGGTTTTTACAACACAGAAGCTGCTGTAACTGATGTCGCAGAGAGACGGATTCAGGTTTATTTTTGCAGGATGTTTTATAGTTGAGACGTCATGTGACTCCAGTGATTTACCGCTCGGATCCGTTTATAGCGTCCCTTTGACTTTTAGCTAAATGTGAGATGTGGTTTGACTTGCTGTGGTACGTTATGTCTGCACAGGTTTGGTCAGATTGCAACACTTTGATTATACAGTTATATTTAAAAGGATAGAAAAAGGTATTCTTCTTTATTGTGCCATATCCATATTTACATACAATATTTAACAAAAAGAAAAAGTCAAATTATCCATTTTATATAACTTTCTTTTACAACTGCGAGTGCACAAAATTGCTTTTTTTGCTTGATATTTGTTGTGAGCTTTCAGTTCAGTTGGTGTATAACCTAAATATATTGCACTAAATCTATAATCAAAACTGGTGAAACACTTTTTAAATGTCCAGTGGAATATGTGACAGCACTTTAGAAACATTAGAAACTCTTTGCAACGCCCAAATCTGGATATAAAAACCCAGATAATTGCGGAGCGGCGTTGTTTGGATTCTGTTCAATTCAACAACCGAAGCTCCCCCGTGAAGCCGTTCGGTTCGGTTTAATTCTGTTAATAAATAAACTTTTCCTACTTCTGCCTGGATGTTCCTCCTCCTCCTCTTTTCCAAAGCCTCAGATCGTACCAGGCACGACAAACACACACAGCTTCAGTTACAGTGAATGACTCAACACTCAATAAAAGAAACTAAAAAGATAAGAGATAAGTTTTTTTTTTACAACACTGCATTCAAGTGCAAGTTTCTCTTTTGTTTTTTACAGTTTCCCAGCTGCTGCCCCGTGTTTCCAGCTATAAATACATTTAAAAAAACTTTCTGTATGATCGCCAAATCTCATTTTCTCACTTTGCTTCAGCCAGAAGCATCTGGAAGTGTCTTGGTGTTACTTTCCAGTTGAATTAGCTACAAGTCTTTAAGTTAGTCGCCTAAAACTGAAACGATTTAGTCAATCAAAAGAAAAACTGGCAGTGAATCAAATAGTTTGCATTGTGGCAGTGATATTTTAAGTTAAATTAAATCCTCTGGTTCGAGCTTTTCTGTTTGTAAACTGAATATTTTTAGGTTTTCAACTGTTGATCGGAGATATACGAGCAAGTTTTTCATCACTTTTTTTGACATTTTATAGACTAAATGATAAATAAATAAATTGATAAAATAATAGTGGTTCAAATCGATTGTTAGTCACCGCTCTCTACATCCCTCTCACGATGAATCAGTCTTTGTTTCAGCCTCCTGTTTCTCCTTTCTCGTAATGTTTTATTGGGGAATACCAATTTATGGAGGCCCATTAAACTTAGTTTCCATTTTGCAGTTGTGTAAGCAGCCGTTTCTGTTTTCTTGTTTTTAAAAAAAAAACAACGTCACAGTTCTTCATGCGTCATGAAAAAAAAATCCCTCACTTGTATGTTTGCGTGTTGAACAAGGTTTCGGTTTTACGTGCAGAGAGAAAAATGCAGCCGAGCCGGCCGTCGGGTCCACACTGATAAGCTGTGTTTAAGATATTCAACAGGTGACAGACGCCAGGTGTTATTATGAACTACAATGCTGTCTTGTTTTTTTTTAAAAATGTAAGTCTCTACTCTGTTTTTAATACTTTCTGTGTACAGTAACAGTTGTTTTCCAGCTGCTGTACATCCACGCACAGTAAAAATCAGTGAAGCTGCGTTAATCAGGACTCTGAGAAGAAGCAGCAGAGGATCCGTCACCAGCGAACGTGAAACGACTTTCTGTTTCATTCTTTCTGTTTTCATTTTCTCGATGTCACGCTCCGATTCCTCGTCAATCATCCGACACCGACGATCCCGCATCAACTCGTTTCCTCCCGGGGAAACTTTGTCACATCTTCATTGTTTACAGCAACAGTTAACAGTCGCGCTCCGTTTGACAGCTTGATACAGGCTGACAAAACAAAAACGTGTGAATACTTGTGTAACTTCACATGACGACAAATGTTGATTGAAACCATGATCTGCTGAACGTTTGTCCTGGAAACAGGAAAACACAAACTGTTGCAAGTTGAAATAATTATAGATGCAACTGAGGATTATTTTAATTATTTCTGCCAATTAATCTAAGACGGTTATCGATTAATCATTTCATGGTTCCTGCTGCTAAAACGAGATGATTAACTGTTTTTTGTTGTCATATATACGACAGTAAGTTGAATATTTGAACATTTTAGACTCTCAAACCGCCTCTGAGAAAGTTTGGATGACGTTTTTGTTTTCTAACATTTCATATATTTAAAAAGAAACAGATGAATCAAGAAAATAATCAATATTGAAAACCGATCATTAGCTGCAGCCTTAGATTAGATTAATCTGCTGAGCTATCGACATGTTTGGCAGTTCAAAGGGCACAAACTATAAACAGGTTACTGATTAATCATCTAATTGCTGCGACTCAAGAAATATTTAAATGGCTCGTTTCTTCTGACAAACTGTGCAAATCTCCAAATAATTCAGTTTACTGTCATAGAAGACAAAGAAAAGCTGCAAATATTCATATCTGAGGAGCTTCAACTAGAGATTTTTTTGTATTTCTGCTTAAAAAGGGAACATGATTAATCTGTTATCAGAAGAGTTCCTGATTCATTTTTATGTCTATCAACTGATTATTTCAGCTGTAAGTTCCAGATATTGTTGAACTTCTGCATATTATCGTTTGTTGATGTTAATATGAGAGTTTGGATTTGTGTAACTCGCTGAAAAAAAGGAGGCGGTTTCTCTTAACTCCTGCCTGTCTGGACTCTGACAGCCGGTCATGTGACAGACGGGACTGACAGCTGTACAGCGTTAGTGAGCAGCATCTGCAGCACATCGGGTCCTCGTCGCTTACGCACTCTTTGACTCATGCAGAAATGTGCAGGAGGTGCGGGGGGGGGGGGGGGGGGGGGGGGGGGGAAGGGGGGGGCAACAACAACAACAACAACAATCAACTCTTTTGTTTCCACTCTTCCCTCGCCGCTCCTTTCATAAGAGCTCAGAATCTATTTGTAGCCTGAAATTTAAATCTCATATTAGCACAAAACAAAGCGAGTGTTTATCTGACATGACTGAAGGGACAAAACATTTCTCAGCTATTATTTCCAAAAATGCACATAGACCCAAAGTGCTTTAATAGTTCTGGCTGGACCGGTCATGGACCAGCCGTATAACCGCCGCTGTCCGTGACTGAGTGATGAAGTTACACCATTTGTCGGCTGGTTGAGGGTTGGAGTTCCCCCATTGGCTGTTGTTCTTTCAAAATGACCAATTCTCATTGGTTGAATAATCTCTGTATGTATTCAAAACACCCCCGCTGTTTTCACAACTTTGGACTCGCCCAAACTAACGGAGACTTCTGGGTCTAACTGTTCTCAACGTTTACTGAATCAGTGTTTCTCCTACAATTACATCAACGAGAACCCCCGCCAGGCCAAAAATATATCTTTTAATGCCAAAAATAATGTCAAACATCCATTAGTTCAGAAATCAATAGCGTTTGGGAGAATCTGTGCAGCGTTGCTCCACTACACGACTCATCCTCTGTGTCTGCTGCCGGGGAAACTCTTGGTAGCGTAGCTCAGTTTAGGGATACGACATTGCGTAATATGTTTGCGTAGCCGGTGGGAAAGAGCGAGCGGCAGGAAAGTGACGGTGGATGTGAGCGGAGCAGAGCGGAGTACAGACTGCAGGGTAACAGTTCATGTTGTTGCAACTGCATTTATCTCAAACGTAGCTTAACCGTGTCACGTGATGCTGCGACCTATACAGATAATTGCAGATGGAATTCATATTATAGACACGACTGCTGACTATCACTGTCCGCAAGTTCACACACTGACCAGAAATAACCAAATTAAGAACTATAATTTCTAACTAAAGTAGAGCTGCAACGACTTAAATCGATTAGTCAATCAAAAGAAAAACTGTTCTTTCAATCATTTTTCAAGCAAAAATGCAGAATCTTCTTTGGTTGCAGCTCGTCAAACGTGACGATTTGCTGTTTCCATGTCTTAACTCCTGTGCTACGGGGCTCACCGCAGCATTTTCCTTTTAAAAATAAGACCTAGTTTGACATAAGTAAAAGCAGTTATTAACTTTTTTGCCCACTTTCTTGCAATTGTTCACTTTCTTGCCCAGCATCAAGTATAGAGCTGGATCCAGAGGATTAGCGTAGCATAGCATAAAGACTAGAAGTAAGCTAGCCTTTTTCCAGCCCAAAGCTCAAAGCTACGAGCACCTTTGAAGCTCAGTGATTAATCACATTATATTTCATTTGTTTAATCTGTACAAAAGAAAAAAGAAGTTGTGGTTTTTGGCAATTTTCTATATTTTTCTTATTGTCAACAAATCTCACGCACTGAGCCAAACCAGCAATGTTCTACTAACAAGTATTGTTTGTGTATCCAAAGCCTGATAAATATTTCTCCTCTCGCCATCACAACATCTCGACTTCCTGCTTCACTGTAAATTTCTCACAAACAACTTGCGCACACAGTCAAGAGGTTGTGATACGTAGCACAACAAGCTAATGAAACCTCAGTAAACAGAACCGACTTACGAACCCCGTGAGTGCTCGGTGACGTCGGCCTCACGCAGAACTGCTCTGAACATCGCCGGACTGTTAATGACGAAGGAACACGCCGTCCAGAGCAGTGGTGTGACTTGCTGATGTGTTTTTAATAGTTTCTGGAAGATATATCAGGTTTTGGACACACACACACACACGATACTTTTGAGGTTTGTTGACAAAAAGGAAAAGATAAAACTGCCAGATTTATCCGTTAAAGCTACAAACAACCCATAATGCAACACTTCTCTGGAGCAGCCAGTCGTTACAGTTTTACTCTCTCCATTAAAAAAAAGAATATCTGATGCTGTGGACACATAAATATAATTTCTAGGATAAAATATCATCTTATACTTTGACAGTTTGATTCTTATTCCAACAGGAGCACAAAAGGCCTTTTATTAAGCATATAATCTGTATGATACTCCTGCTTCCATATAAACAGAAGAATCCACATAAATCATATTTGGTCTTCACCATTCAATAGCTTAAGCTAAGAGACAACGCCCCTACATGTCTGCCCCCCCCCCCCCCCACCCCCACCCCCACCCCCCACCTGACAACAAACCCCTCTCAATAACACAACCACCCTCAACCACAGTAACACACGCCCTCCTTCTCGCCTCGCAGGGTCCCACTCTGAACAGCCACCGACACAAAAGGCAGCTTTCAGACACTATTTTCTCTCCAGGAACAAAAGAAAAGAGAGAGAGGTGGTGTTGGGGGAGGAGGGGGGGGACTCGACACACAGAGGGCCGCTCAAGCCTTACATTTCCTCAGAACAATAATAAAAAAAAAAAAAAAAACAGCCGCGTCCGTTTTTTTTTTTAAAAGATGACCCTTTCTCACTGTGAGATCTCGTTTTTCCAGGAGACACCTGACACTCTTTTCAGGTGCGACAATGTAAAGCTGCCCCCCCCCTCCCCCTCCCCCCCACCCACACACACACCTGAGCTGCAGAACCAGATCTAAACAATGTGGAAGCAGCTCAAAACAGGTACTATCACTTACATACTTGCATTAAAGCGCTGCAAAATGACAAAACTTTAAACTTTTTAAATTTAGGATTTGCCGCCATTCAATCTGTGACACATTCGGCTTGAAATAGAGAGAAGATATGAACAGATCAGGGCTTCAAATAATGATTATATCCGTTATTGATTAACAGATTAATCATTTAGTCTGTAAAACATCAGAAAATAGTGGAAAATATTCAGATTGCAATCATACACAACTAATAAAACCAGCAAATATCCACATTTCATTGTTCTTTTATCTGTGCAGAGTGATTTATGTGCAGAGTTTCTTAACACGTGCGCGTACGAGCAGGATCAGTGACATCACCACAGCTAGTTTAGAGCCAATCGCGGTCCAGCATGCACCAGCAGCAGCACCAGCGGCTTCAGCGAGCGTTCAACGACCGAGCTCGTATAATTTTTTTTTTTTATTGCACGTCGCAAACGCACAAAGACAGCTCTAATAAAAGTCTCACAAATCGGTGTCAGGCGGCCGTATCGGTTCGAAGCCGTCAGATAGCGAGGTGACGAATGTGCGGCGGATAATCGTAGCGACGACGTCAGCTCGTCGTAAACTTCTTTTTTCATTTCCACCTCCATTGTTTTGGTTTGTGTGCGTCAGTGAGTCCTGCACTTACAACATGTAGACTAGTGTATTCTGGGTCATTTCATGCTGTATTCTGATTGGTTGGTTGAGAATTTGGGCTTAAATTACAGCTTAAAATCAATCAACAGATTTAATCTCCCACTAATGATAGCTGATGAATCATTGAGTCATTTGTAACAAACTTCCAGCCTCTTAAATGTGATTTTTTCTAGTTTCTTTCCTCCTCTATGACAGTAAACTGGATATCTTTGGGTAGTGGACTACTGCTGGGGGGGCGGGTGTCACCAAAACAAAGAGAGGTGCTGCCCGGGCTTGTCAGCGTGTGAATCCCGCCCACCATGATTAATTCAATGTTTGACCATTCCAGTGCCAAAACCAGTTCGGGCCTCTCAGACGACTCTATTCCCACTCACGAGTGAAAGGAGCAAGCTGTGCGGGTTTCCATGATGACACAGCGGAGAGGGGAGGTGTGGGAAAAAGGAGTCGTCTTAAATCCCTTCAAGTAAAAAGGGGACGGAGAGACGGAGAGGGGGGGTGGGGGGGGGAATCTCATGCTTGTTTAGACTCAAACTCCAGCGCTCGCTCCCAAGATGTGAAGCATGTAAACAGAAATCTGCTGCGTTTCTTCTGCGTCACAGGAAGAAGACGCGAACATCAGCTGAACCTGAATAAATCTGCTTTTTCCTCTGACACAACACATCAGTATCTTCACTGCTCTGAGCTGCTGTAACAGTCTGTTATTATATTATCTGTGTTTTAGTTGAAGCTGCAACTAATTTTTCCCCCAATAATTATCGATCTCAATTAAAAATCAAATCATATGGTGTTTAAAATGTTAGAAAGTGCTGAAAAATGCACTTCACATCTTCTCAGAGCTCGAGTCAACATATTGAAATTACTCGTTTTGTCCAACAAACAGTCTAAAAACCAAAAATATTCAGTTTTACAACCTTGGCAGACTCAGAAAAACAGGAAATATTCACATTTCAGAAGGTGGAACCAGTCGTTTTTGGGATTTTTTTCCCCCCTTTTTAAAAAAAAAAAAAAAAAAGAACCCAAAAAGTCACTGAAACGCGAGCGGCGGTCGTTCATGATTCGACACAAGACTTTCTGAAATGCAAGAAGGATCAACTAATCAATCATTCAGCTAATCATTTCACTGATCAGAAAATCAATCAATTATATGACACCTTAATCAGTTAGCTGATTGATGAGCTGTGCATTGAACTTTAATAACGACCAACTACCAGATCTCGATTTAAACATCTAGATTTTTGCCATTTTTTCGACTGTTTCATTTAGTTGATGCCGTTCAGCTGCTTTTATTTATTTCATATTTAAGAACTTTGGCTTCTTTTGTTCGAAGATAAAATAGATTTAAAACATGTTTATATTTTTAGACACAAGCTGTTTTGTATCCTGACTGAGACTAGATGGTGTGCAGCATCAACACAATTACAAAAAGAACAATTTAATTGATTAAATCGCATATTAACAAACAGTCAGTCTTCAATCTTCTCTAATAAAAGATAAACTGAGCGTCTTCTGGTTTTGGCCTGTTTGTTGTTGTTGTTGTTGTTGTTGTTGTTGTTGTTGACGTCACCGTGAGCTCTGGGAGATTATTAAAGGGGATTTTCCACTGTTTTCCACAGACTTAATGAGTCATAGAGAAAATAATCATAAGAATAACTGATTAGGAAGATAATCCTCCGTCTTGTGCCACTTTTATTTTGTTAATTTCAAAATTTAAAAAAAAGGATAATAATAATAAATTAAATTATTAAAATAAATAAAAGCTTCAAATTGTCTTTTATTTTTCTTATCGTCAACAAACCCAATGAAAAAAAGACCAACAATGTGTCTCTCAACTCTGAGCCCACTGGTTCTAAATAAGATGCACTATAAATCCTTAAAAATAAAATCACAAATGAATAGTTTGTTTATTTTAAAAACGCTCCATAATCTCCTTAAAAATAGCCGGTCGCTGTAGTTCCTACCAAACGTTACACAAGCAGGAGGAAACGGTGCGTTTGTTGGAGACTATTTTCAGCTGTAGTGAGTATTTCTGCAGGATTGACTCAGAATAAAACAGCGTGTGTGTGTGTGTGTGTGTGTGTGTGTGTGTGTGTGTGTGTGTGTGTGTGTGTTCATGTCACTCAGCGCGGCTCGTCGAGGTGTTTGCTCTACAGCGCAGAGGAATCAGATATATGACAGATCAGTTCATTGCTGCTTTTTAATCTTTTCTTATGGTTGACAAAAAGAAAAACAAAGACCAGACGTCTCCTTTAAAAAAGATTGGAAGCTTTTCAGTGAGTCCGTGAAACTCTTAATTACTCAAATTTTTACTTTCCTGCTTCTCGAAAAGTTGATATTATGAAGAAAAAGCGGTTTCACCTGACAGCAACAACCTTTGATTTGCAAGCAAAAAAAAAAAAAAAACTCTACTTGAGTCTGTTGTTTGTTTGTTTGCGGAGGAGAAATGTGAGCAGCTCAAACCTTATTAAACCCATAATTACCTTCAGGGCAATTCCACTAAACAGGGTAAACAGGTTATGGATTCATGCATCATCGTGGGTGAGTCTCAGCTTATCAAACACAGCTTTCATTCCTCCAACATGCACAAGTGTGTCAACTACTTTTCCTTATGTTTTAAAAAAAAAAAACAACACAAAGGCGTGTTGCATCAGGTTGTTTAAAAAAGGTCTCAGAATGCAGCTAAACTGGTACAAGCGCTTGTGAAGGTGACTCTATACTTTCTTGTCTGACAGCCGTCCAAACCTTAAACCGCCAGCAGCTGCTAACCGCTGCAGAGAGAGACAGAGAGCATAATCCGTTCAACAAGACGCTCTTTTTCTGTTCCCGGTGTATGGAAAGGTAATTAAGGTCATGCTGGAGGGGAAGCTCACCCTGCAGCTGAAATGATTTACAGCCTCAGATGTTGAGGAAGAGATTCACTGATGGAAGAGAAGAAGAAGAGGAGGAGGAGGAGGGGGGGGGACAACAAGAGGAGGAGGAGGAGGAGGGAGAGCAAGCGAGCTGAAATGTTGGCTGAGCTGTGATGCCACCATGCAACAGCACTGACCCACATTTCCATCTGTAACGCAGACCAGTCCCTCATAAACACATAACAGTCCCACCCGGCTTTAAAAAAAAAAAAAAAACATAAAAAAACGGGGGCACACAGTTCAGTCGATCGCCCCGCAGGAGAGCTGCATGTTGTGTAAGTTTGACCAAATTTTGAGCCGGTATTGATCTTTTATTACATTTCAGAGATGCAGGTCAGTCACTGATGGACTTCCCTCTCTGGACACAGCACAGAGCTGCAACGATTGGCAGATTAATCAATCAGCATCCATTGTCATTGATGATTGAGTCATTTTTCCTGATTTTTTAACGTCTTACATGTGAATGTTTTCTCATTTCTTTCGTCTTCTATGACAGTCAGCTGTTGATCAGGACAAAAACAAAACGTTTGAAGACGTCATCTTGGGCTTTTGGAAACAACAACTAATCAATTCATCAAGAAAATAAGCGTCAGTTGCAGCCCTAGAAATCAATAAACTCTATTAAAGTTGTTTTCCAAGTTCCAACCAGTTCCAGCGTGAGAATGTGCTGCTTTTTGCGTTTTATAATCATCATAAACTGAATGTTTTGGTGTGTTTTGGGCTGCTGGTCTGACAAAACAAGACACATAAAGATGCCACCTTGGAGTTCAGCTGCAATTAGTTGATTCAGATTCACTAAGAAACAACCGAACTAACGATACTCAACTTTTATTTCCTCTCTGCACCTTTTTCCAATTCGTTTGATTGATTGAATATGTTTCTGAAAATTGGTTCAAGGAGACTTTTAGTTTCACATGATGGTCTAAAAATCACTGGTTCCCACCAGAGCAGCTCCCAGGATAACAGAAACATTTCTGCTGCACAAAATGATCAGTGCCCCAACTAATGATTGCTTCCTCAGTTAATTGATTAGTCACTCTGTCTTTAAAATGTCAGCAGATGGTGGAAATTGTTTCAAGGTGACATTCTTAGATGTCTTGTTTTGTCCTGATCAACAATCCCAAAAAAAGATATTCAGTTTACTGTCACAGAGGACTAAGAAAGGTGGAGGATTTGGACGAGTTTTCTTAAAAATAATAATTTAATCAATTAATCATCTCATCCCCTGATATTGTTACAGACTTTCCTTTAATCTTTGCCTTTTTATCTGACAGTTTTACCTCCTCAGGACTCTTAAAACAAAGACAAAGATTAGATTGTGGTTGAACTGATTACAGCAATCTGTAACAAGTGAGACACTGCTTTGTTTTAAAGGGCTCAGAAGTTTTAAAAAAAAAAAAAGTTGGACAGAACTCATCTTAATGTTGTTTCAGAAGCTTTCAGACCCTCATGGGAGTAAGACTCAACAAGAAACTGAATCTGACATTTTTGGCAATAAAACTCTGGCGTAGCATATTGGATATTGGCAGATATTGAACTCTTGATTACCCTTCAAAACCCTGTAATCAACAGCTGTGTATAAAAGTATAAAATCCAGTTTTAGGGACAAAGTCCAGTCCTCCTCTTCCTTACAGTGACAGATCTTATTAACTTTATCTTCTCTCTCCGCCTGCAACAAATCATTTGCAGCAACTCTGCTGTTTTTTCTTTTAAAAACCAAAGCAGCCTTGTGTTTGTGTGTTTAAATATCTTAAGAGTTTGCAGCTGAATCTTAACTAATCAGAGTTTGAGTTGTGCACATTTTGAAATAAGTTCCTAAAACATCCTTTAATGACAAAAAAAAGTGCATGACTGAGTTGCCAAAGTCAAATGTTTCATGATGTATTTGAGCAGAAAACTGATATTTCAGAGTCTCAAAAGTAACAAGTGGTCTAATAGTCAAACTCAAACACATAAATCATCCCACATGCGCCACATCATCAGCCTTTTTCAGTTAATTACATTCATAAAAATAAAATTTAAACCACACCTGCGAGAATATGACCGTTTTCATAAACTACCAATCAATCGATGGATCTGGGGATTGATCTGAACCCAATCACCCGTGCAGCCACATGCGCCTCGTGTGCAAAAAAGAAAAGGGGAAAAAAAAATCAAAAGTAAGACATGCAATTTCCGTCTACAAGAGCTTCACCTCACGTAGACCGAGTTGCAGGTTTACTTACGTGTTTTTTCTGCGCTAAACTGCGGAGGAGAGTCGGACGGTGTGTTTTCTTTTTTGCGGAGAGCTGTGCGGCTCCTGTGCGCTCTGAGTGGACTGCTGCTCGGACTGAGTGACCTCCTGCTCGACGGGAACAACAAAAGCAGCAGCAGCAACAAGCAACGAGTCTACAGACTGAAGCTCAGGACTGCAGGCAGGGGAGTCTCCTTCAGTCCCCACCGTGTGGCAGATATGAGAATTAACGAGTCTTGTAACCCTTAAATCCCCGTTAAAAAAAAAAAAAAAAAACCCGGCGCGTAATCAAGGAACAAGAGGAGGATTAAAAACAAGCTGCTGCTGCAACAACAGAATATCTCAACTGCACGCAAGAGAGAAGGAATCTGTTGGGTTTTATCGTTACCTTTGGTTTGCAATTTATGTAACAGGTGCTATAAAAATAGTCATTATGATGATGATGTAATTGAGTAAACCCATTAAAATTATTATTATTGTTATATTATCCAAATTATTTTATTGGTTGACCCGTTTTCTTTTAAACAGATATACTAGTTTAATGATAGGAGTCACAATATATTCACAGTTTTCCTTTAATTTATTCATTTTATAATGTATTTGTTGAACTTTTCCATTATGTCAATTTACACACATCACAACACGCAACAACAAAACTGTCAGAAACGGGATTTTAGAGGCACAAATACTCACACAAGACAAAAAAAACTGACCCAAAGCTGTCAGATACACTGAGGATGGGAAAAGGAATATTCAGTATTTTGGGAAATATGTAGAGTTAGATGAAAAGATCAAGAGGTTATCCTCTTGTGTGTTAAATATGAAGATGGGGGCGATTAGCTTAGCTTAGCTTAGCATAAAGACTGAGAACAGCGAGAAACAGCTAGCATGGCTCTGTTCAAAGTTCTTTATGTCACTATTTTAACACGTTATATGCTGTTTGTTTAATCTGAACGCAAAAAGAAATGTAAAAATGAAGATTTGTGCGTTGAGTATGGAGCAGGAGGGGATTAGCTTAGTTTAGCAGAAAGACTGAAAACTGAGAGAAACAGCTAGCATAGCTTTCAAAGTTCTCTAACTCACTATTTTAACACATTATATGTTGTTATTTTAATATGAATGCAATAAAAAATGTAAAAAATTGAGATTTGTGGCTCTTCTGTGTTAAGTATGAAGCTCGAGGCAGGAGGCTCTTAGCTTAGCTTAGCATAAAGACTGAAAGCAGAGGGAAACAGCTAGCATGGCTCCATTCAAAGTAAACACATTATATGCTGTTTGATTGATATGAACACAGAGGCTTTGTGGCTTTGTGGTTTTACAGGGTGTTACTTTACTATTTCCTTTAGGTTCATATTTCCTGCCCCAGTAATCATCTGGCAACCTCTTAAATTCACATTGTCTTATTTTTTCACATCAACTGTGTTGTGTGTAAAGTGCTACCATATAAATAAAGTTGAGTATAACAAGGTTACGTTTATACTTATGAACAGCTGCTGCAACTGGCTCCAGCAAATGTGAAATAATTCATCCTTTAGTTATTGGCCTAAAAGTTGTAAAAAAGTTAAATATGAAACACAGAAATCAGCCTGTAAAATACTACAAAGTTAGTTTTTAGTTGTGTAATGCAGCAACCTGGAGTCTGGGGGAATATTTTAATTTCACTATTATTTCATTGACTGGAGGTTAGCCCAATGAGAGAATATAAGACATATAAAGATGCCACCTGTGAGTTCAGCTGCAATTAGTTGATTCAGATTCACTTAAAAACAGCCAAAACAACAATATTCAACTTTTATTTCCTCTCTACACCTTTTTCCAATTCATTTGATTGATTAAATATGTTTCTGAAAATTAGTTCAAGGAGACTTTTGGTTTCACATGATGGTCTGTAATCACTGGTTCCCACCAGACCAGCTCCCAGGATAAATAACAGGACAGCAAACAAACATTTCTGCTACACAAAATTATCAGTCCCCCAACAAATGATTGTTTCCTCAATTAATTGATTAGTCGCTCGGTCTTTAAAATGTCAGCAGATGGTGGAAATTGTTTCAAGGTGACGTCTTGTTTTGTCCTGATCAACAATCCACAACCCAAAGATATTCAGTTCACTGTTACGGAGGACTAAAGAAACCAGAAATCTGACATTTTTTCTTAAAAATGACTCAAAACTATCAATTAATCATCTCATTTCTAAAATTATATTGATTTTTTCAGACATTCTGCTAATCTTTAGATATATATCACATAGTTTTACCTCCTCAAGACTCTTACAATAAAGACAAAGAATATATTGTGGTTGAACTGATCACAGCAATCTGTAACAAGTGAGACATTGCTTTGTTTTAAGGGCTCAGAAGCTAAATAAATAAATAAATACAAGTTATGAAGAACTGGTCTAAATGAGAGTCTGATGCTTTCGGACCCTCATGGGAGTGAGACTCAAAAAGAAACTGAATCTGACATTTTTTGGCATGAAGATTCTGGCGTAAGAACGACTATTCTTCTCATAGGATTCACACTCTTCACTGTTAATCTGCAAATCTGAACTATAGACGGTTATGGATTAACTAAATCTTATCAGACGGGGATCCCTGAGACTACATCTCGACATATACGGATCTGTGGCCTGATGTGTATCAATTTGAGGGTCTTTTATACCAAAACGCTTGAGAACTACCGGCATAATGTACTGTAGATTCCCCTCATGTTGATGATAATGCTGTATTTCTATTGAAAATGGACTCGACCTCTGTGTTGTCAATGCAGCTGGCCCCGTGTGTGAGTGGTAATATTTATGTTGTGTGCAGCGGATTACTGTCCTGTCCTGTTACAGTGTTCAGCGGCTCACACCATTCAGTATTGACTGACCTGTCTGGGTGGAGGCGGGTGGCAGCGGTGGTGGTGAGGTCAGGGTCAGTCTGAGGAGTACAATGGCTCTCATACAGCAGCGCATACAGTCAGTCAGTTCAGCATGCGAGGGGGGAACACGGAGCTACGTTCACAGCCTAAATGGTTTTTATTCTACGGCCTCCGACGTCGTAAACGTACAGTTGTGATCACAGAGCTCAGACGGAGCCAAACGTCTGATTGTTTTCGTTGCGTCGAACAAAGCGGGTGACTGAGAGGAGCAGTCTCTCAGTCGATCTCCGGGCTTCAGATGGCTTTTATAACAGACGAGTGACGCCCCGAATTGATGACACTATTAGAGCTGGTGAGCTGAAGCCTGACCTCACCGAACTCAGTCCCACATTTCTTCTCTCAGTGGGGTTACGTCGTATCCTAGTGGCCTGATTTCTCTTCTTCAACACCCACACAAAGAGCAACGTCACAAGAAACGGTTATCAGGGTTAGACAGTGGTGGAAAAAAGTGGTCTGATCCTTTATTGGGGAAAAAATACCAATAAAACAATGTAAAAATCTCCAGAGTCTCCAAAAGTAGAAGGAGAGGCAGAGCCTTATAGTTAGGGTCAACCTCTAGTTATGCTGCTATAGGCCTAGACTACCGGGGGACTTCCCATGATGCACTGTTTTCGTGCTTTCTTGTCTCCCAGATTGCTTTGGATCAGGGTCATGGACTGCCTGGTTATGGATTGCAGGCCTCAGTGGGGTGGGTCCTAGTTGTGGACTGTGTGTTGCTGTGGTCCTTCTTGATGCCTGCTATTATTATTATTAGTCATATTTCTATTGTTGTTATTGTTGTTGCTGTGCCTCTCCTTCTTTCTCTCCCAACCCAACCAGTCGAGGCAGATGGATGACCCCCTAGAGTCCGGTTCATTACTACATCTTAGTGGGGTCCATCACCTTTTAACATCCCTTTAATATTGATGTTTTTTTTAATGTGGTTTATTATTGATGAATTAATAATTATAATTGCTTGCTGTATGTTTTGTCTGTAATCTTTGTTTTAAATGCATTTTTTTGGATTTGTCCCCATCACTTCCATTGTAAATGCATTATGAAGGGATCTTCTAATGGTCAGTCTGAACAAGATGACTGATTACAGCAAGAAAAACAAGTTTTAATGTTCATTTGGGCTCCTGAGTGATGCTTTAAGACAAACTTTTTTAAATGATGAACCCGTCCTTTACGCCCACAGACAGCTGACTAACCCACTAATCTTGGTTTGTTGAAACAGGCTCCTTTCTCTCAAAATATGGGGGGAATTCCTCCAGTCCTCTGGACATATGATGATCGGTTTGAGTGTTTTCTCAGGTCGGTATAATCAGTATATTCAGAGAGAAACTGAAGCTCTGTCTCAACGTCTTGCAGAGTCAGCTGGTCCTCTGTTGGTTGGCTGGTTTGTGGCCGGACTGTTCGCAGTCAGAAGTTTTCTTTCCTCACACCTGATGTCACATCCCGCAACGCTCAGAGATATTGGGTCTAAATTTTTGTGTCTAGATTTTCTTCAGTTAGACAAAGTGATTGTTTTTGGAGCCGAGGAAGAATGTTTAAAAGTCAGCACTCGGCTTCAATCAGTAATAAAAGTTAAAAAACCACAAACCAAGCCAGAAATCTTGGTGTAGTCTTAGACCCAGACCTAAATTTCAACAGCCACATTAAGACAATTACTAAGTCAGCCTACTATCACCTGAAGAACATGTCAAGAATTAAAGGACTTATGTCTCAGCAGGATTTGGAAAAACTTGTCCATGCATTTATCTTCAGTAGACTCGACTACTGTAACGCTGTCTTCACAGGTCTCCCTAAAAAATCTATCAGACAGCTGCAGCTGATTCAGACAGCTGCAGCTGCTTGAGTCCTCACAAAGACCAAGAAAGTGGATCATATCACTCCAGTTCTCAGATCTTTACACTGACTTCCTGTCTGTCAAAGAATTGACTTTAAGATGCTGCTGTTGGTTTATAAAGCACTGAAGCGTTATGAACCATCCAGACCTCTCAGGTGGTCTGGGATCAGGTTTTGCTTTCTGTCAGCAGAGTAAAAATGAAACATGGAGAAGCAGCTTTCAGTTTTTATTCTCCACATATCTGAACAAACTCCCAGAAACCTGCAGGTCTGCTGCGACTCTCAGCTCTTGTTCTCTTTGCTGCCTTTCATTAAACCAAATTAAGGGTTAATATTTCACACCGCACTGTAACTTTTATTCTCGTTTTGTCTTATTCCCTTTTTAGCTTCTTTATTTCCAAATTGTCTTTTTATATTCTGTTTTAATGCCTTTTATGTTCTATGTATAGCACTTTGAATTGCCTCATTGGTCAGGTCCTGGTACCTGAACAGTTTATGGTATATTTAAATTTAAAGTAATGACTTTTAATTATTCAGTATTTAACCATTTTCCCCCTGTGTGTACCAAAGTAGATCTAATATTGAAGTTTTCCATTGAAACGCAGCCCAGACAGACTTTTGTAATGTAGAAATTTCAGAAGTTAGGCTGAGGATTCAGTAAAAACAATCACACGTCAATGAAATCAGACATTTAAGCCAAGCTAAAAGCAGTTTATTCATTTTTAAATGAAAAGCAACAAAGACCCATTTATGACACAAGCTCCATGTGCACGACTGCACAATATTTCAAACATCAGAAACACACAAGTACAAAAGATGCAGCTCCCAACACATTTATTGCATGATAACATTTGTGTCCAAGTGTGTAAACAATGCATCTTCTGCCAGATAAACATTATGGAAAATAAAACCCAAACAAAAGGCACTTTCGTCACCCACTGAGGTAGAAAAATGTGAACTTGGTAGAAAAACCTCCAGACCGTTTCTTAAACCCACCAGGTCAAAGCCACAGAAATGTCCACTAGAGTCTAGCCAAGCTTCTGCAGGAAACTACTGATTTTAAAAACCAAACCTCCATTATCTGCAGGAAAGTCAGACTGATTGACTGCGAGAATAAAAATCACCCGTACCATTATTTTTGGCAAAAAGTCAGATTTAAAAAGCGAAAACTGATTAGTGCCCAAAATTCTGAACAAACGACAAACTTGGATCAAAAATTATAAAAACATTTATTAAAAAAACTAGTGAAATTTCTCCACAGGTTGTGAATCTAAAAAGATAAAGTGCAAGTGAAATGTCCACCGATGACCAAAAACAAAGAGTTCATCTCAGTGATTGTTGATCAGAGCAGCCGCCATGTTCTGGACGACCGCAGACTTCAGCTGAGGGATGAGGCTGATCTTCATCAACTTGCTGCTCGAGTATTTGGTCTTCACAGCCTGCAGAGAAACATTAAATTAAACTTGTGCTGCAGATATTTCCGTTAGTTATTGTGCTTTTTTCGTTCAGACGACTCACCTGGAACTTTGTTTTCCCCTCGTTCACGATCACAACGTTTTTGGCGATGTGCTGCATGATCGGCTTCAGGTGAGCCTCGTCATACGTCGAGTAGTGCTGCTGTGTAGGAGACTGAGAGGAAAGCAGAGACCAGTTTAAAAAAGCAGTTAAAAAAAGGAAGCCTCATATTGAAACGGTTGCTTCAGTTCCAACAAACTCACCCACGGCAGTCCTTCCAGCAGCCGCTGAGCGAGACACAGCGAAGCAGCGGCGATCTCGGAGGGACGATAGTGCACCATGTCGTAGTCGATGAGGGTCAACTCCATCAGATACTTGGCCAGCGTGTGTCTCTCTACATCAGACTGAGACACAAACACAGAACTGTCAGTAAAGAGGTTTTATAAAAAGATTTCATCCCAGCGGACGTTATAAAAACATTAATCTGTCCCATAGATTTGTGTGTGTACGCATTAATGTGCAGTAAAAAGGAAAGTCAGGGATACAATTCTCAGTCCAAGTAAATAAAACTTCTGCACAACTTGCCAGCTGGAGGGAATTAAAGCTCAACTATTGTTAGAAAAGAGCAGCCAACAAACGTGGACCGCAGATCTGACTGTTAATATGAATCTTTATTAGAAGGAGCATGTTTGCGTGGTGAAATGAGTCTTGTGCAAACTCTTCATTTTGAAAGACTAATTATGGAAATTTGAGAGCATTTTGTTGGCAGATCAGTTTAATAATGTGAAGGAAGAACTGTTCAGATAAAAGAGGTGATTGGTGCTTGAACTAAATGCATCCTGGGATCCTTCCAACTCTTCAGTTACTGTAATCTTGATAAATCTGGTCTAAACATGAAGAAATCGTTCAGGCAGAGACTCACACTCGCCACCTTGGAGGCCCGCCTGAGGAAGTGTAACGGGAGAGGACGTCCCAGCTGGAAGTTGAGGGTCCTCAGAACCACCTGCTCCATCTCCAGAATCTGAGACTTTGTGAACGCGTTGTCCGTGATGTAGGCGAAGTCTCCGACCTCCGGGGCGTACATCTCCTCGTACTTGCAGGCCACCAGCATGGCCGTCACGCCGACGAGCTGCAGCTTCCTACGAGAGACCGGCTGGACCTGGAGGAAACGATCCAGGACGGCAACTGTGAGGTACAGAGTCTCCTGCAGCAGCTGGAACCTGGAGTGAACCTGGACCATCCAGTCGATCAGAAGAGCTCGCATGCGTTCAGTGATTTCGTAACCCTGCATGTAGTTGGCTCGTACAGCCTGCTGCACCTGCAGAGACAGACGAGGTCGTAACAAAAAACTACAAGACAAAAAGCAAAGGGGACGGGGCGGCGGGTAAATTACCTCCAGGGTGTGTAGATAGCTATAAATATCTTTGACGTATTCGGAGCAGAGCTGCGGCATGTCGCCGTCCTGCTCGTCCACGTCCTGCACGGTGAGCAGCGCCTCGGAGAAAGCCTGGCACAGTTCGTCCTCCTTCATTGACACGTCAGCCGACTCCTCCGAAACCGGAGGAAGGGGATCCGCAGGGGCTTCGACCCGGACGACCGGAGGCACCGGCTGGGTCGGTTTGGCTTTTTGGGCACCAGATGGTTTGGTTGATTCTTTGGCTGATCCTTTCTTCTGGAGGAAAGAAAGAGATAATTTGTTCTTCAGCATTCACAATTCAAAGTGTCCCAACAGAAGTAAAGCTGAGTGTTTAAGGATGTTGTGTTGCTGTAAAGATCCCTGAGTAAGATTGGGTTTATAAGTCTCATTAAACTTTAAAACAAACCGCTGTTGAGCACTCGAGATGGTGAAAGGTTTTCCCTCGCTGTAATCATTCCTCCTGTTCATACTGGATATTGAAAGATCCCCTTCATGCATTTAAAAGTTGATGTGAAGCTTCAGCAGTCTGAGTTTAGTCATATCAAGTGGATATCTGACACATTTACAGTTTTTTTAGCATCAAATTCTCCTCTTTGTGTTTCCCTGTTGAGCTGCAGGTGGAAGTATAGAAACAAAAAGAGGGACTTTGCCACTAAAAAGACTGTAACGTTGAAAAATATCTACTGGATTTGACTCGTTTGGATGCTGAAGCATCATATTAGCTTCACATAAACTTTTAAATACATTTTGCACAGAAGGAGGACTTGATTTTGTGCTTGATCACTTCCACTGTAAGGTGTTTATGAAGGGACCTTCTGATGGTCAGTATGAACAGGAGGAATGATTACAGCAAGAAAAACATGTTTCAATGTTCATTTGGGCTCTTGACTGTTTTAAGACAGACTTTATTAATTGTGAACTTGTCCTTTAAGGAGGAGACTAAAACCTGAAGGCTGTTAGTGAACCAACCTGTTTGTCTTTCATAAAGTTACCTTTGTGTTATTGACTGCTGCTGCAGTAAAGTTGGTAATCTCTCCAAGAGCAGCTCTCCTCGGACCTGCTGCGGTAGTTTTACCCATCTTCACCGGGTTGTTTCCGGCTGGGAGCCGCTGAAAGAGAAGAGACATTAAATTCAAAAACCTGAGAAGCTAAAGAAGAGCCACCTGACAAAAAGCTGCTTTTGATAGCTGCATAAAGACACAAGGGAGCAAGTTAGCTCCAAGCTAAACCAGGGAACAGATGGTGGTGGCTAACGGTGTTAGCCGGCGAAGCTAACAGCAGCCGCTTCACTAAGAACTAAACACAAAAACAGCGAAATAAATTAATTTACTCACCAGAGCACGAGCGTCCAAAGATGACATGTTTAAAGTCGGCAACGAGGCCAAACTGTGACTTAAAGAAACAACTTATTTTAGCACCAAGCAACTCGATTTACCGATCAGATCCGTGAGCACCGATTTCTGCAGGTAAACAACAGCGAACCGAGCAGCTTTCAAATAGCGCTCCGTCGAATCTGATTGGACGAAGCCTTGAAAGGACGCTTCTGATTGGCTGACAACAACAGGGCCAAAGGTTAGATTGCTACAGTATGATCTGCAGGTAGTTGTCATGTGGTAGTTGTATGATTGTCTTATTTTATTGTGTTTTAAATTCAAAAACTAACTTCCTGGTTTCCAGACTTTTTCCTCCTTTCTTGATTGAGATGCAAACTTTTAATTATGCTGCTTTTTTATTATCGTTTTATTTTTTTATTAATTAATTAAATATTCTTGAAAAATATATTTGTCATTCAATTCAATAATGATATATTTCTATTCTATTTTATTCTATAAATACCTTAATACTGTAACATTGGATATGTTTATCAGCACTTCTGGATTTTAAATAAAAACAATAAAATAAATATATATTTTGTAGGGGAGGAAAAAAAAGGAAAAACAAAATTGATGACACAATGATGTAACCCAAATATTTGGGGGAAAATAAAAATATATAATGATGCAATTGCTCAAATATTAAGTAGTGTTCGTTCTGCTACAGCTCAGTGCTTTCTCCTTTTATGGACCGTTTCATCATAATCTGCTTAAATTCATATTGACATTAAACTACAGCCAATTTTAAAACGTCTCTACTACAATATGAACATTAACTACTACTTGAACATCTGTTTTAGCCTTCTCATTTATGCTCTTTTTTTCTAACAAACTGAATTTTGAGGATATATATGATGATATTCTATAATTTCCTGAACAAATATGATGAAAAGACCAAAACCAACAATTAATTTCTCCATCAACAAGCATCGTCTGTGTGTCCACAGCCTGATACATCTCACTCCTCTGTGCTGTAAACCTCCTTTTTGTCCAAAAAAACTATTAAACACACATCAGTGAGTCACACCGCTGCACCGGGCGACATGCTCCTTCATCATCATCATCATCATCATGAACAAACACACTGTAGTTTATTTTGACTCAATCCCACACAGCTGCCAGAAATACTCACTAGAGGCACCAAAACGTGGATTCATCCGCCGCTGAAAGTAGTCCCCAACAAATGCACTATTTCCTCTTGTTTGTTTGCTTATTTGTGAGTTTTTTTTTTTTTTAAAAAAAAAGATTTATCAGCAGGAACCAGTAGGGAAGTCTTAAAATTACTGACGGATGTTTAACTCATTCTTGGCTTCCTGCCTTTTTTTAGGGATTTGTTGACAATGTGAAACATATAGAATATAACTAAACTTTACCAGTAAGATGTAGCTGCTTCTTTCCATGACAAGACATGTTTGCAAAGATAAAAAAAAACCCAAAAAACATTACAAATACCACCTTGACATCAACATCCCAGCAGCAGACGTCAAAACACGCTCAGGAAACAAGAGTCACAAAGAAACTTTATATAGTTTTCAAGTATTCAAAACTGTTAAATAAGTACAAGATGTGTTCACATGATTTACATATTGGACAATATATGCACTGCCCATTTTTAATTCTCTTTACATGTTTCCCACTACCCACGCAACACGCTAAAATGTCCGCAAACTATTCACATTTGTTTTGCTTTTTTTTTTTTTTTTGCTTTTTTTTTTGTTTTTTTTTTATTGTTGTTGTTGGTTTTTTTTTTTTTTTAAATCAATTGGAAATCTTGACAGCTGTCTATTGGACAAAGACCACACAGACGGTACACCTGGAACAGTTTACAGTGTAGGATGGAGACGTCCGACGAAGGGTGAAGGACAGACTGAGCCAGGTTCAGAACGGTGATTAGCTGCTGGTGATATGAACAGTACATATTAAACACAAGAAAAGAAAGTGGGTTATAACATTCAATCTCAGTTGATCCCTTAAAAAAAAAAATCGATTGGGCAGTTCATTTACTTCCACACAACAAAAAAATAATATACAGAAGGACTGACGGTGGACTCTGAGAAGTGTTTCCATGTTTCAAAAAAAAAAAAAAAAAAGGAGGGGGGGGGAAGGGAAGCAGATTACTTAGCATTTTCACTCTTCATTGATTAGTCGAGTCACAAATTTGGTCTAAATGTGTCAAAAGCTCTTTGTTAAGGCACCTAATGCTGTTGGATACAGAAGTTTTTTTTTTGTTTTTTTTAGTTTTTTTTTTACAATTTTGCATACTAAAAACGCCTGAAAGCATATCTGCTCCTGTTAAACCTGCAGTGCGGGACTTTTTCCAAGCCAAACAAGTTCACAAAATGCTGATTGATTAAAGCCGATCACCACCAGATTAATGCAGAGTTTATAATCTGGCGTTGGGTTTCCCGCGCTGGCTGGATGAATACATACCGTTAGCTGAGCCGCTAACGTCCAGTTAGCTAACGTGAATGGTGATAAAATGATTTAAATCGCGCGTCTCTTTTAGACTTTCCCAATGTTATCGGGACCGAATGGATCAGATAGTGAAACGAGTTGTCGTGCAACGCTCAAAACAATTTATCCACCGTTATAAGAACAGCCACAACGGTAGCGACGGAGCAGGCTACGGCGGGAGCCTGTAACGTTAGCGTGTACAGTGTTGTTGTAATTACTCTCACTGCCAGAAGGGGGAGGAAAAAAAAGTCCCGCACTCCAGCTTTAAAAAGGACCGGTTTGTAAGATTTAGTGACATCTAGTGGTGAGGTGAAAACCCTGTTCCCTCAACCTGCCCTTCAAAGCACGTAGGAGAATCTACGGCGGCCGCGAAAAACCACGAAAGGTCCTCTCTAGAGTCAGTGTTTGTCCCTTCTGGGCTACTGTAAAAAAAAAAACAAAACAAAAAAAAAACATGGCGGCCTCTGTAGAAGTAGAAGAGGGCCTGTAGATTACGAAGGGCTCATAAACTAACTAAAACATACAGACGGGTGACAAATTAAAAAGGAAAAACTGATACAGGTCTGAATGTTTGACCCCTACAGTGAAGGGGGGTCTGGTGGCTCCGTTATGCTTTAGGGGACATTTTGCTGGCATGGTTTGGGTCCACTTGTCCCCTTAAAGAGAGGGAAGGGTCACTAAAAAATAAACACAAAAGCTGTTCTGAGTGATCACCTCTATTCCTATTGATGCAACGTTAGGTGGTCTCTTCCAGGATGACAACGCCCCCCCCCCCCCCATCCGAAGGGTCATTGGATGGTTTGACGCCATCACCAGATATCAATTCAATTGCACATCTATGGGGAACCACTATCATCTAAACACCAAATGAGGGAATATCTTTCAGAAGAATGGTGTTCATCCCATTGGAGAATCAATGCCAAGATGCATTGAAGCTGTTCTGGTGGTCCAACACCTTACAAAAAGACACTTGATGTTGTTTTTTTTTCCCCCTTTAATTCGCCACCCCGTCTGTACTTTTATTCCATTTCCAACCAGGTCCGTTCGGCTAGACGCCACTAAATCTTACACGCAGAGTCCCTTTAGGAAAAATACAAAAACTGATAAGAAGAAGGAAACATATGTAGGCTACAGATAACAAGTGATGTATAATGTGTATTTCTACAGAATTTTTTGGGCCTGTTGAAGTTAATGCTGCCACAATCAATAACAATTAAAGAGTTACACAGGACAGAAATTCAGACAGATGGTCAGGAAATAAAATAGCACCACAGAGAAGAGAATACATGATTCTAAGCTAGTAAGTACATTTCAGACAATGTGTGATTTTCCTCCCCCCTAAAAAAAAAAAAACTCTCTCGTGTTGATGGACATCACTTAACTTGCTTGAAAAAATAAAATTAAATAAAATAAATCAAATCAGGTAAATAAGAACTGACTGGACAGGAGCTTTTGGGGAGGGAGGAGGGGGGCTTAAGCCAGTCTTTCTGTACATTACTTTTCAAAATATTACAGGTTGAAAAGCATTTAGGTAGCCTTCACTCATGAATTTAGTTTGATTTACCTCCTTATTAGTTTAGAATTAAAAAAAAAAAAGAAGGGGGTTGGAATATCATGTGTGCCATGTTACCATTATACAGCAGCTCCAAAACAAAACAAAACAAACAAAACAAAAAGAAAAGGAAACACTGGTCCATTTTTGACTGTACTCAACTGACTATAAAACATTATGTGCTTTTATTTCATGGGATTTTGCAGGTTTTTTTTTTTAATAAAACACCTTTTATTTACAGCAGCACTCTTGAATGAACTGCAGCGAGCTGATTCACTGGAAACTCTTTCTATGATGCTCATAGCTGGGAATAAAATTTCATAAAACATATATATATATAAGCACAGGTTTTTGCTTTAACTTTCACTTTGAATGTCAAGAGAGAGACACATGATTTCTTTTTTTTTTTTTTAAACTTACACAGTAAATAACGCGGATAATAAGATGAGTTATTATTGTAAAAATTCAAGTGGTTCAGGAAAACTACTTGGATAATGACAACATGGCACCTGAAACCAAATGAACTGACTGACTGACTGACTGATCTTATAATGCCTCTGGACCATCTGCACCCATACTGTACATTCAGTATGAGTTTGCCACACAAAAAATTACAAACCATGAGACAGAAAAAAAAAAATAAAATAAAAATCAAAAGGTTCAATAAAAACCTGCCTATGAGACAGAGGGGATAGACACCATACTGTACACTTTCTACAATATCCATGTCCATTATGAATATAACAAGTGCATTCACTTAAAAAGGAATAGTTGAACTTAAAACAAATTCTCATTTTTCCACTTAGGATCCGGCCAGATTCTTAATTTTTCAGCAATTTTTTGTGTTCTGTTTTTAAATTACTGTACTTCTTTTACATCAACACAACAGTTGATTAGCGAGTCATCTTTTATTTACAGTGGGGGGGGGGGGGGGGGGGGGAGGGAGGGAAGGGGGAGGAGGAGGAGGAGGGGAAGGTGGGAGTGATGAGCTCCACAGCTTATGCATTGAGCCTCAGAGACTGATCTTCTCTCCTCCTGGAGCTGGAGGAGATGTCGATGTCTATGGAGTCTTTACCCACAATGAGTCGGAGGCGCTTTGCTGGAGGAAGTGGAATGAAATCGTCTTCAAACTCATTGTCGAAGTAGTCATCGTCGTCGTCCTCCCCTTCCTCGTCGTTGTCCTCTTCGGACGAAGGATCCGCCATGACCTTTTGGGTCCGATGTCCACCGTTCCTGGCCTCCAGACTCTGACCCATGTCCCCGTTATAGGACATCTGGTCCGCTTTAGTCTGGGATATCCTCCGCGCATCGTCCTCCCTCTTCAGCTGGATCTTCAGCTTGGTGGAGTTGCTGTGGACCACAGGCGGGAAGCCGTTATTCAGTTTGGCTATATATGAGCTGCCTTTGTCCTTATCGTGGTCCTTGCTGAACTTGATGCTAATCTTGCTGGAAGAGGCCGAGTTGACCGTAGAGGCAGAAAGGTTGGAGGAGCCAATGGCGTCGCTGGGGTCATTGGTCTTGCTACTGCTGCTGTCCCTCCGCCGGCGGAGCGTCAGTTTGGGGATGCCCGTGTTGTTCTCCAGGATCAGCTGAGCGTCGTAGCGCGTGATCTGACGCTTCTTCTTCCCCTTGTCCTGTGACCGGCAGCTACTCTTACCCTTGTCCCTGCGGAGGGATTTGCTGCCGTTGGCGACCCCGTTGTAGTCCCTGTGTCGGTCGGAGAAGCTCAACAGCACGTTACCACAGTCTGGGAAGTTAGTGGTGTGGCCAGCAGCCACCGGCATGAACGGCTCACCATACGAGTCCTCACACTTAATTGTCCGCTCGGTCCTGAGCCGTGGCAGCCGTTTCCGTCTGCTGCACGAGCCTCCTCTGGGATAGCCAGCGTCTAACGCCGGCTGCTCCAGGCCTATCCCATGGCGGAGATACTCCTCCATGTCGGCAGGCTCCGTTTTAATGACCACTCCGCCAGGGACCGGGCTCAAGCCGTCCATAGCGCTGGGCTCCAGCTTAACGCCAGCTGCCGTTTCCTGGGCTTTTACAAGGGTCCTTGTGGACCTGCGAGTTCTGTACGTTGAAGACTGACTACCCTCGCTGCTCTGCACAGCTGGTAGATTGCCATTTTCCTTGGCAGCATGACGAGTCAGGCAGCCCCGCTGGCCTAGTGTCTGCTGCACCAGCTCCTGTCCATCCTTCTCCTTCTTGACGGTGACACCTTTACACAGCGACACCTTTGAGTCCCTGAGACCCAGCTGGCAAGTCTCTCCCTTGGATAACGCCTTGGGCTCTGGAACCCTCCTGCGACTCCGCAACTGGACTTTACTTAGTGAAGGCTTGGATTGGGATTTTAGTCTCTTTGGTACCCTGTTATTGTTTACACGACCTTGTTTTGAACATGAGGTAGTAAGGGCTCTTGACAAAGTCTGTCTGGTTTGAGTCCTGTTTTTATACTTCAGGCCAGATGATGACGTTCTTTTTCTGGCAGCTAAAAATGGGGGGAAAAGATCAAATGTTGCACGTTACTCATTTATTTTACGGGCAAAATGAAATATGATATTTTTGACTGAATGCCTCGATATTAATAATGTTGAAAATGAGTAATGGTGCAATCAGGAGGTATTTACATAAAACATTGTTGCATATGATTACAGACATTAATCGTTCAGCACTTAACAGTATTAAATCTATAAATTGTGAAGCTCTAATATATGTACACAAATCAATACAGATGTTCTCTGTTCCCGTTTTTGAGTATTTGAGGCCTAAAACCGTCACTGTAGCTATGGCAACAGCACGAAGACACAGACGAAAGTTTTATCGGACCCTTACATTGATGTGTTTTTGGCATTTCCTGAGAGTCTACGTCGGTGTGGGAGCCTACAGAGTGACTATCTGAGCTCCTGTTTCCTTCCCCTAACTTCTTCAGCCTGTTCAGACGCTTGTCCGTCTCCCGCAACCCGTACTTGCTGTTGATCACCGGCACTTCCACTGGCAGTCCAGCTTTGGATTTGAAAGCACCAGTACCTCGTCTGCACAACAACAACAAAACAATTAAAACCTTAATATTGTGATTAAAAGAACAAAATTCTACTTGAGGAACCATAAAAATTTGATTCTGACTCTGCAAAACATCACAAAAAAAGTAAAAAGTCACATTTTTATTTATTTAATTAATCTGTTATACTCTCTAAACTCTACATTAACTGATAATTGAAACATTACCTACCGTTCACATGTATAGCATTCACAAAATTCATTGTTTTCCCCAAAAAAGCCGTCTCCATAGTAACATGAGATTTCCTCTCCTGGTTCAATGTCCCTCAAAACCTTCACACAGGCCGTGTCCCGCCCCGTCGACACAAACTAAACAACAATAAATAAATAAAAAACGTGTTAATATTCTCAGCTTCCACATTCAGCAATAATTAATCAATAATTCTTGCTTTCAAAATAAAATAAAAAAGTAAACTACCTTGCAGTTTGGTCGACAATCTGAGAGAAAAAAAAAAAAGAGAGGACGACATAAACGATTAATGAAGAAGTCGAGAAGAATCATTCCAACATGTCGTTACAGTGCTAATGAAACCCGATCGCTAGTGATCGGGGCTAATACCATGATTGATGAATGCAGCCGGCCCCAGCCAGAGCTGCGCACAGTTCTTGCGGGTGGAGTACATGACGCTGAAGTCGTTCTCTCCGTGTCGGAGCAACATGTTCTCCTCACTCTCTGAAAGCTCAGCGATGCACCCGACCAAGTACTCGATCTTGTCGTTCCTTTTCCTGTAAAAAGAAAAAAGGATACAAAGGCAACAAAAATGTGCGTTATAGACGACAGCAGCCGGCTGTTTTACCTTGTTAAAGTGCTTTTACACATAAAAAGGCCTGTATATGTGTAGGTTGGGGTAATATTTTCCCCCAATTGATTAGTTGTTTGGTCCATAAAATGTCTAAAACTGGTGAAAAATGCTGATCACTGTTTTCCAAAAGCAAAGATGAGGTCCTCAAATATCTTCTTTTATCCAAACAAACAGTCCATAATCCAAAGAAGACATAAAAAAAACAGAAAATATTCACATTTGAGAAGAAGCTGGAACCATGAAACGATTGTTAGAGCCACTTCGGCACATATTGATATATGTTGAAATGTTTCTGTTGTAATCACATGTTATTCATTCTAACATCATTTAGATTCATGCAACAGTTAATCCACTAATATATGTACACTTCAAGTATATTCTGATTACAGGTGTAAATAATTGCGTGGGTGGATTGTGCTGTGAGGTAGTTTTATTATTGTGCATGAGTGTAGTTGTGTACAACTTTAATGTGTTCATCGAGATAGCGGGTGATAATGTTTGTGTTACAGTTTGGGATACAACACGAAGGCGGTGACGGAGGGCTTTTAAGTGACTTCAGATAAAGTTTAATTCACTTTTCCTGCTTCCTGCGGACTTGTGAGCACGCTGAGTTTCATGAGAAAAGCAGAACATGAGTCAAAACAAACATACTTCACAGATTAAGGAACTTGGAACGTGGTAAAATATCTACGAAATAGTTGCTGCTAGTTGGCAACTGACTGATCATCATTGGTGGACATAACAGAGAAGTACAAACAGTCACATAGATATAATGTGTACCATTGATCGGAGGGGTTTTTAATCATCTATCATGTCCTCACCATTCCTTTGTTGCCACAATTTTAGCTCCATTTTGCTCTGATGAGTAGCGATTACAAGGAAGAATCTCAAAGCCGCTGTCAGTGGCAAACATCCGCAGATACACAAATACCTGAAAAAACATAAAGTTAATAATCTGATAACTAAATTCACTGTGAATAAAAACAGAGCAGATCTTGGAGAATATATATATATTTTTTTTTTTTTACATGCTGCTTGAAGAGCTTTTCTTGAGATTTCGTCTTGTGGAGAAACAGATTTCGGGAACAGTCCCCTGACGTCAGAGCTCTGAAAGCTTTCTCCAAGTTGTCGTGTTTCTTGAAGCGCTCGATGATCTCCTTCAACTCCTCCTGTCTTCCCTTAATTGGTCGAAATCTGGGGAGCCACATTAGCAACACACACACACACACACAGATTACAAACGGTGGAAACCCTGAAATAAAAAGAAAGAAAGACCATCTGTGCCCATCAGTAAGAAAGCTCTCCACTGACCTGGTGTTCATTTTGTGAGTTTGAAAGCCCAGGTACGGATCCAGGATGAGGCTTGTGGTCAGATCATCGTTCTCACACAACTCCTTGGCAGTCATTCCTGAGGAGGGCACGTAACGCCTCTCTGCCTCCAGGCTGGCTGCATTAAACCCTGCGAGCGAAAAGCAGAAAAACACAGACGCACGTTAAGAGCACGCAACCGCTGACGAATCCATACGTTCGCCGTCATTATAACTCCGATCCCGTCTGACTCACTGCGGCTACATCTTCGGTTTCTGGGGTGGGCTTTGTTGTGCCGTAGGGACGTCCGCTGTGAATGCTGAGAGCGAGTCTGGCTCTGGCTCACAGGATGCTCGCTGGTCAACTTGTTTCCGTGTCGTCTGCCATTTAATACCATGTTCTTGGATTCGCCCAGCCACTTCATGCCCACAAGCCCCCTGGTCCAGTTGCATTTAGTCTCCGAGATGAAGAAACACTCTTGAGTGGGGAAGACTGGGGTCTAAGTGTTTGAAATCTGGCGAGGCAGAGTAGAAACAACACTTCAGACTGGATGCACAGCCAAAAAAAAAAATGTTATTAGTTTATAAAAAATACAAAATAGGCAGGCTACCAAGGAAATAAGACAATTATGAAGCAAACAGGATTTACCAGAGAACACAAAATGCAGCTTTTCCTCACTGCTAAGTTATGAACTTTCTTAATTCTTCACCTAGTTTACACTCGACACTGAATGGAGGGCGTGATCACAAGCGAACAGCTCTGAACACAGATATGTGACTGCAGCACACACCTACACAGTGGACTCAAATATGTCTCTGTCACAATCTGCACAAGTATCTTAACAACAATAACAACAACAACAGCAGCAGCATTTGGGTACAGATGATTCACTTCTGCCAAAACAACTCTGAGCAGAGTTTTTGAAGTCCACCTAAAGTGAGGTACCAATCAGTCACAGCTCGCCCAGTAAGAGGACAACCATTACAGCCTATTATTAGCAGCCGGTGACGTTCAAAATGTGACCAGCATCAGGTCAGTTTACTCAGTGGTGGTGCCTGCTGTTGTTTACACCACTGGTTCCCAACCTGGGTGTCCAAACCACCACTAGGGGTCACCAAAGCTTCACAAGCGGGTGGGGGTGAAACTTTAAATATATACACATATGTATATACAGTATATTGCTGCAAAATCTCACCAGGATAAAAAAGCAGCACAGTGAGGACATAAACACAAGCTATATATTTACAGCCTGCTAAATAGCCTCAACAACCTGATAGAACAATGGCCAAGAAAACACTGAATTTATCAGAGAGACGACTAATAATACAGGCAGAGAATTGTATAAAAAGTTCCTATAAATATAAAGAAAACTCATCTCTGATGCAATGAAATATTCAAAGGCAATAAGCTGCTCAAAATTGCGTCACTATTTGGGAAAACAGTATTGTTTATCAGCTGTTCTGTACTGTTATTGTTATGCATTGAATATAATATGACATATCTATAAAACAGTCACTTTGAGTAAAGTGGCGACCCCTGACAAGGATAGAAAAGGGGTTTCCTCAGGCAGTGGTTCCCAACCTGGGGGTCAGGACCCCTGCAAAGGGTCACTGGATTTAACCTCTTATCAGGCGTCCCATTTTTGAGCACAAGCCCAAAAATAACGTATAAAAAAATAGAAGCGGGTTCGTTTTCTTCAACCCTCTTGAATACAGTGACAACCTTGGTCTCGTTTAAAAAGATACATCTTTAAATTTAACAAACAAAAAGTCAGAATGAGTATGAGTGATACCGAAGATAACGCCACAGGTTAATCTAAAGGGTCTCGAGATGATTTAGCAGGATAAGACAACAGAAACAAAGATATTTCTGATGAACAAAATTGTCTTTTTCTTCAAGCTCTCCACTGTTTTTCCACTTTACTTATTGTCAATCACTGTATTTTATCTCCTCAACCCTCTAAAAAGTTATAAGTCCTCCTTTGTTTAACTGGTAAACAACGTGTGACGAAGTGTCTCAGGTAGACTTTGCTTTATTTTAAGAAGTCCAAAAAAAAAAAAGAAAAAAGAAAAAAAAGGTTGGGAACCACTGGTGTACACTGTGGTAGGCTGAAGATACACATCACAGCAGTGTTTGGGAAGCAAGTTTAAAATGTTCCTGTAGCGCCGTTTAGTGGTAACCCCAAATAATACACTGGCTTACTGTCAAGTGCGCTATCATCCATACATATAAAATACTGCTTTGTGAATTTATGCTCCATATAACCGCATCACCGTCGTGTTCATAACTGCATAACACAACACACGATGTTAATATGCGTATCGTAGGAGTATATCTGGTCCCAAATGCGTCGCGAAGGCGCATCATCGGATTTGTAATCGATGCATAAAACGCTTCGCATTATCAGCTCAGAAGCTAACGTTAGCTTCACTAAAACACAACACAGCACAGGGATCAGGAGAGGCAGAGGGAACCCGGAAGGCCACACCGACAGCTGAGGCCGAGATTGTTTCATAGTTATGAATTTAGCTTTGCTATTGTTTGCTACCAGTCCACCCCGTCCTCCCTCCCTCCTTCCCCCGACACAGAGATGCTCGGCCGCGGCGGTTAGCTTGCAGCAAACGCCGGTAGTCTGCAAACGAGCAAGTTAATGTTGGCTAAGTTACACAACCACATAAAACACCAGCAGTTAACCTGAACATAAAGACGAGCACCAAAACACAATTCAAACAGCATAGTGACACATGTGGATAGTGATATTTAACTATAATATTACACCAAAATACACAAACTCCACATCTCAAGCCGCCTCGACGTTTTTCCATTAACGTTATGCATGCAAACAAAACGCTTTAACGCGAATAGCCGACGTTAGTTAACAGTTATCTCCTCGTTATAATAGCACAACTCAACATTAGTGGATTTAAACATAACAATAACGTAACGTTACTTCTCTGCTTGTGCCAGCAAGCATCAAACTTAACTTCAGTAGGCTGCTAACGTCAGCTAGCACCGTCAGTTGGGAACACCAGTCGGTTAAAACACACACATACACACACACATACAAATCAGTTACCTTTCCTCCCATTAAAAATATATAATATTGGATTATATGTTAATCAAATATTCGACGTCGACAGCCGCTAGTTGGCCACACATGTCCCAGTAAGTGGATAAGTAAAGCTAACGTTACCTGCAAACCGCTGGAGCACCGCAGCTAACAGTAAAGCTAGCTCTGGTTGTTTGATGTGGAAGCCATTATTAGCCGGTTTATCGGGGTAAATCTGTCGCTTATAAGCAAATCAAAAGTTGGAGTTCGGGTTTGTATCCTTGTCGAAAACGATCTGCGGCAGCTACCGGAGCCAGCGGATAATCGGTGTATCGGTGCGGCTCTGTTATTTAGCATGATAGCTAACGTTAGCAGTTAAATAGCTGGAAGCATTTTCACGCGTTGGTTTCGTTAAATGTCTCCAGTCGACAACAGAAACACAACAAACATACAAAATACTCACTGGGTGGTTCGGTCAAACAGCCACGAAATAACACACCACTCCTTAAAACTAATCCAAATTTTGGCACGACACCCTTAAACGAAAATATCACAGGAAACACATTTTTTTTTTTTTTTTTTTTTTTTTTTTTTTTTTTTTTTTGGAAATTAACATTAAAATTCAAGATGGCGGCCTAGCACGGGAGAGAGAGGGAGGGGAGGGAGGGGGGGAGAGCGAGAGAGAGAGAGAGAGAGAGAGAGAGAGAGGCAGGCGCAGCACTACCATCCAAGAGAAAGTAGATCCAACAAGATACGCAGCCGTTCACGTCTGTAGGGACATCAAAACGAGCGGCAGTACTTGTAAATACAGACTGAGAACTTTGAAAACTGGGCGTTGTTGTGGACTTTTTCGTGGCTTTTTATCACAAATTGTCGAAAAAAAAAATGGTTATCTGTGTTCTGTGGTTGTAATTGTCGGATGTACACAAAAGTAGTGCTGCATAAACAAAACCTCTTTACGCTTCCTAAAGAATCCAACGGTCGGTTTCAGGGAGACTCAAACTAGACCCAGCAACTTTAAACTTTAAATACAACCATGTCACCAAATGATTTATTTATTTTACAGCTTTAATAACAGTATTCCACAGTTGTTTTTGACACTTCTCTTTCTCAGTGGTGGAGAGTAACTAAGCACATTTACTGAACTCTCATCATACCAACATATTTAACATACAAGGACGACTGACTGGGTCCCCTGGAGACCCCCCAAAATAGACCCGTATCATAAACAACCAACATAGCAAAATGTTCACTTATTTCCTTTCAAAACAATATTAGTTATGTAATTAATGTCATCCGGAAAAAGAAAAAAAAAAGGATTATTAATGGGGAAGGAAGTTATAGTTAATTTGCACATTGTGTAAATAGTATATATTGTATATTATTGTTTAAAATGTATATTAGTATTAATTAAAAAGAACTAATTAAAACTGAAAATTATATGAAGTCATTAGGAACAAATGACAATGATAAAACAAAGTGCCTGTATACCTCTGAGGTCTGCAGGTCCCTCAGTTGGTAGGATTAACTTTTAGTTTTAGTTTTTGAAGTACTTCTGCTTTACTTGAGAATTTCTATTTGATACTACTTTCTACTTTCTACTCCACTACATTTATTTAACAGCTTTAGTCACTTTTCAGATGAAGATTTGACACAGTGGATAATATATCAAGCTTTTAAAATACAACACATTGTTAAAGATACTTAAAGATACAATACTTTTATTGTAGTAGGATTTTTCATGCAGGACTTTTGAGCATTTTTACATTGTTGTATTGGTGCTTTTACTTAAAAAAAGGATCTGAGTAGTTCATCTTCCACTGTCCTTTATTTACTCTTCATCTATATTGGCTCATAAATAGTTTGTCCCCTGCTTGTTTTTCTCTAGCACTGCTTGCCATTTCTAATTGTTCCACAGCACCAATTTACTCTTTGACATTAATATGATATGTTTAATTATTATTATTTTAATGCATGCCCAATATTCAATTAAAGGATGGAGCCCAAAATGAACATTGAAACCTGTTTTTTCTTGCTGGAATCATTCCTCCTGTTCATACTGACCATTAGAGGATCCCTTCATAATGACCTTTCAATGTTTATCTGAAGCGAATATGAAGCTTCAGCGTCCTAAATAGTCAAATCAAGTAGATATCTTTCAATGTTACAGTCTTTTTAGTGCCAAAGTCCCTCTTTTTGTTTCTATACTTCCACCTGCAGCTCAACAGGGAAACACAAAGAGGAGAATTTGATGCTAAAAAGACTGTAAATGTGTCAGATATACACTTAAATCAGACTGCTGAAGCCTCATATGAGCTTCACATCAACTTTTAAATAACTGTGTGGACACGCTGTTAATTTTGGCCTCCATCACTTAACATTGAAAAGCACATTTGAAGGAGATCTTTTAATATCCAGTATATGAACAGGAGGAATGATCACAGCCGTTACTGTCATCAGTGTGTTTAGTTTACGAGGGCCACAGTAAACGAGAAGGCGTCACTGGTGGCAGATAGACTTTGTGTTTGTATCCAGTTCATTGTGCAACATTTATGAGGCTCATGACATGATGGAATAAAGATTCAATAAAATAACTTCATTACAACATACTTTCATTTTAGGCTGCCTGTTAACATGATTGAACTTTAATTCAATACAATCTTTGAACATGCTTGTGTGCTGAGTGCTGCACTAACAAGAGACAACGAGGAAGACAATAACTCCCTCGTCCAGCTCTTGACCTTGTCTTTGACCTTTGGACTGCGTAAGGATCGAGGGTGATATCCATTGTGTACAGATTGTAAATGTTTGTGATATTAGTCTATAGAGGCAAAATAAAATTGACTTAACGTTGGTTTTTCCACACTAAAGGTTTTATTTATTTGTCCTAATAAGATTTTCTTTGTAAATTGATTCTTGTCCAGGTTGACAGCGTTTTAATTAATTGTCTTTGTGTTTTTTTTTCTCCTATAATTTATGTCGTATCTATATTGACATTTGAGATAAACTTGTGATTTTTCTCAGGTCAGTTGCTGTCAATCTGTTTTGGTGTCTTATAATGAAAAAATAAAGCGAAGAAGATTAAACATAACATGAAACACGAGGAGTTAACAATCATAAAAAAAGGTTTAGTTACATTTTTGATCATCACACAAATATGTTTTGTTTTTATCAGTTTAATAAAAATGCCATCAGATGATTCAGATAATAAGAAACACAACACTACATTTACATTTTTGAATCTTCAAATTACACCCAGAATGTGTTTTTTAAAAAATGAATTTGTACAGTTTTGTTTCTGTTTTCTGTTAGACTTATTTTTGACTTATTTTTGACTGATTTACCAGGTTTAAGGAAGGATAAACAGCTTCTCCCTCGTTACCACCGCTGAGCAACACCAGCAGATCAGACTGTGGTTGTACTGGACAGCTTTTAGGTGTGAATATGTGTAACTATGCACCTGAAAAACCACCCAGATTACACAACAAAAGGCTTAATCTAGCATCTGTCTCACCCGTAGACTGTATATAAAGAGTTTTGTACTGTATATACCTTCATATACAGTCTCCACCAGTGTGAGTGTCCATCTTGATCTGTATTGTTTCTGACGTGTCTGCAGAGAGCAACATGCATGAACTGCAGCACCACACCCAGCTGCTACCTGCTGCACAGCAGTTTACATTCATGTGGTATCTACAGTATGTTGATGCATAAGTGGATAAGAGCTGAAGTATGAACTGTTGTGACTGATGTTATTCAAATTGATTTTTTTTATAATTTACATTAAAATTACAGATCTGCTGGAAAAGTGTTGGTTTTAAAAGCAGGTTAAATAGTTAAATAGTCCAATTAAATGTTAAATTTAACATTTTTTGGATAACGGGATAAGAAAAAAAGCTACTTTGTCTTCATGCTCTGAAAGGAAAGGATATAAATAACAACATACCGGTCATGGTGGAGGACAATACAGACTGTACATACACCAAAAAGTAATTAAGTCATTTGAAAATCAGTATAGTAGATAAAAATAAACACTAAACTAACAACCATCCTACAACAATACAAAAAAACCCCCCTAAAAATACATTTTTAAGCACCAACCTACAACGGCTTCCTGCAGTTTCTCCTGTGAAATAAATTAAATAAATTAACATGCAAACAATTCATGATTCAAATGTATAATTTCTTAAATATCTTATCAGCTGAAAACATTCTCCAAAGCCAAGAATGAACCTTTAACCTCAAACACACAACAAGCCAGCGCTTTACAGTCAAAGAAATAAAATCAAATACAATCGAAAATAAATAAGAACAAAGACACAAGATAAAATATACGAGGAGAACAGACATAAGAGACAAATTAAAACATAAAAGTACCACGTGCTACCCAAATGCCTGTCTGAACAGATGGGCTTTTTAGCTTTTTAGCAACTAATTTTCCTTTCAAAGTCTCTCTGCAGGTTTTTCAGTGTTTCACATTTTAAAACGACTTCAGCTGCAAACAGATTTGTTTGGCTTTTGCACAGAAGACCTGAGAACATAAATAGATTTAGTGTTCACAGTTTGATCCGTGGAATCTGCAGCCTTTGGTTTGACATATTTTATTTAATTTCCAACACTGAGTTAATTTTCAGGCAGCGATAATAGAGAGAGAAGACAGGAAATAAGGAAAGAGATGAGGTGCACCAACATGATTTTTCTATAACTGTGTTTGATATTGTGATTGAATGATGTTTATAACAATTCAGAGCAAGAAAAATAAAGTTTGATATGTATATAAACAGATGTGGTCCTTTTTCCACAGCACACATGTTGACCTGTCATTGTAGATAAAAGATCAGATCAGATGTTACTCATGACGTTAACGGTCGCTCTGTAGGAGTCTCAGTAACTCATGATGGTGTGTCAACGTATCGTCTGTGAATCATGTTGCAGGTTCTGATCAGCAAACATGAACCCTTTATTCCTCTGATAGAAACAAAGATGGAGGATCATGTGACAGAACGACTTTCTGCAGTATGATTATGCATCATTGTTACCATAAACATTTATATGAAACATAGTAAAAAAAAGCATTATTTATCACTTTAATCCAACTCTTCATACGTAGGTCATGCATGGTGAAACATTTGGTGAAACACTATCTGAACTGTAGAGATCTAAACCAAGCCTGCAGCCAGTTTACTGCGAGTCAAACCTCAGATACGATGACCTCTAGTGGTGCTCAGCGGGGATAAGAGAGGATATAACACATGATTTTATTCCAGACAACACAGGTTTGAATCAACCTTAAACCTCAAACTGCTGCTAAACTAATGACAGAGCAACAACCTTTAAAATTACAAACCACAGACGCAGATCCTCCTCTTTCCTCCCGATCCTGGAGGTGTTGGTGTTCACTGTTGAGTAATTACTATAACTACTGTTCCTGTTGCTTCTTTTTACTGTTGCAGGTTTTATTATTATTATTGTGTGTACCCTTTCTTGTCCACTAGAACATTTTGTTGTTTTTTTTTTTTTAATGAAACAAGGTACTTTTCATCCATAACACTTTATTTAATACTATGTGCGCTTTATAGTCTTTTTACTTATTGTATTGTGAAGGAAGGCATTTTTATTCCCCTTCATATTGAGTGTTGTATATGGAAAGAATAACAGTAAATTCCAATTGAAACTTAAATATCAATCAAATCTATCAGCCATCATTTATCTTATTGGTAGAGGGGATCTTGGTCTCAGTTTTTAAAGGCTTGTGTCGCTCTAGTCGTTTATATCATAATGTTGTTGTGCCAGACAGTTCAACAGTGTTATTATTTTCATTATTAATTAATCTGTTGACTCTTTTCTCGATCAATCGATTGGCCGTTTGGTCAATCAAATGTCCCAAAATGGTGAAAAATGTCATTCGCTGTTTCTCAAAGCCAAAGGCGACGCCCTGAAATGTCTTTATTTGTTCTGACCAACAATCCACAACCCAAAAAAATTCAGTTTGCGTCATAGAGGACTAAAGAAACCAGAAAATATTCACATTTAAGACACTGGAATCAGAGACTTTGGACTTTTTTTTTCCTTAAAAAAAACGACTCAAAACAATTAATCGATTATCAAAATAGTTGGCGGTTAATCTTCTGCCGATAAACTAATCAGTTAATTGACTGATTGTTGCAGCTCTAGTTGTTATACAGCAGTTATTGTTGCTGAACTCTGTCCTGTATGCTGATACAGAAAAATATGAGCGAGATAGTCAGGTGTGCTGGTGTTACTGGTGACGGTCACATGACTCATGATGATGAGGGTCACATGACTCAGTTTAAAGCCTCTTATTGTCAACGGATTCTGTCCTTGGCTTTTTGTTTGCAGGCTGATTTGTGGGCCTTCCTTTTATTTTTGTCTTTACAAATAGGTCTGATTCTCCTTATTATCGTTACCATAGACAAGTAATTCAATTCAATTTTATTTATATAGCGGCCAAATCACAACAAAAGTCATCTCAGAGCACTTGTACATGGAGCAGGTCTAGACAACGCTCCTTAGTAAGCAATTTTGTTGAAATAAACACATGTTCAACAAAACAGATAAAGGAGATGATAGATAGTATCTGTTTAATCATCAGTATGAATACAAGTTTAACAGTTTTAACCTCTGTTCTGACTTTATGTGGCTGTTGTTTCCTCAACTTAAAGCTGCAATATTATATAATGGGGGAAAAAAAATAAACATATAAAGTGACAAACTTAAAGAATTATGACTGGACTGCAGCCTCCGTCAGATAGTTTTGGTTTTACATCAGCTCCATATGTGACCTCAGCACTCTGTGACTGTCACACAGGCCTCTCAGTGAAACCTTACTCTGGAAATACAAACCTTATTTTGTTATCCATCAGCGGTTTGCATCTTCCAGTTAGTTTACTGTCACGCTTTCCCATTCCCATGAGCTGTTGTTATTAATAATGTCACTATTTATCATGAGCTTTATTTAATTATTGTCCAGTAATAGTAGAAAAGCATAAGCAGGGACAGGGGTCACAGATTAGCCACAGCTAGAAATCCTATATGCAACACATCTGTTTCATGTTACTTTAACCTGTTACAATGGGTTTTTTTTGCATCAAATAAACTAATAAAAAAAAGAAAGAAAGTGTGTCTAAACTTTTGACTGGTACTGAAGGCTACATGATACATTTTTAAGAAATTAGTGAATTAGTTGTGGGCTGCAGTGTGTAATAAACTGCATTTGAATTGATTATAAAACAATATTAACTCCTTGACTTTTAAAATATACTAAAAAAAACCCATCATATTGTCATATGAAAACAAAAAATCTTGACTCATTGATACTTTCAGGGTTGAGTTTTACATCTGCAGCAGTCTGTCGACATGTTGTATGAACACAGAGAGAGTTCAGCAGCAGCAGCAGCAGCAGTGATTGTTCCAACAACGCCGAGCGACCTGCGAGCCGAGGGAAACTTGAGTATCCTGGAGCGCTGCCTAGAAACAGCTACAGAAGCTTGAACTCGGTGGGCGTAGAAATTCACCTCTTAGCCTCCTCTACAATGTTGTTGTGGTTTACCATGTTCTTGTTTTATCTTTTATTTAGTCAGGAAAGTCCCATTGAGACACAAGACCTCTTCTTCCAGGGAGTCTTGGTCAAAACAAGAGCAGAAGCAGTGTCACGTTAAAAAAAAAACACAACAACAACTTCACATGATAGAACACATTAATACATAAAAGCTGCACAATGGAAAGAGAAAAAGAAGAAGAAAAACATACAGGCCATACCATTGATATCCATCTCAAGTCAAGGTTATTTAAAACAGCAACATTTAAAAGACCTTTAAAGGTGTTCAAAGAAGGGAGTGCTTCTCACTTTAATGGTATTTAGCGGCTCATTCCAGGGCAAAGGTGCATAAAAGGACAAGTTTTGCCAAGCTCTGAGTGCACCTGGGGACATTTAAAAGAATCTGATTAGTCCCAGGATAAAAGGCTGCAGATCTAGGAGGGTAATTTGCCCAAAAATGTTGTATTCTTTCCTCCTGTGGTATAGAAAGCACCATAAAAATTCATATAAAATGCAGTGGTGAGTACGTTAGCCTGCACTTGTTATAAAATATAATGCAGCGTGATGTGCAGAATCCAGTTTTTTTTAATTAGGGATGAAGATGCATGCATGCTAATCACGTCTCTACTTAAAAAAACTGGATTCTGCAAAAAGAGAGAAGAAAAATCCCATAAAAAGAATGAAACCAACAACTAGTTCATTTCTGACTCTGTCTCTGTGGCTCTCAGCTCTAAGCTCCATCGGACTGAAGACTTAAATCTTTTAAAAATGCCTCACAAATATGTTAATGTGAACGTGTCTGCTGTTTTAATTAGAACTTTTATGTGAAGTATATATGAGATGCTGAGGCTCAACTGTGGCGGCTGCTGAGATAATCACGAGTTAAGACGACGAAGCAGAGGCTGACAGATGTGCCTGTACAGATTTTTTTTTGTTTGTTGTTTCTTTACTTTCAGCTAAACATTATTATGCTTTATAAAATGTCTTGTTTTTCTCTGTGTGGGCTGCATCGGCTGCTGCATGTGTGAGGAAGCCAGCTACCATGGAAACCACCTAAATACCTTTTCACCCCAACAAACCCCCGACCTTATCCACTCTGTTAGTAAAGGAAGGTGTAAGCTGAGCTGGAGGTCTGCCCGGTTTTGGTTTTTTAACATTCACTGGTAAACCACAGATAATGGTGCGACCAGGCAAATGGTGGCATTAACATTTCAGTGTGATATATCCCAATATGACAAATCACAAATATCCCTAATAGGGCTTTATAATGTGTACAGCGAAAAATGTCCTCTAGCTTTAGACCTTTGATTTGGAGAAGGAAAAACTCATGTGTTAGGGTTAGGGTTAGTTAGTAACACTCAGAAATGAGACTCCAACCTGTTTTTTAGTAACTGTAACGCTATAATCTGAAGTATAAAGTAATTCTCTTTACTCTATATTTTAAATACCATCAAAAAAATCCCATGAAAAGACCAAAACCAAACTGAAGATAATGGTGCGACCAGGCAATTGGTGGCATTAATGCTTCAGTGTGATTTAACCCAATATGACAAATCACAAATATCCCTAATGGGGCTTTATAATGTGTGCAGCATACAACATCACCCAAAAAAACCTCTTTAACAAGGAAAAATTGGAAGAAAAATCAGGGAGAGGTCCACTGTAAAGCCCAAAATATTCAACAAACACTCAGATTTGAGACTCCAACCTGTTTTGTAGTCATTGTAACGCTATAATCATAAGGATAAAGTAATTCTCTTTACTCTATATTTTAAATACCATCAAAAAATCCCATGAAAAGACCAAAACCAAAGTACAGATAATGTGCGACCAGGCAAGTGGTGGCATTAACGCTTCAGTGTGATATAACCCAATATGACCAATCACATTAATGGGGATTTATAATGTGTACAACATACAAAAAAACCTCTTTAACAGGGAAAAAATGGAGGAAAAATCAGGGAGAGGTCCACTGTAAAGCCCAAAATGTTCAACAAACACTCATGAGACTCCAACCTGTTTTGTAGTCACTGTAATGCTATAATCATAAGGATAAAGTAAAGATGTCCCATGAAAAGACCAAAACAAACAACGAGTTAATGACTTCTCTATCCCCTCTGCTGTGGCTCTCCACTCTAAGCTGAAGTCGTAAATCTTTTAAAAAATGCCTCACAAATATGTTAATGTGAACGTGTCTGCTGTTTTAACTGGAACTTTCATATGAAGTATATGAGATATTAAAGCCCAGCTGTGCGTGTTTGTTGTGATAATGTGATAATCGACTCAAAACTGTGCTGTGTCTGTGACAGATGTGCCTGCTCTTTCCTTTATTGTCTGCACTTTAAATTCTCTTCTCTCTCTTTTTCTTTCTTTTCTTGTTCAATGGAAAACTTAAAATCCAATAAATAAAGTATACAAAACAGCCAGACACTGTAGTTTTTAGAAAATGTTACTCGAAATAGGAATAGTGCCATTTGTCGGGGACTATTTTCAGTGGCGGATGAATCCACATTTGGTGCTCTAGTGAGTATTTCTGGCAGCTGTGTGGTGTGTGTGAGACTGAGTCAAAATAAACTAGAGTGTGTGTTCATGGTGATGAAGGAACATGTCACCCAGTGGCTCACTGATGTGTTTTTAATAGTTTTTGGACGACAACGGTGCACACAGGAATAAGATATGTCAGGCTATACAATCATAATGAGCGACCAGCAGGTTTGAGGCTCACAAGGCAGGAATGTGAGAAAGTATTGAGAGACAGATTTAACACATTGTTTATTTTGGTTTTCACTGACCATACAAAACATAGAGAAAGAATGATCACAGCCTTATTGTTACAGCTGATGTCTTTGCTAAATTGTTTTGTTATGGATACAGATGACTGACTGTGGTCTTTGCACACTTTAAACACATTTTTTATATTATATATCAAGACATTTTGCCGCTAACAGATGTGATTTTGAGTATTTTTCATAGCTACATATACAGGTTTACACAGAAATCATTAGATTATTTTTGAATGACACAAAACAATTATGAATCCTTTTTTTATTTATTCAGTTTTACAATTAATATTTACAGCAAAAAATGGTTGTCACACACACACAGTACAATGTTGAGCTAATTAAGAAACAGAATAATAGATAGAATAGAATATTCTACAAAAGAATATCTGCAATCCAACAAAAGTGAGTATAAGTCGTCCTGCCAACAGGATTACAAGAGCTTTAGTGTGTTTTTCTCAGAGAGCGAGAGATCCTGAACAGAGCTGCAAACTCTCTCTCCAATAATGTCTGAAATGATGTTAAAAATCTCGGTTCAGAAGTTACTTAAGGACATAAAATTAGGAATCTTTAACAAAAAATAAATAAATCACTTGTAAAGTTTGTGAGGCCACCAAATTATTGGAGAATATTGGCAAGAATTGATATTTAGATTTTTGTTTGGTGTATTTTATGTAATTCTGAGTAAAATTCAAAGTGCTTTATTGGCACGAACGTATTCAGATACAATATTATCAAACCACTGTATGAATAATGACAACAATTTACAATAAATTCATAACATTTCAGAGGGGAAAAAGAAAAGAAAATTGAGCCCGAGGTCACATCATCAAATGTCTTGTTTTGTCCAATTAAGATATTCAATTAACTATAATGTAAGTTTATGAAAAGCAAGAAAGTCTCAAAAAATGACAACCTAAACCTCCAAATATAATAATAATATATTCAAAAAAATCAGAAAAATAACAGTTCTATAAAAAAATCTAACTGCAACAGCAGATTTAACATGTTTAATATATATATGTATATCATTAATACTACTACTACTGTAATAATCATATTTTGTTACACTTTAGCTGAAGTTAGAATACACTGTAATCTATTTTGTATTGATTTATCATTGTGTATTCTAAAATTAAATCAACTATTAATTTTTCATTTTTGCTCAGTCAAAATAAATTTAACTTTATTGTTTTTATTATGCAAGATGACAACATTGAAACCTGTTTTGAGATCTAAAAACCTAGTTATCTAATTAGGTAAGTGTAGTTTCTATTCATGTCTGTCAATTTGTTTATTTTATTTAGCTTTTTGATTTTATTTAATTGAATATCACGAACCTACAGACATTCAGCATTGAAACTGAAATTTAAATTCTTGTGCAACACACAACTTATATGTCAAGTAAATAAGATATAAGAAATATTTAAAATAAAATAATATTAAACCCTAATAAGATCCTTACAACATAATCAAATAATATCCCAAACCCAAAAGTAAACAGTAATAACAATAAAAAACAAAACATAAATTATTTTTATTTATTCATTTCCCTTCTTTTTATTGATCACATGAATGAACATGAACAAAATCACATATAAGTAACGTTTTTGATGTAAAACTTACACTTAATATCAAACTTATAAGCTAAGATAATTATATGATTGATTTTTTATAAATAAAGCAGTCAGTCAATAAGTCAGCCATATTTCCAATTTAGAAACCTCGTGCTAATCTGAAAGAGCATAATTAGCACGATACATTAATATAATTCCTAAATCTTCAAAGAAAATGTTTATTCAATCATTGAAATGAATTTATTTAGCTCGTGTTTTTTTCTCCTTCTTCTTCTAGTCTGTTAATTACGTAACGGTAACGGTTGACGTACGTCACGCATGCGTCAGAGGTCGAAGTTGAGAGGTGACGGAGGAGGGCTCGTGGTTGGAAGGTTCGCGGGAAACGTCCGTCTCAAAACAAACCGGCTCTGATGGACACGCGAGCAGCTTCTCACCGGGTCATAAAGAGTTAATAAAACGTTAACGTCTTTTTTTATAACGTACGTTTGATAACTGAACAGTGAAGCGGTGAAACGGAACGAGCCGGTAACGTTAGCTAGCTACTTGACGGAGCTCAGGTTAGCGCTGATCGGTTAGCAGCTCACTTCGGGCTTCATTCGAGAGGTAACGGCTGTAACCGATAACCGTTAACGGTGAAGCTAACGGACAGCGGGGGGGATTGAAGACTCAGTGAGTGAAATGGCAGAGAGACCAGAAGACCTGAACCTTCCCAACGCGGTCATTACCCGCATCATCAAGGAGGCGGTGAGTGAGCGCCTCGTTTTAATCGTTTTTATATTGTCTGAACGATCAATAAACTAACTGTAGCTTTAAATAAACGTAACATTACTACTGAATTCACTACGTTACTTTCTACCGCTGGCAACGACGAGTAAATAGTTGATATTTGAGCTTAACATTTTGTATTACTTTTCAGTTAATTATTAATTAGTCTACTAGTGTTATTGTTGGAGCAAAAAGTTAACATGCAGAGGGAATGACACACACTTATTCAACTTTAAAGCTACTTCAGGAGACATTTTAGGGATAAATATGTGCTAAAGGTTAAAGGGCAGGTTCACAATATTTATCTAACGTTAATATCTCTCTCCCTCAAAGGACCTGTGTGTAGGATTTAGTGGCATCTAGCGGTGAGGTTGCAGATTGCAGCCAACTAAATTACCTACGGTGGCTGCGAAACTCACCAAAAAACTCATAAAGGCAATGTAGATATAAAGGGTTCATGATTCTTATTTTCAGATGATTATACACTAATTAAAACATACTTATGAATATTGTATTCCATTTATGCCGCTAAATTCTACACACTGCACCTTTAAAACAACAGTCAGGAGCCCAAATGAACATTAAACCTGTTTTTCTTGCTGCAATCATTCCTCCTGTTCATACTGACCACTATAAGATCCCTTTATAATGAACTTACAATGTATTTAAAAGTTTATCTGAAGCTAATATGAAGCTTCAGCGTCCAAATGAGTCAAATCAAGTAGATATCTTTCAACGTTACAGTCTTTTTAGTGCCAAAGTTCCTCTTTTTGTTTCTATACTTCCACCTGCAGCTCAACAGGGAAACACAAAGAGGAGAATTTGATGCTAAAAATGACTCTAAATGTGTCAGATATCCACTTGATATGACTAAACTCAGACTGCTCCACGCAGACTTTTAAATGACTGTGTGGACACACTGTGGATTGAAAGCACATTTGAAGGAGATCTTTTAATATTCAGGACGAACAGGAGGAACGATTACAGCAAAGAAAACCTCTTCCACTGTTCATATGGACACCTGACTGCTGTTTTAAGACACTTGAAACATTATGATTCTGTCATTTTTAAGAGAAAATACAAGTGCTTTAAGTATTTTCTTCTCAATGGACCCACTTTTTTTTTTAACCTTTTATATAAAAAGGGAAGCCTCATTTAGATCATTTTAATCTCTTAGGATACATAAGAAAGAACACAATATATATGCCACCAATACATGTATATAATATAAAATACAAGCTGAAGACTTCTATAATTGTATTTTGAGAAAAGGATCACTGTATATAATAATGTATCGTCCATAATCAAATATTATTTTCAGTAATTATCATCTTTTCCTCAATAAAAGAAGAATAAAAGCTCTTATAATAAAAGTGGTTTATAAGCAAAGCAAAGTTTTGAACAAAGATGTGAACACTTCGCTGTTCTTTTTCAGTAGTTTTTGAGTAAATAAACACTTTTTTTTTTTTTTTTCTCAGCCTGCTCGTGTCGTCTGATGTGTGAACGTAGCTTTGTGAGCTAACTCCTCCGCACCGTTTGTTTTCAACAGCTCCCGGATGGGGTGAACGTGTCAAAAGAAGCGAGGAGAGCCATATCCCAAGCTGCCAGCGTGTTTGTGTTGTATGCAACGTCCTGGTAAGAATTAAAATGAAACATCTAGAAAGTCTGACAGACACTGAAGTACTGATTCACAAAATCATGTTCGATTCAAGACGATAAAAAGGAGTTTAACATTTCCACTTTCCTTTATACCGCTGCTGTTAAAAAGACGTGTTGTTCTCCTCTTTTGTATTTTGTTTCAGCGCAAACAACTTTGCCATGAAAGCCAAAAGAAAAACTCTGAACGCAGGAGACGTCTTGGCTGCGATGGAGGAAATGGAGTTCGAGCGATTCCTGGAGCCTCTGAGAGAAGCTTTAGAAGGTCGGTTCATTGTTTAATGGATAGATTCGCCGTTTGAAAGTCTTTTAATGTCTGTCCTGAAACAATAATACTTAATATAATCATTCCTCCTGTTCATACTGGCCAGTAAAAAGATCCCTTCATAATGTGCTCTCAGTGTAAGTGATGCTCCTCTGCAGCTCAACAGCCAATCACAAAGTAATAGACGAGAATTTAATTCTGTTCAAAAACCTCTTTAAAGACTTTAGAAATAAAGAAGCAGCATCGTTGCAAAAGTATAATAAAGAAAAATGTAAGATCTGACTGTTATTTTTATTCTAATGTAACTCTGTTTAGCAGATGTCTCGTGTACCAGAACCAGCAAGACGAGACAAAAATGTCCGAGGTGACGTCATCAAACGTCTGCGTTTTCTGACCAACAGACCAAAACCTGAAGATGTTCAGTTTACTGTCGTATCAGACAAAGAAAAGCAGCTTATTCACAAAATTTAACAACATAAAACCACCAAATGTTTTATATTTTTACATTAAAAAATAACCTTAATTTACCTTAAATTAATAGCTGCTGATTAGTTTTCTTGTGATGATTATAATTGATTAATTTACTAATTGTTGCAGCTCTGGATGCGAGTAAACACTTTGATAAAGTAACCTCCAGGAACATACAGTTAAACACACAACCTGCAACCTCACAAAGTAATGTTTTATGATGAGCTGCAACTATTATTAATTGATTAGTTTTCAACTGTCCAGCTTTTTAAATATGAATATTTTCTGTTTGTCTTCAGTCTCTATGACGGTAAACTGAACGTTTTTGTGTTTTGAACTGTTTTATCGAGACAAAACGAGACATTTGATGACGTCATCTTGGATTTAGGGAAGCACTGATCGACATGTTTCACCATTTTCTGACATTTTATGAACCAAACAACTAATCGATTTAATCCAGACAACAATCAACAGATTAATCGATAATGAAAATAACAGTTAGTTGCAGCACCAGTTGAATGAAGTTAATGTTCTCAGCTTATATCCAGTAATCAGTTTCTTACACTTTTTCTCTTGAATTCTTTTATTTTTGGAAACTCTAAACTCTTGAAACGTCTCACTACAACCCCGAGCAAACTACTGCCTTCCCTAGTTACGGTTGCTAAGCTCTGACTGAAGGAGCAAATGATCAAAAACAGACAGTAATGTGAAATATAACGACTCTATTAAGTTTCCTAATGATGCATTTTTTTCCCCCTCTTGTTAACGGTGGGCGTTCGTGTTCCTCTTACAGTGTACAAGAAGGGCCAGAAGGGAAAGAAGGAGGTGTCGGAGCAGAAGCGCAAAGACAAAGAGAAGAAGACCGACTCCGAGAACGACAAGAGCAGAGAGGAGGAAGAGGAGGAAGAGGAGCGCATGGAGGAGGAGCCCGAAGCGGAGAACGAAGCGGAGGAGGAGGAGGTGGAGAACTGAGATGCACTCCTGATGACACCTCCTCTGACGTTGTCACCGTCTCTGGACCAGAAGTGTTTTTTTTTTTTTTTTAAGAGTCCGAGCAGAAAAAGCTGTGATGTGTCAGAGGAGGTCAGGGTACGTTTGTTTTTGTTTTTTTTCTAGAGTCCAGTTTTTTTATTTCTGTCTTCCAACCAGACGCCCCAAAAGCACAAATGAAAACCATGACGCCAAGACTACATCCCGATCTTTTTGTCTCGGTCCGTTTTGTATTCTCATCATTTTTATAAACATCTGCATCACCGTTATTTTTGATACAACACTTGTTGTTTTGTTTTCTTCTCTAACTGGATTTCTTGACAGTAAACAATATAAATATATATTCTGTGTAGAAATCGTGACACTGAGCGCTGACAGTGACTGATTCTGGCTCTTAACCTGTCCTCAATGAACCCAAAAAAAAAAACAAAAAAACACTTGCTGGTAAATAACAGGAGCGCCGTCACCATATCTCTCAGCCTCTTACTTTGAAAAACATGTTTTTCTACAAAACCCTCTTTTCATTTGAACAAAAAGAAGCCAAAATCCTTAACACACACAGCCGTAGAAGAACCTTGACTGAACAAAAAACATCTAAAATTGGCAATATTTTGAAGAATTTGAGACATTTGATGCACCGCATTTGACTTTAAGGTGTTTTTCTTTGTGTGGGGGGGGGGTTTTGTTCTATGCACTGACACACAACATGTTTAACAAAATAAAAGAAACATGTGTTGGAATAAAGGCTGCATTTATCAGAAGAGATAAAAAAAAACAGTAGAGCTTTGTTTCTAAGAGGCAGTGTTGGACTTCATTACTTCATATCCAGTTTAAAAAAAAAACTAGTCGGCTCTTTTGTTCGTTATCTGCTGAGTTTTTGAACCATTTATACTTTTGTAGAGTTGTATATGACTGGCTGAGATTTCCAATAAATATTTTGTATAAAAAGCACAAATTGTATTGATTCATAACTGGCAGCGTGTATGAACACACACACACACACACACACACACACACACAACTAATTAAGAGCTAAATTAAGTAAAAAAATGTCTCTTATTTAAAAGAAGATCAGCAGGTTTTAATTATTCAGTGAATAAACAGGATGTAACCTTTCCAGACTTCATGTAATATTACAAACAGATGCTTTAATAACAGAAGAGTTTCTAGTTAATTACATTTATTTATCAGAGACAGTTTACAAAAGAAAAAAAACAGGAGAAAAGATTTAAATACGAAGCTTCACTTGTCTTTAATTCAAACTCAAAATGAGCAAATGAAGCTTTGTTCTTCACGTCTTGAAGCTGATATTAAAATACAGTAAAGAGCTTCAATGATTAGTCGATTGATTAAAATCTTTGATGCTTTATAAAACTGAATATCTGAGTTTTTATCTGTGAAAATAATCGTTAGTAGCAGCTGATAAATGTAAAACTCGCTGATGTAATTGAGATGATAAACGATCACATTGAGCTTCTGTCGTTACTAAACGACACTGATGAAGGTAACGTGTGACAGAAGCTTTAATTAAGAGACAGTTTGACTCGTCATAGCAGGAAAAGCTCAGGTGTTAATTAACGCATTAATCACGGCTGCAGTGAACGAACGTCGTCATGAATGATGTTCTTTATTATGCATTATTTTTATGAGTCAGATATAAAACAAATCTGACGGATTAACAGCAGTAGTTTTGATTTATTTACTATAATGTAGTTCTGTTTTACATTTCAGGTGTTTTAGGAAGGATGGGTCAAAGGACGGACGTGTTGCACTGATTAATTATTTTTATTGTTAATTACTCCACTGATTATTTTGATGAATTGTTTTGTCTATAAAATTGAGAAAACACCTTGACAATCTCTCAGAGCTCACAGTGAAGTCTTTAATATGCTTATTTTGTCTGAACAACACAAACTAAAGATTTTTAATTTACCGTTAAAGAAAAAAAAATATCTTTGAGAATATTTTGTTCTTTTCACTAATTGTTGCTGCTCAACACAAACAGGAAATACTTCAAGTTGAACTAAATTACAGCAGTTGAGTAAATAGATTTTCAACAAATGACCAGCAGTGACTTTAAACATTAGTGCACGTTAAGGAAACTATTTATAGACTCTGCTGTTTAGAACAACCAGGTTACGTCGATGCTGCACACCTGTGTTTATATATTATGGGATGTCTGAGCATTTAATGAGATTGTGACACAGCTGATCAGCTAACAGTGCTCAGCCTGAGGTCATACTTTCATTTATGATTTCTTAAAAACGTTAAAAAAGTTCTACAAACAGCTACTTCAGACGTCAATAAACGCAGAGACGATACAAAACCAGAACTTCAGTTCAGCTGCTCGTCCTTTGTTTTAGTGCGTTTAGAGTTTCTACTGAATAAACCAACAGGATTAAGAAAAAAAAAAGAAAAAAAAAAAGAAGAAAACCACCACAAGATATTCAGATTTTTCAGCATTTTATTTGCGTTCTCATTTAGTCAGATGGGCACTCGACTTTGCCGCTGTTGATGTCATCGATGACATCGTGGGGATGACGACCGTCGATGGTGCAGCCGACGGACTGAGCGGTTCCCAGGATCTCCTTGATGGTTCCTGAAGGGAAATAAAATAAATAAAAGGCTGTTATTATCTACCACAAAACAAACATTTTTATGGGCTCATTTGTTTGTTTTCTTTGGGGAAACGTGAATATTTCAGGCTTATTTGTTCCAGACTTTTCGGCACAGAGTTGTCCATTAGTTTGGGCAGCTCTGTTTCCTAAAGCCGGGTCAATCTGAGCCTCCACTGGATTATACTCAGTCACTCGGACAGACAGGCATAGTGGCGGGAGGCTGAACGGTTAATACACAGACAAAAGAAAACACTGGGTGGTAGGGAGGAGGCTTACCGGCGAGCTCCCTGGCGATGGAGCGAGGCCTCATGATGCGGGCGATTCCCACAATCTCGTCGAAGGTCACGCTTCCACTGTGCTTGACTGGAGAATAAATTAAATACAGTCACTATTTTATCTCATTTCTTCGTTTATTAAAAACAGGAGTTTAAAATACTGATTCTGGTTCAAGAACACCAAAAGTCACTTACTGTTCTTGACCTTCTTCCTGTCACGAGGAGGCTCCTTCAGAGCCTTGATGATCAGAGCAGACGCAGAGGGAACAACCTCAACCTGAAAGGAAACCAAGAGCGTCACATGAAGGCTTTTAATTATGATTTTAAAAACAATCCAAACTATTTTAATTAGTTGTTTAACCTGCCAATCTTCCAGCAATCATTTAGTCTATGAAATGTTTAGTTATTGGGGGAAGAAAAAATGTTCCAGTGATGTCTCCAGTTATTTTTTTTCCTTCTGATTAACAGCCTAAAATGTTAAATCAATTAACTCAAATGAGAAGTGAAGACAGCAGACTGCCATATTTGAGAAGCTGGGATCAAACATTTAGTATTTATGTTTGAAAAACAGCTGAAACTGTTGATCAGTTATCAAAACAGTTGCCATTAAAGTTTCTGTCCAACTCTAGTAATTAAAAATCGATGTCCATCATCCTGACAGATGTTCACGTTGCAGACGTTTCATCCCTGATGTGGAGGCGGATGTTCGGTACGTACCGTTGCCTGTCTGTTCTGGATGGTCAGCTTCACAGTGATCCTCAGGCCCTTCCAGTCACCGGTGGCCTTGGCAATGTCGTCACCAACTTTCTTGGGAGACTGACGAGAAAAAAAAAAAACAAAAGTGATGAGTTTACAAATCAGCTGTTACAGAAAACCGATCCCTTAAAACAAGACTGAACTCAGACCAAAGCTAAGAACTATAACTTACAATATTAAAACCATAAATATCGTTCTTCATTATGTTTTCTAGTAGCTCAGCAGGATGAAGACGCTTCAGGGTTTGTTCCAGACTTTTCGGCACAGAGTTGTCCATTAGTTTGGGCAGCTCTGTTTCCTAAAGCCGGGTCAATCTGAGCCTCCACTGGATTATACTCAGTCACTCGGACAGACAGGCATAGTGGCGGGAGGCTGCTCCGACTACACAGAGAGCAAAAATAAATACATCCGAACACTCACCAGACCCAGAGGTCCGATTTTGGGGGCCAGGGCTGAGGTGGCTCCAACTTCTCCTCCTGTGCACCTCATGTACACTGCAAGACAAGAACGGAAGACGTCAGCTTCATGTGATAGAAGTTTCTTGCTCTCTGCTCTATTAAATGATTGTCGGAAACATAGTGCCTGCAGATTGATTTAACGTTTCATGTTACACCATTTTAAAACAATCCTGGTCTCGAGCAGAATTCACTGAGACGCTTATTTGTACTTCTAGACGGGTGATACATGCTTCATAACATCTACTTGCACTAAAGAAAAGCAGTAAATCTCGCCATTTGAAGAGATGAACGCAGAATATTAATTTCAGTGCCAATTAAACATTTTCTGCATTATTTCTCGTTTTAAACGCTACTTAGGGGAATCACGGTTCAAAAGCATCCTACTTATAGTTTAACGTTTAGAGAAGAAACAGGAATTAAAGATTTTACAAAATCCTCATCAACAAGCCTGTTATAACTTACGAATAGCTGAACAACCCATCAATAAATAGGTCAAATCAAAAAGGGGGTCATGCATGTAATAAATCAATAAACACAAATTAAACTATGTGACATTATTGGAAACTTTTAGAATTTAAATCTTAATTAAAAATCCCGTAGCCCTTTGCAGGCAGTTTAATTCCTCGACAATAGCATCAGAAACATTTTCCATTTAAGTTAACTTACCTTATGTAAGGAACTATAATCGCACTGCAGCATGTAGTAACGTTACAACTACTATTAGACCATTTACTCTACATTGGTGCTGTAGGCTGCACTAGAGGTTTCACACTGAAAGCACATTTGAATGGGATCTTTTACTAGCTAATATTAACAGGAGTAATAACTACAGCAAGGGAAACCTCTCCGTTCATATGGACACCCGACAGTTTTAAGAAACCCTTGAAAATTAAACTTTTTGAACTAGAGATGGAAACGTCAGATTTCAGGTTCCGTCAACACCCCTCATGCTAAGTTAGCAGCTAGCTGGATTAGCCCACGTGGAATCGACCGTATTTCGCTCCAGACACCAGATTTCTCATTACACCACCACAAAAATATCAAATTTCACATGCGAGAGACAAAACATTGCAATCCAAAGACATGATTTAAGATATTTAAGCTCTCTTCTTCGCGTTTCGTGCCCCTTCTTTTAGTTACCGTTTTCTCTCCGGCACGAACGACTCCATCTTGGATGTGAACAAGCTTCTTCAAGCTTTTATTACCCACTTGACAGTGAAAACATACCAACTTTAATCTCGTTGGGGTCGAATTTGGGAGGCATGTTGCTGCTGTGTAGGTTGAGCTCAGTTCAGCTTGGTTGGTGAGGGTGTCGGATGAACCCGGGCTCGGGACGACCGATTACTGTTGCACCTTCACCGCTAAGGGAGAAAGAAAGGCCGAGCAACGGTTGCGGAGGAATATATATTCGAGCGAAGTATCGCGAGAGGTTTTGAGTCAGCTCTCGTGACGTAGCCTTTCTCTTCTTCCTCGTCTTTTTTTTTTTTAATAATTTAATTTAATTTGATAATAATAATAATAATAATAATAATAATAATAATAATAATAATAATAATTGATTTTATTTAGATAGATTTTTTGCAGTGGCAGTTACAGTTAGAGAACCTACTTTGATAATGTGGAGCACTGGCAATAGCATGTATCACTTATTTTTTCCCATACAGATTTAACTTACACCATTGATATGGCATATGTAATTGATCTAAATTTGGCATTGTGATCATTTGGAATTATAAAACTCAAATGAGGTATTTAGTTTGTTTCAGCAGGCGGCTGTAGAGAGTCCAGAAGAGACTGATGTTGGGGCCACCGTTGACTCACAATACAGTCCTCAACTTCCCAGTAAGGTCACCATAATTTGGTTTCCCCCCTCAATCTTGAATTTCTTGAGTGCTGGTCCTGAAGACAACAGTCTAAACATAACTTTAATGAACTATGTTAACATACAGCTATTATTTTTTTAAGTATATGAATGATATATTGCTTACAGACTGACACACTTTGCCACACACTAGGATGACAATGGATCCACTAAAGCAGCAATCAACCAACCAGCTGACGGTACCGGAAAGCCACCTGTCTAAAGATCTCATTGTGTCTGTGTGGAAAGCTGACTTAACAGAATTCAAGGTTATCAATGTTGTATCCCATACAGATGAAAAACATAGCTGACTGAGCAGAATATGTTCGTCTTGTGGATGGTTGTGAAAAAGACAGAGAGTCCAAATATTAAAAATACATAAATAAAAAATAAATAAACAAATAACAAAACTGATGTAGAGCCTGATGTGTCATGTTTTGAGGACAACTCTGAGAATTGTCTCTGCTTCATATTTATTCTTTTGTCATTTTCTTGCCTTATAAATAACAAAATGAAGTTATTCATGTGTAATTTCTAAAACTCATGGCATGGCATGAGGAAGACGTCCCAAACAGTGATGGCGGTTCTTCACCCACCTCTGAAAAGGTGCGTCACTTTATAATATTTTACAGCACCGAAAAAACTGATATGACAGCATACATGTGGCGTCTCTGTCACTGGGGGTGAACGTAATGCATGTAAGTAAGTAAGTAAAGCTTTATTTATATAACACAGGTTACAAAGTGCTTTACATTGGATAAATAGGAAAATAGGATACAAAAACCATGAGCGACACATTCAAGAATGCATACAGTCATCACCCAGAGCACACACAATTTATCAAATGTTATGAGAAAGTCATTTTTTTATTGTTTATTTTTTACTCTAAACAAGTGAAAAATCATGTCAGTAACTTTTTAATATATTGAATTTTGACACGTCCATTGTAGTGGACACCATGCATCAACGGAGTAAAAAGTGACTTATGGAAATCAATATAAGCAATATATATGTTTATATATATATTATTTTATTACTAAGAGAACATGGTATGAATACACATAGGAACATTAGATGAAAACAACAATAGAGAGGATATTTGAAAAACAAGACCTCGGCCCAGTAGACAGAATGAAGACAGATGTATTTTCAGTCACAGAAAAAAATGTAGATGAAAAATATTATTAAAAACTTGATAAAACTTTTTCAAACATCTTATTTGGACTAAAAATATACTTTTTTACCTGTTTTTTTCTCTGAGTATAAAAGTATTTAACAGACATTCCTGAGCTACTTGGTGCCTTTCCTCCACACTCTGCCATTTTGAATTTACGGTTCAATATCTCAAAACCACAGAGAGTCAAAAATGATATTCAGATGGAGACGTAGACACTTGAACACTTTGGGGTTTCAACACCTGGTAGTTGGGACATGGTGCTACAACTTAAACGGTTCAAGATGACTTGCAAATATCTGTCCACTGCAGTGGACACCATGCATGAAAGGGTTTTAAAAAAGGAGGTTTTTATGTGTTTTTTTGAAGATTCAGCTGATTTGATGGAAGTGGAGATTGTTCCAGTCACCTTTGGTTTTTAGTTTGGCACGTGGCCAACAGGTTTTAGTTGGAAGACCTAAGTGACTGTATGGTGGTATATGGGCTTAGTACCTGGGATATATATACAGATATATATAAGGCCTGATAAGTGATTAACAGAATCTTGAAATCAATCCTGAGCTTCACTGGCAGCCAACGCAGTGAGACTAAAACAGGAGTGATGTGAGATCTGCGGCCAGCTGAAGAAGTGACAGGTCAGCTTGGCCAAGTGAAAAGGGAGTAACACAGTAGTGGAGACGATAAAATGAAAAATGAAGGCATGAATGATTTGCTCTAAGTCAGAGGCTGACAGTAAATGGTCTGATTTTTGCAATGTTCCCGAGTTGGAAAAAAAAACAGGACTGAACCATTTTATTGATATGTTGTTCAAATTTCAATTTACTTTTAAGATTCCTGGCGTTAGTTTTGATATAGTGGGTAAGTGGGCCAATATGCTGAATGATGCCTTCAGCTGTATTTTCGGGGCCAAAACGAGGAGCTCAGTTTTGTCAGAATTTAACTGAAGAAAGAAGTTGGATAATGAAGTTTGGCCTCAAACAGAAAAGGTCATGAAGTTGACGTCGCTTCCTCCTCTGAGCAGCATGAAGGTGCTCTCAAAACTTTCATGGTTATAAATAATTCAAGACCTCAAAGTAATGGGATTGATTTGTTTTTTTATTATGATTACATTCATCAAATATCAATCCACTGTTTAGATTTGGTCATACGTCTCGTGCAAGTTTGGCATTTTGGCCACAGGGTGGAGTAAGAGGAGAAGTCATGAGGTCACCCAAAATGAAACGAGTTAATTGTGTGGGCTGGATGAATGTGTTCACTAAATGTCACATTAATTTAATCAGGCCGGTTCTCAAATTAGATTATTTCATTTATGGATGGTGTTGGAGAAAAGCTGATGGTGACAATTAAACCATTAAGTGTTTCATTTCCTGAGAATCAGCTGAGTAATCTGGCTGTTACATTTTCAGATACGCTGTGTTACAATAGAAGTGTTTCTCCTGGAGGTGGCGCTATTTAAAAGTTAATATGGCCACCGCAGTCGAGAGGTGTCTTCCTGTACGGACCATGAATGCACTCACCAGTGTCATTGCAATCAAGTACATTACATTTTGCTGTGCTGTACATTAACTGTTTGTTAAAAATACACAATAACTTCAGTAAAAGTAACAATAAAACAATGTAAAATGCTCCTTTACAATAAAAGTCCAGCATGGAAAATCCTGATTAAATGAAAGTACATCAGTATTCTGAGCTTGATGTAGTTAAAGTGTTGCAGTAAAAGTAGTGGTTTGGTCCCTCTGACTGATATATTATTATATATGACATCATTAGATTATTAATACTGAAGCATCAGTGTTAGAGCAGCATGTTACTGTTGTAGCTGCTGGAGGTGGAGCTAGTTTACACTACTTTATATACAGTTAGCTAGTTTAGTCCACTGGTTCCCAACCTAGGGGTCGGGGCCCCTCCAAAGGGTCAGCAGATAAATCTGAGGGGTCGTGAGATGATTAATGGGAGAGGAAAGAAGAAAAAACAAAGTTCTGATACACAAATCTGTTTTCAGTCATTGAACCTTTTCTTTAATCTTTGATTTATTTGGTGAAATATTGGATCATTTGAACATTTATTGAAATGAAAGCATGTGAGAAGTTTAGAGGGAAAAATCACTATTTGGTGGAGCTGTTAACAACTCATAGACATGTGAAATGTGACCCCGACTACACACTGCTTTTTGTAAGACGTCAAAAGACAAAAAGGTTGGAAACCACTGGTTTCATCTTTAACAGTGTGTTGTATTTTAAAAGCTTGTTATATTATCCATTGTGTCGAATCTTCATCTGAAAAGTAACTAAAGCTGTTAAATAAATGTAGTGGAGTAGAAAGTATGAAGTAGCATCACATGGAAATACTCAAGTAAAGTACACGAACCTCAAAACTGTACTCTAGTAAATGTACTTAGTTACTTTCTACCACTGTAATTAACAACCTCGCCTCTTCACTCATAGCTGGAAAACCCAGAGTTGACTGGGCTGGTTGATACTAGCTTTGTGATACTGGTTATACTGGTTATAGAGGACGGCCAGTGTTAAGAGAACCAGACACCGTGAAAATATTTAAGTTAATTTAAAATACATTTTAATGTCAAGCAGCAAAATAAAAAAGCAACAAAGTCCCTACTGAGTTCTTAATGTTACTTGATTATTAATCTGTACCCCTTTATTTATTGAATTATGTATTTTGTTTTTATTCAATGTAAAAAGCTTCTTCTCCTTTACCAAATGTGTTTTTTATTTTAGTAACTGAATTCTCGGACACTTCCTTTCCTCTTTTTTGTTCCTCATACTTGTTCATATGTTACTGTTGTTTTTTTAAAAATTTAATTTCACTGTTTTCAATAGAGAAAAAATATTTTAATCTTTACTGATTTACACAAGTCTCATAATTCTCAGACTTATGAAAACTCTCCACCTATTTTCAGTACTTTTATAATTAGTTTCGACTGAAGTCTACGAATTTAAAACCTGCAGAGCTGCTGAAATGTAATTTACAAACTAATAAACCCTGAATGTACTAACCTTTAATTCAAATTGAAGACTGATTTATGATAATTTATATTTTTAAACTTTATTTATTGTGTTATTTATACCATGTTCATTATTTTTAATAGTTTTATTGTGTTTATTTTTCTCTTACGCCCAGATTTTTAATACCATGGTCGACTTGCTTTGTTCGTTAATTTATTGTTCAATAAAGCATTAAAAAGTAATATTTGAATCTAACATAGACTGAGATAAAAAAACAACAACTGGCTTCTATGTTATAAATACCTTTTCTAATAAGGTCAAGCTCTGTTTTCACTCTCCACCAACTCCTGAGGGAAATATCTGGCTCTTTAGCTGCTAAATGCTCCACTATGTTCACCAGCTAGTCTACAGCTAACCGTGTCTGAGCAGGTAATGCACGGTGGCTGATTTAGATAACAGATAGATAGATAACAGCTTCCTGCTGCTGCTGGAAACGAGATGGAGTCGATCACTCAGTGTGAAACAAAACAATAAAGCCTGGGGGTCGTAAATAATACAAAAATATATCACAGGAAGACACTAAAATGTTCAGTAGAGCTGATAATTCCCTGCAGGTTAAACACTACACACGACTCCCCTTTTCACATTACACGTAAAAATTTGACTCATTACTTTTATCAATATATGAATCAGTGCAGCTTTAAAGTTCCCCTCCAGACATTTGAAGATATATATAAATAAATATATTCAGCTTTGAATAATAAATGGTGTCTGATGTGTTTAAAAAGTTTAATTACCTCGATAAAATCCTTAAAGATCCCCTCCAGACATGTTTGAAGACATTTAACAAAACTCTGCTTTGACTAATAATAATTTGTGTCTGATACGGTTTTACCTCATAAAATATTAATTCCTTAATAATCCTTAAAATTGCCTTAGGTCGGGCCGATGGCGGAGGCCACACAGGCGGTTGCCTTGGGCACCAAATAAGTGGGCAGTGTGTTTTTTGGAAATACATAATCTACAAGCTCTCTTTTCTTAATGTTTTTTCTGCGTTTTGCCTCGTTAACTTGCAGGATTTTCATCTGATTTGATTTTCCAAACCCTTAATGTTCAGTCAGTTTTTGCGCAACAGCCTCCAAACTTCATCTATTGTCATGAATGATCCCTCGACCCCTGCTCGCCTTTTTCTCTGGAGGACTGGGGCGACTTTGTCCGGGTTGTAGGAACCATTGTGGCGATTGCTTCTAGTCTAAATTGATATCTGAAGTTCTCGGACTGGAGTTTGCACTTTTTTGGAGGCTCTGATCTAAACCTTTTGGGGATTCAGTTTAAAACCTCGCCTATAGGGCACCAACGTTGGAATTGTACATTTCTGTAAACCACAGAAATGCTGAACATCTACGTTTCAACATGTGAAAAACGTATCGTATTAACATTTCTAGTGACAAACTTCACATCAGATCGATATGAGCTGACTTTCCTATCAGGAGAAGGAGCGGTCGGTATGGTTAGGACGTTTCTTGGCAGCAAGTTGGAAGTCGGCACGGTTCGAGACCACCTTGAAACCAACGCCTATTTCCTGTTTCAACTGACAAAAGTGGGTGTTTTTAGGTAGACATCAGGACATTTCCAGCTGTTTTTCTGGCGAGACAACGGCCGTTTTTATTTTATTTTTTATTTTAACCCAAACCTGATCTTTCTCTAACCCTAACCAAGTGGTCTTTGTGCCTAAACCTAACCAGACTTGAACCACAACGTTGTGACGTCATAAAACATTATTTAATGGTTAGAAACGTTAATATACTACATTTGTAGAAATGTTGATATGCTACGTATTTCATGTGTTGTAACATATATATCCAACGTTTCTGTGGTTTGCACGTTCAATGCCAACGTTTTCTTCTGGTGACTGGGTTGACATAGCAACATGGTCAGAGCCGGCCCTGAATGGCATCTTCTCCTTCTCCCTCTTTTGCAAATCTAAAATCTGTTAATATGCAAATATGTTTTATTTCAGAAGTAAAGTCCATCCTCAGGGTTTGCGCACTGGAGGCTTCAAGTCTGCACAAATTGAGAGATTTGATTAAGTGATAAAATAATAATAATAGAATGAGATTTCCTGAATAAATAAAGCTCAATTTTAAGCTCAGATTTCAGATGAGCGCAGAGAAACTTTCCACCTTCGGCAGACAGAATGTGAAAAACAGCCTTCGAGTGTCAAACTCACCGCACATGAATCATTCTGCACGGCGAAGCTCAAACATCAAAGTGAAGGAACGGGAAGATGAAGATGAAGAAGAATAGATTCTTGACTGGAGGGGAGGAGGACATTAAAATTACATCTTCTCCTTCTCCCCTCATTGGAAAACCCATGAATATGCAGATGTTTAAGTTTGACCGTAGGACACGAGACGTCTCCTCCCTCGCTGTGACGTTCGTTCTCAGCGTTTGTGTGCACTTTTTGTTTTAAAGGTGAATACTGGAACCGCGATTGGCTCCGAACTAGTTGTGATGTCACAGATCCTGCTCGTACTGTCGCTACACGGTGAGGCTTTTCCTCTTTCAGCAGATGAACATGAAAACAAACTCTGCACTAAAGCTGGTTACTGCTCTGTTCTGCTATGACGGGTTTTTTTTGCTTTTAATGGGTTTTTGAGATGCTGAGAGTTTCGCCGGTGCAGCGGAAAGTTATTTTCTGAGAGCTGGTTCCTGCACTCAAGAGGAGGCCAAAGTGCTGCATGTGGGTGCTGAGTGGATGAACATCCTCTGTAGCATAATGGAGCCTGTAGCTGCAGGTGTTTTCTGTGTTTCTAGTGTATGTTGTTGTCAGGTGAATCATCATGACTGTTGTGTTGCATGTAGAAACTGTGTTTTCCCTGTTTTTTTTGATTCCTGAAGGACTTTTTTCTCTTTTTTTTTTTGACTCAGAGCTGCTCTACAGGAATAGAAACAGAACACAGTAAGTGGGTGAGAAGCAGAGATCATCACTGTTGTGCTGTTTAATATGCATCATGAAAATCTGCGAGGATTGTCAGAGATTCACAACTCATATTATGAAAAAAGGACGGCCTGCTGTTTGTTTTCATAAACACTTAAAGGAAATATCACATTTAAATAATCCTGGCTTTCATGGTGAGATGGTTTTTTCAGCTTGAATAATAATTATTATTTGTGTAGAACTTTTTAAAACATCAAATGTGCTTCACGGGATTAAAAACAGTAAGACTAAAACAATGAGGGAATTACAATAAGGATAAAAATCAATACAGAGATAAAATATGATTAAAACAGCAAATGGAAGGAAACAAATATTTGAACAACAGCGGGACTTAGTTTAAAAAAACAGATTAAAACAAGTACATTTAATGCTTGTTTTTACTTTAAATGTCTTTGTAAAGCTGAATATGTTTTTCTCTGCTGTCGTCTGAGCCGCTGAAAAGCTGAATCGATGGTAAATGGGATGCATTTATATAACACTTTTCCAGTCTTTTGACCACTCAAAGTGTTTTTTCACTACATGTCAACGTTCACACACACACACATTCACACACACACACACACACACACACATTCACACACATTCATATGCTGATGGCAGAAGCTGCCATGCGAGGTGCCAACCTGCTCATCAGGGTCTATTTTGATGCTCTTTCACACACACTCACACACTCGGCCTGGTCGCCAGAATAAAACGTTGGAATTCAACATGTGAAAAACGTATCATCTCAACATTTCTAGTGACAAAGTTCACATGTGATCGATATGAGCTGACTTTCCTGTTAGGAGGACGAGGGGTCGGTATGGTTAGGAAGTTTCTTGGCAGCAAGTTGGAGGTCGGCACGGTTCAAGACCACCTCGAAACCAACGCCTATTTCCTGTTTCAACTGACAAAATCGGGTGTTTTTAGGAAGACATCAGGACCCTAACCCTTTCCCCCTCCTCTATTCTAACCCCAACCCCTACCTCCCGTTACCCTCCCTTCTTCTGCCCTAACCCTAACCTCTCTCCCTCCCCTATCCTAACCTTAACTGCCACCTAGCTAACCCTAACCATACCCCCACTCTCCTCCCTCCCTACCATCCCACTACACATACTTCCCCCTCACTCCTTAAGCACTACCCAGTGACCCACCCCCTCCTGTACCCTTACCTTTCCTTCCAACTCGTCCACACAGCTTCGGTGCCCCGGTGGAGCTGCCGGCTCTTGTGCCCTTCGGTCCCGGCGTCCGACTCCTCCATGCATGGAGAATTTCACACCAACTTGCGATGGAGGAGAGTCACCTGCTGCTGATGGCCAGCTGGGGTACTCGGGGCATCCCCTTACCTCGAAGTCACAACAACACAACCTAAAAGTGGGATGCTCTGTTATGTCCAGGGGTCAGCGGCATGGGGATTCAAACCCATCCACCCTGCATGGGGAAGGGCGACGCTTCCAGGTGAGCTAACCAGCCATTGGTGATGACCAGATAGCTACCACTCCTTCCAACTTACAATCCATCCGTGAGCCAGTGCCAGAAAATCTCCCCCAGAACCCTGAACCCCAAGCCCAACCCCAAGCCCAACCCCAAGCCCTAACCTAACCTAACCCTAATCCCAAACCCAAACCTAACCCCAAACCTAACCCTAACCCTAATCCCAAGATCAACCCCAACCCATTTTCTGGCGAGAAAACCAAGTATTTTTAGAGAGACATTTGCCATTTTTATTTTATATTTTATTTTAACCCAAGGCCGATCGTTCCCTAACCCTAACCAAGTGGTCTTTGTGCCTAAACCTGACCACACCTTAACCACAATGCTGTCACACCATGAAATGTGAACACACTACGTTTGTAGAGATGTTGATATAATACGTATATATATTCAATGCCAACCTTTTCTTCTGGTGACCGGGTTGACACACCACTGTCGCATCCATCGGGTGCAACTTGAGGTTCGGTATCTCGCCTCAGGACACTTCGACATGCGGACCGGAGGAGCCGGGAATCAAACCACCGACCTTCTGATTAGTGGATGACCCGCTCTGCCTCGCCTCGGGCACCAACATGGTCAGAGCTTGGCCCTGAACGGCATCTCCTCCTTCTGTTAATATGCAAATATGTTTTATTTCAGAAGTCCATTCTCAGTGTTTGTGCACTGGAGGCTTCAGCTGAGCCGCAGACGCCCCATTAAGTGATATCAGTAATATTAAATTCTTATTTCCGTTTACTATTCTCAGAAATGTTGTATCTCTTATTTATTTTGTCCTACACTTAACAATGTTTTCCAACTTTCACATCATCACATCACTTTTATATTAAGTATTATATTATTATATGTTTTATTAAATGTTATTGTTGTCTCAAATTTTACTTCTGCTTTTATTTCATGTATTTTTATCTGAACATCCATTGACTTTTGCACTTTTATCTCTTTCATATTATAGCTTTGTTCTTTTACTGGCATTTTATCTGCTTTACATGACCTTATTGATTTTATTTCGCATCTTATTTGTTTATGCATGAACTCATTTCTTTTAGTTTGCACTCACACTTTCATCCGTTTTTATGTATCGGCTCAGTGCTGCTTGATTTATGTGACGTTTCTGTTTTCGGATATGTCATGATTCCATATGTCATCGTAAATCTGGACAACACTGTGTTTATGCTTGAAAAGTGCCATAGAAATAATATTATTATTGTTTTTAATCTGGAAAACATTATGTATATGCTGGAAAAGTGCCATATAAATAATATTATTATTATTATTTTCATCTAGATGTCTTTATGTTTTTGTTTTCCTTTGTAAAAGTGCAATATGTGCAATGACAACAATGGTGAGGATGATGATGAAATAGCCAAGAGAGAAGAAAAAAAGGGGAGAAATATATATATATATTTTATTATAAGCTGTAGCTGAATGTTTTTATGTCAAACAGCGGTAAGAAGTCGGATCAGGGACAGAGGGAACAGATGCTGGACTCACTCTCTGGTGGTTTTTAGTGCGTTTCTGTGTTTGAACGACCTGGTTTGTAACATGTGAACTAGTTCAGTACAGTAATGTCATGTTACACCAGCGTGAGACATGAAGGAGTCCAGTTTCGTTCCTGATGCAATTACATTTCTCTTCTCTTGTTTTTCTGTTTGTGTGTGTGTGTGTGTGTGTGAGTACAGCCATAACACAGTGTGGAGAGGGTACGGCAGCTGCTATTTCTGCATAAACAAACTGAGCCTGAAGCAGAACCTGCGAGCCAATGTTGACATAACACACACACACACACACACACACACACACACACACACACACACACACACACACAGAGTTCGACAGCTCATTTGTTAAACTCGGGGGAATGATTCGATTTCAGCAGCGTTCCTCTCCTCCCTCCTCATCCTCCTGCTTGACCTTTCCCTCATGTTTTCCAATCAGCAGCTCTTCTCCTCTTTTTTTTTTTTCTTCCTTTGCTCTAATTTCTCCGCTTTACAATTTCCTCTATTGATTTTTGTAAAGACGAACTACAGTCAGGGGGAATCCGGGCTAAGCAAGCGGCTTGTCTCTTAACTGGATTCAAACAAGGGGAAGAAATTGTCTTTAGATTGTCAATTTATGAGCGAGCTCATCAATAGTTAGAAACCTCGACCAGCTGGTTCAGACTCATTTGGCTCTGATTGGGTTTTGAGAGAAGAAGGTCGATGTACCAACTTTAATCTTCACTTCATTAAGTGCACAATCAGGTCTTGATTAAAGTCGCTTTAAGAGTCTTTGTGTAATCAATGTGTTAAAACAGGAAGCAGCAGACAGCAAGAGTACATCTAAACTATGGCACCCAGTGTTTGTGTGAAAATGATTCATGTCCGCTCTAATGTTTCCAGGTAGATTTAATGGGACTTTTGCCCACATTTAAACACTTACAACAACACAAAACAGCTAAATCGTCATCCTCTGTTCAGTTGGCAAACAACAGAACTGCATCACAGCCAACAACATCTGGTATGAAGGACCAAATCAGCAGATCCCCTGCAGAGCGTCAGCCTGTTCAACCTCCGGTCTCAAATTCAAATAATCTTTATTGGCATGACAGATCAGACACCGACAAAGAAGTACAGAAAATTATAAACACTGACAGCCCAGATAACATAATTTCTGTGGCTCTGATCAGGCACACACACCTGACGCTTTTGGCACTTTCATCCGGCCCACATGCCGCATGGAACGATGGCACTTGAGCGGTCCATCCCTGTTTCCCAGATCTGGGCCACAAGCAAGCCGTATGTCAATCCAGAACAAACCAGATTAACCAGAACTGGCCCCCATCCCGAGTACACATGCCTGAGAGCTCCACATCTTTACCAAACAAGGCCCACATTTGATTTGGGATATTTGAGCCATGTTTGCTATTTTACATGTGGACCATTTCAGGCTCACATCCATTTTGTCCGGGCCAGAAGAAGACGAGCCGCATCGTTTCCTTCCATATGCTTAATAATAATGTAAATATAAGGCAGTTTTAAAGTTGTAATCACACAGAAACATTTACTACAGAGCTTCTTTCTCTCAGATTATGACAAGATTTAATACATTTTGCAGCTTTTACTGCACATTGACTTTTCTCCCCACATAAATAGGACAGTTTCTGAAGATCAAGAGGATGGAGGTGGATAAAATCAGGATATATATGATTTATTTTTTTCAAAGAAAACTTTTCTTAAATCCTCAATATATTAGGAAGTGAGATTCCGTCTCAACTTCTCCTTTATGACAATATGAACACAGCCTGGCATCTCTCCTGCTCTCTGTGATCACTGTGTTGTCATGCAGCCAAAGTGACAATATAGTTTGTCTCATTTACATATTTTTTTGTTTCCGTTGTCAGACAACAGAATGAGAATGAAACAGTGATTTAATGGCAGCCCATAAACTCTACCTGTTAACCAACAATCAGTCCCAAAGCTGCGTTACGCCGCAGTGATAAAATCATTATTTTATAATCGTGACATCTGACAACACAAATCAGCTGTGCTGCGTGTCGATCTATACTGACGTTTTAAAGCATCGTATATCCTGCACACACTGACACAAGATTTTCAAACTCTGGAGACGGTTTTGGAAAAGCTCAGTCATAACAGCATGATTCATCAGAAGTTTTCGTCAGATGATCGAACAGCTTGGGAATGTTCAAGAGAAAGTCTGAGAGAGAAAATCCAAACCCAGCTTACTTTCTCACAGACCGCAGTGGAGCTCTGCTAAATCTGATTATTATTAGATTTATGAGTGTTGTTTTTTTAAGTTGCAAAAAAGTTTGATTTATAGTTTTATTTTTATTTTTTTAGTTACAAGTCTGAGTATTTTTCTCTTGAGTCAAAAATTTCAGTTTCAGCAGATGAATGTCGGCGTTGCGACGGTTGGAAATGTCAACAAGCTCACTCTTCAACACGTCACTGTTAAAAAATAATTATATTTGATGGTGTGACAACATCGTGGTTAAGCTCTAGTTAGGTTTAGGCACAAAAAACACTCAGGAAGGATCATGGTTTGGGTTAAAATGGTTAAAAATGGTTAAAAATGGCAAGGTGGTCTGGAACTGCGGTTCTTCCTGCCAACAACATTACAAGCCATCCACCTCCTAATAAGAAAGTTAGCTTATATAGATGTGAAGTACTTCAGAAGTGTTGAAATGTTAATATGTTCCGTATTACAGGTGTTAAAATGTAGATATTCAGTTTTTATCATCTTATATAGACGTCATCAGTCTCATTGCATCTATTCAAGATGTTGTGGGAGTTCAACAGAAGTCTATGGGACTACCCTGCATGTTAAGAAAATGATACTAAAGTTGTACCCGGTGCGTTAAAAAGTGACGCCACGGGGTCCTGACCTTCGATATGTGATGGGTTGGGAGTGAGAAATAGAACCAGGACAAAAGATGAGAGACAGACTGCACTGACCGGAGAACATATGAATGTCGTGCACATACAAACAACCCGCCGATGTTGATCTGCCTGTTTGTTTGTTCGTCGTGCCGAGGGATGTTTACGTTCCCTGTTGACATGTGCTTATTCAGGTAGAAAATGCCAACAGGACGTCGCTGCTATCCGACCATCAGACACGAAACCTCTGTGCTGTGAAACTGGTTGGACTGTCTTCAGCGGAGCTTTATCACTCCGCAGTGTCAACCTTCCCTCTGTACAGCGCTTTAAAGATAACAACTGTTAAAACCTCGTACGTGTTAAACTACCTGTAAAAACAGCCGAGAAACAGAAACCAGTAGTTTAAAAGCGAAGAGATGCATATTTAGAAACAAGCGAATTAAAGAAACAAGGGATTAGACCTGTAAGGGCATCAACAAAGAAGCAGATGAGGACTGAGATCATTGTGGATCCTGGTTTGGCAGAATTCCCAGATGTTATCTAACTACAAGTTAGTGAGGACTACGGAGCCCCACAAGGGTTTTTTCCATTCCCTTGCAATATGTTTTCATTCTCTTGCAATACTTTTCCTCTTCCAATCCTTCTGAGCTATATGTCTATTTCCGCTCAGCTTCTCCCAGCGCAACGCCCCAGTACGGATCAGCGCATTTGATTTTACATTACTGCTCTATAGGCGTGTTTATGCAATTAGTGAAAATAAACCTAAACAAATTATTAGATTGAGAGGTTTCTCCAGAAGAAAAACAGGATGCTGTCAGTCTCATTGGTGACCAGTTACTGCACTCAGGAAAACTGCACAGATAGATATAGATGTATTCTAAATGTGGAGGGTTCGGCCTGCGAGGAAAGAAAAGAGGACGTCCGCTTGATTATGAAAGAGCTGGATCCCAGAGGGGTTTCGCTGAGGAAAAGGAGACATCTCCAGAGGCCGAATTACTTTTCAAAGGGACCAAATGTCATCTGGCATATTGACTCTTATGATAAACTCAAGCCTTTCGGCCTCCGGAGACGTCTCCTTTTTCCTCAGTGAAGCCCTTCTGGGATCCAGCTCTTCCATAATCAAGCTGACATGCTCTTTTCTTAAATGGCAGAGTGGAAATAGACATATAGCTCAGAAGGAAGCGAGCGGTATAGTAAATATTGTGAGAGAAGGCAAAAATTATTGTGAGGGTGGAGGGTCGGAGGGTCGGAGGTCGGGCTACGGTAGAAGACAGATCTGAGTGTTTATAAGATTAGAACTTGTTTTGCTACTAGAAGCCATTTACTGTCATTCGTTTTTTGTATAGTGTGAAAACCAATTTGCACAGAGTCAGAAAATCCATCAGTGTGAATATGGAGGCGTCATTTGGAGAGTTCGGAGTCAGTGTTGCACTATGTAATGCATAATGATTGACAGGAAGCAGGTTGGGCATTTTGGAAAATGCATCTATTTGATTTTCTTTTTTTTTCCAACTGTGTGTTCAGACAGAAGAAGTGAAAAGAAAGTGGAAAGACGTGATTAGAATTTGTCTGGAGTTGAAAATATGGTACGTTTCCATCAGTGTGTTTTTATTCATGTTTTCAGTTTGTGCATCAAAAAACCTGAGTGGAAAATGTTTTTAGGCGGAAAAGTAATGAAAGCAAAATGCGGGAAACAGATGGAAACAGATTTACTGATTAAGTCATGACGTAAATGAAGCGTGTGACAATAGATCTGTGTGCAGCGATGACGAGACTGCAACATTCTTCAAATTAATTAATTGATGAAACAAACACAAGCGGTCCAGCTGTCAAATTGACAAATGACACAAGGTGAAAATTTGCTGTTTTCTGTCCGAACAAACCTTTAGAATGAGACGAGACGATTTATAAAACTCTCGTGTTTGTGCGTTCGATGTGGAGCTTGAACCAGGAGGCAATTAGCTTAGCTTAGCATAAAGACTCAAGGAACAAGGGTGAGAGCAAGTGGTAACCTCCAGAGCTGAAAAATGAAGCCATTGTTGAAGTGCCAAAAACTTGCATTCTATCTAGCGGCCAGCAGGGGGCGACTCCACTGGCTGCAAAAAGAAGTCAGATTGTATGGAAGTCTAAAAGGAAATGACCTTACCTCTCTCTTCATTTACTTCAGTAAACTGTTTCCTGATGAGTTTATGGTCTCAATTGCTTGTTTCAAGGCTTCTTCAATACAGCATGATGTTCATTTTATAAATTATGGCCCCATTCAGAGTAAATAGACGATAGAGCAGCGTATGCTCTAGGGCAGGGCTATGTTGTCATTGACAAGTTGCTATCATGGTGACAACATTGCTTACGTAATGTGACCATTGCATAGCGATGTAGCTGCTGCTATTTCTTCTAAGGTTAATTGCCACATTTTGGTCGCTTAAAAAAAGTCTTGATCAGTGTTTGGTTGTAATAAAAGACCCATCAATGAGTCGGATGATCAGTTTTTCTGGTGAGTACAGTTTTATACCTTTTTTTCGGTAGCAAAAATTAGCATTAGCATTATCACTGTTAACCATAGATTGTAAATGCACCGTGCTAACCAAGCTAGCAGCTAGCGCTACAGTCAGTTCAGCCCTCTTGACCAAATATGGTCGCTTCCAAAAATCAAACATGGCAACGGCCAAATCCAAGATGGCGGTGGACAAATCGCTACAAAACAGCAGTTTTCACCAACACAGTGACATCACAGTGACTATGTCCATATTTTTTCACAGTCTATGCTAGACTGGCTCCTTCCAAAGTTAAAAAAACTGCCTGTCAACACCTTAAAGCTCACACCTGAACGCCGTCTATCTTGTTTGTTTAATCTGTACCCAAACAGAGGTGTGAAAACAACAATTTGCATTTTTATGTGGACCCTTGTTTTCACATTTCTGCTCCGCTCCTGCAGTGTTCGGGCTGTAAATGAAAGATGCATCAGTCTTTAAAGCATTCTGTCCTCCTTCTGCTGTGTCTCGAGCATGACTCAGCTCCATTTATCTCTGACAGCTCTGGGAAATTTCAAATCACTGCTGTTCCAGAAGATCACATTTATCCCACCATGCATCTCTTCCCCAAAGATAGTAGTGTTGTCCAGCAGAGTAGCTCTTAACAGTAAAGCTCTAATGGTCATTTAATGCTTTGAACCAAGCTGTGCCATGTTGCAGCTTCTGTTCTGATTTTTTATGGACAGACTCTATGACGTATAGCGCCAGACACACTTTCTCTTTCAAGTGAATGTGATGGTGTGTCCAAACTTTTGACCGGTGCTATACGTGCAGTGGAAAGCATCCAGATCGGTGACCTCAAGATTGCATCTCGGCCTTTTGCCAATGATATAGTTCTGCTGGCTTCAGTGATCTGTAACCATCAGCATGAAGCAGGTGGTTTGAAGCCAAGTGTAAAGTGGTTGGAAAATCTGCACCTTCAGGTCTGAGGACTCTGCTGGAACAAGCTGCTCCTTCTGGGTTGGAACGAGTCGCTGCCCCAAAGGATCTTGGGGTGTTGTTTCTGCAGAGCGAGGCTGCGCCCAGACCAACATGAGCCCTCCATGAGAAAACACAGCCTCCATGCAGCTCCAGTAAAATACACAGCTTGTCCAGTAACTCTCTTTGGCATGGAGACAGTGTCTGATGGTGGAAAACACCTGCTGGTGTTTGACGGGCAGATGTTCTTCCCCCCATCAACCCCACAGGACAACAACGAACCCATCACACACTAGAAAACAGACATGGATGTTGTAGGAAAATAAATTAAAAACGCTGATGGATCAAAAACAAAAAAAAAGCGACACAAAGGTGAGATTTATCCTTTATCATAAATGTTTTCAGTGTTTTTCTTTTTTCACAATAAAAGACTTCAAGGATGCTGGTTGCTTTGGCAAATGTATGTTTGGTTAACTTTTTAATGGAAACCATCCAAGACACATGATGAATAAGACAGTAATGGAGTCCAACTGTGGTTTGCTTTGGGCAATAAAATGAACATGTCTTCTCTTGTGCATCGAGGCATTGTTAACTTATTTGTTTGTTGACAATATTTAACAATTGTCTGCAATGTTTAACCTTAACATAGTTCTGTGAGCGCTTAAATATAACCACAAAAACATCATGCTTTAATTGATATGAGTGTATGTTGTAATGCCAGAGCACAGCGGATGTTGTAGGTCAACAAATTAAATACACTGAATACATTAAATACATACCTCAACTGTATTCGGCAAAAAAGTTCAGAAAATTGTCGAGGATCATGAACATCCATCCAACTATGTTCAAATCTCTATCCCCTCTGATAAAAGACTCCAACAACCATATTGCTTTCTTAATAGCACAAATCCCTGATGACCACAAGTTCAAGAACTATTGAATACTTTTTTTTTTGCAATTTGGGTGAACCTTCCTTTAAAGGACCCTTCCGTAGGATTTAGTGGTGCCTAGTGTTGAGGTTGCCTTCCAAGCACATAGAAGAACCTACTGTAGTGGCAAAACTCACAAAGAAATGTGAGAGTCCCTCTCTAGAGCCGGTGTTTGGTTTGTCCATTCTGGGCTACTGTAGATACATGGTGGTGCAACATGACGTGCTCCATGGAAGAGGACCCTCTCCCTCTGTAGATATAAAGGTCTCATTCTAAGGTAACAAAAACCCATCAATTCTTATTTTTGTGGGATTATACACTATTTAAAACATATTTATGAATATTGTATTCCATTTCTGTCAAGTCTGTTCTGCTAGATGCCAGACTGCATCTTTAAAACACATTTAACAAGCAGAGCCTTTGAGTTCACAGTATATATATATTTTGTTTTTTAATTTATAGCACATCGAGTGTCATTGTAATGAAAGGCGCTACATAAATAAAATTCCCATCACCACAGTAGGATGCACTCTATTTATCCCGGACATGATGTATATCCTGGATCTGTCAAGCAGCTTGTAAGCTGAGTCGGGGGGCTGAGAGGGCAGTGAGTCAATAATTGTAAAAGGACACCTGGCCTATATAATCCGATTCCTTTCTGAGGGTTTCCTCCATCTACATCCTCTCTTCATTCCATTATGAGAAACAGGAGACTGAGAGGAACGACACAAACAAAGCCTGCATGCTTAATGAAGTAAAGCTCACATCAACATTTCATATTAATGAAATACAGTTCAACAGCATTTTTAAGTGGTGACAGCCTTTGAAAGTAGACTCCCAGAGACCTGATAAGGCTGGGATTTGAAGCAGGAGTTAATTAATGAGTGTTTGAGAGGACTGTTTGTGCTGAATCAAGGGTGAGTTATCAGTTGCCCTGCTCCACAGGCTCCCCTGGTGATTTGGCACAAATTGAGAGAGCAGAGCAATTCCCCAGGAGTTTGGTTTAATTTCTTCTGTCGAAGAGATTCCACTGAACCATGTTAACCTCCAGCACCATCAGGAAATTAAGTTGCAAAAGAGGCTTAAGGTTTCCAAACAAAACGAAATGAAAGGAAAGGAGGGCTGTAGACTGCATCAGCCTGCTGTTCTGAAATCCTGTGAAGAGAGAAGAAGAATATTTCAAAATGTTAATGAGCTGCTCCCTGAACAAAAAAAGAATGGCTCCTTATTTGTTGGGGGAGATACAGCTTCAAACAGGAAGTAGTTCGTCATTGAAATATCACAGTAGAGAATATGAAAGTCAAGGTTAGAGGAGCGGATCAACGGAAACATTTGATGTGTCCTAAATTTTAATTATGCAGTGTGTTCACACTTATAAAAGTGACAACATTGAGAGTCAATCAATCAAAGTAGACAGCATGCATACTAAATGAATACAGTCAATTTTTTAGTGCACTGTACAAGCAGCAACTACCACAGATAGAAGCTGAAGCCAATGAAAGCCTCTTAACATCCACCTTTTTTGGGGGGAATTTCGCCCATTTGACATACCCAAATGGAAAATGTGCTTGTTTAGCATCTGGCTAAAACACATCCAAAACTACATCAGTTCAAATATGTCTCCAAAAAGTCTTGAAAAAGCCTAATCTTATGGGAGTTGGGGAGGTTTTAGTTTGTGGTGTCATTTGTGTCCTCGCCAAAATGTCGGCGATCCGGTGGATGTCAAGAGGCTGAAGTGCCACAGACAGCTGCTAGATGGTCTAAATGAGTCAGACAATCTCAAAACGTCTGCTGTGTGGGCTTTGATTGACAGCTATGATTGACAGTTGGTTCATCTGCTGCTCTCCCCGTCTCCAGGACTCACACTGAGTCAAACAATTGTATTATTGTACTATTATCTAGCCCAAGTGTGCATCACTCAGTGTTCCCACTAAGCTAGCGTTAGCTTGGGTGTGTTTCCAGAGCATGACTCCATATCTGGAAGATCCTGGCTACAGACAGAAAAGATGACACTGACCAACAGCTTCAAGCTTTGAAGCCGGGGTTCACATCAGCTCCAATGTAAACCAACAGGTGACATCACACCTCGCTATGTTGATCAAGCTATCATGATATAAGGAGTTGCTTCATCAAGCCAAACAGTCGGTGGCACTGATTCTCCAGATGGGGCTCATTAAACTGTTGCAGAAGAAGAGGACACAACGAGATGATGTCATTAAAAGAGCGTCAGTCGAAGGTCAAACCCTGTAAAACCATGTGGAAAATATGATGGAAATATGACATTTCTGTTCATGCATTAATTTGAGGAAGGTAACAGTCTCCTCATCGCTCCACACAGATCTGATGTTTTCATCTCTCGAGTGACGTCTAAAGGGAAACTTTGGTATTTTTCAACCTGGACCCTTTTTCCCATCTTTTTGTGGCTTAAGTGACTAATGGGGATAATAGTTTTTTAAATGGCTCCATTATTGATTGACAACACTTTCAGCTGGAGGCCACAAAACGGGCTGCAGTGTAATCCAATGGGGCGATTTTGTCCCATCAGCGTTGTTTTTTTTCCCAGGATGGTGAAGTCATGACCCGTCCTACTCTGCCTCTGATGGGCTTACCCTGATATTGTTACCCTAACCCTAACCAATCTCACTCTTCATGCTTAAACCCAACCAACCCAACCAATGAAGACCTTGAGTACTAGCCAATCAGTAGCAGAGTAGGGAAGGTCATGAATTCACCATCCTGGGAATGAAGGTCTGGCGTCCCGTCAACATATGTCCGCTACTGAGAGTCTCAGATTGTTATTTTAAATGTCTGACAACATTATGAAAAGGACCAAACATAGAAATATTCAGTCACTTTGGAGTCGGAGAGTTTGTTGTGTTGGAGAACAGAAATAGCAGCTCAGTGTTTATCTAAAAGATTTTCAAAGTCATGCCTAAATACTCTAATACTTTATATGATGACGATGAAGTCACTATGACATCACACTTAAGAGTCACGGGAACATTATGCAGCTGTTTTCAACATGTGTGGAGTCGGTTCTGCCCCTGAAATACTGGATAATCCTTATAAATGATGTCTGGTTTGTAGTAAAAACAGATATTCCTCAGTTTATTTTATTGAATTATTTTTTTTAAACCCACATAAAAGCTGAACTTCCTGTCTCATGATAAATCTAGAGGGTCATCCGGGTGGCTGTTCAGTATCCTCTGTCAGTGTTTGAATCCTCAGACCTGTTCCAGCAGCAGAGGGGACGCTGACAGTCCTGATTGATTGTTCTCGGTAAATTTCCCAGCATGCTCCTGCAGCCCTTGTTGGGCGTCCCAGCATGCTCTCTAGTTTGCCTCCCTCCTGCTTTGTTGGATTATCATGTAATCCGTGATATTCATCAGCCTAGGAGGTCAGAGGTCGTCTTATCACAATTCCACAACACCGCTCTGATCTCGTCCGGTGTGGGTGAACTGGATTGTTCTGGTTTGTCGAGTTAAAGAGGAGACGCGGTTCAACACGAGGATGACAACTCTGGTAAACCTCCCCCCGTCTCTCGGGCGCTGTCCACCTCAAAAATGAATTTAAAGGTTTATCTGAAGCTAATATGAAGCTTCAGCCATCAAAATGAGTCAAATCAAGTAGATATCTTTCAACGATACGGTCTTTTTTAGCGCCAAAGTCCCTCTTTTTGTCACTATACTTCCAGACAATCGGAGAACTCCCCGCCTACCGATCATCTGGGGAATTCTGAAATGAACAGTAGTTGCTCGAACTCCGGCGAACAAACTTACACATTTAGTCAAGGACACGCCTTTCCCGGAAATGATGCTCTTTCCCCTGTTCTCCTCTGTAGTGAACTAAACGTCACCACCCCAACATGAGGAGCCGCCCTGAAGACTTTGGATTGGTTTTGCAATGTTGTTGTTTTTTTTTCTCTCTAATTGTTTCCAACCAGTTTTAACAGGAAAGCTGAACGATTATCATCACTTTCCGAGGAAACACAAAGAGGAAATTTGATGCTAAAAAGACTGTAAATGTGTCAGATATCCACTTGATATGACTAACTCACACTGCTGAAGCCTCACAGAAGCATCAGATAAGCTTTTTTTTTAATGCATTTTTGCACAGAATGACTGTATCTTACATTGTAAATGTGTTATCAAGGGATCTTCTAATGCTCAGTATGAAAAAGAGGAATGATTACAGCAAGAAAAAAACATGTTTCATTGTTGATTTGGGCTCCTGACTGTTGTTTAAAGACCCTTTATTCTCAGCGTTGGTCTCATACGTTACATCATCATGTCTTGTCGGGTATTATGTCTGACATAATCCATCATAAGTCTTGAACTCAACATCAACATCGAATGTTTCTTCATCTTCAAATAGCTCTGATTATCCTTAAGAACCAAAGTTTCAGCACATCCTTATTTGAAGCCTATAAAAAAACTCACTGTATACTAAATAAATGTAAATTGCAGTTGTAATTTTTTCATGCACAAACACTGACTGAGGCCCAACTAGTTTATATTTTACACAAATAGCAAAACAACAAAAACAATAATGGATTAAAGAAGTTAAAAAAGGATTGTGCTGGTGAGTTTTTATAAAGACATCTCACCAAGATGAAGAAAACATCATAAATTTAAATTTATTAAAGAAGAAAAAAAAGGAAGTATATTAACAAACAATAAAATAAACACAAGATAGATACACGTGCTAATTGCTGACAGATAGAGATAAAGGAGAAAAAGGCCATAACATCCAAAATACAAGTAGCTCGTCTCATCAAATAAACTCTAAACCTAAATCAGCTTCCATGGTAACTTCACTGCAGTTAATCAAAGTAAACAAGGAGACACCAAGTTGCCTGTGATTCATTGTGGATGCAAGCTACAAAATATAAACAAGGCATAAATCCTCAGACGAAAGCCTCGTGTCATAAACATTTATTTCCACAGAAGTCGCATTTAAAGAGCGAGGATGTCACCTTCACTGCGACTGATGTTCTTGGTTATTAGATATGAACCAAAACAACCACCTGCTTCTTGTAAAGGGGCGATGCAAATCATGAGTGACATAATAGTGTGTGTGTGTGTGTGTGTGTGTGTGTGTGTGTGTGTTCATGTGTGTGTGCGTGACAGGCTGTGTTTTATCTTCTGTCCTTTGTATTAATCCTCTCTGTTTGGATGTCTGCCTGCAAAAACTGTCAATCTGGATTTAGCTGCATTCAAACAAAGGCTTCACAGCGGAGTCCAGTTTATACTGAAGAGTCATGATCAAGTAGACGCTCAGCTTTACACTGTAAAAAAAAAACCCTCTGTTTATTTATTGTTTATTGTTTGTGTGGTGGAAATAACCACTGTATATCTTCTATAGAGCTTCTTTTCTCTTGGCTCAAGAAAAGTTTTATAAAATTTTAAAAAGGTCAAACTAATTGATCCTTAACTCACCGTGCAGCTCATCTGCCTCACAGTGTAACATATGATCACAACTTAAAGATTATGATTTTTTATAATCAATAACAATCGCAACATGTCCTCTAAACTGAAGGACAATAAACACTGTTTCATCCAAATGGAACTCAATGGAAAATGTGATTTAATGCACATTTCTATCCATCCTGTTGTGTGAATATTAGGGGATAAACAGCAGGTGGCGCTAATTCTCCAATTGGTACCCAATTGGTGGTGGAGCCCAACCGGTCAAGGCAGATGGCCGCCCACTCAGAGCCGCCGGGTTCTGCCTTAGGTTTCTTCCCGTTAAAGGGGAGTTTTTCCTTGCTAATGAGGGAACTGTTGGGTTTCTCTTTCTGTAAATTAAAGAGCGTGGTCTAGACCTGCTCCATGTAAAAGTGCCCTGAGATTACTTTGTGTTTTGATTTGGTGCTGTATAAATAAAACTGAATTGAATTGAATTTGGTGCCATTAAACTGTTGCAGAAGAAGATGACGCAAGGAGACGACATTATTGAAAGAGCGGCAGTCGAAGCTCAACCATGTGGAAAACATGATGGAAACATGTTTGCTCATGTGTTAATTAGAGGAACAGATGTGATGTTTTCATCTCTTCAGTGGAAACTTGAGTGACTTTTAAATCACATGCATGCAACAAAAAAAAACAACAACAACACTGAAACAGGAAACAAATAAAACTTCAAACTCATAAACGACAGTCATAATTTCCATGATCACTAGTTCCATCTGAGATAAACAGAAGTAGATGCTGCCTGAGGAAGAGCGCCGAGCTGGACGTTTAATGCAATCCAGACAGAGCAGGATATGCAGTTCTGATGTATTATCACCATTGAGTCGTTATGGTGAACAGTGGCTTGTTTATACATCCAGCTGAGACAGAGCGACGCTAACATCCCACTGGAGTTGAGTGTCTGTCCAGCTGATGATTAGAAGTTCAGTAATACTGTTTGACTGCAGTGTCACTCTCCTTTTAGCTCTGATTTGGTCTCCACCATCTACTGAGAAAAAACATGCAGATCTTCAGCTGCAAAATCATCGTTCTTCACCGGCGAGTCGCTAACTTTGTCTTGTTGCTGTTTGGTGCTGATCAGATGGGTTTTTATCAAGGATTGTTTGCCGAAAACAGGCTTAAATTAATAGTTAGATATTCTGGGAAAGTGTGTTTATTCACTTTCTTGTCAAGCGTTAGAAGAGAAGATTGATACCGCTCTCATGTTTGTGTGTTAACAATCCTTGATAAACAAGAAACCTCTTCACCCTGCAACAGGAACCTGGAGCATTTAACCTCTTCCTTCCCAGCCAGGTGCAGCTCATCGAGGACTGATTTATGTGGAGGAGAAATAAACGGGAGAGGAAAATTACACAACACTTAAAACAATGAATAGTTTGTCCCACAATCACACATGAGTACAAACATTTAAAATTCGATGCATCGCTAATATAGCACCTCACACTTCACTATGACGATTATCACCTATTTATTCATTGCAGTGCATTTTACTTAGCACTTGAAACGGGATGAGTGCTACTTCAAGGCTGTATGTTAAGAGGTATAACACAAATAAATACACAGGCCAGCATATACCAATCCACGTTGTACTTAAACTCTTGCAAATAATTTTGCCACTTATTCCTGAGACAGTTCTACAATATGAAGATAACAAGACTTAGCAGGACCTATCACCGTTTAACATCTATGAAACATTGATGTTTTTAATGTGGTTGTTTTTTTAAATTGTTATTGCTGATGATTGAATGCTGTTTTTAACTGTAAAGTGTATTGGGAGCATGTGTCAGTCCCACTAAACACCAAATGGCTACCATCATGAGGTGAACAACACACACAGAGAGAGACAAAAAACCCTCCCAAAACCCACAAAGTTACTGCTTTTACCTACAACCAGCATAACACCACAGATGACCAACAGCCACAAACCTAAAGGGTCACAACAAGTAGACCAACTACAACGTTGCTGCCAGAAAACACAGGCGACACTTACAGCTGTAACACGTCACGTCAACGCTCACGAGTCATAAACATGTGAATCTTTCTCTGCCATACATCACACATGACATGAATGTGGCGTAATTATACTTCTCAAACAAGCTGATTGGTTGCATTTGAGATAGGAAAACAAAACATAAACATCTTAAATACATGTACAAATAAAAAAAAAGCAACATGAGCTTCTCTAAATGACACTCGTGCACGATTCAGGGAGTCCAGCTTTAAGACACAACAGAAATGTGCCACTAAACTAAAACTACAAGCTAAAAGAAGCTCAAAAGCTGTGTGGCTTCATCACATGACACGTAGTTGATATAAAAAACTGATTAAATGAAGTTTAAACTTAATTCTTGTGACCGGTTTTCTCATCCAGCACCCAGCTGGCTGTGATTTTGCACTGACAGCACAAAAAAAAAAACCCATCAGTTTGATCAGTGGAAACCTGGACGGGGAGTTTAATGTCCCTGCTTTCAGTGCTGACCTGAACAATCCAATATGAGACACATATTGACTGAAGAGGAAGAGGAGCAGAGGGCTCAGATACAACTCCAAGTATTGACAACGAAGTTTCCTTTAACTTTTACTGAAACACATCACTAACATACATCACATCTCACCAGCTGTGGAATCGATCCAAGTACGTTTACCCACACGTGTTTCCACTTTATGTTTCTCTGTCTTACTACATTTCTTTTGACAACTAGGAATTTGTTCCTTTGCAGATTAAGATTAAGCAAACAAAGACACAAGATTAGTTTGTAAAATGTGATATGTTATCCCTGTAAGGACAGTTGTATGCAGCAGCTTGTTGCCCATATCAACAGAAAAATGTTAATCACAAAGCTGAAAACAATGAAAGACTATAAAACAACAAAAAATATTATAGATTATAGACATATCAAACCATTCTCAATAATATATAATGTTGAAATTATCTCCACCTACTCCAGCTACAACATTAAAATACTGCTTACACATTCATGCATCAATAATAATGACAATACATTTGTAACACTCCACTTTAAAGCAGCTATAATCAATATTTTTCATAATAACAGTGTATGAAACAACAGTCTGTGATGTGTTGATCGAGGCTCTTCGTGATGAACCTACAGAGAGAATACTGGACTCAGATTCAGCAGGTGGACAGAAACACGACTCCTAATGAATGATAATGTTGCTCCGTAACTGCTGGATGTGGAAATAAAAGCGACTGTTTGCCAACAGCTTAAAAGGTGAAGATGCATCAGTGTTGTGTTCACTGCTTGTTTCTGATGAAAAACATCAGTTAATGAAGGTTTAAGTTCCTCTTATTTAGCTTTTATGAGCAGTTTAGACCTATAAACATTTAATAAAGGATTAATAACAAAGATATAAGTGTTCATTTATATACAATATCTGCAACTTCTCCTATGAAGATTATTTATTATAGTATTTTATACTATTACAACTGTATATTTTTTATATTTAATTGATCTATTTATCCATTTAAAGGAGTTATAATTACTGACAAATACATTAATAAACACCTAATCTGTTAACAACTACATTATATGTGTTATAAAGCATTTATTGAATGTTTATATACTTCTTATAGACTTAAAGTTTTTTTTTTTCAGGTTAAAAAAATTGATTTGTTTGTCATTTTTTATAATTTTTTATAATATAATATATTTTTTAAATAATTTGTCTTATTTTTTAATCTACTATTATTGGTTTTGATCTACTTTTTAATTTTAATATTATTTTAAAAATATATAGAGATATTTTCATTTCTCATGTGCATTAATCTCTCTCTGTTCTGTTTCATTATCAGCTTGTGAAGCACTTTGAATGACACTAATCTGTATGAAAGCTGCTGTACAAATAAAGTATGATTGATTAATTGATTGATTAATAATGTTTAACTGACATGGGTCATTTGGCTACATAATAAGTGCTATAATTAATGACAATTTAAGTATATTCTGCTTATAATACTTCTCAGGGTAATAATTTATGTTTATTTTATTTAAGAAGGGACAAAACTTTGTTCCATCGTGTAAAAATATCAGATTTAACCTCACAGGCTGATTTTCATCTGAACATATCTGCACAGAGAAATAAAACAATGACGTAAGCACTACTCCTAATTATTGCCATTGATTATTTTTCACTTAATTAAATGATGAACACATCTTTCACCTGACTGCGTTTCACCTTTTCTGACTTACACTGCCTTCTTGTCTTTTTTTTTTACAGTGTAGAAGACAGAGATCTGTGGATGGGAGGGAGGGGGGGAGGGTGAAGAGAGGAGGAGGAGGAGGAAGAGGAGGAGGAGGAGGAGGGTGGTCCTGCTGTCAGATGAAAATACAGCAGCAGAAGCAGCAGCAGCAGCAGCGGCAGCAGCAGGTTTCAGGAGGACACCGCCGTCAGATAATCGCATTTCTTCTCTCCTCGGAAGCAGCGGGGGGTCAAATGGAGACGGAGCGACGAGCTGAGGAACAAATCAGATCAATTTAATTCCCTCCAACTCCGAGGAAGCCGGAGAGGCGACGTCTCCGGAGCTTGCTGATGCTGCACAGACTCACACCGAGCTGCAAACTTCAGAGTGGATTTATAAACTATATAAAGAGAGAGTGATAATGATTTCTGGGCTTCCAACTGCTGATGTCGAGGCTCAGTCAGCGCAATTATGCGGACGGTTTGGTCTGAGTCTTAATTAGTGAGGAGCGCCTTTCATTTCTAGACATGACAGAGCTGAGGCAGCACACCTGCAGCCTTTAAAGGTGAGTGTGAGACTGAACTTTTTATTATTTCATTCACGACTGAATAGTCTGATAAGTTTAACACGACGTGCTTCTGCTGGATTAACTCGATGCTGCTCTCGTTTGTTTCCACTTCAGTCCAAGACTTTACAGCAGTGATGGAAAGTAACTATTTACTCAAGTATACATTTTACGGTATTTTTACGGTACGTTTCAGAGGGAAATATTGTACTTTCTACTCCACTACATTTATTTAACAGCTTTAGTTACTTTTCACATGAAGATTTGACACAATGGATAATATAACAAGCTTTTAAAATACAACACATTGTTAAAGATGAAACCAGTGGTTTCCAACCTTTTTGTCTTTTGACGTCTTACAAAAAGCAGTGTGTAGTCGGGGTCACATTTCACATGTCTATGAGTTGTTAACAGCTCCACCAAATAGTGATTTTTCTCTCTAAACTTCTCACATGCTTTCATTTCAATAAACGTTCAAATGACCCAATATTTCAGCAAAAATCAAAGATTAGAGAAAAAGTCCAAAAACTGAAAACAGATTTGTGTATCAGAACTTTGTTTTTTCTTCTTTCCTCTCCCATTAATCATCTCACGACCCCTCAGATTTATCTGCTGACCCTTTGGAGGGGCCCCGACCCCTTGGTTGGGAACCAGTGGACTAAACTAGCTAGCTGTATATAAAGTAGTGTAAACTAGCTCCACCTCCAGCAGCTACAACAGTAACATGCTGCTCTAACACTGATGCTTCACTATTAGTAATATAATGATGTCATATATAATAATATATCAGTCAGAGGGACCAAACCACTACTTTTACTGCAATACTTTAACTACATCAAGCTCATAATACTGATGTAATTTTACTGTAGTGTGATGGAGTATTTATACATTGCTGTATTGTTACTTTTACTGACATAAAGGATCAGAGTACTTCTAACACCACTGCTCTAACTGGATCTCCTTCACATAAATAAAACCTGATTCATGATGATGAGCAAAACAAAATACTTTTTTCCATTTTATCAGTTTGTTTGATCAGTTCAGTACAGTTGGATGATTTAACATGAGGTTGGAGTGTTTTTTTTTTCTGGCATGCAGCTCCAGTCCTGAGCATCAAAGACTGGACATCCAGCTGGAAAATGTACTTGTTATTATATATTTAATATGGTTGCATAATATATGAGTCATCCTAATAATACCAGGTGATAATTTCTTAAAAGTTGGTTTTGGGACAGATATGGCAAATATAGAGTTTGACTGTTTGCATAATATCAAATAGAAGATGAAATATAAAAAAGCAACTTAGTACATTTACTTAGTTGCTGTATTTAAGTGCAATTTTTAGTTATTTTACTTGAGTATTTCCATTTTAAACTTCTTTGTACTTCTACTCTGCTTCATTTATTCGACAGCTTTAGTTACTTTTCACATCAATATTTCATATGTACAACGCTAAGTTTATAAAATATTCATTGTTATAGATCAGACTACCGGACTGTATAAGTTGTTAAAATGAGCTCAACCATGACGACATTAAAATGATGCTTACATGCGAACGTCAATTAATCAATATGAAGTAATATTCCAGTAATCTGTACAGTAAATGATAAATATAACACATATTTTTACATTTATACTTAAATTACATTTTGCTGCTAATACTTCTATATTAGTACTTAACTTTTTTAAGTACTATATTTTGACTTTTACTTGTAATTGAGTATTTTTTTCATCATAGTATTACTACTTTTACTGAAGTTAAAGATCTCATTACTTTTTCCACTGCTGTTAAAAAGCCGAAATGCTTATTGTGTTCCACTAAAAGAGTATTTACTGTTATAGAGGGTTAAAGAAACCAGAAATATTCACATTTAAGAAGCTGGAATCAGAGAATTTGGGGCTTTTTTTCTTTAAAAAATGACTCAAAATGACTCATCAAATATCAAAATAGTTGTTGTTGATTGGCTAATCATTGCAGCTCTAGTAAAAAGCATTTGTAGGTCTGACGGGACACAAACTTCAGTCTCTGTCTGATGCTTAAATGCATCAATCTGCCACCATGACCTCCAGACTTCTACTTCTTCTCTCTCTACATAAACAAACCTCCTGCATTCGCACTGACGTTAGCATTAGATATAATTATGAGCTGCTGAATCGTCTAATATGCTCATAAAAAGCATACTAGGCTGAAGCTCACAATGTGGTTTTGCATGTTAGCAGATATTTTTATCCATTAAAACTTGTTTCAGGAAGTCGACCAAGCTGAAGTGAGTTTGTAGAGTCGAAGGAGCTTCTTTGGTTTCTGTCGGCTGGCGGGTGTCAGACGTTTTAACTTCTCTGGGTTGATGACACTGTGACGTCACGCCAGAGCTGTTGACAGGTTTCAAGGTCACACAGCGGTCGTGTGAGAGTCGTCAGAGTCACATGAATCCAGGCGTGAATTGTTGAGAAGTCAACTGAGCAGGGTGTCAGGGCTCAAACTGGAGCGCCAAGGTCTTTTCTTTTTTTCAGTGAATTGTCTACTTTAACACATGTGGAAACAGGCTGCTCAACACCATTAAACTCAGCATGCTAGACGTTATTTGAGTGGATGTAATCTCAAATGACGTTGTGCTGTATCTATTAGTTCTGAAATGATTAGTCAATTAATTAATGAGCCAATCAAAAGAAAATTTGGGATTTAATAGGAAGCTGCAATTTTGTGCCAACCACTGTACATCATCACAGTCCACTTTTATCTCTGTATCATGAATGTTTAAAAGAATAGTTTGATATAATAATAAGGAATAGTTTACTTTACAGGGGACAGTTAGATGAGAAGATCGATACAACTCTTTCACCTCTGTGAGTCAATATGAAGCTACAGTCAGCAGCCAGTTAGCCTAGCTTAACACAAAGGCAGGAAACAAGAGAAACAACTAACCTCTTAAACCTCTTAAGCTCAATAACTGACGAGTTATACCTCGTTTGTGACTACTTCTTAGCTGGAAGCAAACTGACTATTTATCATATCAAATAAATAGTCAAGGACAGTTTCATAAATAAACTTCATGAGTATAAGAAGCTTTAAATTTTATCCTAAAACCGACTGGGAGCCAGTGCAGAGACAGTTTTGTTCTGATTTAGCTTGAGGACATTTTGGATCGGCCATAAATTGATGTCACAGGTGCATTTTAATGGGAATAAAGGGTCATCAGGATCAACAGATATATAGGAACCAGCCAGATATTTTTTTGAGGTAGTGCTCCTCTCAGGAACCAGGGGGAGCATGGTCAGGGCCGGCTGAGTACGCATATATTTAAGGTCATGCCAATCATCACCAGGTGTGCTGATGGTGAGGCAAAAAGTTTTTGACTGTGCTCGGTAGTGCGGCTGTTTTTGATTGTTTGGTTTCTTTAGTACCAGTAAGTCTTACAATAATAAATAACAGTGTACCAACTAAACGGAATAGTCTGCGCGGTATTGAGTATCACGTCATAACATCACACCATTAGCAGCCAGTAGTGACAAAAGGTTTGTCTAGTCACTACAAGATATATAGAGTTGGGTGTCATCTGCATAGAAATGACATTTAATACTGTATTTATGGATTATGACCCCTGGTGGTAACGTATACAGTTTGAACAGTTGTGGACCCAGGAAAGGACCTTGTGGTACTCCATATGAAATGTTGGTTTGTGATGAGAAGCTTTGAAATGAATGTCGTAAAACATGAAAAATACATTCGGGGTACAATACTGGGAAACAACAAGTTTGACAGGTGTTCATACGACAGGTGTAAACTCAATGTGCTTAAAAACAAAAGCAAAACATAATAATTAAAGATCATATATGACAAAAATAAATGACATAAAATAAGTAGATGTTACATAGATAAAAACATATGGGACAACATATAAAATTAGGAGTCATAAGGAGGTATTTTTACTATCATTATTTAAAAGAAATAATAATAATAATACTGACTCTAAAATGAAGGTTTTGTCCAGTAATCTGACTAAAAGCTTGTGAAAAAGAGATATGTTTTTAGTCTGCTTTTAAAGGAAAACACTGTTGTAAAAGACCTGAGTTCATGTGGTAGAGAAATCCAGAGAGAAGGATCGTAATGGCTGAAGGCATCATGAGCTGATTTAGAGTTTATTCTTGGTACGGTGAGGAGACCTTTATTTGATGATCTCAGGGGTCTGTCTGGCATGTATTCAGAGAGCATGTCAACAATGTAGGAGGAGGGAGCTAAACTGTGCATAGCTTTGAAAACAATAAGAAGTATGAAGCATGAGGTTAACAACAGTGATATTCTGTAGAACCAATGAAGTAATAATGTATTTCACAGTTATCATATGCAACCAAAACTGCAGGGATACAGCGAAAGGTGCTTTGGGAAAATCTCAAGCGGAGGGGTTATTGAAGAACAGCGTGTATGGGTTACATTCCCAAAATGACCACAGGGTACAGGAATTTAGTTTTGGGTTAGGAAGCTCAAAGAAAAAGGAAACGTATCTTGGACTAATAAGGGACTTGTTGAATATTTATGGAGTGCAGCAATGCATTTATACAGGACTGCATCTGAGCTGAGATCTTTCCTTTCATTTCCTTATTGTACCCCTGCAGTTTTGGTAGCGTAATATATCTGTGAAATACTTTGATGATAATTGATAATTACTTGTTGTTAGCACTGTTTTCTCTTTGGTTTCCCAGTATTGCACCCTGCAGGTACCCATTATTTACAAAAATGCTTCCTCAAATGAATGATTGTCACTCCTTTGTTCCTTGTGGTTTTGTTTTCTTCCACTGGACACACATTCATGTACATTTACTAGTAAATTACCTGATTCATACAACAAAATTACAGTGTAAATCATGGGTTGTATCATCAAGTGTTACCGAAAAACAATTTCATAATGTCTTGATGTACAAAAGACTTCTTTCTTTTTTTGTCATCACAGATTTTTCTTAATCTCCTGTCGACTGGACATAAAAATATCTCTTCCATCCCGTCACACATCCTGAAGCCAGCATGCCCATCATCAGCAATGCCAACCACGACTTCAGCACCTACTCCGTCAGCAGTGACGACAGCAGCCTCGACCGCTTCTTCACTGAGATCCCGGAGACTGAGACCATCAAGGGCGTGTACTTCCAGCGCGCCCAGCTGCTCCGTGACCCCAAGGCCTCGTACGTGGTCGACCACACCCTGCAGGTTCTTGTCAATGTCGGGGGCAACCGCTACACTTTCCCCTGGAGCACCTTGGAGCAGTTCCCGCAGAGCCGGCTGGGGCGCCTGCGCTTCTGCACCACGCCCGAGGAGATCGCACACCTCTGCGACGACTACGACGAGACGTGCCAGGAGTACTTCTTCGACCGCAACCCTACAGCCTTCAGGGTCATCCTCAACTTCCTGGCTGCGGGTAAACTACGTCTGCTGCGAGAACTGTGCGCCGTGTCGCTACACGACGAGCTAGACTACTGGGGCGTGGACCCAGGCCACATGGAGCGCTGTTGCCGTCGCCGCATGATCACCCGTGTGGAGGAGGTGGCCGAGCGAGAGCGTAAAGAGGAGGAGTGGAGGCAGAAGAGGGTGATGCTGAAGAAAAACCCCGTAGAGGCTGAAAAGGGCTACCGCAGAATAATCTGGATGCTGCGAGAAGTGGTGGAAAACCCTCACTCAGGGTTGGCTGGGAAAATGTTCGCCTGCCTCTCTGTGATCATGGTGATGGTCACTGTCGTCAGCCTGTGCATCAGCACCATGCCAGACCTCAGAGACGAGGAGACCAGAGTGAGTATGAAGCCGTGACACCTGTTTTACACACATGCAGGCTTTTCTAAATGTGATTCACAGCAGTGAGAAACAGAATTCAATCACAAACTCCTAAAGTTTCCCGTCCATTCACAAATGTAGGAGACATCTTGTGTTCAGGAGTTAAAACTTTTGAAATGAAAAAGTTATTTACATATTCATGATTATTTTTAATAAAGGGGAAGGAATAGATGTAAGAACTTTTTTTTTTAACAATTTAATATAACTTTATTTTGCACCTTTAAGTGCTTTACATTCAAAACAAAATACATTTAAAACATAGAGAGATTAAAACAAAATAAAAGTCATAAAAATAAACACATTATAAAACTCAAAGGGACTGAAATGCAAAATTAAACATTAAAAATAACAAACATGAAATTAAAAACAAACAAAGTAAGTAAAATGTATTTATATAACACTTTTCACAGACATTAGTCACAAAAGAAATACAAATAAATATGCAAATATATAGAAATACGCAATCTGTAATAAAAATGTACTGTAAAAACTGTAAAAATAAAAATACACGATAAAAACCTATAAAACATAAAACTATAAAGTAAAATAGGCAGACAGCTCAGGTAAACATATCAGAAGCAAATTACTATTCAAAGGAGAGTCTTATTTATGTCTTAAAACATCGTGGACGGAGTCTTTAATGAAGAAAACTATGATCAAACCTTACAGCATCTGTGTGTGTGTGTGTGTGTGTGTTTAGGGTTTGAAGATTTAGGTTTGTGACTGTGGCATCCCCTGGTGGCAGCATCAAAAACACACAATAACAGACTGTAAAGCACTTTTCTAAATAATACAGAGCTTCACAATTAAATCGTTTAGCACGGAATATCAAACAGGCAGCACAGTAACAAACACAAGAAAAGCAAAACATCAGTTTAGAGAAGGAAATCCATAATTTAAATCTAACTGGACATCCAGGAGACACTGGAGAGTCGATATGAGAGACTTTAAGCTGCCACGTGGACACAATAACTCAAATGTACTCAGATGCTTCACCGCGTGGAGTCTGATAGGACTGAACGAGCTACAGCTTCTCATCTGAGGCAAAAAAAGTGTCATAAATCACAATAATCTGGTTGTAAAGACACAAAAGCAGGGATTCATTTTTCAGTACTTTGAAAAGATAAAATATGTCTGTCCTCAGAATTACCTCTTAATTAGAGAAGATGTGATTGTTGTGTTATTGTTTTGTTAATATAATTAGAAAAATCCAAAAAACAACGGACAAAAACATGTCGTATGAATAATTTGAAATAAATTATAATCACATAAACTTCTGTGCATTCTGTATGTAAAGGCTTTAAGTTGTTGCATGAGCGAGCAACAGAAATTAAAACATAATTGAGCACATATTGAAAATAAATTAAAAGCAATCATGTGAAACGATTAATAATCGTAACTCTTCACAGCCGAGAAATTAAATGAAGTCGGCCGTGATACAATTGAAATAATAAATCAGCGCTTCAAAAGTAAAATTAATTACTAAATATGAACGTACATAAATAGATCGATGGTAAAACAGTCATCACAGAGGAGAAGAACAAGTGTGAGACGAGGAGCTGTTAATAAATTATTCTTGCCAGAGTTAATTGTTGATTGTGTAACTAATCATCAGCGTGAAGAGTCTGAACCGGGCGGATGTGATTATGTTTCTGAGCCGGAGCCGGCGGATCGATTTCTCCCTGACGGATGTGCAGCCGGTCGCACTAATCAGGACAACAACAGAAAATCAAAAGCAACGGCCGTGTTCAGCGCAGAAGATTAAACACATTGAATTATATTTTTCATATGTTTCAAAGGCTCGTTTTCATTTCTTAGTCTGGAAACCAAAGCATTGTTCTCGGCAGACCGTCTGACGTTGAATGATGGTTTAACTGACAGTGCGATGGGTAAATAGAATTAAATAAATTAGATAAATCAGGCCGTTGGCAGGCAAAGAAAGCAAATTTATAATAAACTATTAAAATTCCTGGTAATTTATGGAACAATGCGCCTTTGACTTCAGACAGAAGTAGATAAAAGCAGCTTCTCATTTTTAGATGAGCGCTTGAGTCGATTTTTGTTGGCTGAAATTACATTTTTATCATCTCCAGCTGAGTAACGTGACACCTGGAGTTGGTTGAAAGCTGAACTCAAACTGACTCTTTAATTTCCCCCCGACTGACTCCTATGAAAATGAGAAACATACATAAGAGTCTTGTATACATTAGAAGGCTACATTCATGACGTAATGCTAATTCATTGATGAGTGATGATGCAGCAAAAAAAAGGGCTAAAGCTGCACGTTTCAAACATGCTCACCAGAAATAAAGGAGCAGCAGTGTTATTTTATTATTCCTGGACTGTTAATTCTTTCTAATATAACATGGTTCAGATGTTTCCTGTAGATAACTTGAGCAAACGACACTAAGGTTAGATCTATTCTTTTCAAACTATTTCACTTTTGCACACAAAAAAACAGGTTTTAGGATGATTAACCTTTGAGTTTGGCAAAAAATATGTTGAGTAAACTACAACAAGCATGAGCGGGAGTTCTGATATGAAGTTTAATAGCATCCGACTTGTGTTAAACTGTCTCCCGTGTTGTGTGTGTGTCAGTCCGGGATATACTTTTTGGGGGTTTTTTTTGGCTTTTTAGCACAACACTGACAGACTTTACTACCCTATAAACTTTTATACTCCTCTGGTTGTCATCCAGCTCATAAAAACTCTACTTCAGAGTTAATTTATTGCACATCTGCACATGAAGAAGTGATGTTACAGAGAAAATGTCTTCTTCTTCTGCTGTCGATTCCTTCAAACTTGCGGCTGACCAAATGTGTTTTCTACAAGAGGGGAAATGATTAATTATTAATTCGAGAGCACACTTCATTTATTTTTCTCAGTAGTCTCTCCTTCGTACACTTCTCACTCTTTTGCTCTTTTATATTTTTGGTGTGAAAGGTTATAAGACAAGAGTGTAACAGGTGTTGTTGGAGTTGCTGATATGATTAATCGCTCTTTGGAGGAGGTATATATTGAACAGTATAGTTATAGCTTCTCTTTAGTTGCTTTGTTTAAGACACAAACGACCTTTAGTGGACGTAACAGCCTGGTTTAAGGAAGCTGGATATAAACAACAAATTGCTGAAACATGTTAGCAAAGATCAAACTAAGTTCACCCTCTTTCCCTGAATTCTTCCACAAATGATTCACTTATTTCGAGGAGATGCATTTTCTCTGGTGGACTTTAGATTAAAAGTGTTGATTTGAACGCTTATCAAAATCTGCCTGTCAGCCTTTTTTCTCGTCAGCAACCATTAAGACTCTCATTATAAAACCGAGAGCTTTACAAGATTGTAATTTTGCCACGCCAGTATCGCCCCATCATCAGCCCATCAACGTCTTGTTTTCTTGTTTCCTGCTGTGATTCAGTCAGCTTTCAAAGTCGTGCTGAAATGGAAATTGATTTTTTTCTTTCCCTCCGACTTTAATTATTGATTTTCCACATTAAAAGTGACACTTTTTAACATTCAGTACCAAATAAATGTTGTATTTGCTTGCGTATTCAAACCAAAGTCAATTTAAATGCTGTGTAGTCTAATAAAAAAAAAAAAGCTTTTTCAATTGTTTACTTTGCAGAGACAAACAAATAGCACCGAAATTATGTCAAGAAAAACTATAACAGTTGACAATACTATATGTGGAAGGAAGATGTTTGTTTTTTTGTGGCGTCTTTATCATTTAACAACAACAACAACAAACACATTCTGCAATATTTAAAGCGAAATGAGTCTTTCACTGTCAGCTAAAAGGCAGATTGCTCTGATATAAAAACAACACTGGGACTGATTTTTAAAAGAATTGATGCAGCAAACTATGAAGTAATATCAAAGTAATTAAACCTCATGTAAGTGAGTGGCTGTGGAGCGGGCAGTTCGACTCCCGGCTCCTTCAGTCTGCATGTTGAAGTGTCTTTGGGCAAAACACTGTACCCCAAATCGCTCCGGATGACGGCGCCCTGCCTGTGTGTGAATGATTAGATCCTCCTGACGAGCATGCTGGCATCTTACATGGCAGCCATCAGTATGTGAACGGGTGAACGTGGCTTGAAGAGTAAAAACGCTTTGAGTGGTTGGAAGACTAGAAATATATGGGTGCAGTCCATTTATTATTTGCTATTTAAGCCATTATTTGTGAGTGTTGTTATGAGGAAAAGTGGCTGATCACATTTCTTTACCTATTTTGGTACCTACTTTAGTTTGACTGAAGAGCAAAACATGTGCCCTTGTTTATTTTATTCTATTTCAGTCAGCCAACTCACCCGGAATAGATTATTATTCACATGTAGAATATGTGCAGCGTTAGTATTTGCTGTCTAGATGAGCCATGAGCTGTTTGACAAATATAAAACCTTCATGGCTTAAAAATTCAAGAGTCATAATGGAGCTTATTTGCAGTGTGAAGTGTCCTGTCAACAGTCACAGTGAAGGGATTACGGCGAGTGAGTGGACTCGAGCTGGGCTGCCTGAACTAGCTCGCAGGCGTCGCTTCATTTTCTTCTTTGATACAACATAAACAAAACATAAAAATACCTTAAGCAGCAAAGGTTGTTTATAGAGCAGGTTTAAGCCCTGGGTTTTGTCTTGCAGGGAGCATTTCTACATATTCTAACCTCATGTTTTGGACCATGTTTAACAAACATATCTGACATCATGACATTATAAAATTAACAGAAAATCACAAAAAAAGCATAAATATAAAGACTAAAGTTGAAGTTCCTCTCTTTCATCTCTGTGTCTGCAGGGCGAGTGTTCCCAGAAGTGTCAGAGCATGTTTGTGGTGGAGTCCATCTGTGTGGCCTGGTTCACCTTGGAGTTCGTGCTGCGATTCGTCAACGCTCAGAGCAAGCTGGCCTTCGCCCGCGGTCCTCTCAACATCATCGACGCCATCGCCATCCTGCCGTACTACGTGTCCCTGGTGGTCGACGTCAGAGATCAGTCACAGGAGGATGTCATCATGGGTGCCGGCAGAGGCTATCTGGACAAACTGAGCCTGATCCTGCGCCTGCTGAGGGCCCTGCGCATCCTCTACGTGATGCGGCTGGCTCGCCACTCTCTGGGCTTGCAGACACTGGGGTTGACCATGCAGCGAAGCATGAGGGAGTTCGGCCTGCTGCTGCTGTTCGTCTGCGTGGCCGTCACCCTCTTCTCACCTCTTGTCCATCTGGCGGAGAGCGAACTGGCGCCGTTTGCCGCCTCGCAACCCCACCACAGCTTCAGCAGCGTCCCGGCCTCTTACTGGTGGGCCATCATCTCTATGACTACGGTGGGATATGGCGACATGGTGCCGCGCAGCATCCCCGGACAGATAGTCGCGCTGACCAGCATCCTGAGTGGGATCCTCATCATGGCGTTCCCAGCCACCTCCATCTTTCACACCTTCTCCCGCTCCTATCAGGAGCTCAAGCATGAGTACGAGAGGCTGTGGAAGGAGGAGAGAGACGAGGAAATGACCGCTGAGTCGGAGGAGAGTTGTTCCAAGGTCCACTTGTCGCCAGATGAGGTCACATCGTTGTCCAAAGAAGAAAGCGAGTGGCTGATGTCAACCAAAGGTCATCAATCCACACTCCCGTCTACAGCTTTCTAATGGACACATTCATCCAGTAATTAAATGGCGACTATCAACTACATATTTTATCCTGTAGAAGTACATTTAGACTCAAAGGACTGTTATATTGTGGACACTGTATTACACATTTTAACCTTCCTGTGTAGTCATGTTCTGGATTCATGCTTTAACTCTATCTGATACTTATAAAGCTGTTTATTTTAAGCTCCTTTTAACATCAGCGAATACAGAACATGCAGCGTTACAAGCTGAACCTTCAAACTGATGAAGAACTTTTTAGGGATTAAAAGAGGAATACGGTAAAACACGAGATATATACAAAAAAAATTAGTGTTGGAATATCACAAGTAATACTTAAAACGTCACACGATCCTGTTAACAACTTTGTTCGCTTATTGTTTGTCTTGTGGTTCCGATTTTTCGATCACACACGTCTCATGAATGTGATGCTGTCATGTAGCTGACTCAAATATTCGATGTTGGAGTGTCCTTTAACTCACCGCCAGAGCAAAGGAGAGCTTTAAAAATAACTTTTGCTTGCAGCTGTTGCATCACTGAAGGACGATTTGTGTTTCGACGAACACAAAAGTAACAGTGACAAACTCTTCGCCATGACAGATCACCCAGCACGAGTACCTGTCATGTCTTTGCAAGTTTATTTGTTTTTTTGACAGGAATTGAAATGTGAGGCTGGAAAGCGATTTAAAGACTTTTAGTACGCTGTGGGAAATGATCGACAGCAGTGTTTACGATGTGTATTTAATGAGCTAAAACATGCAAAACCACCTTTAATGTGCATCATATCTTATACTCTGACGTCTTGTAACTCCTGTTGTCTTCTCGCTGTTTGTCGAACTTCCAGGTATTTTCAAAAATGAAATAATAACTCTTTTCATCTTTCATCTTTTGCCTTCGAACCTCAGACTTCCTGGACATGTTGCTGACGGACTGACTGTTTTGAGGAATCTTACTTGCTGCATATAATAGTGACAATCAGACTCTCAAATCTGTGTATATGTTAGTAACTGCACAAGTCAAATGTGATTATTAATGCATAAATATAACATGTATAATGTATGTAGGGCTGCAGTTATTTTCATTATTGATTGATCTGTGGATTTTCTAGACAAATTGATTAATTGTTTGGTCTATAAAATGTGAAATAATAGTGAGAAATGCTGGTTATAATTTCATCAAGCTCATGGTGGCGTCTTATTTTACAGAAAACATTAAAATGCTCACATTTGAGAAGCTGTCACTAGTAAATATTTGTCATTTTTGCTTTAAAAAAACTTACAAAAAGAATTATTTGATCATCAAAATAGTCGCTGACTCGTTTTATGACGATCAACTAATTGATAAATTGTAGCAACTTTAATTTTAAGATATTAGTTTGACTTTAATGAACATGCTACGACTCTTGTAGAATATCTTAATATTTTCAATATTAGACTGTGTTTTCATTCAGCTTGTATTCTCTGTTTTGACTCTGAATGCCAGAAGTCTTCAGACTTTACTTTGGCTCAATGTTAAATTGAACATTATTCTTTTGTGTGCACTGGCTATTAATCTGTTGCACGTAGATAGTTTAATTTATTATTAACACCATTAATGTAGGTGTGAATGCGTGAACAATGAAGTGTAAGGTGTTGACAGCATTGACCAATCTACACTTACCAAAATGCAACTAGATAACTTTTTTCACTATACTGCATTCATGTCATATTAGGGAGATTCTAAATTGCAAATAGTGTTCATGCCAAATTCCAAGTCATAGTTATAATTTGGAAACTTTTCTGAAGTGTGGCAGATTAGACTAATCACCATGTACTAAAACAAACTATAAGGTTTGTACATTACACTGCAGAATTACCAACTTGACAACCCCTGAAGCCCTGGAAGTTTATATTTTTATATTTTTTTCTTGTAAAAATAAACACGTCATTATCTTGTGCACATAAGATAAAAAAATACCAACTTCTGGGAACTTAACACTCTTAAAGCATGACACTATGATACTTTAAATACATTTTGCCAGTAATACTTGTTTGAATGTGGAACATTTCACTTTTAAAAACAGAAGTATTTCCAGATTGTGTTTAGTTAAATAAGGGATCTGAATACTTCTTCAAATTCTTCCTCAAACTCACAGGCGCTGAGAAAGTCATTAAAATTGCACCGACAGCAGAAACTTTGATGGGAGAAGAGAAAAAAATGTGTGGAAAAAAGGGAAGTCTTCCACTGAACTATGAGTCAGGGAGATTCTGTTTGTTTACCACTGAGTATAAGAGATTCGTAAAACAACATTTGACGATGAGGAACTAAAAATAGGTCAATCCACAGTGTATCCACACATGTATATATAGACATGGGGGTCCATTTTGTGGGACCTTAATACACATGACGTCACTGGGAATTCCCTTTGACACATTTCTTTCTTTTTTCAGTCCCTTCTTATGAGGTTAGACAACAATGGCCAGAAAATTAGAGTTCGTCATGTCTTTCTCTCATTTTATTCTTCACAGCAATGGCAAGCGGTTACTTAAAAACCGGCCATAATGCGCAAATCATCAGATGTCAGTGGAGATACAAGATACACAGCAATTATAAATCAATCCATTAATTAAAATGAGTACCGTCACGTTGAAAAAGGACATATCCAGGTTTGTTAAGAAAAACGCGTAAGCCTGTCACCAATATATATGTATGTTAAAGTAGAGAAAGGTTGTTCGAATTAAAACAGCTAATAGCATTGTAAGAAAGCAAAGATATGTTGATTAGAAACGTATTCGTGATACGTTACAAACAAACGTAATCGCGGACATAAGTTCGTAGAAATGTAATTCAGAATGCAATTTAGTTGTAATTTTGAGGAGACAGGGTTGCTTGTATCTCCACTAACATCTTATGATTTGCGCATTATGACCGCTTTTTAAGTAACCGCCTACCATTGCTGTGAAGAATAAAATGAGAGAAAGAAATGACGAACTCAAATTTCCTGGCCATTGTTGTCTAACCTCATAAGAAGGGACTGAAAAAAGAAAGAAATCCTAAATGTGTCAAAGGGAATTCCCAGTGACGTCATGCGTAGTAAGATCCCACAAAATGGACCCCCCTTTTCGCCCCCTACAACCATGGATGTATAAAGAGAACAACCTAAGGCTGCATTCACACCAAATCCGGCGGTGCGGCGAAACGCCGCAGGTCAGTGCGGATTTGTGGGAGTGTGGCTCCCGGTCAGAAGGTGGCGGTAATACGCATGAAAGTAGTTTGCCAACCACCATAAAAAAACGAAAGAGACAAAGAAAAAGAAGAAGCGCTCATATAAAGTTGGGAAATTACTTACAGCGGCGTCATCTTCATAATAAAGTAATATCAATCAACCATCTTCCGTCCAAAGCAGAATGCTGAAATGCTACAATGCTACATGCTAAATAAACAACGTCTTTCGGGTCTTTCGACTTCCGGTCTAATCACCGACCTACGTGATTGGCCACCGCAACGTGACGTCGGGTTGCGGTTTTCCAAAAGTTGACTCTAGCTCAACTTTTCCGGCCGCAGTGCGGTGCGGCGCCGCAGCCGCGAAAATGGCCGCAGGCGATCCGCACTACCCCCATTCGAAATGAATGGGGAGACTAGCGTTTTCGCCGCACCGCCGGATTTGGTGTGAATGCCCCCTAACAACAACCCTGACCCTAACCCTAACCCTAACCTATAACACCCCCTTTTTTCGATTTACTTCGTCTTCTTCTTCGCTCTTTCAACAAACAGTGGATGGCTCAATGAACCAGGCAGACTAGCGACCCCACGTGTGCCTACATTGAAATGACATCTTCATTCTTGAAAACCCGAGGTTGCAAGCAAGACGAGTTGGCGGGATTTCAGTCCGCCAAAAGAGTAATTCGTAAATTGTTGGCGCGCGCGCAAACACCCACCCCTCCTCCCACCACACACACGTACACACACACATGAATATTTTTTCACACTTAAAGAACTAAAAACAATGCATACGTTGAGTTAGGTCAACATTACATTAACTTATATTTATTTCCTGGAGACTGACCTTAGTACAAGTACCTCAAACTTGTACTTAAGTGCAGTACTTGAGTAAATGTATTTAGTTACTTTCCTCCACTGAATGTTTTATGTGTAAAATCTGAATCTGCAAAATAACTACAGCTGTCAAACAAATGTAGTGGAGTAAAATGTAAAATATAAACTTCAGAAATGAAGTGAAGTAGAAATATAAAGAAGCAGGAAATAGAAATAAATAAATCTGTCCTGTTTTAGACCTGCAGGTCTTCACATATAACGACTGAACAGCGCTCCCTTGTGGAGACTCTGCAACTTACTAAACATGAATTTGCAAACTGGTCATTTGCTGATTGGCATCTATAATAACTGTGTTTGTGTTTTGTTTATTATTTAGTCATAAATAGTTATTGTTATAGAGAAATGCTTTAGAAATTATGTTTTTAGGGTACTTTAGGTACTTTTACTCAGCATTTCCATCTTCAGCAACTTTATATTTCATTACATTTTAAAAGGAAATATTTTACTTTTAAGTCATTTATCAGACATCTTTACCTGCACAGTTACACACAGATTTACATAAAAACATATGAAACCTCATAAAATATGAGGCATTGTTATAGATGAAATAACCCCTCAATGTAAAGTCGTTTTATAAAAAATAAAGTACTTCTTCCACTGAAATCAGAAAAAATTGAAACATTGAAAAGTCCAATTTTTTTTTTCTAAAACGTCCAACCTGCCCTCCCTGCTGTCCTCACGAAGGAGACAGGAAACATCAACAACTCTCCTTAGGGTGCTCAAGTGGAAGAAATGACATGATTGATTTGTGTGTGTGTTCATCATAACCTGATAAAAGGTCTAAAATGACCATCAAGGAACCAGATGTTCAACTCCAAATAATATAATTTAACCAGCAGATTCTACAGTTGTGCTCATAAGTTTACAAACTCTGGCAGAATCTGTAAGATGTGAACCAATCATAGTGTCTCTAGTTGTGACCATAAAGTAAAATTTTAGTCTCATCGCTCCAAATAACTTTGTTCCTGAAGTTTTGAGGCTTGTGTAGTTCCTGTTTGGCAGACTGTAAGCGGGGCTGTTTTGTGGAGTTGCCATAGTGACGGCTGTTTTCTGGCAACTTGACCGTGCAGCTCATTTCTGTTCAAGTACCTCCTTATTGTTGATCTTGAAACAGCTGCATGTAACTTTCAGCTGATGTTCTATGTGGGTTTTTCTTTGCAACCTGAACATTTTTTCTGGCAATTGTGGCTGAAATCTTTGTTGGTCTACCTGACTGTGGTTTGGTATCAACAGAACCCTTCATTTTCCACTTTATCACTTGTTTTTTAAATAATTTTAGACAAAACCTTCGTTGTATGTTGAATATTTTTTAATGCTTAAAGAAGTAAAAAATAAGTACAAATTATAAACATACTAGCAACTTGTGTATTATTAATAAACATACATTTTAAAAAGTTAGTAATAAACAGTCGTTCCACTTGTTATTTTTCTAATCTTAGACAAAACATTCACTGGTGTGTTGAATATTCAAGAAAGTATTTCAAGCTTTATTTTAACCAAAGTCATTAAACATGAAGCTTTCAAAAGGTGACAATGTCAGTTAAAGGCAGCTTTAATCTACAAAGATAATTTTCTGTGTAAACATCATTGATTATCAGTTACAACAGCCAGTAAAATACATAAAATAAATGTTGTTAATGCAAACAAAGGATCAACATTCTCACATCACATTACTGTGTTTTCTTTGGCCTATCACACTTGGAGCTATTGAAAGGAGCACCTGGTGACTTCTGATATTCTCTCAACACTCTCTTTGCCCACCTCGATTCAGGATCAATACAATACTGCTCATCACACACAGATGTGACTCTGTAAGAAACACACAAGACATATTGTACATTATTAGAGACACAAGCATACATTGAGTTAGGTCAATATTACATAGAATTACATTTATTTCCTGGAGACTGACCTTAGTACAAGTACAAGTACCTCAAACTTGTACTTAAGTGCAGTACTTGAGTAAATGTATTTAGTTACTTTCCTCCACTGAATGTTTTATGTGTAAAATCTGAATCTGCAAAATAACTACAGCTGTCAAACAAATGTAGTGGAGTAAAATGTAAAATATAAACTTCAGAAATGAAGTGAAGTAGAAATATAAAGAAGCAGGAAATAGAAATAAATAAATCCGTCCTGTTTTAGACCTGCAGGTCTTCACATATAACGACTGAACAGCGCTCCCTTGTGGAGACTGCAACTAAATATGAATTTGTAAACTGGTCATTTGCTGATTGGCATCTATAATAACTGTGTTTGTGTTTTGTTTATTATTTAGTCATAAATATTTATTGTTATAGAGAAATGCTTTAGAAATTATGTTTTTATGATACTTTAAGTACTTTTACTCAGCATTTCATTTTCAGCAGCTTTATATTTCACTCCATTTTAAAAGGAAATATTTTACTTTTAAGTCATTTATCAGACATCTTTACCTGCACAGTTACACATAGATTTACATAAAAACATATGAAACCTCATAAAACATTAGGCATTGTTATAGATGAAATAACCCCTCAATGTAAAGCCGTTTTATAAAAAATAAAGTACTTCTTTTATGACTTTTATATTTCATTGTAGATTTCAGATTTCTTTATATTCAACACATCTCACTAAATACACTGAACTGTATATTTTCTTCAATTGTTACTTCACAGAGATCATAAAAAACACACACAGTATAATTTTAAGGAAATTTTTAAGATAATAGTTTATATACACACTAATACTCTACTCTGTGTGCTACAATTTTTATTTTTAAAGAAGTATTTCTATTTTATTTTTACTGAAGGAACTGGCAGGAAGACAAAGTTTCAGGTTTCTCTGATTTTCTTTTTTTGCAAATTCATTGCATTAAAAGTGAACATAATATGTGGTAGATTATTAATATCTGTACAATCTAATGTGATCAAAAAACAAAATCTGTATATTTACACAATCGCGTTGGTTGGACAGTCAGTCGAGGTCTGCATCACATGTTTCACCTTCCGTATAGGAATCATTATTTGAGTGTAGCTCGGACAGCATACAGCAACCATCTCTAATCTGACAGGACCTGTAAACACACACACACACACACACACACACACACACACACACACACACACACACACACACACACACTTAAACTTAACATAACACAACACTTTATCTGTTAAATGCAGTTATAGTGGCATCTCAGAGAAATCAAGCAGAGTCACTGACCTGCAGAGCTGCGATGCAGGAAGCAGATCAGAGCCAGAAGGACGAGAGCCGACAGAGTCTTCATGGTTCCTCAACAGAGACAGATGTGCTGCTGTTTGAATGAAAGCCTTCGAGCTTCAGAGAGGATCTGATGCTGCAGACCTGCTCTGGATCCCCTTATATACAGCTGATCTCTTCATTGCATAACATCGGAGTCATCATAAAAACAAGATTCTGGCTTGCAAATAGTGTTCATACCAAATTTCATGTCATCAGCACAATTTTTTTTTTTTACCAATGGTTGAGCAGTTGTAAAAAAAAAATGAAAATGGAGAAAAGTGAGAAATTGCACAACAAGAAAAGAACACAAACAACACAGAGTTTATTCACATTTCCTCAGTGAACAATTATCACATCCGACTGTTTCTGTTTGAGGAACTTTAGTGCAGATCTGTTTCACTCTGTGGTCACTGACTTTCTGTCCATTTAAAACCAGAGTAAACTTCTCCACACAATGTTGTTGGCACGCTTACATCCACTCAAACCAGAAAGAATGAAAACATTGAAAAGTCTAATTTTTTCCATCCAACCTGCCCTCCCTGCTGTCCTCATGGAGGAGACAGGAAACATCAACAACTCTCCTTAGGGTGCTCAAGTGGAAGAAATGACATGATTGATTTGTGTGTGTGTTCATCATAACCTGATAAAAGGTCTAAAATGACCATCAAGGAACCAGATTTTCAACTCCAAATAATTTAACCAGCAGATGTGCTCATACGTTTACAAACTCTGGCAGAATCTGTAAGATGTGAACCAATCATAGTGTCTCTAGTTGTGACCATTAAGTTAAATTTTGGTCTCATCGCTCCAAATAACTTTGTTCCTGAAGTTTTGAGGCTTGTGTAGTTCCTGTTTGGCAGATTGTAAGCGGGGCTGTTTTGTGGTGTTGGCACAGAAACAGCTTTTTTCTGGCAACTTGACCGTGCAGCTCATTTCTGTTCAAGTACCTCCTTATTGTTGATCTTGAAACAGCTGCATGTAACTTTCAGCTGATGTTCTATGTGGGTTTTTCTTTCCAACCTGAACATTTTTTCTGGCAATTGTGGCTGAAATGTTTGTTGGTCTACCTGACTGTGGTTTGGTATCAACAGATCCCTTCATTTTCACTTTATCACTTGTTTTTTTAATAATTTTAGACAAAACCTTTGCTGTATGTTGAATATTTTTTAATGCTTAAAGAAGTAAAAAATAAGTACAAATTACAAACATACTAGCAACTTGTGTAGTATTAATAAACATACATTTAAAAAAGTTAGTAATAAACAGTCGTTCCACTTGTTATTTTCTAATCTTAGACAAAACATTCACTGATGTGTTGAATATTCAAGAGAGTATTTCAAGCTTTATTTTAACCAAAGTCATTAAACATGAAACTTTCAAAAGGTGACAATGTCAGTTAAAGGCAGCTTTAAGCTACAAAGATAATTTTCTATGTAAACATCATTGATTATCAGTTACAACAGCCAGTAAAATACATAAAATATACGTTGTTACTGCAAACAAAGGATCAACATTCTCACATCACATTACTGTTTTTTCTACAGCTTATCACACTTGGCACGATTGAAAGGAGGAAGTGGTGACTTCTTATCAGTGAACTTCTGAAATTCTCTCACCACATGCTTTGCCCATCCCGATTTAGGATCAACACATACCTGCTGATCACACACAGTTGTGACTCTGTAAGAAACACACAAGACATATTGTACATTATTAGAGGCACAAGCACATGTTGAGTTAGGTCAACATTACATAAACTTACATTTATTTCCTGGAGACTGACCTTAGTACAAGTTCAAGTACCTCAAACTTGTATTTAAGTACAGTACTTGAGTAAATGTATTTAGTTACTTTCCTCCACTGAATGTTTTATATGTAAAATCTGAATCTGCAAAATAACTACAGCTGTCAAACAAATGTAGTGGAGTAAAATGTAAAATATAAACTTCAGAAATGAAGTGAAGTAGAAATATAAAGAAGCAGGAAATAGAAATAAATAAATCTGTCCTGTTTTAGACCTGCAGGTCTTCACATATAACGACTGAACAGCGCTCCCTTGTGGAGACTCTGTAACTTACTAAACATGAATTTGTAAACTGGTCATTTGCTGATTGGCATCTATAATAACTGTGTTTGTGTTTTGTTTATTATTTAGTCATAAATATTTATTGTTATAGAGAAATGCTTTAGAAATTAGGTGTTTAGGGTACTTTAGGTACTTTTACTCAGCATTTCCATCTTCAGCAACTTTATATTTCACTACATTTTAAAAGGAAATATTTTACTTTTAAGTCATTTATCAGACATCTTTACCTGCACAGTTACACATAGATTTACATATAAAAATATATGAAATCTCATAAAATATGAGGCATTGTTATAGATGTAATAATCCCTCAATATAAAATAGTTTTTTTTAAAAAAAGTAAAGTACTACTTTTATGACTTTTACATTTCATTGTAGAGATTTCAGATTTCTTTATATTCAGCACTTCTCACTAAATACACTGAACTGTATATTTTCTTCAATTGTCAGTTCACAGAGATCATAAAAACACACACAGGATCATTTTAAGGACATTTTGCTACAAATACTATATATACACACACTAATACTCTGTGTGCTACAATTTTTATTTTTAAAGAAGTATTTCTATTTTATTTTTACTTAGGGAACTGGCAGGAAGACAAAGTTTCAGGTTTCTCTGATTTTCTTTTGTTGCAAATTCATTGCATTAAAAGCTCACGTAATATGTGGTCGATGATTAACATCTGTACAATCTAATGTGATCCAAAAACAAAATCTGTATACTTACACAATCGCTTTGGTTGGACAGGTAGTCGAGGTCTCCATCACATGTTTTATCCATGGCTTAGGAATTCTCATTTGAGTGTAGCTCTGGCAGCATAGCTCAAACAACTCTAACATGGGACCTGTGAACACACACACACACACACACACACACACACACACTTAACATAACACAACACTTTATCTGTTAAATGCAGTTATAATGGCATCTCAGAGAAATCAAGCAGAGTCACTGACCTCTAGCAGAGCTGTGATGCAGGAAGCAGATCAGAGCCAGAAGGACGAGAGCCGACAGAGTCTTCATGGTTCCTCAACAGAGACAGATGTGCTGCTGTTTGAATGAAAGTCTTCAAGCTTCAGAGTTGATCTGATGCTGCAGACCTGCTCTGGATCCCCTTATATACAGCTGATCTCTTCATAGCGTAATATCGACGTCATCATAAAAACAAGACTCTGGCTTGCAAATAGTGTTCATACCAACTTCCAAGTCATAGTTACGATTTGGAAACTCTGTTATAGACTCTGTCTATAAAACTTCCTCAGAGCTACAGAGGATATCAGTAGCGCTACTAACTAACTTTTTTTTCTACCAATGGTTGAGCAGTTATAAAAAAAAAATGAAAATGGAGAAAAGTGAGAAATTGTACAACAAGAAAAGAACACAAACAACACAGAGTTTATTCACATTTCCTCCCTGAACAATTACCACATCCGACTGTTTCTGAGGAACTTTAGTGCAGATCTGTTTCACCCTGTGGTCACTGACTTTCTGCTTGTGTAGTTCCTGTTTGGCAGATTGTAAGCGGGGCTGTTTTGTGGTGTTGACATAGTAACAGCTTTTTTCTGGCAACTTGACCGTGCAGCTCATTTCTGTTCAAGTACCTCCTCATTGTTTATCTTGAAACAGCTGCATGTAACTTTCAGCTGATGTTCTATGTGGGTTTTTCTTTGCAACCTGAACAAATGTTTTGGCAACTGTGGCTGAAATGTTTGTTGGTCTACCTGACTGTGGTTTGGTATCAACAGAACCTTCTTTATCAGAGCTTGAACACTAATGATTGGCATTTCCAAATCTTTTGACATCTTTTTTATACCCTTTTCCTGGTTTATAAAGTTTAACTCCCTTTCCTCGCAGATCCTTTGACATTTCTTTTTGCTTTCCCTCATGGCTCCATATCCAGTAAAATCAGAGCAGCCCTGGATGAAATGTGCAGGGGTCTTTCAAGAAACTCATTGACTATTTATACACAGACACGAATTACGATCAAACAAATCACAGGTGTTGGAAACTTACCCTTCATAGCCATTTAAACTTGTGTGTGTTAACTTCTGTGTATATTACCAGGGTATGTAAACTTTTGATCAGGGCCATTTTGGTTATTTCAGGATTATTAATAGGACTGGTTGTTTCAGTTCCCTACATTTTGGCACAATAATTGAATGAGGTCATCTTGAGTGGGGTGATTTCGGCACAGCTCGTGTAGTACAACCAGTACGACACATCTTCAGTTTTGTGCCCCGGCGTCATTGGATGTTTTAGCCACTTTTCACAAGACACCCTCTGCCGAGGTTCCCCACCACAGGTTGATCAGCCCTGAGTGTGTGTTGCACGGTTGCACCACCTGATCATTTGGCAGCCCATGTTGCGTCCCTATGTTTCAGCCACAGCCAGTGACTGCTCCTTTCTGCTGCATTGACAAGTTCTTTGATTGCCCTCCGTTGGGCCTGGCCTCTGATCCCTATTTCCTTCAGGAGCCTTGTAGTGGAACTGGCTACAAAGCCTCTGCAGCCCACTTCCACCGGCCATCAGTTATCATTATGATGTAAAAAGGGCAAATACATACAATTATGTGAAAATAAATGGCTTCACCTGACCACTATCCTGATATAAAACAAAAATTTTCAGCATGATCAGTCTTTTTTTCCAAAATATGGCCGATATTTCACAAATTCTACGAGGGTATGTAACTTATGAGCACAACTGTAAATCATGAACAACACTGTGACTTTTGTTGAACAAAAAAACCTGTTTACTGTCATCAGATCTCATCTATCGATACATTACATGATACCCATTTGTCAAATGCAGTTAGGAAACATATAATGCTAAATGGCAGCAGAGAGATAACCATTAAGGTTCATGGATTTTATTCTTAATTTTAAAATTTCATCCCTGATGTTCACACACTGGGACAGAAAACATTCAAGATATGACTGCGGTAACGTTACTTCTTTAACATGCACGCCACAACTCAGCTCACACTTTCAAAACTACGCTAACATTAAACAGCAGACAGATAAATTCATTGATGATCTGGTGGCACAATAAAATGGAGGATTTAACAGCTGAAAAGACAAATGTTTTTTTCTGAGAAGCTGGTGGAGACCAAAACAGAACTAAAAAGCAACAAGTTCTCCAAATTAAACAATCAAATACATTTTTTGACAGCATATTCTCACCCCAGGTTGTTAAATATGCTTTGTCAATGCCCTTCGGCGTTTGATACTGACGCTATAGTACTCTTTGACGTTTGTATTAGATGCACCACGCTTTCAGCTAAATCCAATATAGATCCATACGCAGCATTATTACACGCTCAGAGCTGGTTTAGATCTGGTTAGGTTTAGGGCAAAATCATTGTTTGGATTAAAATGATCATCTGAAATGTTGTCATGGCAACAGTAAACACAATGGTTGCAACAAAGTCCACCTTTCACCATCTAACTATTTAGTCATCCACCCAACCTGCCTAGTGCTAAGAGGGAAAATGTCACCTTGTCATTGGTCTCATGGCGTCTGACTATGATGCAGATGGGTTTACACAGGAGTTAGTTGAAAGCCTGGTACCTGGTCATACAGATGCCATGGGGTGTGACAAAGTGTCGACGCCCTGGGAATGAGAATGGGCTTTGTTTGACCATGTGACTCCAGAACGACACAAAGGAGTGTTTTCTAATCTGTCGCCTTAATCAGCAGCAACAACATAATTTTCACACGTCACTGTTAACCAATAATGATGTGAAAAAATGGAGGATTTAGCAGCTGAAGAGAGAGAGAGAGATGTTTTTCTGAGAAGCTGGTGGAGACCAAAACAGAGCTAAAAAGCAACAAGTTCTCCAAATTAAACAATCAAATACGTTGTTCCATCCCAGGTCATCAAATACACTTTGTCAGTGCCCTTCGCCGTTTGATACTGACACCATGGTACCCTTTGACGTTTGCATGAGGCACACAATGCTTTCAGCTAAATCCAATGTCGATCCATACGCAACAATATTACACGCTCAACGCTGGTTAAGATCAAGGTTTGGATTAAAATTATCACTTGAAATGTTGTCATGGCAACAGTAAACACAGTGACTGTAACAAGTCCACCTTTAACCATCTAATTATTTAGTCATCCACTCAACCTGCCCAGTGCTAAGAGGGGAAACGTCACCTCATATAGACGTCATCAGTCGTCGGTCTCATGGCGTCTAATAATGATGCAGATGGGTTAGTTGAAGTTAGTTAGTTGAAAGTCTCATACAGACGCCACGAGGTGTGACAAAGAGTTGGTATTCAATGCCCTGGGAATGAGAACAGGCTTGGTTTGACCATGTGACTCCAGAACGACACATAATCTGGCGCCTTAATCAGCAGGACAACATCCTTTTCACACATCACTGTTAAAAAATAACAACGTATTATGATGTGACAATGTGTGTGGTTAATGTCTGGTTAGATTTAAAGGTCATGGTTTGGGTTAAAATGATCCCTTTGTTAAGGTTAGAGGAACATGTGGTGTGGGTTAACAGTTCCTACTTCCTTAAAGTTAGGCCACTTTCTTCATCACGGCTACAGTAATAACCACAGGGTTAAGGTTAGGGGAGGACTCCCGACTCGTGGTTGGAAACAGGAAACAAACTGGTCACATGGTCAAATGACAGAATTGTTTTTTTTAATTTGCAGGACTTGTTAGATTTTTCACAGTTATGTGTTAATAGTAACACTATCATTTATAAACAGTGTACAAAAAATGTAATAATTGTTCATAACACACTATAATGTAGTTAGAAACATATTGGGACATATCTAAATGTTTATTAATGTACATTATTTATCAACAATTATTTTCCTATGAGGACATATTTTATATTATTTCAACTGTTTTATATCTGATTACAGTCACATAGTGTTACAAACCATTTCTATACTGCTTATAAATGCTGAATAGTGGGACTTACAGTTATTATTACAGTAATAATTACAGTATTAATGATACTTCAGCTTAGAGTTAATTTTATATAATTCTGCACAAATTAATACTCAGTAACCTTTGTATTTCTGTCTCAACAGGTTTTATTCTTGGAAATCAACACAGAAGTTCACATCAACATACATTACATTATTATTGAAATTTCAAAATTTGCACACATATTTGCACGTATAGTATAATGTACATTAAATTACTGTAGAGATGTTAAACAGCGATTACCTCGTTGGATATATATTGCACATAAATACGTCGAGCTCCAACACTTAAAGAGCTAAAAACAACAGTACAAAATACAAACATACAGCTCTTACACAGAAAAGGGCAGTAACTCGTAAAACATACATACATTTTAGAAAAAAGTCAGTAATAAACAGTCGTTCCAGTTATTATTTTCTAATCTTAGACAAAACCTTTGGTGTGTTGAATATTTTAGAAAGTATTTCAAGCTTTATTTTAACCAAAGTCATTAAACATTAAACTTTCAAAATGTGACAATGTCAGTTAAAGGCAGCTTTAAGCCACAAAGATAATTTTCTGTGTAAACATCATTGATTATCAGTTACAACAGCCAGTAAAATACATAAAATACACGTTGTTACAGCAAACAGAGGAACAACATTTTCACAACACATTACTGTTCGTCCTCCAGCGGATCACACTTGGAGCTATTGAAAGGAGCACCTGGTGACTTCTGAAATTCTCTCAACACTCTCTTTGCCCATCTCGATTCAGGATCAACACAATACTTTTTATCACACACAGTTGTGACTCTGTAAGAAACACACAGGACATATTTTACATTGTTAGAGACACAAGCATACATTGAGTTAGGTCAACATTACATAAACTTACATTTATTTCCTGGAGACTGACCTTAGTACAAGTACAAGTACCTCAAACTTGTACTTAAGTACAGTACTTGAGTAAATGTATTTAGTTACTTTCCTCCACTGAATGTTTTATATGTAAAATCTGAATCTGCAAAATAACTACAGCTGTCAAACAGTAAAATGTAAAATATAAACTTCAGAAATGAAGTGAAGTAGAAATATAAAGAAGCAGGAAATAGAAATAAATAAATCTGTCCTGTTTTAGACCTGCAGGTCTTCACATATAACGACTGAACAGCGCTCCCTTGTGGAGACTCTGCAACTTACTAAACATGAATTTGTAAACTGGTCATTTGCTGATTGGCACCTAAAATTTCTGTATTTGTATCTGTAATAGTTATTGTTATAAAGAAATGCTTAAGAAATTTGTACACTGAACGGTATCTTTTCTTCAATTGTCAGTTCACAGAAATCATAAAAACACACACAGGATCATTTTAAGGACATTTTGTTGCTAATACTATATATATATATACTACTACTCTACTCTGTGTGCTACTATTTTTATTTTTGAAAAAGTATTTCTATTTTATTTTTACTTAAGGAACTGGCAGGAAGACAAAGTTTCAGGTTTCTCTGATTTTCTTTTGTTGCAAGTTCATTGCATTAAAAGTGAACATAATATGTGGTAGATGATTAACATCTGTACAATCTAATGTGATCCAAAAACAAAACCTGTTTACTTACATAACCGCTTTGGTTGGACAGTGAGTCGGGGTCTCCATCACATGTTTCACCTTCGGCTTAGGAATTTTCATTTGAGTGTAGCTCGGACAGCATACAGCAAACATATCTAAACTGACGGGACCTGTGAACACACACATACACACTTAACATAACATAACACTTAATCTGTTAAATGCAGTTATAATGGCATCTCAGAGAAATCAAGTAGAGTCACTGACCTCTAGCAGAGCTGCGATGCAGGAAGCAGATCAGTGCCAGAAGGACGAGAGCCGACAGAGTCTTCATGGTTCCTCAACAGAGACAGATGTGCTGCTGTTTGAATGAAAGGCTTCGATCTTCAGAGATGATCTGATGCTGCAGACCTGCTCTTGATCCCCTTATATACAGCTGATCTCTTCATTGCATAATATTCGTAGTGAGTTAAATTCTAAGAAAGCAGCCGGTGGATTCCCCCTCTAGTTCCTCTTCTCTATTCTATGTTAAATGCTATTTTCTGCAGTACACAGAAACGTGATAATATGCAATAAAATTCTGTAAAAAAGCTTTTCAGAGAATAAAATGTGATTTTTAATTGCTACCTTTCATTTTACATTAGCCTACATTCTTGTGACATGACTGAAGAGGGGATTTTTGCCTAAGACCAGGCATTAGCATGAGACATGGCTCTCTTATTTCAAAACTTTGTTTAATCAGGTTGTCTCACATCTTTTTAAAGAGTCACAATCAACAAATAATCAATAAAAAACAGTCACAGCCGTTATAAAAAACAAAAACATTACAGATAATAAAAGCTTTAATATTTCTAAGGGGAATGAAAAATACTAGTTTGAAGGAAGTTGCAGTTTGTGCACAGAAGGTAGATCCCAAGTCAGGTTGTTATTGGATCAAGTAGTCATAAAATTTAAATGAGAGAAGAGATGTGAGGTAGTTTGGAAGCTTTGACAGAAGAGCTTTATAGATGAATATCATGATTATTTCTTCTTGTCTGTGAGAAAGTCTGTCTAACATTGTGATACAGAGGATGATGATGAGTATAAAATCTGTCATCTGTCATAAAGAATATCTCTATCATTGAGTACATACATTAAAGTTCACGTTTCCTGGACGAGACCCCAATATTTCACAAACCGGATCAAGTCTGGACAAAGGAGGGGAAAACCATGCATGCGTTGTAACTAAAATGGATTTATTGTATATAACGAAAAGATAAATGAAACTAAACACAACCAAAAACCAACATGGAAGCCAGAGGAGTCCAGGTGAGCTGCATCGTCCTGACGACCCAACTGCGCCCACCAGGCTCCTGCAGGCAGAGGACTAAGAGTCTGTCCGGAGAGGGTCGTCACAGCTGAGCAGTTGTTTCTATCATGTAGAAATAGCAGGAAATGGATCCAAATGCAGACTTCTTTATTGAAGAGTCGCAGGCAAAAACACAAAGCTGGCTTACCAGAACAAATCAGAACCAATGATCCAACAAGACTCAACTGAAAACCTTGAAACCTTGAATACAAACTAACCTAATTAGACAATGAGGAACAGTTGAGAAGACACATGGGGCAGGCTGGGAAGACACGGAGACCAGGGTAGGGCTAACGAGGACGAAAGCAGAGCAGGTGTAAGGAGGAGTACATGAACACACAAGGGAAGTCACAGAAAACCAAAACCCAGAAATCATAATACTCCTGTTGGGGCTTGGCTACAAGTTTGGTAATCAGAAGTAATTAATGATTATCAAAGTGAATTATTAATTATTAAAATCAATAAAATTATGAATAAGAATGAATAATAACTGGGCACCACAGTGGAGTCAGGGAAAAAGATAGCTAATTCAGTCTCAAAGTAACTAATCTATGAATTTGGGACTTTGATTAATAATTAACTTAATTAACTATAAACAAAATCACCATATCAGCAGTTAGTTATGATTTAAGGATTTGGAGCATGCTAACATTAACCTAGCGGTGTAGCTATGACTGAACAACAAGGACGTCACAACAACAGTTCAATGTATAACCTTAGCCAAATCAATACATGTGCTGTACATTGATTAAGTCCAACATTGACTGTGTGCTAGGCTATGCCCAGTTGTTACCAGTCCATGAAGGACAGAGATGCTTTGTGGTGCTTCTTAGCTGGTGAATCCGTGGATGGGTCAGGCTGAGAAGGTTGCAGATGCAGACGTTGCTGAGGAGACAGCACTCCAGTTGTGCAGAGGGCCCAAGTCACTCCTTTGTTAGACTTAGCAGCAAGCTAACTGTTCCTTGGCTCCTGTCCTTGTTAAACTAGCCAGCAGACTTGCGTGGTAGCTGCTGACACATGGAAACTTAGTTTTTGAGTCTTAGGCAGGCTCTCGTGTCTTCTGCCGTAAAGAAAAGGCTGTGTGTGTCTCAGGCCACACCAGAGAGCAGAGAGCTGCTCCTTCTACAGCTGTGGGGGAGAAGAGCAAGGAGCTGCTCCAGCAGCTGGAAGAGAAAGAGAGTGATAAGAGGAGAAACTCCGGTTTTGATAACCTGGATCCGTGGGTGGGGCTTCATGCTTCTTGGGGTCTTGAAACATGTGGTAAACTGTGGCCCACATGTAGTCCCAACACTCTAAATCACAAACCAGCATAAATCAAGCTGTCCCATATTTACATGAACATAAGTACTCAGCACTACAAGTTAACTAATAATGCAAGACGGTCCTTAAGAGATACAACTCAGCCTTCTAAAACACAGTCTGGTCTTATCATAACAGGGAGAAAGGCTGAACCAAGGAACCCAAAAGAACAAAAACTGAGTCCAAACACAACAGAAAGTCTGGCAGGATGTGACAAGTTTCACAGTTTTTTTTTTTAATTAAAAAGACAGACAACATTTAATTTTATACAGGAAGCTTTAATATTTAATTCTCAAGTCAAATGTTGAATATGAATCTATGAATCTAAAGTATCTCTATGACTCAGCAAGGTTTAAAGTTTTAATGGCAGGATAGTTTACCTTCTTCTTAGTCTTTTCTGCATTTAATAGAAGTCTATGAAACTCTTTAGTCCAGCACATTTAGTCCCTCAAAATCTAGAAATATATACAGTACTATGTAAAAGATCTAAGCACTTTAATTCAATTTCATTTATCATTTATCAACTTAATACAAAATTCAGTAAACAGAAGAAATCTAATATTTGAGCAGTTTTACCTTTAAAACAGCAGCAGTTCTCCTCGTTTCACCTGCACGCAGTTTTTCAGGTACTCGACAGAAGTTGCCACAGTTCTTCTTCTTCATGTTAATCGCAGACAGACTCCATGATGTTGAGATCAGAAACCATCTGTTGCAGGACTCCTTGTTCTTCTTGTTGCTGAAGATAGTTTTTTATGACTCTGGCTGGATGTGCGGGGTCGATGTCAAGCTGCAGAATAGATTCGGGACGATCAGACGTCATGATGGTGTTACATTATGGATAAGAATCGCTGTAAGTTGCCTACTGAGAATAAAAACAACATCCAACTGAAGGGACAATAAGTGAAACACATTTTTGAGTGCAGGGGGACTTGATGAAGAACTAGACTTAAAACCAGCCTAACTGGGATGCATACTCCTTTTTTAATTAGTAGTGCTTCCTGTTTCATTGATTTAGTTGACTGAAGTAGTATAATTATTGGTTTTAGTGGTAGCAGCTGTAGGCTGAGACTTTAAGTAGTATTAATGATAACAGTATAGTAGCCATAGTATTTGTAGTACAATGTAAGGAGTAGCAGTTCCTCTAATATTTGCAGTATAGATTTAGTTTTAATTTATTTTCCTTTATTTTCGTGTCATGTACACAAAATGCCAAACACTCGTGGGTTTACAAGACACCCACAGTACAGCTGCAGTGGACAAACATTTAATTTCTTCACAAATTACAGATTATTTTACAGCTCCGTCTTTAACAAAATATTCTGCTTTCACTTCCTGAAGCACAACTCAAGTTTCTCATGATCATCCAGCCCAAAGAAATCAACATAAATGGAGGACATTTTACTAAAAAATTACATGCTTTACATCCTCGTAGACAGTAAAACACCCAACAAACAGCCTGTCCTCCTCTGCTGCCTGTCTCTAAGGCTGATGGTAAAGTTACTGAATATAAATGTGCACATAGGGATCTTTGTATACTTCACATAAGGCTCTACACTATAGCTATTCTTTATGAGACAATAAGTTTATTATTTTTATTCATACCATTTTTCTTTATACATGAAAAACATTTTACTCCTAAACTCCTGAGTATCACAAAGTGTTTCCTGTTCTGGAAAATGAATGACAAACTGTTCAAATAAAATAAGGATTTCAACTCATTTTCCTGAAGATGACCATGCAAAAAATATCACAATTAAATATCTTTTTAGTGAGTCTCTGATCAGACATCTTCACAATTCCAAAGCTGAAGCAGTAATAGTAGTATATATAGCATTAGTAGTAATAATAGTATTAGTTGTATATGAATGTTGTAATATTCAATGATGGCATGCGTTGACTGCACACTCGATACTGTGACTTTCACTTCCTCAGCTCTGGAAGCAAACGAGCACAAGCTCTGTCTGAGAACGGTTTTCTACGCAGAAAACTTATCCTAGTTATTTATTTAACTTATCCTAGCTAGTTAGAAAAATTATCCTAGTTATTACACAATATGATTACACAAGGACACAGTGTGGCAAGGTAAGGCAAGTTTATTTGTATAGCACATTTCAGCAACAAGGTGATTCAAAGTGCTTTACATAGATCATAAAAGGCATTAAAACAGAATATAAAAGCAACACAAGTGAAAAGACATTTAGAAATTTTTAAAAAAAGAAGCTAAAAAGAGAATAAGACAGATAAAAGAAGAGAATAAAAGTAGTAGTGCAGTGTGACATATTAACCTTTAATGTGGTTTAATGAAAAGCAGTAAACAGAAAAGTCGTTGAGCTTCGATTTAATTTAAAAGAACTGAGAACCGCAGCAGACCTGCAGTTTTCTAGGAATTTGTTCAAAATATGTGGTGCATAAAAACTGAAAGCTGCTTGTTCAGTGCTGAATCTGAGAACAGAAACCAAAACCCAATCCAGATGACCTGAGAGGTCTGGATGGTTCATAGTGTAGCAGCAGATCAGATATGTATTCTGGCACTTAAACCATTCAGTGCTTTATAAACCAACAACAGCATCTTAAAGTCAATTCTTTGACAGACAGGAAGCCAGTGTAAAGATCTGAGAACTGGAGTGATATGATCCACTTTCTTGGTCTTTGTGAGGACGCAGCAGCAGCGTCTGAATCAGCTGCAGCTGTCTGATAGACTTTTTAGGGAGATCTGTGAAGACAGCGTTACAGTAGTCAAGTCTACTGAAGATAAATGCATGGACAAGTTTTTCCAAATCCTGCTGGGACATAAGTCCTTTAATTCTTGATATGCTCTTCAGGTGATAGTAGGCTGACTTTGTAATTGTCTTAATGTGGCTGTTGAAATTCAGGTCTGAGTCCATGACTACACCAAGATTTCTGGCTTGGTTTGTGGTTTTTAACATCACTGACTGAGTGCTGACCTTTAAACGTTCTTCCTTGGCTCCAAAAACAATGACTTCAGTTTTGTCTTTGTCTAATTGAGGAAAGTTTTGGCACATCCAATCATTGATTTGTTCAATGCACTTACTCAGTGCTTGTATTGGACCATAGTCCCCTGTTGATACAGTTATGTCATAGTCATAGTTTTCCATAATCTGAGCCAGTGGGAGCATGTAGATGTTGAACAGAAGAGGCCCCAGAACAGAGCCTTGGGGAACTCCAAATGTCATTTTTGCTCGCTCAGATGTGTAATTACCTATGGACACAAAGTAGTCTCTGTCCTTTAAGTAGGATTCAAACGGGTCTAGCACTGTGCCAGAAAGTCCCAACCAGTTTTTCAGTCTGTCTAGTAATATGTTGTGGTTGACCATGTCAAATGCGGCACTGATACTGTAATTCTGTGTAAGCGTACGTCATTGAAGACTTGAACAAGAGTAGTCTCAGTGCTGTGGTGCGGTCGAAATCCTGATTGGAAGACATCAAAACAGTTGTTTAGTGCCACAAAGTTGTTCAGTTGTTGAAAAACAGCTTTTTCGATGATCTTGCTTAAAAACGGGAGGTTTGATACGGGTCTGTAGTTGCTCATTAGTGAAGTATCTACATTGTTCTTTTTTTTAAGAGAAGTGAGAAGTGAATCTGGCTTCTGTGAATTAAAAAAAAAAATTAAATTGTGAAATCATCAAACAATTAAACACTGACAGCTACCAGAATGAAAAACTAGAAGTCTGTAGAAGACTGTATAAAACATAACTATATTTTAATAACAAGAAATAGTAAATGGTACTCAGATTAAAACTACACTCAAACTACTTCATTGTGATGTTACAAATCAAAGTTACTCAAAGATTTGATGATTCATTTCTGATCAGGTTATCCAGTCTTCTTCCAGTGGCTCCAGTATCATGGCATCACTGGGTGTCATTTTAAGTTTTTTTTTAGTACAACTGCACATACAGTCCATGAGTTTCAGTACCGATACAAAGATGATTGGATTTTTATTATTTAAAGGAGAAAGAAGAAAAGGAATGGGAGCGCCACTGCATATTTGTAAAAAGTAGTAAAATATAATAAATATAATATGATAAATAATGAATCCTTTTGTGGCTCCAGAGGGATTGAAATGTGAAATCCAATCAGCAACTAAAACGTCTTGAGGCAGAAGAACCTTAAAGCGCTCTCAACGGCTGCTGGCTGCTCTATCTGACTCAAAAAGCCTCAACTTCTCTCTAGAAATGAGTAACTAAGTCAATCTTTGCTTTCAATGAGTCATTACAGTCACAATCTCTAAATTTAGGCCTTCATCATTTTGGAAATTATTGCTGTGTTAATAAGATTTGAAGACCTAAAGTAGCTTTGAGGTCTGCCGTGTGGGTGGTGATTGACCATTGATTTACCAGCACCCACACTGAGTCAAACTACTGTCACAATATTTCACTAAGTTTAATGTAACTTGATTATGATATCTGCCCTGTTAGTACAATTTAGCTTTAGTAGCTAATGTCAGCCCAAGTGAAAAGTGCTCAGTGTTCCCAGTAAGCTAGCGTCAACGGTTGACGTCACACCTCGCTGCCTACGTCTTTATATACAGACTGTGGTGAAATTGGAAAAGTTGAGTCAGCGTTATTGGTTGGCAAGTTTGAAAATGACAAAATAAAGAAGAAAGAAAGAAGAAGTGATATTAACAGACCATGCATTGATTTCGATCCTTTGTCTCTCAAAAACTCTGAGTCTGACAGTGTCACAGGGGTCGATAATTCGGCGGTAGTTGGTTAAATAGAAAACAAAATCTGTTTGGAGTAAATCACACCACCGTTTGGGGAAGAGAATAAGATTAATTTGTTGTCAGCTTAAAGAACACAAGAAGAGTATTTACACAAAATAATAGTGGATTTTGTATGATTCCCTGAGGCACTCCAAAACAATTACAAATGCTCATATTTCACTGGGGTATTCCTTGGTAGTGCTACCACCTCAAATCAGAGAAAATATCCAACTTTTTAACTTGCCCAAGTTTATTTTTGTCTTCTGAAGTCTCTACGTTGCTTTTACTTCCAAAACATACAATAACAATATTATAACATATGATGAGTTCATAAAAGATGGTGCATTATTGTGGATTAAAGGCCCTGCAAACTGACACAAGTGTGGCTGATTAGACTAATCACCATGTACTAAAACAAACTAGAAGGTTTGTACATTACACTGCAGAATAACCAACATGACACCGCCTGAAGCCCTGGAAAGTTATATATATTTTTTTATCTTGTGCACATAAGATAAAAAAATACCAACTCATGGGAATTTAACACTCTTAAAGCATGATACTGTGATACTTTAAATACATTTTGCCAGTAATACTTGTTTGAATGTGGAACATTTCACTTTTAAAAACAGAAGTATTTCCAGATTGTGTTTAGTTAAATAAGGGATCTGAATACTTCTTCAAATACTTCCTCAGACTCACAGGCGCTGAGAAAGTCATTAAAAATTGCACCGACAGCAGAAACTTTGATGGGAGAAGAGAAAAAAATGTGTGAAAAAAAGCAAAGTTTTCCACTGAATTATGAGTCGGGGAGATTTTGTTTGTTTACTACCGAGTATAAGAGATTCGTAGAACAACATCTGACAATGAGGAAGTAAAAATAAGGAAAAGGAGGAAAAACTACTGAGCCAGACAATTTCATGGTCTTTTTTGAACTTTTGATAAAAAGTATTGTTTCTTTGTGTGAGCAGTAAAAACACCCTAAATGCCAATCTTTCTAAAGTGAATCACAATGTACAAAAATAGAAATATTTCTGTTGAATAGTTGTTGTTTTTTGTGCAGCTCCTTTTTTATGTAACATGGGACCACAATAGTGTGATTTTGGATGTTTTTCTCCATAAATAAATAGCGTAAAATCTAAAGAACACTCTCTGAAAGCTTCAGTAAAAGATAGATTCACGATTTTTCAAGTGTGTCTTAAAACCAATCAGGTGTCCATATGAGCAGTGAAAGAGGTTTTTCCTCACTGTAATCATTCCTCCTGTTCATACTGGATATTAAAAGATCTCCTTCAAATGTGCTTTCAATGGAAGTGATGAAGTAATGGAAGCTTCTGTTCAGCTTCAGCAGTCTGAGTTTAGTCATATCAAGTGGATATCTGACACATTTACAGTCTTTTTTAGCATCAATTTCTCCTCTTTGTGTTTCCCTGTTGAGCTGCAGGTGGAAGTATAGTAACAAAAAGAGGGACTTTGGCACTAAAAAGACTGTAACGTTGAAAGATATCTACTTGATTTGACTCATTTGGATGCTGCAACTTCATATTAGCTTCAGATAAACTTTTAAATACATTTTTTGCACAGAAGGAGGACTGTGGATTTTGTCCTCCATCATTTATAGTGTAAGATCATTATGAAGGGATCTTATAATGGTCAGTATGAACAGGAGGAATGATTACAGCAAGAAAAACATGTTTCAATGTTCATTTGGGCTCCTGACTGTTTTAAAACAGACCTGAAAACTGTGAACTTCCAGCGTTGAATTGAAGCTATATGATGTTTACAGTGAGCGAAATATTCAAACGCAAGACGTCATGTGTTTACGGCTGCACCATGACATCAAACTGAAATATCCTCGATGTCTTGTGCATCATTTTACACACACAGCCTGACATACGGTGTGCATCAGTGGCATTAATTTAAGTATTGTTCATTTTACAGTTGATTTTAATGTAACATTACTTCTTTACTTCTTCCACTGAGTACTGAACTCAACAAATCTGAAGTGCTTGTGTATTTCTTTCTTATACTTTCTACATCTATTCCACTACATTTATTTGCCATGAATAATTACAAGTTTTTAATATTCTGTTGTTTAAAGTGTGTTATGCACATGATACATTTGCAGTACCATTACTGTTAATCTGCCCAAAGTATCTAAAATTGGCTCCACAGCAATAAACCACAATAACATGCACTTACACAGCAAACCAATCTGCATCAGTGAATACAATGAATGCTTCTCATCCTAAATTTTACTGATCATACTTCCTTTTTTGTTGACTGAGTCATAACTACAAGCTGAAAGGTCAAAGATAGATGTTGCATTATTTTAACGGGTGTAGTCAGCATTCGCTGGAACTCAGGAAAAAGTTCCTCCCCATAAAGTTCAAAGTGACGTCTCCAAATTATCCAGAACATAAACCTGATGTTGACTCGGGAAAGAAATGTCAGTTCTCCTCTTATTGTTTCTGAGTAGAAGCAACTTGCATAGAAAAATTTGACACAATGGATAATTTTTCAGATGTCTATGAGGTGTTAACAGCGCCACCAAATGGCGATTCTTCCCCCTAAACTTCTCACATACTTTTATTTCAGTAAATGTTCAGTAAATTTGGATAATATGAACTAAATGTTCATGTGTTAGTTTTCTGTCTTTGGTTGCATGCATTTGGCTTAAGTTACCTCTTTTTTTCTTCTACCTGCTCCTTTACAATCATGGTTTGTGTATTTCGTTGAATTGTAGTTTATATTTTGAGTAAAAAAAAATGTTGTGTGTGCAGTGAAGTGACTGAAAAAATAAAGTTGCACATGTTGAAGCTCATCAAACCCTGTTAAAATAAACAATCTGACCCCGTTTAACTTTAATATTTTTATTGGTTAGGTCATCCAGCTACCTTACCTTCAAATAATTAAATTAAAATTCTTTTAAATATTGTCTTCAAAGAAGAAAGCATAACTAAAAGCAAAACTCATTCACACGCATCGTTTTCAAAAGGTGGAAAAAAAAAGAGAGAGAAGCTAAAAACACTCGAATCACAACATCAAAACAAATAATAATAATAATAATTGAAACTGAACACACTATACACAACTTAATCTATGACTCTATGAAGAACTGGTGCAACATGGGCCAGAACAAACACACCGGTGCACTCTGTTTTATTTCTATCCAGTCAGGTGAGCAGTCAGTCAATCATTCTGTTGCGTTCATGTCACTGAATCTCTCTGGGGCTTCCCACGGGTTTCTCCAGGGGCCGAGTCAGGGCTGTGATTAGATGTGGCGAGGGGTTGTCAGCGTGGCCGAGCGGCGCCTGCAGGTAAGGCCCCGGAGGGTCACGATCATCAAGCTTTTTTTTTTTTTTTTCTCTTTCTTTTTTTTAAAAACCAAAGGTGTTTTCTCCGCTGTAAGCCACGTATAAAAAGCCGTCCTCGTCCTTCTCTTTCTCGTACAGCTGCCCCATCGTGATGCTGCGACAGGGAAGGGGAAGACTCAGAGTTATTAAACTGCAGCGGCACGTCAGAGAGGAAACACATGATGATGATAGTGGTGGTGGTGGTGGTGGTGCAGGCTCAGCAGCCAAGGTGGAAATAATGATAATTAGAGAAACGATGCCAAACGCTGGTTTCACTGGTCAGCAAAGAGGAAACATCAGAGAAACCAGCTGCATCCTCCGTCACCATATATGGAATTCATATCACAATATCGTACGCGTGTCTGTTTATGATTAATCCAGAAAATTAAGAGCTGCAACCATCAGCTGATTAATTGATTAGTTGTCACCTAAACTGAACTGCCACCTATTTTGATAATCAATTAAACCTTTTTAAGTAATTTGTTAAGAAAAAAGTCCAAATTCTCTGATTCCAGCGTCTTGGTATTGGCGTGTTGTGCCCATTAGAGGACCACATTACCCATGAACACCTACTACTTCCTGTGACAGGGAGGATGTTATTATTATTGTTGTTATAAAGACAGTTGCTAGCTAAATTAATCGTTTGGAGTCAAGAAAAATTCAGCTTCAGCTTCTCAAATGTGACTTTTTTCTGTTTTTTTTAGTCCTCTATGATAATAAACTGAATATCTTTGACATTTGAAGACGTCACAGTGGTAACTAAGAAACCGAAGCAAGCAAACACAAACCCATTTCTTGAGAATATAACCCGCAGATAACCTCCTCTGGTGTATTTGATAAGACATTGTTTGATTAATGTTTACCGAGGACATTTAGGTGATATCGTCCAGCCAAGTTTTATGGCACTTACTCATATTGTTCTCTCCTCGCGAGATCCCTACTTGGCTTGTATTAACTCTCAGATGTACGTCACTCTGAGTAAAAAGGCATCTGCTGAACGAGTGTGTAACTCTCGACCGGGTTTAGTTTCTCTAATAACACAATAAATGGCGTCTTACACAGAAAAAGACGAGGAAAACGCCTCGCTGGAGGCCCTCAGAGACCACTTTCCTTTCTCTTTCTCTGACCGATGCTGTAATCCTTCCCGCATGTTATTCTCCGTAAGAGCGCTAAAAATACTGTCTGCAAGTGGTGAGCAATTACGATGAGTAATGTCCGAGCATTTGCAGTTCAGAGGGGTAACACTGCTCTCTGTCATTCTCTAGTTAATCATTTCAAGATGTCAATTTTTTGCTTTATTTACAAAAACAACAGCGGGCTATTTCGGCACTTCTACAGTCAACCATGAGACATTACATGATGTCTGCAGTGTCTCATCATCCAGACTGTGATAATCTATGTCTGAACTAAACAGACGTCCTGTTGACAAAAGCCATAAAATTTGACTTCAGCTTTACTACCTTATATGACCGTGAAGGCGTTTGTGCAGCCAGCAGCTCAGACCGTTACAGAACCAGGTCCTGCTTCTTTAACCTGGTGTCATTTCTTTTGGCCTAGTTCAGTTCTGGTTCAGCTGGTCTCTTGAAGCTACTTGATACCCCTGCCCCCTCCTCCTCTTCCTCCAACACACACACACACACACACACACACACACGTTTCTGACATGAGACTAGGAGGACAGGGTGTCTAGCAATGTCTGCAACTTTTCCGAGTCGGACGATATGACACTTTGCACCCACTTCTGTATTTGGCCTGACGTACAGAGATGAGAAAAGAGCTCCATTTAAACTTCCCTCTTTCTTCATTCAACCATTAATTTCAACACTACAACCGCCTTCCACGAGAGACTGTTATTAAACTAACAACTATTTTCATTATCGATTAATCTGTTGATTATTTTCTCGATCGGTCAGTTACTTGTTTGGTCTGTAAAATGTTTGAAAATAGTGTAAATCCATGATGATGTCTTCAATTTATTGGGTTTTTTTTGCAACCAACAGTCTAAAACAAAAAGATATTCAGTTTTCTATCAAACAGGACAAAGCGAATAGTCACAATTGAGAAACTGGTAACAATGAATCAGCAGTTTTATTAGAAAAAAGTGATTTTTTAAAAGTAGTTTTCTATCGATTGACTAATTTCAGCTCTAATTTAAACCATGTTTCGTCCTCTCTCTCTCTCTCTCTCTCTCTTTAGGAAGGTTGGCTCTTTAGGGAGAGAATAAAAATGAAACTAAACAGAAAACAAAACTTATTTCATTATGATTATTTACTCAATTTAAAAATGACTAATAAGTAATATTCAGATTCTGCTGACAGGTGGTGACGGCGGTCTGGTTACCTCACGTACTGATGACCTCATTTAATTAAGAATCTGCACCAAGTTCAAGGTTAATTTCTGCCAAACTAGCCTATAAAGTCATCTAACTATTTACAGTTTCCCTGCAGCCTGGTGGCCGGTACCAGACCCCCCGCCGAGCCCTCACCTGGACTGAGGCACCGTCTTGTCCACGAACAGGAAGATGGCCTTCTCTGAGGGCAGCTGGATGCGTTTCCTGATGATCCACATGAACTGAGCCACTGTGATGTCGGAGGGGACCAGGTACTTCCTCTTGTCGATGTCCACGATCTGTGATCCAGACACTTTCTCCACGATCACCTGACAAAACCCAACACAAGAGGCACCGCGGACACGATTATAACCGACACGTCACGCGTCACACGGCGAACGACCTTTAAAAAAAATGAGCAGTGATGATTTTTTTTTTCACTCACCGGGACCCTGTCAGGGTACTTGTTGCGGATTTTGGCTGATTCTATGCATCGATGTTCTGCAGAAACAAACAAACAAACATTCGTGTTATTCAGGTTGATGTGAAGCGATGACAGAAACACTTCCTGTTCTCGAGAGGCAACCGGCGACGGACACAGATCGATATCTGACGGCTGAGCTGAGAGATTCACAGACAGCTGCAGTGGATTTAAACTCACTGGGACCAGTTAAACCTCCACACATGTCACTCCTGTTAGCTTCTATACAACATGATAATCCATATTAACTGTGATGACCAGCTCAAAGTATTAGATGAATATCTTATATTTTCAGGCATGTAATGAAAAGTAAGTTGCCTATTTTCATCATTAACAACTAAATAAGCTTCTTTTAAATGATGAATATTTTTTTATTGTGAAAGAAAGGGTTGTTTTGTCTATAAAACAAAATCAGAAATCAGTGATGTCATCAAATGTCTCATTTTATTTAACAGCCAAAAAGCCCCCAAATATGAAAGCGACTTTATAACGTACATGACCTGTGAGTGTTACAGCCTGTAATGTGACATCAAATGTCTCAATTAATCAACTGAGCCAAAATACTTGCAGACTCATCTTCTTTCAACCGACTGATTGATTGATTGATTGATTGATTAAATTTGATAACAAAAAATAATATTTAGAGTCAGCTTTTGCTAGTGTTGAAAGAATCAGTCAATTAACTGATTTTTTTGACAGAAAAGATAATAAATTAGCCTAATTAGGTTATCTATTCCTAAATGTGAGATTTTTTTTTTTTGCTTTTCTTGATAAATTCAATAAATCTGCATTTTGAACTGTTGGTCGGACAAAACAAACAATCTGAAGGCTTCATCCTGGAGAAACTGTAATGAGCATTTTACACAATTTACCGTAAAAAAAAACAAAATCAAAAAGATAAACTTATAATTAAAATAATCGCTAGTTGCAACCTCAGTCTCTACACTGTATTTTGCATTGTGTAATTCCCTGTTAGTTTAAAGGGAAATTATGTTGATTTGTTTGTATATTAAATACAAAAACACTAAACTATCACGATAACAACATAGTTTAACTTATAGTTTAAGTTTTAATTTGGTCCTTAAAAAGTCAGAAAATGGTGGGAAATGTTAATTAAAGCCGAGATGTAACTTTAAAGGTCTTCTAATGTCCTGAATAACAGGCCACAAATCACAGATATTCAGTTCACTGTCGAAAGAAAACAGAAAATATTCACATTTAGGAGGCTTGAATCAGAGAATCTGGATTTTTTTCTTGACTGTAAACTGTCTGTATTATAACAACAATAACAATAATAATAATATCCTTCTTGTCACAGGAAGCAGTGGATGTTTAAGGGTAATATGATCCTTGCACAGGCACTGACAGTAACACTGAGGTGAGACATAAGCCAAATGTTTCTGACACATACTTGTTTGTTTTACACTTAAAAACCAGATTATTTCTCAGCAGCAACATGTCGTCCCTGCTCACAAATATGTGAATTGCATCATTAAGCCTTTTTTTTTTTTTTTACCAAGCCTGTAAACGCTCTAATTCTCACCATCAGCTGGTCTGAGGAACAGGAAGTTAAACTATCAGACATGTCAGGTGAGTATTTTTACATTTGTTGCTACTTTATACTTCCACTCCGCTACATTTCAGAGAGAAATATTCTATTTTCTACTTGACTACATCTTGTTTACAGCTGCAGTTTCTTTTTGGATCAATATATTTGCATAAAACATACGATCACTTTTATAAAAAAGCAATAAAACATACATTGTTATAGATCAGATGACCCACCACTTTATGTTATTAAAGTGAGCGCCACTTTGAAAACTTTAAAATGCTGCTTATATGTTTATTAATATTTAAATGTATTTCTTCAGATTACAATTTGACACAATGGATAAATATGTAAATTTTAATCAATAATGCACCTTTTGTAAACACTCTACTTGTCATTATCAGCTAGTCTGTCAACAAGAAGTTAATTTATTTTTACTTATTATGAATTAATGGTTAAAACATCAGACATGTTGTTAGAATTGTCTACTTTCATTATAACTAACTTTTATCATGAATAAATGTTTCTTTAAGTTAATTTCTTTTTGTTGTAAAGCACTATGAGCTACATTTTTTGTAAATTATGACTATTTTTTTTTATCTTAATTGTTAATGAAAGCGTTGCATAAATCAAGAGTTACATATTTTATTATATATTATTAAAAACCAAAAGATACCTGGGAGTTTTTGCTGCGAGTCAAAGACAATTTCGCAGCATCACTTTGAACTCCGGTTACTTATAACTGGCAAATGATTAAATGAAAAGCTGATAATTGATTATTTGATAAAGGGCTAAATGCCGCCGCATGTCACAGTGTCCTCAGGCACGATACTGAACCTCAGATGTGTGTGTGTGTGAACGGGTGTGTGGCGTTTTGGACAGGAAGTGCTGTATCGATGATCTGATGAGCAGGTTGTATTAATGTGTGTGTGAATGTTTGAATACCAGCATGTTGTGTAGAGCGCTTTGAGTGGCTGATAAGACAAGACAAGTGCTATGTAAGTGTCGACCATTTAATTTTTGTTGCTATGGGGTCTCTCAATCAAAACAATAACAAAAGAGGTGTTGATGACGTCATGAAGTAGCGTGAGATCCTGCTGATCAAAATCGATCCGACGTGACTCAGACAGAAGAAAAGAAGAGAAGAAGTTAAATCACATTCATGGATGAGGTAATGTTTTAAAGTTACATTCATGTTGCGTCATTTCTTTCAAATGAAATACGGGGGCGGCTGAGACGACCGAACGAGCAGCAAAGGGCAATAAGTCATCTTGTGCTCCATCGTGAGTGAGCAATATAAACAACAGTAAACAAAAGAGTGGCTAACTAGCCAGTGTGTCAAGTTCCTTCCTCATTATCGTATCATCTGGTCTTTCCCTAATATGGCGAGTAGAGGAGTTAAAGGGGATAAAACGCCACTTACAGGAGACCACATAAATCTGACCATTACCTTCATTAAAATTATTCATTTTAATAATTTCTTTGGGTTTGAACCAAGCCTCCAGGAAGAGCCAATCTGACATAGTGGCCAAAATGTAGAATTACAACTTCCTCTCTGACAGGAGCCCAAAAAAAAGCATCTTTTTGGCTGCCAATCATGGGAAAAGGAGAAACAGGAATATTAAAATATATAACACAACTCTAGTCGTTTTTAAGATATTACAATGCAGATAAGTCAGATATGTCTCTAAAGAGTGAATGATTAGTCAGTCTGTTGACATTATTTTGCATGAAACAGAAGTCATTATGTAAAACATTTGAAGAAGGGATGCAAAAGCAGCCAGCAGGCCTCCTCAATGTTCAGCCAAAACAACTTTTTCCTCCTCCTGGTGACGCCTTTAGGGCCTCCAGTTAATGGCAGGTGGAGAAAACCAGAAAAAAATATCATGTTTAACTACATAAATAGTCCCTGAATAACTTTAATATCCAGCTGCAAACAGCCAACTCACAGCAGAATGGAGGCTTAACAGATTAATGTGTCAATATCCTCCATCAATCAGCCTGAAAGCAGGTCGTCGTTCCGGGGTGGAAATAAGAACAATGACACGATGATTTGTTGACATACACAAACCTAAAACGTCTGTTTCAAAGTGGAGACGTGTGATTTGGCTTTTACATGAGCTGACATTAATATTTACAGCTGTATTTAGCGTGTACACTTGTACAAACCAAAGCCTCCTCTAAAACAAAAAGCCTAAACGACAGGCCACTCTGCACGTACGACGCAGTTTAAAGTGACATTTTCTACACGTTCAACTCCAACATAATGTTCCCACAGGGGCAGAATAACAGATATTATTGTTATGGTTTCTCTGCGTTTTTATTTCACATTTTTAATCACTCTTTTAAACCACAATAACAGCTCCCTCCTCCCTTACCCAAGGAGTGATCCTCTTTGAACATCCATTTCATGTTTGCCGTTTCCGGGCTCTCTCTTTTCCGCTCGATGCAGTTGATTATAAACACGACTCAAGGTTAATTTGTGGGGTTTAAAGATCTTTCTTTTTTTCCCCCAGTATCCTTTAAATTAGTAACTCTTAAGTCGACGTTGAAGCGGTACAGCGGCCCTGTTCCTCTCTCTCTCTCTCTCTCTCTCTCTCTCCCTCGCTCAACACTTCAGCAAAACAACAAACAACAACCTCCTCTTCACGATCAGCCTTGCAGAATGGAACAGTCCGGGAGTGACGTCACAGTCAGAACTAATTGCGCTGCCCCGGCGGTGATGGACTGTACCATTCTGCTGCACACAGGAGGGGGGAGCGATAGTATTATCCCCTATTAACATCTCTTTTTTTATTTTATTATCAGTATATATAAATATATATATATTATATATATATATATATATACATATTTAAAATTAAAATCAAGCTTCTTGTTATAAAAATATGATCAAATATAATTAACACATCTAATTTTTTTTGTTAAATAAATTAAAAATGTCTCCATATCAGTAGCAGTATGACAAAACAGTTTTTATCAGTGGTAGGAAGTAACTAAATACATTTGCATTTTCAGGTACTTGTACTTTACTTGAGTATTTCCATTTAATGGTACTTTATACTTCCACTCCACTACATTTCAGAGGGAAATATTGTACTTTCTACTCCACTACATTTATTTAACAGCTTTAGTTACTTTTCAGATGAAGATTTGACACAATGGATAATAGAGCAAGCTTTTAAAATACAACACATTATTAAAGATGAAACCAGTGGTTTCCAACCTTTTTGTCTTTTAACGTCTTACAAAAAGCAGTGTGTAGTCGGGGTCACATTTCACATGTCTATGAGTTATTAACAGCTCCACCAAATAGTGATTTTTCCGTTCTCATATGGAAAGTTTGATTACAATAAGGAAAACCTTTTTACAGTGTTCACATGTGCAGCTGACTGTTGTTGTGAGACAGACTTGGAAAATTCTGAACCTGTCCTTTAATGTGACCTTGGAGGTTTTTTAATCTATATAGTCCAAAATCACAAATCTGTATAAACCCTCTATGCTTAGAGCAAAACGTCCCCTCCAAAAATAATCTTAAATTGGGAGAAAAACGGAGAAACCTCAAGAGGATCAACAGAGAAAAGATCATCTTCCAGGATAGAAAGACATGCATAAATGTTCTTACACAGAAATAACTAAATAAAAAGTAAAAATGAAAACAAAATTAGCAACATACACACAGTTTGTCCTCTATTCTAAATGTAAAATTCAGGAAGTATTATCATCAAAATATACTCCGCTTGATTATTTATTGATTATTTATAAAAGTGCCTAAAAATTGTACTTAAGAGATGAATAAATGCACTTACTGTTTACTTTCCATCAGTACAAATGAAAAACATGTTGTGCATCTAAATAACAAACAAGTTCAAGTCATTGTTCTAAATTGTTTTATTTCAGCTCCAGTAAACATGAAGAAAACTGTCTCACTAACAGCTGGAATATTAATTAATCAATACACTTCCACACATATATATAAAGAGTACACAGGAGCTGCCTCAGTCATCCAGTCAGAGGACTGCAAACATTAATCTGACTGATGAGAACCTTCAATTAACACAAAGATCATCTGTCACCATTGCAAAAGCATTGAAAAGATTAACATGACAACACCAATAAAAGTTAAGTAACATCTATGTGACGCCAAAAGATCATAAATAGAAAACAAGTGACTTAAAATCAATATACTGATGTATAAGTCTTACAGTGTTATCAAACATATTAAGGACATTAATTCAGTATTTCAGCAGTAAGTGAGACAGTGTGCAGTTTTATTCACTGTTTTCCAGTTTTACATGACACATATTCAGGTAAAAGCTTCAGTAACATAACGTTTTTATTAAATCTCACACAGTATTTTGGTGTTAAAGCAGAATACAGTATTTAAAGGCACATTCACGAGTGACGAGAAGCTTCTATTTCCTGCTATTTTCATCTGAGGGCTGAGCTTTAGTTTGGTTGTCGGGCGGCAGCGGTTTCCCTAAATGGTGTCCCGTGGTGATGCCGAAGGGCTGCGACTCTCGTTCCTCCTTCACGCCGGGCCGCAGCATGAACCCCCCTTGAAAGCTGAGGTCAAACAGCTCGCAGGGGGCAAAGGTCAAACACTTCTCAGCCTGCAGTCCTTTTAGTCGGGCTCGCCACCCTTCTAGCATGGCGGTTCGCACGTGGGGGGGACAGTGAGCCGGGCTCCAGAATATCTGAGGAGGCAGAACCTGAAATCCGCAGAAGTGCAGAGTGCCGTTCTGAAAGGAACAAGGGACACAGAAATATATTTATACACATAGTGTTATATAACTGGACATGTGTACAATGTATTTTGGATTTTATATTTGTATATTTGTATTTTGATATAAATTTCTCCAGTTTACATCTTGTATTTTAGACTGATGTTAATTAATGTTCCTATCAATTCAGCAAAAAAAATGATCAGCAAGTGCTTTACAAGGGTGGACGTAAATAAAGAAGAAGAATAAAATATGAATTAATAAATAAAGATTACAAAAAAACTTTATGATAAAAGTGAATATAAAAGATTCAAAATGACTGACGGAATATTTTTGATTATTTATGATTGAAAACAAGGTTTCTTTTTGCAGGATTGCCCAAAATACATAAATAATATAGTTTGATTCTTAAAATTTAATTTGACATTATATATGCAAATAAAAAACAATGAATCTAAATAATGAATAGCTCAAGTCATTATTATCTACATTAATGTATTTCAGCTTACAGTAAAGCATAATGCTTTATGCTTAAATACATGCACCGTATAGACTATATATATCATTCAATATCTGGTGAATCATTTATTTATTTAACCTTTATTTGTACAGAGAAGGTTGGCTGAGCATACATGCTGTTAACATTGAATTATAAAAATAATGTAACAAGGACGAATAAAACAGAAATCAGGCAGAATAAAATGTGCAGTGAAAGCAGGTGGGACAGAGGGACATTGCAGATTGTTTCATTAGATCGCTGCACTACGGAAACAGTGCAGTGGAGAAGAGAAGTGCAACATGTTTTCATCATGCTTCCTGTTCGTACTAATAATACCTCCTGTTACTATTCTTCCACCGCAGCTCTAAAGGGAAACGGAAAGAAGGGAATATGATGCCAAAAAGACTATAAATGTGTCAGATATCCGCTTGATATGACTAAACTCAGACTGCTGAAGCCTCATAAAAGCTTCACATCAACTTTTAAAGGACTTTGGGGACACACTGTGGATTTTGGCCTCCATCACTTACATTGAAAGCACATTTGAAGGAGATCTTTTAATATCCAGTATGAACAGGAGGAATGATTACAGCGAGGAAAACCTCTTCCACTGTTCATATGGGCACTTGGCTGCTGTTTTAAGACAATACTGAAGCTGGGGAAGTGTCTTTATATATATATTTTATACTGATGAAAGTTTGTTAAATGTATAAATTGTAAACTTATCCTTTATTTCTCACCTGTAGAGGCCACAGTGCGATGTTGATGTCTCCATTGATGCCGTCAGGGCGGAACATAGTCTCTGTTGCTCCAGTCGAGAAGGACAACATCGCTTTCTTTTTCTTTAGAGAAACAGAAAAGTACATTTTTTTAAACAATGTGATGAGAGGAAACACTAAAGCATAATCACTCTTACAGGTGCTGATCTGTGAGGAAAGTACAGTTACTGCATGTTTGTTGGAGAAGTTGTTTAGACTTGAGTGATTGATAGTTTGTCTGTGAAAAGTGATTTTAACTTGAATTCAAATTGCTTCTTTTTCTAAAATTTGACAACAATGTAACATTTTATTGTATTATATCTCCTGGAATAAAAGTATCATTTTAAATTGTAAAAGTCCTGCACAAAAAAATCCTATTATGTTTATTATTATTAAATATTATGAGCTTGATGTAGTTAAAGTATTGCAGTAAAAGTAGTGGTTTGGTCCCTCTGATTGACATATTATTATATATGACATCATTAGATTATTAATAGTGAAGCATCAGTGTTAGAGCAGCATGTTACTGATGTAGCTGCTGGAGGTGGAGCTAGTTTACACTACTTTATATACAGTTAGCTAGTTTAGTCCACTGGTTCCCAACCTAGGGGTCGGGGCCCCTCCAAAGGGTCAGCAGATAAATCTGAGGGGTCGTGAGACGATTAATGGGAGAGGAAAGAAGAAAAAACAAAGTTCTGATACACAAATCTGTTTTCAGTTTGTGGACTTTTTCTCTAATCTTTGGTTTTTGCTGAAATATGACGTTTCTGAAGGTCTTATCAGTCTGCAGCAGCTGCTCCTCTGAATCCTGCAGGTTGTTGTTATTCAAGATCAACCTGCTGAGATCTACCTTCTACTCACTGTTACTGTTTACAAGAGGAAAGAAGAAGAAACAGCGTTCTGATATCTTTGATTTTTGCTGAAATATTGGACCATTTGAACATTTATTGAAATGAAAGCATGTGAGAAGTTTAGAGGGAAAAATCACTATTTGGTGGAGCTGTTAACAACTCATAGACATGTGAAATGTGACCCTGACTACACACTGCTTTTTGTAAGACGTCAAAAGATAAAAAAGGTTGGAAACCACTGGTTTTATCTTTAACAATGTGTTGTATTTTAAAAGCTTGTTATATTATCCATTGTGTCAGATCTTCATGTGAAAAGTAACTAAAGCTGTTAAATAAATGTAGTGGAGTAGAAAGTACAATATTTTCCTCTGAAATGTAGAAAGTAGCATCACATGGAAATACTCAAGTAAATTGTACTTAAGTTAATATAATTAGTTATTTCATGTGTGTAGGTCAAAGTAGGTTTTCATTTTAAATAAGTATATCCTCTCTGATACATACAGCAGTTATGTTATTTCGTTTAATCATTATAATCATTTCGTTTGTCTCTGAGATAGACAGACCTTGAAAATGCCGTTATCGTACATCTTTTCCAATGAGAAAGCGAAGCCTTGTGCCAGCACTCTGTCCATCCAGCCCTTCATGATGGCCGGCACACTGAACCAGTACAAAGGAAACTGCAGAAAAAGACACAACAATTAACTTTAATGCATCTCCTCGTTTTGGAAAGTATCATTTGAATATTACGTGCCGTCGGTGGCACTTTAAGGTGCTTCAGCCTCAAGCCGTGTTGCTTGTTCAGTGCATAATAACAACAAACAGGACAAACGAGAGATGTGAGTGACCTCTGACCTGGAAGATGATGAGTTCGGCCTCTTCCACTTTGCGCTGCTCGGCTACGATGTCGTCACTGAGGCGGCCCTCCATCCAGGCGTACATCGTCTCGTCTCCGTAGCAGAAAAGCTCCGGCTTCTTCAGATCACCTGGACGAGACACGTGTTGTCAGAGCTTAAAGGATAAATCTGGTGATATTCTGTTTTTTCTTGCTAGCAATAAATCCCATAAAAAGACCAAAACCAGCAAAGAATTGATCTAGTTAGTATTGTGTGTGTGTCCAGAGCCTGATATATCTTATTCCTCTGTGCTGTAGACTTCAGAACACACACACACACTTTAGTTTACTGTAGTTTATTTATTCAGTCTCACACACACCGTCCTGCTGGCAGAAATACTCACTAGAGCAACAAATGTGGATTCATCCGCCGATGAAAATAGTCCCCAACGAAAGTGCTATTCCCTCCTGTTTTCATCACGTTCGCTAAACATTACAGTGCCCAGCTGTTTTAGGAAAGTCTTTTTTTTTAACATGAAAACATATATTTGTGAGATTTATGTCAGTAGGAGCCAACGTGCTCGGGGCTGAGTGTACAGCCAGTCAGGCATTATTGATCAACAAACTAACACATTGTTGGTTTTGGTATTTTCATGGTACAGTGTGACCTTAATATCCTGTTGTTGTTGTTGTTGTTGCTCTCAAGTGCTCCAGAAGAAAAGAGCAAAGCTGATTTTACTCAAATCTTAATTTGGACCTCACAAATGTGTCACTGCACCGCTCAAATCTTGATCTCGCAGGTCGCTCGGAGTTTGACTTTGTTTTGCGGCTCACTCCAGTAATTTAGCCGGTGACGGAGAGAGGGATCAATTACCGATGATGTCGTCCTGGGTGGCGTTGGCTCTGAAGTTCATGGCGTACAGGTCAGACACGATGACCCTGTAGCCCTGCTCCGTCAGCTCCTGCACCGCCACGTCTCGAACCGCCGCGTTGAACGAGCCGGGGCTCTGGTGAGCGTACACGATCAGAGCTGTTTTCTGAGCTGTCACACACACAGATAGACAAACACATTTACACAGCACTCTATCATCAGTACAAAATATATATAAAGACACTTTTTTATCATATTTTTTTGTATTATTAAGCATTATATTGAGGAAAAGTCAGTAGCAGTCATCATCCTTTGGAGAAAATGAATGCCTGTATGATATTTCATAGCAAACCATCGTGTAGTTGTTGAGATATTTCAAACAGGAAGTAAAGTGGTGGACTCACCAACCAACAAACAGACAAACATTACTAACTTTTTAATTCATATGATCTATTTAGGCTTTATTTATTCTGTATAAAACTGCCTTTCCTAAAATATTTTTAATTCAGTCACTTAATTGCATTTTTTTTTTTAGCAGAGCTTCTTTTTTATTCAGTTTTTAATTGTTTTTATGTGTTTGTAGGTATGTTAGTAGATTTCTATATGGATGTGGTTGGAATGACAAATAAACTTGAAACTTGAAACTTGAAAGCCGCACTGCTGTAAATAATGAATTAATGCTTCCTAGAGCAGTTATAACCAATTAATAGGAACAACTGCTGGGCTACACGGCTGTGAGACATTCCTTTGGCTGTTGTTTCTCCTCCTCATTAAGTTTTACACAGTTATACGTGTTAGTGAGTCATTAATGAAGTGTGAAGATCCAAACTGTAATAAATAATTGATTCTGCTGTTTCCAGTGTCATTAATAAAGTGCAGTGAAGTGTTTTACAACAGTTCATCAGGTCTTCAGGTGTAAAGGTTGAGAAACTGTTCATTTATCATAACCTGTGATTATGTAAAGTTATCTATATATCATTAATTAACCTTGATAAAGCTATTTGATACAACTTGTAATGGTTGCCATATTTTTTTAGCAACTTTTTCCCCCCCATAATACTCTAAAATCCAAACTTTTCAGCAACGAATGACATCTCCTGAAAGAGAAAGCCAGCGCTGAAATGTTTCAAGGAAGCCACATGTCTGCAGAAAAACCACACAGTTGGCATCACGTTATGATATAATCAGTGATATGATCTTTTACCAGACACACACAGAATATATAGCAGACAGATAAACCTAAACAGGATCAGTAGCATCCCTCCTTTGCTCGACCTGAAACACAGCTGAGTGACAAATAATGACGTTAAAGGAGCTGTGAAACGTGTCTGACAAGGCCGTCGGGCGTCAGCTGCAGTTTTTTTTTTATTATTATTGTTGTGACGTGATAAAACACAATAAATAGATGTTAAATTAAAGGCGTAGTCGCTGTGTGTGTGAGAGAGGTTGGAGACCGTCTTTAACACGGTCTGCTGATCTGTGATCGCCGCTTTTAAAACAAGTGTTCCCTCTGTTGTGTTGCTGGGACGGAGAAACCACAATCTGAATGCTCCTCGAGGCAAAAGTCAGACAGGAAACAGAGCTGCACCAGCAACACAACAGGTTTATTGTGCGTAATAAAGCCTTTCTTGTCACTGTGCTCACAATAGAAACATCAACTTTATCATGTCTATATCAAAATATAACATTTATCCTTTCTAAATAAAAAAAAAAAACCCAAATAAATCATAATTTTTTTCATCCTTCCTGCTTCATGTCATGAACATTTACCTGTAATCACCAAAGCTAACAGACAGGATCAGTTCACAAGTAGGAAATAGATGGTAAATATGCAACTCTTTGGCTGCTAAATGCTCCACTATGTTCATTTTCTCAGTCTGTGTGTCTGCTGTGTGATGCTGGACAGGTAACGTACTGTGTGGGTTTATCACTGAAAACATCTGCCTGCATCTGGAGACAAGATTGATGAGAGTCGTGAGGCGTAAAAAAAAAAAACAACAACTGCAGATGGGTGATAATTCTCTGTGGGTTTGTGAGTACGAGCGACCGCTTTACACAAACAGTCATGTGACTCGTTGTTAGAATAAAAATATTGATTGAAGAGTCTCAAATCTGTGTTTTATAACCTCTTTTTCAACAACATTATGATTTGGTTATATGAATAATAAAGTTTGACACCTCATGAACTAATCTATCATGTAACTGTTGACGTTATGAGAGCCGCTGAGAGTGAACCAGAACAGTAAAAGTTGCAGCCAGACAGTTAAACGACGAGCTGAAACTCAACTATGAAGCTCCGTAAAGCCGAGAGGAGCCGCAGAGTCAGTCTGATAATTCTCTGCAGGTTCATCACTACGAGCCACGACCACGACCGACACACTACACACTGACAGATCAGACAGTGCTGTTATGATAAATATCCATTAAAGCTGCTTTACTGTAAACCAGAGATCATGTGACACATCTGAGACACATGTAAGAAGAAATACACAACAAGCCTCCATTGTTTTCTCTTCATGCAGCTTGGAAAGAAGGAGAGCTTTGTGGAGGATTTAAACCTGAATGAAGAAGCTAAAAGTGTTTCTAAACAACCTGATTCGATGAGTTAATGGACATTTCATTTTAAAGTTACAAGACTTAACTCTCAAGACTGACTGCAAGTTTTCTGAAACGGTAAGTTGACCTGATTTAAAACCAACAATCTTATCTACTGTAATTCCAGCGAGTTAATAATAAACATGAGTATTGATTCAACACAATCAATCTTTTTTGAAGGTTTTTACAGAGAACCGCCTTATGTTATATTATATAACATGAAAATGACACAAATGATCAAACCAAGGTCATTGTCTTCTGATAGATATATGGAGTTTTTACAGTCCTGAGGGTGTAACACAGATTTAGATCTACATAATCTTTTTTTTTTTTTTAATATTTTATGTGAACTGTAAACAGCAAACGCAGCAAAAACCATCAATAACCTAACCAGACGTTGTACAGAGAGGGTTCGCATGTCAGAGCAGCAGCAGCAGCAGCAGACGAGCAGGTTTATAGGTTGTAAGTGTTGTCAGTAAATCAGTGGAGACTCACCCATGTTATGTGTGTGTGTCGGATCCGTCTGCACTGTAGACCAGGTTCCTGGTGGCAACTGTGGCTCTTATAGACCCTGTGGCTTTCTGTGCGTGAGAAACATGGTTAGATTGGATATCAGATGGAGCAAGATATTTCTCGAAGTTACAACTACACACTGGAGGAACAGAGAGAGAGAGAGAGAGAGAGAGAGAGAGAGAGGGGAAAAAAAAGTCTGCTGTCAAACTGTAGGACCGGTTTAGTTCAGTGTTTTGAAAGGGAGGAGGCGTGTGTGTGTGTGTGTGTGTGTGTGTGTCAGGCTGTGGATTCACTGGTGCAGTTGAATGAGATTGGTTTCATTTGGCCTGGAAAAGAATGTTTGGGTCACTTTCAAGGGATTAACCGACAGGGTCATGGGGCTTAATGAACGCTTTAATCCGACTTAATTTCACCTCGTTAGAAGAGAAGTGGCGGAAGGCGTCGGTTTAGTAAAGCCTGAGCTGTTCAGTCGAGTCCCCGTGTTTAATGTCACCTGTCACCACTTTCTTTCTTTACAAACAGGCTTTTATGGGCCGACTGGATTTAATTCTGAGTCTGTCAGCGTGACAAAAGCTGGTCGGGTAGGTGAGAAAACTTCTCACAAAAAGGGATTGTAATGACTCTAATAAGATATATTAACATTAATAATGTTTTGAGGGGAAAGTGGAGGGCAAGACGACCAAACACCACCTCACAGCATTCATTAGCTCGTTAGTAGTTGTTGGCCAAATGTAAGAAACTGCCTGAGCTATAAGAGTATTTGTTTCCCAATGTTTTATTTAATTAAAGTCACATCTGTCTGTCTTTATATGTGGTTTTTGTGGGTTTTTTAAAAGGTAAAGTTTATATTGGAACAGGTATTGGCCTCGTAGACCCTACTCTTCCTGTTCTGGTGTATCTGTCTTCTTTATTTTATGCCTGAAATTATTTTTGAAGTCAACTGTCTGGATTTTCTGCAGACATCTCTGCTTATTTGGACTTCAAAGACAAAAGCTTATTAAAGCATGTCGCAGCATTTCTGATTAATTTATGTGACATATACTGTACAATCCATGCAATAAATAATCCATGTTTTGTTCTAATAGAATCTTGGTTTATGCAAAATGGATGAATAAATAAATAAAAGATACTTGCAAAGACAACAGTGATACGTATTGTGATGCTACCTGTTGTTTTGTTTTCTTCTGCAGAGCTTTATAGTGAGTTTCAGCTCATTGTTCATCTGTCCAGCTGCAACTTTACTGTTCTGAGCCAGATATTCCCCTCAGGAGATGGCAGAGAGCAAAAACAGAAGCTAAAAAGAGAGAGGAAATTGGACTCAGATTCACCAGGTGGACAGAAACACGACTCCAAATGAATGATAATGTTGCTCCGTCACTGCTGGATGTGGACACACATAACATAAAAGGTCATAAGAGGTCACCGTTGTATTCACTACTTGTTTCCACTGAAAACAACCGGATAAGAAATCAGTTAATGCAGGTTTAACTAGCCAATGTGGTTATTATTGTAACCATGACTTCTTACTTGGAAGTTAAAACATTATCTTTTCCTAAACTTAACCAAACCTTAATCATCCATGATGCCCTGTCTTAATCTAATCTTCTATTTCAGGTTTTCCGACATTTAGCTTGCCAATAATAAAAAGCCAACAGCATGCAGGTCTTTGATAAAGGTCGTATCCTTTAAACACAACTTTCCACTAGATTACATATTACTAAAATCCAAATTTACAAGACGGTTTTTGCCTGACGTGTTCCCCACACAGTCACCCAGTTATCCTGCAGTGGATCAGACATGTGCGTTGCGTGTCAGGCTCGACGGACTGGAATGCGACAGGAATGTTACCTGGACACTTCTGTCACCCGCTGATCACCTGAGTGAGACTCTGCAATGAGACCTGCTCAGATTACCTGTCTGAGGGTGAATATTTCAGTGCAAGAGTCACAGTGTATGAGCAGGTCAAACGCAAGGCAGGGCGACTTTATTGGCTATTTCAAAGTTCCAGTGCAAAATTAACTTCACACACCTTGATGTTCAACCGCTACAAATTTAGCTGCACATTACTGTTGTTCCTACAGTTGTGCTCATAAGTTTACATCATCTTGGTAGAATTTGTGAAATATCGGCCATTTTTTGGAAAATATGACTAATTGTGTGTACCCTTTTTAAAATCATAATGATAACTTCAATCACCAAAATGGTCCTGATCAAAAGTTTACACACCCTTGAATGTTTGACATCATAATATTCACACACAAGTTGACACACGCAGGTTTAAATGGCTATGAAGGGTGAGTTTCCACACCTGTGACTTGTTTGATTGTAATTAGTGTCCTTGTATACGTAGTCGATGAGTTTCTGTACATTTCATACAGGGCTGCTTTGATTTTAGTGGGTACTGAGTCATGAGGAAAGCAAAAGAAAAGATAGTTGAACTTTATAAACCAGGAAAAAAGATACAAAAAGATATCCAAAGATTTGAAAATGCCAATCAGTAGTGTTCAAGCTCTGATAAAGAAGTGAAAAATGAAGGGTTGTGTTGATACCAAACCACAGGCAGGTAGACCAACAAAGATTTCAGCCACAATTGCCAGAAAAAATGTTCAGGTTGCAAAGAAAAACCCACATAGAACATCAGCTGAAAGAACAATAACGAGGTACTTCAACAGAAATGCACGGTCAAGTTGCCAGAAAAAACCGTTACTGTGCCAACGCCACGAAAAAACAGCCCCGCTTACAATCTGCCAAACAGGAACTAACAAATGCCTCAAAACTTCAGGAACAAAGTTATCAGGAGTGATGAGACTAAAATTTAACTTTATGGTCACAACTAGAGACACTATGATTGGTTCACATATTACAGATTCTTGTTCAAGCTTTTACTTGAAGTGATAGACTCAGACGCTTTTGAGATGTCAAAGCCCAAAAGGTAAAAACTGAGACACTCTGTTAACAGGATAAAAACAAAACTATTCCTCAGTAACTCTGCAGGTTTCACCTTGTTTGTTGTTTTAAGCCGTGCTAGCTGCACAACTCGATAGATTTCAATGTCAGTCAGTCACTCCACCACTTTGGTCCCAACTGAAATATTTCGACAACTCAAGAAGTTGAAGTTGACTACAGCTCCCAAGGTGCATTTCTTTGCGAGAAACATCCAATCGCAGAGCTTAAGATTCAGTCTTGTGCACCGTTAACTGCAGGTGGAAACTTCAGTCATCAACAATCAGTTCAATTTCTGGGTTACTTTTGAGTGAATTTAGCAACTACGGTGACCCAATATGTTAACAATGTTAAGACTTATGGGGAAATGACGGACAAATTATGATATTAAGTTGAAAGAATTGAAATGGTGATCATAATATAAACCTATGTGATTGTCATATTATCCAGGAGAGTCCTGTGTTTCTATGTGCTAAGTTACAATGAAGATATTGCTTAAAAGAAAAATGTAACATGGGATACACTATGAAATATATCGCATCTCTATGATGTTCCCATCAGCCTCAGCTGCACTTTGTGTTGACTGCTAAGTAGAAAATGTTAGCATGCTAACACACGATGACCTGATTGTTTCCTGTGGTCACCTGCACAAAGAAATAAGTCCTTTAAAATTAAAAATATATGCAATTTTTGTAATTGTCCTTAAGAACGACAAACAGGAGCTTTTTCTTTTCTGACGTGCCCATCAGCAGGACAACATCATGTGTTTGTGCGTTCTGTTTCGTGATGTGACAACAAGATGGTTAAAGTTTGGCTAGCTTAAGGAAAAGATGATGGTTTGGGTTATAAATACTACTTTGTTAAGGTGAGGGGATGGCGGCAGTCATGGTTTCAGGAAACACTGGCTTTCTGTGGCCTCCCATGCACAGTTTTATTGACCTTCAGGCTGTTAGAGAGCTTTTCATTTGAACAGGAAAATATGTTGTTATGGGGCAGATCTGATTTTCTCACACAAAGATCTGATCTGGTGCACTCGCACTTGACTAATTATGCACCAATAAAACTGTTTTTAAAAGTCAAAACAACTTAGACTCAGGCTGAATGTATCCGTCCCTCCAGCCTGTTTCCAGTTCATGCCCCTCAGTTGTAACACTTGTTTTTCAGTGTGCCCTGCAGGCCCAGCCGGTAATCCAGACGTGCAGCGGCCTGAGAGGCACGCTGGACGGATTAGGACACATTTATCACAGCAGAAAGTCTGATCCTGTCGTGTTACTGGATGTCATTATTTCCCCTCTAACATCATTAGCTTTAATTCAAAGTTAAATTGGTGCCAGTGTCACAGTCAGTCTGTTTCTCAGAACCTCTGTCACCTGTCGCACTAAAACTTGTTTCTGGTTGGCTAAATCATGAAGTAAGAAAGGAAATAAAACATATTTCATTGCGAATTGTCACAAAGCAACTGTAGAGAAACAGCCCTGCTTCCTGGTGGTCTGCCTGAAATCACGGAAAGAACCAAAACCTAATTATCATGCTGTAGCACCTCACAGCAAAACAGATGTGACGAAGGCTTCAGTTTTGCTCTATATGGTACCAATTAAACATCATTAAAGTGAGGACTTCCAAAGTTTCCTTTGATGGAATTCCACCTTTTAGTGTCTTTGAAAATGTACTAAAGCAAACCTATTATGCTTTTTGTGTTTGTTTGTGTTACTTATGAACTGTTATGATGTTGGATATCTCTGCTAAACATGGTCAAAGTTCCCAAACTTGAGGTGGACATATGCAGAAATGCTGACTGCAAGTCAAAAGTCAGGGCTTCAACCTGCTTTAAACGTAGAAACAGACAGTATTAGTGACTCACAGTTTGATCAACGCGAAACTCTCATCATCACAGAAAATGAACAACTGCATTAGAAAATAGCCGATTCTTTGATAAAAAAGTTGAAGTTAAAGACTGTGTACATAGAAACTTAGAGGCAGACGTTGACTACAGCTCCCAAGGTGCAGGTTTTTACAAGAAAGATCCAACCACAGCGTTTAAGATTCTTGTGAGTCTTGTGCACCGTTAACTGCAGGCAGAAACTCGATTTTTCTCTGCAGCCTGAATCAGTTCAGTTTTAATTTCTGGATCACTTGTGATTGAATTCAGGATATTTTGGATAGGGCAATTCACTCCACATCAAGCTTTCAGTTGTGAAGCATTTAATTTCATACTACTTTAACATTTACCCAGACTCAGTGACTAGTCAGACCTTCTCCTTGTACTAACAGACAAATCAACTCTAACTTCACTCCTCAAGTTCGACTGCCAGAGAGAAGAGAGCTCCTAACGATGGGAAACACCACCATCTGCTGGCAGAGAAGTATAAAAGAGCAACTTACTAAAATTAAAGCTGCTGGCTTGTTGGGTATTTCTGCCATATGGAAGAAGGCCATTAGATTTCTGTAAACATGGTGCACAGTGAAAATAAGTAATAAGTAAAATATAGTAGTTGCTGTTCAACAGTTAATAAATAATTGTAATTTAAAGAGTTGCTTCTGTAATCATTTATTGAAATTTAAATATGGTTTGAAAGTTTACAACATTATATGAATAACTGTAATCAGTGGATTAAAATGACTGTATTTAATTTTACAGTCACGTACAGCTACTGTAGAAATAGACACAGTACCATAAAATTGTTTCATTTTACAATTGCTACTGTAAAAAAAAAAACACAGTACGCTTACTGTCATTTATTTTACATTAAGTTTACTGTGTTTATAAGCTTACTGTAAAATAAATTACAGTAAATAACTGGCAGCAATTGACAAGTAACTTACTGTAAAATGAATTGCAGTAAGTTACTTGTCAATTGCTGCCAGTTAATTACTGTAAAAAATCATAGTAATTTTTTTTACAGTGCAGGAAGCCTCAACAGATGCATTTTTGTAGACATTGGTAACCCAACAGAGCCCCTGGAGTCCCAAAAGGTCTTTACTGTGTGTGAGATCACATCACATCTGAGAAAATAATAATGTAATTCTTTGTTTATTTTTTTATAAATGTGTTAATATCAGTTAACATCATGTGGGAACCACCTTTTGGGACTTCTAGGGCTCTGTAGGAACCCCTCCTTTAAGGACAGCTTTAGTACTTTAAAGAGAAATTGGTGTTTGGGTGTGATCTGTATGTATGTATGTATTGACCATATAAAGTAAAAGCATAACTGAAGAGAACAAACACAGACTTTTTGTGTTTCTCAGTTTATTCAATACAGTAACTGTATGTCCTTTGCAATGTCATTATTTTCATCATAGGCCAGAGAAGAACCGTACAAACACACATGAAAGCTTGAATTCTCCATGAAAATAAGTGGTGATTAATAGATTTTTTTTGTCTAAAAAAGCAATAAAACAGAGGCAGACTAGCAGCAAAAAGCAGCCTGAGAACTTGGTGTGGCCGCAGTGTGACCAATTAAACTAACTGCATACAATTACAACTGACACAACATGTTTATATCAAATCTCTCTCGAACACATCTGCCATTAATCTTGTGATGGATGTAAAAAAAAACTCCCCTTTAATAGGAAAAAATCTCAAGCAGGTGGGTGGGTAGCCATTTGTCTTAACCAGTTAGGTTGAGAGAGAGAGAGAGAGAAGAAGGCGGGTGTGGACACAGAAGAAGCAGAACAGCAACCGCATCAACAACAACAATTAACAAGCAGCAATAAACAGCAGCTTCAGCAGGAACAACCGGCGAAGCACAGAAGAAGCACGCCAACACGTCAGCATGGTTTATAGGGCTTCCTGTGGATAAGAAAGCACAAAGAACTCTGGGGAAGATCAAGTTTCTAACATGCATTAATAGTCCCCCGGCAGTCTAGGCCTATAAGCTCTTAGCATAACTAAGATCTGGTCCAAGATGAGCTTGGTCAGACCTAACTATACACTTTATCAAAAAGCAAAGTTTTAAGCCTACTCTTAAGTGAAGAGAGGCTGTCTGCCCCTCGGACTGAATCTGGAAAACAGTTCCACAAGAGAGGAGCCTGATAGCTGAAGGCTCTACGTCCCATTCTACTTTTGGCGACTGTAGGGACCACCAGTAAACCTGCATACTGGGAGAGTGGGATAATATGGTACTATGAGTTCTTTCAGATATGATGGTGCCTGACCATTACTAGCTTTGTAGGTAAGAAGAAGGATTTTAAATTCTATTCTGGATTTTACTGGAAGCCAATTCAGCGAAGCTAAGATGGGGGATGTGATCTCTTTTTCTAGTTTTAGCCAGTACACGAGCAGTCTTTAGAGACCTGTTAGGGCAGCTGATAATAATGAGTTGCAATAGTCCAGCCAAAAAGTAACAAATGCAGGGACTTTTTTTTCTGGATCTTGCTGAGACAAGATGTGCCTGATTTTAGTGATATCAGATAAGTGCAAAAATGCAGTACTTGAAATTTGTTTTGTGACAACTCCAAGATTTCCAGGAACTCCCAGATTTCCAGGAACTGTCACTTATCTATAGTGTCTTTTGCACGTAGTTCTCGGTAACTGGGATAATCTTTCAGGTACTGTTATTATTATTTTTGAGGACCAACTGACTGAAAGAAAAACAGTTTGCAAGTTCATTACTAATGTTCTAAGGATGGTAAATGAGTCAATTTCAGGATTTACAGTTCAACAGTAACTTTAGTTGATTTTCAAATGTTAGTAACTTTTAGAATAGGTTGTAAAAACTAAAACACTTTTAAAACGATTCAGTTAATTGTGGATGGTAGGGAAAATATTGTTTAAGAAACTCAACAGGCTCCAGTTGATGCTTACTTGAAAATATGAAGTTTATTGAAAACATGTATCTGAGCTCAGAGAAGTCTTTGGCACAGTGTACACATGGATACAGTCATACCAAAAACCAAAAACACAAGAACAATCACTTCTTATTGAGTTGCTCTTTGGAAAACAAAGGCTGCAGGCTGCTTTTACTCATCCAAAGTTACTGACTTATCTCCCAGCCTGGTGCCGGAGATAAGTCAGGCCAGAGTAAAGGCCCCGTAGATAAAAAGACTTAGCTCATAAGTTGAACATTTCCATAAATTAAACATCCAACATCTCTCCTTCACAATTGAACATTTGTTAATGGTAGGTTTTAAGGTGGGTTTAAAAGGCATATTAGTGAATTTATGGTTAATTAGAATATTTTATTCCACACATATGACGCTAAGAAAATAACTATATGAGATAAATCAATATGCTGCACTAACATAATACATACATGGGACTACGGGATAACAAAACGTGTAAATTGAACATGCAGAGATGTAAAATATCAATACTCATGTATGTCCAACTCAGATAGTGTAAAAATAGAAAATAAAAATAAAAGATAAAGGTGAACATGCACATTTATGATCTATTTATAATATATATATATAATATGCATACAAAAATGCAAACTATACATGCTTGTCATGCTTTATGTCAATGTATTGAACCATGCTATGGAGCTACTGATGATAGGATATGATGTAATTAGGTGAATTGATGTGTGTGTATGTGTCAATAAATGTATGTCATTAAGCACTGTGTTGATATATGATCACATTTGTCTGTGATAACGTATGAATTAAAAAAAAAACTAATCTCAATCAGTGTTCATGTCCATCACTGAAAAGGGTGTCAAGCGGAGTGTTAAGAGTGATAGTCAGTAGGACCCCACAACAGTAAAGTCATCATGTAGGGGGAGTGGTGGAGCGCAAGGTAGGAGGCCATATGAGAATGGGATGCTGGAAGGTGCTTGCGGTAAGAGTGAGAGAGGCTCGGACTACATTCTCCACAGGTGCAGGTAGCCTAAACGGAAGAGTGTGTTGTGACATCGGCATTTAGTATAAATACATAATCTAAAACTCAGCTTTCATTCCTTTTGAAGAAGTGACTCACAAGTACAGAATAGACAATGTCTACAACTGTCTAGTCAGTCATAACACACAAGATCAACTGAAAACAAGGCAAGGCAAGCTTATTTGTATAAAACATTTCAACAACAAGGCAATTCAGAGTGCTTTACATAGAGTACATACATAGAGCGACCTTTTCTTTGCAAAGAAAATAAAACCTTGTTGGTCGGCAGAAGTCTCGATTTCATTCCTCACCAGCAGCAGAGAATTTCCACTACAGGACCAAAACAGATAACCATGGAAAAAACTAACTGCATCTTAAAATGCATCAGATCCGGACAGGCTTTGGGATCTCACTCATATTCATAATCAGATGTGAGTATTCATACTGCAGTGTGCCATGAGTGACATACTCAGAACAACACCCATCTACACCCATCTCTCTCTTCGGGGATTATTCTTTTTTTGACTACTACTACTACTACTTTTATTTAAAAACTATCCATTTAGTGGCCTTGTGTCATGGTATTCCTTTTATTTCTGCTTTAATCACCATTTAATTTTAGTAAAGCATCTTTTCAAAATCATGTTAAGAAAACAATTCATGTTAACAAAACGAAAGCAGTTGTGCAATTCTTCCATGTTGCACAACCTATCTGTGCTTATAGGCGGCATGATATCAGCCACGTCAATGGAAATGCATAAAATAATAACAAGCATTAAATCTGTTTAAATGCAGTTTCTCATCAAAAGTGCAAGGCCCTAAAAACGCATAACTGGTGGGAAAGACCTATCGGATCGAAAAACACTGACCTCAGACTAGCTGTTTTTCCAAATCGACTCTGTCATGGGAACTAACTTTTCCAGAAATCTCAGCAGATAAAGTTTGGTGAGACCCCAATAAATTTGTCATTCCAGAAGAAATTCACATGAATTGAGGAATCACATAGATATTACGATTTAAAGTTATTATTTAAGTTTTATCTTATTGATCTGTATATTATAATGATAAACCAATCCTTCTTTCATTCCTCTTCCAGCCAAAACAACAGTAAATTGATCTACTTACATGTGTGAATATCCAAAGCCTGATATATCTTATCTCTCTGCGCTACAGACCTCTGTTGTTTGTTATTGTCCAAAAACAATGAGTCACACCACTGCACTGCTGCCGGGTGTGACAAAGATGCTGATTGTAGGTCAGAAACCATCTTCATCATCATCACTGTCATTATCACTGGATGATGACTCTTCTTAGGTGATTATTTTCGTGTCATTTATTCATCACACACCCAGTGCGTAAAGGCCTTAAGTGGCGACAACGCCTGGTGTTGTTCGGTCATTTTCAAGTTAATTCACGAAATGAAAAGCTTCAATAGGGGGAAGATGACATGAGAACGAAACATAGAAAGAGACGTGGTCTTTAATTGATTTACAATCCTTAATTTTGGTCATCTTGGTCATGGTAAACTCATTTTCAGTCTTAGTGCTATCTCTGCTTATTTGCTTTGTACCTCCCTGCTCAGAATGAAACAGTTTCAAGAAACCAATACTCCAATATGACAGGGGACGTCATAGGGTATCGTTATCCTGAGTTGTATTAATTTTTATGGTAGCATTTTTGTCTTATTGATCACGAAACCTTTATTCCATTTGTGAAAATACAAACAAGGGAGATTTCACTGCTTTTTTGTTTCATATTTAGACCACATCGGACGGGTGATACAAAATGGGTAATTGGTTACTACCAAAAACAGTTGATAACAACAACAAATGGTGACTCACGATAAATCACTGTAGTGTTATTGTCTCTGAGTCAGACACGGCTCAGTAATATCTGAATAATAAATGACTGGTCTGAGCTGATGTCCATTCAGCTGCTGAAGAGCTCTGAGGCAGCATGTGGAGCAGCAGGACCAATAAAATATGTCTGGAATCTGTGATTTTATATTTCTTAAAAGCAGAGTCTCAGAGCAGAGGATGACACATCTAGAACTCAAGAAAAACATTTGAGCATGCTCATTGTCCCAGTGGTCTCCTTCATTTTTGGCCCTCCTGAGGACTGGGTCAGTGCATAATTTCGGTTCGGTGTCATACTTTTTCCACAGCTGCTCTGTACTGCTCACTTGTTGTCATACTCATTTTCCTTACAGTTGCCGACCAATCAGCCTGATCTGAACCAAGAGGTTCTCTCCAATTCCAGTAAATAGGATACATTTAAAACTCCATGTCATCACTTGGAGATCTGGATCGATGGATCTGATCCTGTTGAGTAAAAATGCATGTTTATTTCATAGCGGAATATTATTTTGTATCCATTGTTTTTAGTTGAAGCTATAAAATGTTATTTTTCCACATTAAAATGTCTAAAAACAACTAGACCTATGTTCTATATGTTGTTGAGTTGTGTACTTACATTATCACAAATGTTTCCAACAGTTTTCAAACCCAGAGAAATCTGTCATTTTAATCAAAGTAACGGACCGTTTCATTTGGTCGCCAGTCAATGGCGTCATACCTCCTCTACCAAAGAGTATAGTGCACAAGATGCATGCGTCAGCGCCGTGTTTGTCCGCTACAATGGCGTCTACCAAAGAGTAACTTACACACATACAAGATAATACATGGGCTTTGTTGTGCTTGTTCCACACAAACTGTTAGAAATGGACTTTTATTCAGTTTGAAGCCACATTTTCATGATAAATTTAGCTGGTTTTTAACTTGATCTTTTAGCCACAAGAAGGATTTTAGTCATTGGACGTCTGGATCTTAAGTTATCAGAGAAATAAACTGGGCAAACGTTAGCAGCAGCTCAGCTAACAGCCCCTCCAGGAAGTCTGGTGCTCACCGAACATCGCAGGAGAAATACAGATTTTTTTAGGTGAAACTGCTTTATTCAGTGTTTTTACCTGTAATCAGCGGGTCCGTTTGTTTGTGATTCAGCTCCCGGTAAAAAACATCCCGAAGGAAGCTGTGAAGCTGGTTGTTCACCAACCAAGACAACAACTCCCATGATCCCTTGCTACTTCACACTGTCATCACACTCCGTCTTTAGTTATTGTTTCGATTGATCGACGGCTGAAATTACTTATTGTGCGTTTAAATAATATTTATTTTGCTTGTTTGCGTTTTATCTTGTCTCTTAGCAGTGCTGACTGTGAAAAAGGATTCTCTGAAATGGACAATACAATAACGTCATTGCAGACACAAACTACAAAACAGCTGCAACATGTCAGCGCTGATGTTTACTTCTTTGGTTGGGCCTTTCTTTGGACCAGATGTCAAGAAACAAGTGCTTAAAAATACATCAGCTGACCACAGCCTGTCTACAAAGAGAACAAATCTACCAGAGCTCACAGTACCAATTAATTAGCTATTTTGAGGTGAGTCACTTCCTCTTGCTTCACTGAATATTGTTGGTCGGGTTGGTTGCCGGTTAAAGTGAGTTTACTCAAAACAACTGGTCATATTGGTCTTGTCTTAGAAAACGCTCAAACATATTTAACAAGGTTCTTTTTTCACGGCTACAAACATATTGATCACTACATTGCAGCCCCCTGCGACACTACACATTATTACAAAGAGACATACTTTTAAACAGTGACGATCTAACTCAACGCCAACAACTGTCAAAGTACACTAAATGATATGTTAACACACAGGATGAGTAGAATACAAGTGGTAATATTCGACCCACAACACGGCACTGAAGGCATTGACTTCATGATTTATAGTCATTCTCCTTCCTTTAGTGTATATTGTATAGTAAAATACAGATTGACACCCACTCAGCCCTTTTTGTCATTAAGTTCTCGTCAAGACAGGGTTATTTGAAAGCTTTACCCAAAATGAACCAAGCATGTTGTGTTATTTACCAAATGAATCTGTCTGAAGCGACTTCCAAAAATGCAAAATGCAATCATAACACATTAGTTGTCGAACATTGATTAGATCTTGGGAAGGCACCAGAAAAGGAAGATCCAGACAGCTGCTCTTGAATACACACCAGTATAGAAACAGGATTTTCCATGCAGACAGCAGCTGGATTGGGGTCTTTCTCAGTTTGAGGACAGCAGACTTTGTGGAAGTTGGGCTGATAAATGATATTAGGTAACCTGTCTGAGTGCCAGGAGTCAAGGAATCTGGAAAATCTGTGTCAACTTAGCTGACACACAATACAGATGCAATACACATTACAAAAAAACCTCTAAAACTCAGCTTTCATTCCTTTTGAAGAAGTGACTCACAAGAACAGACTATACAATATCTACAACTGTCTAGTCAGCCTGTCAACTGTCCAGTAAAACCTTGTCGTCTGGCAGAAGTCTCTCTTTCATTCCTCACCAGCAGCAGAGAATTTCCACTACAGGACCAAAACAGATAACCATGGAAAAAACTAACTGCATCTTAAAATCAGATCCGGACAGGCTTTGGGATCTCACTCATATTCATATTCAGATGTGAGTATTCATACTGCAGTGTGTCATGAGTGAGATACTCAGAACAACACCCATATACACCCCTCTCTTTGGGGATTATTCTTTATTTCTCTCTTTTCTTTTTCCTTCCCTCTTTCCTTTCTTTATTATTTTTATTCCTGTTATTATTATTATTATTATTACTACTACAATTATCATTGTCATCATAACCTAACTGTCCACACATACACACACTCCACTATACAATAGCAGCATTCACACTATTGTTATCCAAATCTTTATTTATTATTCTTCCGTACGTGTTTTGGCAGGTTTCAACTGCTCTATACTTTGAGCTACAGACACCATTCATATATCAAAATGTTTAGCTCTTTAAGTGTGAGAGAGGTAAGGGTCCTCTTTAAGAGAAGTGTGCTATTACTTTTCAGCTTTTTATCATAATCCATTGATTTTATATGAATTTTTAAAAATATTAAAATTTAAAATGGCAGTCTATGGGAGGATTTCTTTGAAAGCTAATATCTCAAAAACTGAAAGTGCTAGAATGTTCATATTTGATATACAGGTGTCTCATCTGGACATGCTTAACATATTAAAACATAAAACATGGAATCAATAGCGCCACCATGTGGTCAGTTATTTAATGTTTTGCGTTTTGGCTAATAACTCATGAACGGTAAGTCCTATCAAAAAGTTTTTTGGTCAAGATGTTCCTTGGATGATCCTGATTAGAATGATATAGGCCACGCCCATTTGCGTCTATAAAAATTTTCCGCCATTTTTTTTTTCATAAACATATGTTTTGCTCCTGTCGGCTCATATTTCATCCAATCTTCACCAAACTTGGTACATAGTACATATATTTATATATTTATATATTTATATTTGAACAAGACTTATCCATTTGTTTTCAGATAGCACTTTGTCTGTTATTGGCTAACAAACTTTGGGAGGCGTGGCCTAATGCACTTAATGGCGATAACTGCTCAATAATGAATCGGATCGCGACCAAATTTGGGGATGTTGTACACAAGGTGACCTTACAGAAGTGTGTAAAATTTCACAAAATTCTGCCGAAAGGGGGCGCTAAAGTCACCTTATAACATGATATTTCAGCAATTCTGTTGTCTTTAATGGAATGAAACTTGATAGGCAGGTTTTCCATGAGAATCTGCACGACATACTGAATCATGGCACCAATAGTGCCACCTTGTGGTCATAAATAAATCAGCACCATACGTTGACACTTTAATTTCCGAGTGCCCTTAAACGCCTCATCAAAATCTAACTGCGTAAATAACGAAGATAACCACTTTGATCTGACTGCTGCAGTGGTGAGTAGCAGAGTTTAACTGTCCCTGTTCATAAGGCTTTTAAAGTTACTAATACAGGCTTGACATTTTATATGACATGGTAACATGACACTGGTTTCTCAGATACAATCCAAACAAAACGATAAGGGCAAAACATCTTCCTGGTAAAACAAAGGCTTTTATTGTCACCTAGCTAATATTAGCGACGTGCTAACGCTAGCATAGCTGCTAACGCTAGCATAACTGTTAAAAGCATTAATGTTGTTATGGTACAGTTACAGGGATAACATTATTAGTAAGAAGTTAGGGTTTAATAACAAAAAATATTTTGTTTAGTTTTTACCTTCACTTAACTTGCAGCTGTTTTGTTAGGTGAGCCAACCATGACTATTTAATATGGTCAGCGCTAGCTTTGGCTGCCTAATCAGTGATCGGATTTTCCGGATTTATCTGGAACTCCGGTGTTGTGGCGCATCAGCTCAGCGCGCCAACGGGTTGTAAACGCCAGTAAACAGTCGGTGCCAGGATGTTTCGCTATCCACACAATGGACCAGCTAGGTTGTTAGTATTTATTTTAGCTGTACTTCTGCATTAAATAAGCATTCATATGAGTTTGACTGTGGATGGCAGAGCTGTTGAATGAATTTATGGAGTTTGTTGGTTTTAGCTGTTAGCAGTTAGCTCTACTTGTTAGCTGCTGACTGGCAGCAGCATGCAGGCACAGCAAGCTGCCAATGGACTAAATATCTGTTGATCCCAGTAGGACTTCACTCAGATCCGGACAGTCTAGGAAAGGTGTATGGTTTGTTTTCTGTTTCACAGGCGGGTTGGAGGCTTGGTTATTTGTCTGAGTAACTGAGCTGTAAGTAAACAGTCTGAACTCAGCAGAGTTTCTGTGACAGAGCTGACAGTCCAGTTTACATGCAGTATGTGTTCTTGGTGTTGAATTTAAACCACCAGACTAACAGATGTTACATAGTTAGAAAGTATTCAGCTTGAAATAAAGTTATTTTTCTGTTTCTTAACAGTGACATTGAGTCAGAGTTTACAGTGAACCTGGGTACAAATAGTTTGTCTAGTTTATTAGTGTGAATGCTGCAAGCATCTATTTGTACAGATGGGGATGTGTTTAGTATTTTCAGCAGTGCTTTGCAATTCATTCAGTTTTCAGCATTCACACACATTTTCCGCAGGAAATGTATCTCTAGTTACTGGTATTATTATTGTTACTATCTTTATTGTACTGCAGTTCACTGCTACTAAAGTTCCTCCCACTGGTTGTGGGGGCGGTTCAGGATGGGTGAGTGGGTGACGGGATGTGGGTCTGACTGGTGGGGTTTCCTGAGGAAGGAAAATCCTCACCTTGTGCAAAAAATAAGCAAAAATAGTTCTCTCTTGATCACGTCTCTACCTAAAGGTGATTTTACTTCTTCCATTCACAATTTTTTTTTGTGTGTGTGTGTGTGTGTGTGTGTGCATTTGAATTTTCCTCCTCCATTGGTGGAACAGGCTGAGTGGTTATTAGTGGTTAAACAATTTGCAAATTTGCATACTTTTGAGGCCAGCAATCAAAAGACTGTCAAGATTTAAAACCCAAGTAGGACAAATTAAAACAAGCTAGACAAAAGACAAAGACCAAAATAAAAAACAGGAAACTAAAACAAGACAAAAATTTAAAAAAGCATCTCTGGAGTCTGGGTTAATGGTAACAGTTTTACCTTTTGTTAAGTGACAAGCTGTTATCAGTGTGTATAACTCAGGTACTTGGACGGAGCTTGATGTTGGCAGGGCTGCGCTTTCAATAACTGAAAATGTTCACAAATTGCATAGCCTGCTTATGGTACTCCATGTTTATATAAGCAGAGTTGTTAGTATAGAAAACAAGATCAGAGTTGGAGTCGGAGGAGTTTCTGAAAGGTCAGGACGGGAAGTTTTAGATGAACATGAAATAACATCAGCAGATTTATTAATTGAAAGTGCACTTGCAGCTATAGTTTCAGAAGAGGGGAAGTCCTCTCTAGTCTGAGGGGAAAATGTCAAGAAGAGAGCAAGAAGAGTTATAGTCCTGGGTGAGGACAGATTACAAAAGTCCATGTTTCTCTTATATGAAAGAATAGTTTGAGTCAGGAAGTCCTAGTGCAGAAGCTGCCAGCAACTGAGTACAGACTGAAGGTTCCATATCCCGATCCAGAGGCCAGTAACCCATCATTCCTAAAAATGTCCTCATCTTTTCATGGGTTTGGACACTTCTTATATGGATTTTACTCCAGAGGAAATAGTGTTCTTATACAGATACTGGACCACATCTAGACATAACTGAGCATTCTTTCGTGAGGCCTTAAGCAGTGTCAATTTCACAAGAAGAAGCAGAAGGGAAGGCTAAAAGTCAATGACCTACGTATTGTCTCAGAGTTGAACGTCATTGAAAGAATTGTAGGTGACTCAGTGGCACCTTGTGATAGTGAATGTGAATGTATTTTGTTGTCTGCACTGGCTGCCTGTATGTAAGGGAAAAAAAAAGAATGCCCACGTCAAGTACAGCAACGTGAATTGAGTTGGCAGATGTTGAAGCAAATACAATAGTTGGATTTGGAACTAGAGGGAGAAGGGGAAGCACTACTTCCTGTATAAATCTATTTATTAATTATTTTAAGTGAATGCTGTATTGGCTGTTGCATGGTACTATTATCTCTTGGTTTAGCAGAGATTAAACTACTGGTGTGGTGTCTGACAGGAGAACGCAGTGTGAAAGGAGAGCTGATGTGGATTGGGTTGCTGCAAATGAGAAATTTCTCACGCTAAAGGAAGGAATCCTCAAAGCGGCGGGAGGACAGCGTTGTCCAAATTGTGAAGTCCTACAGGGATTCTCTGCCATCTTCTCTGCTCACCTGTGTAGTGAGATACTTAGAAAATTGTTATAATTTGATCAATAAACTATTTTGTTTAGTCTCAGATCACTTTCCACAACAGTTACAGACAAAGACACACGTGAAGTGACAAACGTCAACAAAAAACTAATTTAGGGCTATAGGGCTTCGCCCGAGTCACTATTATTATTGGTAAAATTAGTGAGCACTGGTTTAAATGAGTGGACTGAGTATTTATATTATTGATATAGTGTATTAATGTGCCCTGGTTAAAGTGATTTTGTTATTGTTAGAGCAGTGAATAGTGAACTGTTGCAAGGTTGGAGTGTATTGTTAAGTGATAATATTGAACAGGTTATGGTTCGAATATTGTTTCTAACTAAAGTTGGAATTTATATTACCTAGTATAGACGGGTGCACCCAGTCAAAACCAAAAAGTAGTTGAAAAGAACTCAGTGGTTCAAGACCAATAGAAAAGTGACAGAAGAAATGATTTGTTGCTGAATCAAATTGGAATTTAAATATATATATATATATATGAAAGTTATTTAATTTATTTTGTTTATTTTCAAAAATACATGGCACCAGTTTACAGCTTCTTGTCTCATGTGGTCATTTAATGTTGCAAATATCCACTTCTGCCTCCTATCCAAATCTGGTATCCTCTGATTCTGGTCCAAAACGATTAAAATCCTCACTAAAGTAGTGTTAGGAGCCCAGTGCTTCACATAGCAACCACAACATCATCAGTCATCTGATTGGACAGCCAGGCCCAGAAACTGAGATGGAGGAAGTTCGACCTGGCATCCAGTCCCACCTTATTTGAAATGTATTCATGAATCTAGATTATCTATAGAAGGGTGCACCCAGTCAAAAGTACATGTTGTGACTCCAAATCATGACTTAAAAGTCCATGTAGTATGTAGTATTATTAGAATTATATATATGTTTATATATTTTCATGTTTTGCGTATATATGATACAGAAAAACACACAAAGTGTAATTTCATGTAAATGTTGTCTCTTCAACATTCATTTCCTGTAAAAGCTCTTGGTAACCAATTACCATGCATGTATTTTACAGGCCCAGTCAACACTTTCCCTAACCCTCTGCTAAAATAACTTCCCACTGTCTTTCTGTAAAATCCTTTCCTAAAAAACGTTCATATACACTTACTTTTGTCCACAATTCACTTTCTAATCCTTCCAATCAACATTTAGACGATAAAAGTCACTTCTGTTTGTGTAAGGAGGCCGAATCACATCCCTACAAAAATGAAATATATCCCCTAATATATCCCCTATCCCTGGGAGAGCAAATCATATTTGGTTATGAAACTACAAACGTATCTAAACATCTACATAAACATCTCTTCAGAGAAATATTCACGTTCACTCAGTCACAACCACAAAGCAAACTTACTTAAAATGAGGATGGCGTCACCCTTCTCTGGGACTCCAATTCCACAGACCTCCAACAATACACAGCAACAGTTGTTAGGTTTTCAAAAGGACCCTTACCTCTGAAATTTGGATTTGTTCACTGGCGTGTTTTTGGTCTGGGAAAGGAGTCTCCATTGAAGGTGTGTTGCCATCTGGGCCACAGTACCTTGTTGAAGAAAATCCCTCAAGTCCTTGTTCAAAGTTTGCTGTGGTGGAAGTGGTTTACTAGCATTCCAGATATGCAGAGCTGGTCTGATGCAGTAGACTGACCCAGAGCAGAAGAAATGGAAAGATTTTATACAGTAAGGGTCAAGGCAGTGACCAACAAATGGCGTACATGATCAAGGCAGTGTATTGGTGTGGGGGGGGGGGGGGGGGGGGGGATTACAAAAAGGAAATACAAGAAAAGCAAAACCTCTCCCTATTTATTTATTTACTTGTTGTCATCATCACATCATCATTATTTATTTATTTTCTTTATGCTTATAACCACTCGCCCCAATTGCTCCTCTACACTTACATACATACACACACACATATATGCACAGAAACCTAGCACAACAGACTGCCCTACACCTTCCCTAATACACACATTTCACATCATAAGTTACTAACATTTCATGTTTTTCTTTTCTGTCGTTACCGCTGTACAACCTCAATGCTTTTTTTGTTTTGTCATGCTGTGTGTAATCTGTTACGTCAACCATTGTATTACATTCTGTCTTGTACCATCTGTTTTGTCTCATCTCACCAAATTAAAAAAAGAAAAAATAACAGATGTGTTGTTGCTGTTGTGAGAAGGAGCTGAATTGATTTATATGTATACATGTTATATGGAACAAAAGGGTGGTATAAAAATTTCAAAAAATTGTTTTCTTTGTATCACACGTACAAACAGAACTGACTCACAAGTACTTAAGTAATTGACTGCATGGCAGTTATTGCTACACTCTCTTTGATGTTCATCTTTTTGCTCCATGTTGACATTTGTTATTTTGTTTATGCGTATTAGAAACATATATAAAACTTGTTTTAGCAGTAGCATTTGGTTTTCATTCATAGCACCGGTAATCATGTGTTCACATGTTAAGATGAGTGGAACATCTTAACACGTGAACATGTAAGGTAAGTGGTGGGTGTGCTAAACGGTAAAGAGAGTCTGGGGGCGTTTGGTGGACAAGGCGTCTATGGGAAGACTGAGGTGGAGTTAGGCTCATGACTGAGTTTGAGAGATCAAAAGGGGGAAAGTGTTAAGGAGGCAGGAAAAAGTATTATTTAGTAGTTGGAACAATGAAAGAATAACAAACTGATGATGTCTTTCCTCTTGGCTTGACTGTTTTGGCAGATTGTCATGAATTTACTCTTTGTAGTTAACTCAGCAAAAGGTGACTCGTGGCAGCTTTCTCCGTTTGTAATGACGTATGCAGAGAGAAAGACATACAAACACCCATGTCCTGCAAACCAACATCCAGTGGGCTCTACATGACTACACCTTAGCAACCGTGATGCCTGTTTTTGTGACCTAAATAGAAACACATGAATAATATAATACCAGTAATAATAATAACTAGAAAATTCCTGCAGCAGAAATTTTGAGAGTGACACGGGCCGGTGCCGGTGGGTCATGTGTGAGGGAGCCCCAGCAGCTGATGGGGAACACTTATCAGGGAGGAGCTGATATTATTTGTGTCATTGATGCTCTGTTATGATTTCAGTGGTATGGCCGTTAATTATTAGTGCTGATCAATAATTACACTTAGTGTGTTTGAAACATGAAAATATATATAAACATATATATAATTCTAATAATACTATATATTACATTGACTTTTAAGTCATGATGTGGAGTCACAACATGTACATAATAAATATAATTTATGGGTTTTCTACATCATCAGGAGCACATCTGTACATTATGAATACATTTCTTAATACATTTCAAATACTGAAACAGAACACACCTTAGACCAACAGTTGTTTTTCATGTGTTTATTTATATGACAATCTGCCCTTTCACCCTCAAATGTGATTAGAGAAACTGCCCCATAAAAACCTTTTACATGGACAAAATGAAAGAAACTTTAGGAGGAGCAGCAGAAGTGGGATGTCTCTTACGGGACAGACAGAGGAGGGGAATTTGGCTGCAAGGTCTTGCATGTTCTCTGAAAATACACAAAAACAAAGAAATCAGTAAGACAGACAACATTATGGTAGCATGAATGAACTCAAATTAAACTCATCCTCATGGACACATTTATAAATGCTCCTTACTTGTCTATATATTACTTGTCTATATATATATATATATATATACATACATACATACATACATACATACATATATATATATATATACATACATACATACATACATACATATATATATATATACATACATGTATACATTCAACCAGCAAGTTTTTTCTTGATGTGAAATGACACAGGCATCTATCAGAAGATAATAAGAGGATGTAAAAGAGGCATCGTGTGGAAATAAATATTTCTCAGCTTTTATTTTCCAGTCAAAATAATATGCTTGAATAAAAGTAACTTTAAGACAAAATTTGCGCAAAGGGTATGAATCATTTCAGGCTTGACTGTATGTATATAGTCCAATAGATAGTATAATATAGATATGAAGCAATATATACGTAGTTCTCCTAAAAGAAGGTTTTTTTCTCATAGTGGACTTTTACTTGTAATAAAATAATCTGAATACTTCTTCAACCAACAGCATTACGTTACCACACTAACAGTATTTACAGCACGAAGGTCAGTTTTAATCTGTGATATAATCTACCTGTTTGGCCAGTGAGTCTCACTGCCGTTCAAATACACCAGACTCCTTTGACAGAAAGACTAAATTTACTTAGCAGAGCACAGATCTACCACACAGTCTCTTTTTTGGCGTTAATGTGAGGTACTTTGCTTCACGAAGGGATCTGATAACTTCTTCAACCGCTGAAACTCACCCAGTCACACACACAGACTAAGCAGCTAGCTGCGCTACAGCAGCACCTCCCGTTACCTTACCATCTTAAATGTGTGTTTTTTTTCAAAGGAGTCTGGCGCTGCTATATAGCGCGGCTATTTTCGGTTAACGTAAATAAAACGGACCTTACTTTTCAACAGAGACGGTCTATCTCGATACAAATCATATTAGTGATGTCCTCAAACACTTTTCACATCACTCTGAAAGTGACAGAAGCAAACTCAGCACTTTAATGGACGTTGACAGCACACTGAGTCACAGTTTAGCTATATGTATAGTGTTCTTGCTCAGCACCGACTGTATATTTTTTGTACATATTAATCATTTATTCCCAAAAATATGAGAGAATAATGTCTAGATTCAAGAATAATGTAGGCTAATGCTACTAAGATAACAAAGTTGAAGAGAAAAATATTCACTTACCTCAATCAGATGACTGTTGACTTTGTGGTTGGTGCAGCCCCCTCTGATTCAGGCAGATTAGCTAGCACACTTAGCTCCGTGCACATAGCTTCGCACACACCGGGACACTCACACGCATGCCCGCAGGCACGCCCACACGCAACCCCACACACATACATGGAGATTTACTCTGCTCCCCATGGCAACCCGTGCATGTGTGCGTCCTCGTACGCGTGTGTGTGTGTGTTGGTGTGTAAATTTGTCAAAGTAGCTAAAAATGTTAGCTCCGTGAGCCTGTCAAAAAAGGCATTTTTGTGAAGGAACCATAAATCCTATCAGAAATCTGAGCAGACCAGGACCACCACAAGATCTTTCTGCACAATATTGGTGATCTTCAAGTCCCTAGACTCAAAAATGTTGACAGGAGAGCGAGAGAAAAAAGGGTGTCAGTTCAGCTCTTCTCCTGAAATCTCCTCCTTAATTAATATGGGAGTCTATGGGACAGTTGGCCGGTAAACCCTTCACAAAAGGGCTGACAGTTCAAATTCTGTTTGTGTCTGAGCTACAGTTGGCGATTTAAATGACAGAGCACAAGCGTGCCTACTACTGTGGAAAAAATTATTTGTGTAGACCAAAATATGTGGCTGAAAGGACGATTTATCCAGAAATTTTTCAGAAAAATTTAAATAGTTTCTTCCACTCTATGCGATGACATCACGCACTCTAGCACTGAACATTCCAGCAATACACACTAATGTTAAACTCAAAATTTATCTAAAATTGCACATGAAACTTTAAAAGTCGCAGATCAAAAAGTATAAAATATACTCAAAAAGTTGAATACAAGTTTAATAGCTGACAACTTTGTGAACATTTTAAAGTTTGAATGAAGTCTGTAGCTTAAAGTATGGCGAAGTAGTTGAAGCTTGAAATTGGCCCTAAAATGTGGACATTTTTTGACCCCTCCCCATTCATTTCCTATGGGAAATTTCTCCATAGCTATGCAACGCTCCATTGCTATTGCATAGCTATGGAGCGTAGTGACTCGTGCAATACCCCGTGTCACTAATAATAATAATAATTATAATAATAATAATAATTTTCAGAGACTGACAATCCAGAGACTGGTGGAGAAAGAGTGTGACTCAAATATTTTTACTGCACTTTCACTGATAATGTTAAACAACATCAGATGAAGACACTGGAGTTACTTGCTTAAAAGGCCTTAGAGCAGATGTACCCCCCTACAAAATTTGACTTTGAGTTTTCATGCAATCATCATGCAACATCCTTAAACATAAAAAAAGAAAAAAAAAACACATTACACAACAGGTAGTCCAGACCAAGCAGCCTGATTGGTCAACTAGACATTTAGAACATGCTTAAATCAGCACACATAGCCGCTCTCAAATGAAAAAGGCCTAATCACTGGAAATATCACTCAACCATTGATTAGAACTACAGACCATGACGTCACGGAAGCAACGGTCATTTCCACGTAGATGACTGATTTAAATTGTAGAGACGTGTGAACTTGGCAAACTTGTTTTTTGTTATCACTCGTAATTTTCAGCCATAACTGTATTGTTTGAAGATATATAGTTAAACATAGTGGTCCGACCTATCTGATGTTTCAGCTGGGTTTATTTTATGTAGGAGAGTGTTATGGATATTTCCATAACTGAAGGGTGACCAGAACTAGGAAATGTCCAAGTGTACTCTTGTCTATAGGGGCATGGCTGTTTGATAACCAGGAGCGTCACAGGCGAACCAAGTGTGTGTTTCCATTTTCGTTTATCAGATAGAGATAAGCTTCAGATTGCTGAGAACAATGTTAACCTGATGTTGGAAACCCATCTTGGAATAGTGGATAGATGCTCCCCCTCCAAAAACTTTGCTTACCATTGTATCAAAATCTGGAGTGCCTTTGCAAGAACCACACACAAGTAAAACAGTGTTATGACTGGTCATTATTGTGTTTTGTTTTGCTCCGGCTGGTCATTTGTTTATATTTTATGGAATAACTGCACTCTCTCTTCCTCACCCTTCTAGTTGTGTGTATGGTTGATTGCATGCAGGTGGTGCCCCCTGATTGGCCTGGTTGCCGGGACAGCTGATGGCTGATTGGCTGAACCGACAATTTAAAAACCAGCTGATGCCGGCTCCTGCCCTCCAAATTGTTTAGATCAACAATGGAGGCCCACTTTGTTAGCCTTAGTGTACATGTTTGTCTGTATGTGAGTAACCAAGCGCTGTAGGACTAGGTTATCCAGGTCTGTTAAATAATTGCACCAACATTAAGCAGCAGTTGATCAGTAAGAGTGACAATCCCTTTTCCTTCTTCTCCTGTTTTTTGATGAGGAGTTAAGTTATGCATTTGTTTTTTGTTTCAATTTTATTGATAGGAAAGTTTGGGGTGGGGGTTTAGATTACTTTTGTTTGTTGTTTTGGGCATTGCTCAACTCTGAAGTATGGAAGAATAAACTGCTTTAGAGAACTTTCATAGTTGTTGGGCCGACCATTCTTGGGCTTGGGAGGAGCGGGTGCTCTAAGCATGTTATGTCCAGGTTTCCCCTAGACTGGGGGTGTAACAATCAGTGATTTAAACTTATCCACAACTGGCAACCTCAAACCCTTTTTTCAGCTACTAATATGACTGATCAAACCATTTCACAACAAGCAAAGACTGATGACAAGTTTCTATTACTAGCCGCAGCTGTTGAGGGACAAAGACTACAGACTGATGTAGAAAACAGGGAACAACAGATAACTGCCAGATAATGGGAAAGAGACAGTCAGACTTCAAAAGAAAGGGAAAAGATAGTCAAGCAGTCAGAGAAAGGGAAAGAATTAAGCAGGAAAAGATAAGAGTACAATTGACATTTCCTAGTCCTGGCCACACTTCAGTTATGGAAATATCAATAACAGAGAGAACAGGGGAAAAGCGAGCGAGTGGGTAAAATGACCCACCCCCTTTAACTAGGTAACCATAAACAAAAGTAATCATGTGACCACAAATTAAGAAAGTATTGTTCATATTACTCAATCCATCTTGGACTCAAGCACATGGAGGGAGTGGTCAGCAAAACAGAAAAAAAAAAGATGTGTCATGCAAAGGGCATTCTTGTATGTAGTTTTGAACTTCAGTTCATGTTAATTTAAGTCAGTGTGAGCTACAAAACAAACTCATGAACTCAGCACAATTGTGGATCTGAGTCACTGTGTGGAACAGTTTAGTTAAAATGAAGGAGGTGGAGTAAAACGTGTCAATAATGTTGGGGAAAGTTGAGTCAATGACTCAATTTAGAGACCAGAGACACCGCTCATGTTTGATCCCTGTCACAAGCATTACAATGTTGAAGAATAAATACCTAATTTTTGACTAATGTTAAGTTTAAGCCACACATAAACATGCTGTACATACAGACAGGTGACAAATTAAAAGGAAAAACCAACATAAAGTGTCACAGTAACAGAACAGCTTCAATGTGCCGTGGCATTGATTCTACAAGTCTATGAACTCTTTTTGTAGGGATGAAAACTATTCTTCAAAAAGAAATTCCCTCATTTGGTGTTTTGATGATGGTGGGGCAGAGCGCTGTCTATCATGTCGGTCCAAAATCCCCCATAGATGTTCAGTTGGGTTGAGATCTGGTGACTCTGAAGGCCACAGCATACGATTCACATCATTTAATCAAACCATTCAGTGACCATTCAGTGACCCCTTGTGCCCTATGGATGGGGGCATTTTCATCCTGGACGAGACCGCTCCCATCAGGATGGGAATGTATGAATTTGCAGTGACTCTTCCCTCTGAGGGGGTTGACCCAAACCATGCCTGCAAAATGCCTCTCACAGCATAACAGAGCCACCAGATCCCCTCACTGTAGGCATTCATTCATTTAATTTGACACCTGTCTGTTTACACAAAAAGCACATTTACACACACACATTCGTTCTTTAGCTAAAACATAAAAGATCATCTTTACTGAAAATGTTGAGGTAACATGTTGAACAACAGGACACAAACATAAGCTTTTACTTAAAAGTACACGTTTTGCCTTTGTTAAATTGATGGCATAAATAAAGTTCACATTTATTTTTAATTACACAATGAATTTGTTTGATTTTGTGTAATTTTTATATCAGTATTTAATGGGAGCACTATTAACCCCTTCCCCATGCTAATTTTACTCGAAGCTAATTAGCATAGTTTCGGGAGCAGGACCACACCTCAACTTCGCTACATCCGGCAATCCTATAAATACCATCCAACCCTCTGCTCCCTTTCCGCTCTCGTTCTCTGCACCTCTCCCCCCCACTCCATCAAAAAAGTTAGTCCTTTTTTGATGGCTCATTGTTCTAAAATAATAATTAGATAACTTGTTTTAATTTCCATGGGTATACAACAACATTGGGTATATAAAGTAACTATTATTTGAAACAAATACACTTTTATATTGCAGTAAAGTCATCAAATGTAAAAAGTGGCTCATGTTAACCCTACCATGTTGCTTTGCTGGTGATTTGTTTTGTAGGGATCAGTGGTGAAAACCCAGAGCAGACTTTTGAGTTGTCTTTTTACGTTTGGGAAACTGGATTGAACTGAACTGAGTTTGGAGAAAACAAAAACAAAACCTTCGAAACCTCTCTCCGCTCTTTATGGTTACCCGGAAACCCCATAGATAACATCTTCCTTACAATAACATAGAATTACCAGAGAGAGCAGTTTCGTGTTGATCCATGTGGTATTTACCCAGATTGGAAAATCTCATGGTTTCCAGAGAGCATTAGCTGGGGTTAGACAACTCAGCAGAGGTTAGAAATCATCTCTGTTGTTACGTCATTACTAAGGGTTGGTCTACTTGCTGGAGTAGTCAATTAGGTTTCATTACATAGGAATCTACTGACATTAGTGACTGTTCTCCAGGTATTAGTGATAGCTAATGTATTTCCATGGAAACAGAAAACACAGGTGATACATTTTTAGAGCTAACTGCCTCACAATATGAATACATTCTGTTTATATCTTATTGTTGGAAATATAATCACAATATGGCTTAATTTAAGGATGCTTTCAGTATGAAAGTATCTATTAACAGAGTGTAATTGACCTGTGACTGACGTTAGGTTAAGCTGGCGTTTAGATATCCTGATCATTACGTGATCCACAACAAATTATTCACCAGATTTTTCTCCCAACTGCTCACATTGGCCTCTTATGGTGTACAAGGGATTCAAGGAAAGTTGTTGTGTTTATTTTCAGACCTGTCATATGAGTAATGAACAGAAAGTTGGACTTTCTTTACAAGTGGAGAAACACTTGTTTGAGTTTGAATTATAATGTCTTTCTGAATGAATTTGGAGTTGAAATACTGAAATAGTTAAGTTAATGAAATATTCACAATAGTCATATTTTGCACAGCAACTTGTTGTTAGCAGAAAACAGCTGGCTCGGGGTGTTTCTGCAGTTGTCTGTCCAGACTGTCAGAGCTTCTCATTTAAGTCATGCAGCGCTTCGTACAGAAAATATTTTTTAGCATCTAACTTAATGTCAAAGCATTTATTTTTTATTTTTGTCACAGCACAGAGCTGCTCTGATGGATTCAGATTTTCTTATTGTTCTCTAAAACCACTACTGACTGATAAATGTGTCTTTTATCACAGTAGGATCTGAAGCTCTACTGTGTGAAACTGGTGTTTTTACTCTTTGGGAACATTTCTGGGAATGAAAATTACCCACCAGCTGCGGCTGAAACAGGTCATATAGACATTATTAAAAGGATGTCACATTCATCAGACAGAATATGTGATTTACAACAAGTTCAAGCAGTTGTGTTAAAACAGTCGGAAGATCGAAATTGAAACATGTTTTTCTTGTTCCAATCATTCTTCCTGTTCATACTGAGCTTTAGAAGATCCCTTCATAATGCACTTAAAATGGAAGTGATGGGGGGCAAAATCCACAGTCCTCCTCCTGTGCAAAAATGTATTTGAAAGTTTATCTGAAGCTGATATGAAGCTTCAGCGTCCAAATGAGTTACAGTCAACGTTACAGTCTTTTTAGTGCCAAAGTCCCTCTTTTTGTTACTATACTTCCACCTGCAGCTCAACAGGGAAACACAAAGAGGAGAATTTGATGCTAAAAAGACTGTAAATGTGTCAGATATCTACTTGATATGACTAAACTCAGACTGCTGAAGCCTTATAGGAGCTTCACATCAACTTTTAAATGCATTTTTTCTACATAAATGACTGTGTGGATGCACAATGAATTATGGCACCCATCACTTACACTGAATACACTAATTCATTAATTACACAATTAGTTCATACTAAATACATTTTACCACTCAATGCTCTCTCCATACCTCCCACATCCACAGCTCTGAAACTTTAAACTTGATGCACTTAAAACATTATACTAAAGGAGCATTTAGGTCTGAATCTGTCCCAAAAAACTTGTCACCACCAGATGGAAGCAACTTCAATCTATCCATTTGTCACAGTGGTGTCTGTCACTCTGGGACATACTGTACTTCCTGTAAGTAAATTCATACTGATCTGATAATGCCAAACACGATCATATTTCTTTCTAGAAAGTGCTAGAGACCAGATCAGATCTTTTATTGCTTAATTGATTTAATACTTGTTTAGTGTGAGACTGGTTATCTTCATTCTGATGAGAGCTTATTGCCCTCATATAGATAGAACTCATTACTTTGAGTACTACACAAAGACAGAATAGGACTCCACTTATATGCTAGATGTGAACTGCAAGTAGACAAATCCAGAGGTACACGCACATATACATACATGCATACATACACACATATATACACTTTAAATGTTTGCATTTTGTTGTTTTTTACTTTTCAAAATACGTGTCTGGTGAATAAACGTTTCTGAAGAAATAAACCCTTCAAACTTGCATATTCAGTTTGTGTTGGAGTGTGAAGGGTTAAATGAAAGAAGCCCTCTTTTGTCAGCCATCAGAATTTTGCACCTCCACAGTTGTTGGGAAGAAAATGCTGCTAGTCAAGCTATAATTTTACAGAGAGCCAAATGAATCAAAAATTGACCAATCATAACCATATCTTCCCTCTTAATGGGTGGGCTTTGTTGTCGCTACTTTATGACGAGTCCAGCCCGCTGTGTGCACCATCACCACACTGGTACATGTGTGCTGACTATTGGACAGTCGTCATAGCTGGCAGATATGCCGGATCCACCACCAAATTTTACAAACACAACCAAGTAAAGGGAGATTGACAAGTGTCAGGCATGAGTTGCAGGAACGGACTCAGGTGCAGAGATGCATGGTAGACAAAAAAAACCTTTATTCCTGCCATGGTCAAGGTAAGGCAGGGCAAAACCAGATGTGGACAAGAACAAAGAACAAAGCACAACAACAAATTATTCAACAAATGGCAGAACAGAAGACCAGGACTTAAACACACAGACAGAACTAATGAGGGAATGGGGAACAGTTCGAAGGGAAAGCAGGTGTGGAGGAGGGCACAAACACACAGTCCAGGCAGGATGTGACAATAAGACAGAGAACTGATGAATATTATTCAGGCTTACATAAGATCATATTGTGAACTTTACTTTCCATGCTGTTATTATTTCCATGCTGTTATTATTACGATGGCTTTTTTCCTGCTAGGCCGACGTTTAAACAGTTTTCCTGGCCTTCGCTGTTAGATGAAGCGGTGCACTGGCATGCTGAAATGGAGAGGACCCAATAATGCCAGTGGTGAAAAAACAGATTAACAAGCTGGGAGTAACTACAACTAGGGAGGATTATCCATGCGTTTATCAAGATTAACTTTGGAATTAATCTGCAAAGGAAGACCTACATCAGAGCTAATCTGGTGCAGAAAACATTAATTAATTAATATATTTATTTATATTATTTTATTTTTTATTTATTTATTGTCACTAATGTACACATGTTGTTAATGTTGGCTGTGAGTTTGGTGTATGTGTCGAGTCAAATCTATTTATATAGCACATTTCATACTTTCTTTATATTTCCACATTTATTTTCTTGTTCTTTTACAGAGTTTGTCTTTTTTATGGCACTCATAGGACATCCTTCTAACAGTGCTTTCACTCTTTATTCCTAGATGAATCAGACTCTGGTTTCCTCCACGATGTGACTCATTTGGGCAGAGGTGAACACAGCATTTCATTTGAAGTGGTAAAGTGATCCAACCTCGATCTGACCCCAGCTATGATGCAAACTTGTGATGGTTCACACACTCGGAGAATGACTCTTTCTATTATGAATTTTCAATCCATTGGAAGTTTGTAAAAAGTTAAAGATCTGTGATCTGTGATGATGCAACCCCTGTAGCAGAATCTGGATTCATCGCTGAACATAACATTCCTCCACATGTTCAGGTTTCAGCGCATGTGTTGCCAAAACCAGGCACCTGATGCATACTTGTAATGGCTCACGCAGCTGGAGCACCATGGATATATAATGAGACCTGGATACAATGCTGCTGTTCAGACTTGCAGTCAGTTTTTCCCAGTGATCACTCACGATATTGCAGCAAAAAATCCCCCTGCGGCCCAAAAAACCATTTTCCCCATTAACCACCACTGTAAAAGAGACATCTATAAAACTGTTGTACACCTCCAACAGCAAAAAAGGTCAATTATAACTCTTTCTGTGATGAATTTTCAATCCATTGGAGGGTTTTATATTTGTAAAACTTTAAAAATCTGTGGTATCATCACGATATAAAGTCTGTGGGCTGAGTGGGAACTCGTGGGCGGCACCCGCGGGAGAAACACCACTGCGTGTATTCAGTGGGCAGCACAACATGGAAGTAAACCTGGAAGATAGAAACTTTTTTGGTGTATATATCAGGTTTATTGGACTGAATAAGGACCATTTTCAGTCCGGTATCCATCTCTTATATAATTATATTTATATAATGATGTTATAATTCATCCATGTCATCAAGGCGAAATGAAGAACATTGTATTTAATTCAAGTCCAGTTTATTTATATAGCACATTTCATACAGTAAGCATAAACTCAGTGTGATTAAAAACAAGTAAAGATCATACATAACAAATATATTACATTAACATTATATATATATATATATGTGTGTGTGTGTGTGTGTGTGTGTGTGTGTGTATATATATAAAACAAATAAGATAAAACATAAAATAAGAAGATATTGCATATATAAAAACATGAGCATAAAAATTAGAAGGTGAGAAGGTACAATAAGAAAGTAAGGTAAGAAGGTATTATTATTGTCATTGTTAAAAGAAATAATGATAATACTGTTTCTAAAAAGAAGATTTTACCCATTAACCTAACTAAAAGCTTGTGAAAAAAGATATGTTTTTAGTCTGCTTCTTAAAGGAAAACACTAGTAACAAACCTAAGTTCATGTGATAAAGAATTCCAAAGAGTGGGACCATAATGACTGAAAGCACCATGTTTTGGCGCCAAATTTTATTGGTTTGGTGTGGTAGGAGGGAGTGGCTGTCGGCTAGAGTGATGAATTGATTATTTGTTTCAGAGCTGGAATTGTCATAGTAATTTTGCTTTTCATTTTTTCAAATACTACCTACCTTTGGTATGAATATAATAAAATATGGCTATTTATAGTGGAAGGAGGATGGTGCATTTTTGTCCAGTCAGTCAGAAAGGGAAAGACCCTGGTAAGAGTCATGAACAATTTGAAGTATTGCCATTCTCGCACAGGCTTTTTACAGCTTCCCACACAGAGCATAACGTCTGCCTGGGCAGGGAGAACCACCCAAAATGGTGCCATTATAGGTCCATAGATACCTTATACGGAACATGCATTTGTGGAATGAGCAGCAGAGCTGAGTATGTGGGTTATGCAAATGAAAGATTTGCCAAATATAGCGTTTCAACCTCTCCACATTTTTTTCACATTTTGACCCTATGATCCAACTGCTGTTGCAGAATCTGGACTCATCACTGAACATAACATTCCTCCATGTGTTCAGGTCATTCTTGCATTTCCTTTACAGCCTCCCACAAATGGCATAATGTCTGTCTGGGCAGGGAGAACCACCCAAAAGCAATAGGGAAAAAATTAATAAAAAAATGAAGGCATAAGAATAACTAATAATAAAAAATAAATGAATAATTTATTATTCATGGGGGCAATCGTTGTCATCTTGGAGGATAGAGTTCGGTTCCAGACTGTGGAGAAATGGGATTGCCACTGGTTGCAGCATCTCATCTCGACATCTCTCTGCATTGAGATTACCTCCAATGATGACCTTATTTTTCCAGTGAGGGAGATGATACCCCACACCATTACACTGCTCCCACCGAAAGATGTTACTCTATCAGTGAAGCAATCAGCATAACATTTAGACGTCTCCACGTCTTCTCCACGCTTTGACCCTACAATCCAACTGCTGTAGGCAGAATCTGGACTCACTGCTGAACATGACGTTCCCCCACATGTTCAGGTTTCAGCGCATGTATTGCCAACACCAGGCACCTGATTGGCAGCATCTTGGGGTACCAGAAGCTCAAAACAAGAGTGAATAGCAAAAGCAGGCATAAAAAGATCCACAATCACTTTTTTAAACCACTGGATCGTTTAAGACTGAATTAGCTCGAACAATGATCCAACACCCAATGTTGTGGCAAACCAGCAGGACTTTGTCATGTGATCTGCTTTGGGGTGAGGAACAACAACAGTCTTTGTATGTTTTTTTTTATTCAGACTGTGTCTTATCAATGAACAGCTTCATTTTGTCACAAGTTTATCTTCTCAATACAGCTGGAAATGTGTATATAATGAAATATGGCTATTTATAGTGGAAGGAGGATCATATTTTTTTGTCCAGTCAGTCAGAAAGGGAAAGTTCTGGGGAAAGCCCTGCCATGTGAGCTGTCTTTTACAGCTTCCTACACTCTAAATGTTGTCAGCCAGGGAAAGGAGAAGCCTCAGAGTGAGCAACACAACCACGTTCACTGATTTATGACACATTCTTGCTGCAACATTAAGCATTTCCTTTGCCAGTCCAGCAAAGAGTCCATCACAGTAGTCTAATCGACTGGAAATTAGAAGGTGAGAAGGTACAATAAGAAAGTAAGGTAAGAAGGTATTATTATTGTCATTATTAAAAGAAATAATGATAATACTGTTTCTAAAAAGAAGATTTTACCCATTAACCTAACTAAAAGCTTGCGAAAAAAGATATGTTTTTAGTCTGCTTCTTAAAGGAAAACACTAGTAACAAACCTAAGTTCATGTGATAAAGAATTCCAAAGAGTGGGACCATAATGACTGAAAGCACCATGTTTTGGCGCTAAATTTTATTGGTTTGGTGTGGTAGGAGGGAGTGCCTGTCGGCTAGAGTGATGAATTGATTATTTGTTTCAGAGCTGGAATTGTCATAGTAATTTTGCTTTTTATTTTTTCAAATACTACCTACCTTTGGTATGAATATAATAAAATATGGCTATTTATAGTGGAAGGAGGATGGTGCATTTTTGTCCAGTCAGTCAGAAAGGGAAAGACTCTGGTAAGAGTCATGAACAATTTGAAGTATTGCCATTCTCGCAAAGGCTTTTTACAGCTTCCCACACAGAGCATAACGTCTGCCTGGGCAGGGAGAACCACCCAAAATGGTGCCATTGTAGTTTCCATAGATACCTTATACGGAACATGCATTTGTGGAATGAGCAGCAGAGCTGAGTATGTGGGTTATGCAAATGAAAGATTTGCCAAATATTCTCTGCCAATGCCAACCAGTCAGCATAGCGTTTCAACCTCTCCACACTTTTTTCACATTTTTTCCTACACTCTAAATGATGTCAGCATGGAAAAGGAGAAGCCTCAGAGTGAGCAACACAACCACGTTCACTGATTCATGACACATTCTGGCTGCAACATTAAGCATTTCCTTTGCCAGTCCAGCAAAGAGTCCATCACAGTAGTCTAATCGACTGCAAAATAACTTTTCAGAATCAGACTTTGACAGGAAAGATCTAACTTTGGATATATTTCTAAGATGATAAAAGGAAGTCTTAGAGATACTAGAAATGTGATTTCTGCAAGTTAAGATAAGCATCCAAGATCACACCCCGAGTTTTTGACATGCTCACAGGGTTTTACTAATAGGGCAGTTAACAAAGATAAATAATTGAGACTGGATCTGAAGAATCAAAGTTAAGTTGAATTTATTTTCTTGTACAAGAAGGATCGTTTTGCAGAACAGCACACTAGTAGGGTTACAAAGAAAGGCTCCCTGAGGAGCATTTGCAGACACTTTATATACCTTGCAACTGGGCCTTCCAGCTGTCTTCTGACACCTTACAGTCACCTGCCCCACTTAAATCATCATGGCATTTCTTCTCTTCTCTAATGTCTCTGACCCTTGCTTTCTCTCGACTTCTTCTTATATCATTTGTTAGCGGAACAGGATAGGCACATGCATTGTGACACGTCCGTATAACAACACATTTGGGACACATTCCTCATGACAAGTCTAAATAGAAACACACAAATAGTAAAACTTTTAGTCCCAATATAATCCCAATTTTTATAACATGAATGCTGATTGGTCTGAAGAAGAGGGAAAAATTTAATAAAATAAAATAAGACCACACTATTTCCTGCCTGCATTATATAAACTATTAACCTCCTTCTGATTTCCCTGAAGTTTTACTCAGTAATGACTTTGAACTCCATCCCTGCCCTGCTTCATGTACTATAGCTTTTAGTGCTCCCACTCTGTATTGCATTTACAACAGTGCAAAATAGTGTTCTACCATTAACCATTCTTCCAAAATGTTACACCACTGACACAGATTTGATGGACTTTTCCCCATTAAATATAATATTTTGCTAAATCAATATTTAGCTCTGTATTTACAGTATCCTCCTTTAAATTTGTTGGCATTAACTGATGTCTGTGATGTCTGTATCCCTTTATTGTATGTTTCCAATTCCATCTGCCCGGTGTTAATTAATGGCTGTTCTGCTTAAAGATTTTCATCAGAGGACCTTCTTACAGTGTTTATGTTCTTATTCCTGCCTCAGACACATCAAATTTCACATCCAATCTTCATCCTCCAAAAAAGAATCATAAGAATCGACAATAAAACCACGTACACAGAACCAACTCTTCATCAAACTAAATGCATTAAAATTTTAGGACCTGGTTGACTTCAAAACTATTCAAATCATGTACAGAGTAAAAAAATCAGCAGTTGCCAAACAGTATGCAAAGGTTGTTTCATATAAAGGAAAGTAAATGTGATTTCAGAGGAATATGTATGTTCAAAAAACAATTAGTGAGGACAAATGCAAAACTGTAGTGAAGAAATGAAAACATGTAGAACATTAAGTAAGTTTAAACAAATCTTTTTTTAAAAAAAAAAAAACATACTTAACAGAGAGAGAATGGATGAACAAAGAAGTGGACTGGAATAATATGACTTGGTACAGAGTGTCTTTTGACTTGTGTTGTTTTTGTTAGTTATAGTTTCTATCCAAGTTATATTTCCTCTCTTGTGTTGTTCGAATGTTTTTACATCTGACACCTGTGTCTGCATCTTTTCTGGTTCACTCCCCTTTCTTCCACAGCAGTTTCTACAACCTTGGAGAGGATGTAGAATAAAGCTATTTTGTTATTTTAACATTTTCAAACAATGAGAGGAGTGGACGTTCTGACGTAGCTGTTAGGGATACATTTTGGTTCACTTGGATTCTTCTTTACAACCTTTAAGTAACTGAGACTGGATCTGAAGAATCAAAGTTAAGTTGAATTTATTTTCTTGTACAAGAAGGATAGTTTTGCAGAACAACACACTAGTAGGGTTACAAATGCTCCCTGAGGAGCATTTGTAGACACTTTATATACCTTACAACTGGGCCTTCCAGTTGTCTTCTGACACCTTACAGTCACCTGCCCCACTTAAATCATCATGGCATTTCTTCACTTCTCTAATAATCTTGACCGGATGAGGTCATTTTAGATGACGGCCTCCTGACTTGTCTCTGACCCTTGCTTTCTCTCGACTTCTTCTTATATCATTTGTTAGCAGAACAGGATAGGCACATGCATTGTGACACGTCCGTATAACAACACATTTGGGGCACATTCCTCATGACAAGTCTAAATACAAACACACAAATAGTAAAAGTTTTAGTCCCAGTATAATCCCAATTTTTATAACATGAATGCTGATTGGTCTGAAGAAGAGGGAAAAATTTAATAAAATAAAATAAGACCACACTATTTCCTGCCTGCATTATATAAACTATTAACCTTCTGATTTCCCTGAAGTTTTACTCAGTAATGACTTTGAACTCCATCCCTGCCCTGCTTCATGTACTATAGCTTTTAGTGCTCCCACTCTGTATTGCATTTACAACAGTGCAAAATAGTGTTCTACCATTAACCATTCTTCCAAAATGTTACACCACTGACACAGATTTGATGGGCTTTTCCCCATTAAATATAAGATTTAGCGAAAACTTTCATGCCCAAACCTTAAGCAGACCTTAACCTTAAGTTATATTTATTCTCTTGTTGTTTCAAATCTTTTGATTTTTACGCTCTTGGAAAGGATGTAGAATGAAGCTATTTTGTTATTTTAACATTTTAAAGCAATGAGAGGCGTGAACATTTTCACGTAGCTGTTAGTAATACATTTTTTCCTGTGTGAAAGGTTTAAAAAACACAAATGATTCATATATGCCAAAACAAATCATACCAAGGTGGAAGATTCAACCAGACTAAATCATGCAGCCTCAATAACATCCTCAGTCCTTATTTTCAAGAGAAAAAAAAATGTGCGTGCCAGGTTTGTCGTACAAATATGAACGCAAGCAGTGGGAAAAACACTTTCTCTGTTAAGACAATTGATAGATAAGCATCGTGGAACTTTCAGGAAACTGGCAGGGTTGTGTTACATCCTGTTTCATTTTGGTGTTCCCTGTTCCCTACAGGTTGATCACTGTTTGACAGACACCTGTGCTGATTAGTGAGGCTGAGTCTATATAGGCCGGTCCTCTTTGTTCAGCTCTCTCTCTCTCTCTCTCTCCATCCAGCTGCAGCAGCACCTTTTGAGTGCTAGGTATCCAGCCTTCCTTTATTCACTCATGTTTCATTAAGTTTCTGCAATAAATTCACATGTAGCACAGTACTACTTGTTTGGTCTCCATTATTATGTTCGGTGTTTGAGCCAGCCGTAACATAATAATGGGAGCTCATCCGGGATACAAACCTAGGCATGTAGTTTTTGGGTAGTTAGTGAGGTCATCTATGTACAGCCACATGAGGTAGTTTGCTGAACTTGCCCAGTGAGTAAGCCGGCGGGTGCTGGAGAGACCAGCACCACTTTTTTTATTTTTGTGTGATAGCCCTGGGGTGGCCTATGGCGTGCCCGGGTGCACTGAAGATAAACAGGTAAAGTAAGGTAGTAACCCTGTGAGATAGATAGGGAACTGGGTTAGCTCTAGAGTAGGTTAGACATGTTATAGTCTGTCTTAAGAGTAGCATGTGGCTGCCCATGATGACCTATGTGAGGCTTGCTTTGTGTGTGAAAGAGCTGTTGGGGTTTAGTGTTGAACATTCACAATAAAGCTATCACTAGTGTAACCCTTGTACCTTTTGTGAGGCTAGAAATTTATAAGCCATTGTGGATTGTGCTCACTTGTTTGAGTTTTATCTGTGTAACTCTGCTTTTGCAGTATGCACATTGTGTGGTACTTTAAAGGGTAATTTGTACTGATGGTACTTTAGTTTAAGTGATAGTTTATTGAATGCTAATTTCTGCCTGTGAGCTGTGATCATACAGCTTTTGTAACCCCTTTTTGCAAGCTTGGAGTCTCAGTGGAGACATTTGTTTGTTTTTGTAGAAAATGAAATGTTGATATCACTAACTGAAACTGTGTGGTTTAGTAGGTTGGTATATTTATCTTCAGAGTGATTGCTACTATCTGGTTGGTCATAGAGTAGTTTTTCTTTTTTTGTTGATCATCATGGCATTTGAGTTGGACAACTTTGTTAAAGATCCTGACAGTCAACAACTCTTATGTTGCACAAAGAAAGATCTTTGCTCTGTAGCGGACCATTATGGTATTGGTGTTCAGGGTAATTTAAAAAAAGAGGAACTGCGTACAAAAATCATAAATGGTTTGATTGAGCAAGGGATACTGTGTGAAAAGAGTGAGTTGCCCAACGAGCAGACTGAGGCATCCTGTGAGGGAGATCAGGAAGAGCAAAGTGAGTTGGGACAGAAGAAAGAGGAAGTTACTGCAGACAAAACTTCAGGCTTGAAGGAGCTAGAACTAAGGCTAGAACTAGAGATTCAGGCAAAAGAAAAGGAGCAGTTAAGGCAGCATGAGCGTGAAAACGTGAAAAACTGAGTATTTTTCACACTTTGAACGGGTGGCAACCTCTTTAGAGTGGCCAAAGCACAACGGGACATTGCTGTTGCAGTGTGTTCTCACGGGTAAAGCTCAAGAGGTGTACTCTGCACTAACTTTGGATGAAAGTGCTGACTATGATGCTGTTAAAGTTGCTATTTTGCGTGCCTATGAGCTGGTGCCAGAGGCTTACAGACAGCGCTTTCGTAGTTATTCCAAAGGTGAAAAGCAAACTTATGTGGAATTTGCCCGAGAAAAAGAAATTTTGTTTGATCGCTGGTGCACTTCACAAAAAGTGGAGACAAAAGAGCAGTTGCGACAGTTGATTCTGCTGGAAGAGCTTAAAAATTGTGTTCCGGAGGTGATTTCCACATATTTAAGTGAGCAGAGAGCAAGAACTGTAGAGGAGGCTGCTGTACGTGCTGATGAGTATGTTTTGGCCCATAAGGTTACATTTAGTGACAAGTTCCAGCCTGAGACTAAAACTCATACCCTCCCTCGGCGTTCTCACCTTTCCAACAAAACTCCTTGTGGTAGTTCTACTCCTTATGCATCCAGTAGTAAAGCTGCTAGCTCTAGAAATGGGAGTTCAGATAGGATTTGTTTTTATTGCAAGAAACCCGGTCACATTGTGGCTGACTGTCCTGTTCTAAGCAAGAAACATAAACCTACACCTGTGGCTTTAATTGGTTCTGTGCGCTGTCCTCTCCCTGCTGCTGATTCTGAACAAGAGCCATGCTGCTCAGACAGTTCTGAACCATCAGGTTTTGAACCGTTTATCATTGATGGCTTTGTAGCGATGTCTGAGTCCGACCATGCCATACCCATTCGTATCCTGCGGGACACTGGTGCATCCAAGTCTATACTCCTGCAAGGAGTGTTACCCTTGTCTAAGGAGTCTTTTCTTGGTGGTGATGTACTGATACAAGGATGTGAAATGTCCTATCTCAGGGCACCCTTGCATACTGTGTATTTGAAGTGCGGGTTGGTTACAGGGCCCGTGCCAGTGGGTCTGCGACCTTACATTCCAGTTGAGGGGGTCAGCCTCATATTAGGTAATGACCTTGCTGGGAAAAAGGTGTTTCCTCCACCAGTTGTGACAGACAGCCCTGTGCCGTCTGAACAGTCTGACTACAGTGATCCAACACCTGAGACACCTGTTTTTCCCAATTGTGTTGTGACTCGTGCTCAGACTCGAAAAGCTGATTCTGTCAACCTTTCTGACACCTTTATGGTTGATCCTCTAAATACAGATGAGGCAGAGCTGGTTGCTGCTTGTGCGGTTAAGCCCGAATGTGAAATTGGCAAGGATAACTCATCTATCCCTAAAGTTGACTGGATATTGTGTAAACCTGGTGATACTGCTGAAACCCCCTTGCAGTTTGGTAGAGCAGAGCTAGCATCATCACAGAGAGCTGATCCTTCCCTGGCCAAGTGTTTTGCAGCTGTTAAGCTGAAGGAAGAACTGCTAGCTGTCCCTGTTGGCTTTTATGTGGATGGTGACGTGCTTATGCGTAAGTGGAGTGCTGTTCCTGATGGGTCTGATTGGAGTGTCACTTACCAAGTTGTGGTTCCCTCTGTGTATCGCTCACAGATACTGAATTTGGCTCATGATAATGCTATGTCTGGTCACTTGGGGATTAGAAAGACCTATGATCGAATACTAAGACACTACTTTTGGTCTGGTTTAAAGGCTGCAACGTTTGGAGAGTGTTGTGTAAAAAGCAAATAATAGCTGTGTGAGATGGATGACACAATGCCAAAAATCATGACATTAATAACAAACAAAAGCTACAAGGATATCAGTGACTGAACTGACGTTTGCATTGTGTTCAGAGATTTTCTTGGCATTGGAAATTCCCTTCCTTTCATCTCATTTGCAGTACAGAGTTCAACTACTTCCTTATCGCTGCCTCACAGAAAAAAAGACAAGAGTGACAAATGATAGAGATATAATGATTATCTTGCTTTTTAATGAAAAGTTACTCTGCTCTGCTTTCGAGGGGTTTTTGGGTGAAAATTATGTAGATAGTCTGCATTCTTGGGTCTGGCTGCATCCGCTAATCTTGTTTTTCTATGATAGCTTTTAAATTAGGAAAAAACGACCAACTGAGATAACAAACAGCTCGTTATACTTTAACACAAAGTTTCGTGGTCAGACTTCTGAAAGGTCAAGGATGTTAACACTAGTCCTAATTCCATCATCATTGTTAGCACTTCCTTCTAACTTTTTCCATGTTGTTCGCCCATTGCCAGGTGGTCAACTGCAACATGCAGATAAACCCACTCTGTTCCAATTGGCCAGCTGCAGGAAGCTTCCTCTTGAGTCTAAGTAACCATAGTCATTAACTCAAAATGGCAACTTCTAAAATACATCTGTACATGTTTGAGCCAAAATCCAAATGTCAAATGTGCAAGTGCAAGTTCCTCTTTGACATCATCACAAAGAGGAAGTAGAGATAATTGACCACTGATCTACGGGCACAGAGCATTTTTACATATATTCACCACAAGTTTTGGATCTTTGAGCACTTTAACAACAGACATGATAAAATATAAAAAATCATATGTCTTCTTTTAACAATGTGGTATCATCTAATATAGTCACATGGCTTACATGTTAGGTGTATGATATATTACCTTTTTACTAACTTGTAACTGCATCTCATAACATCTCATCACATTTTGTAAATATTAACTTTATGATTATCATATTGAATTTGTCTTATTGCTTATTGTTGCTCTGCATGTGTCAAAAAATTGTTATAAACAGTATTGTTGTTTTGTTGCCTTGTCTCGCTTGCATTGCTACATGTATTGAATATTGCATAATGTTGCTGTATTATTGTACTAATGTCTTCCTGTGTCCTGTTGCTTTTGCAATGTCTTGAATGATTATCTTGTCGCCGTTGTCTTTATGGCATCTTGTTCTGTCTTTAATCTGTCTGTAATCTTTAACCAACACTTCACTGGTTTCGGAACAGTTGCAAGTTAGTCAAAAGAAAATGTATGCTGCATGTTTGTTAAAGTCAAGTGTCAGGCACTTGGCTCAGAAACTCAAAGCCAGTTCTGTCAATGAGATCATTCTGTGCGTCTAAATGCACACAATAGATATTTATACCAAGGGGGCGGAGATTACTGTGACATTACATCACCCCACAGCATGATTAACATTTGCCCCAAGACGTACTGTGAGGAATTTCTGCTATGTGAGCGAGAGCAAGTTGATCAAGGTCCATTAACTCATGCAATGTTCATGCTCAGCGAATATTTATTTTCAGGTGTTGATTTCCTGATAGATAATTAACTCATAACTGATTCAAAGCATCAGATTTCCTCAGCTCACATTAAAGGTAGAGGCATGAAGCTGCAGAGAAAAAAAACACTCATTCTTATTGACAAGGTCAGTAGAAATAAAACAGGATGATTCAGCAATGTTATTTCAACAGATGTTGGAGAGCAACGTCAACTGGAATCCTCCCACAAATCTGTTCACTTGACTGGAAGAAGTTTACAGAAGTAACTACACCCTGTTTGTCACTTGTGCTGTCATACATCATCTCTGTTTCTGTTGAAACTATTTCTGTAAACTGCTACCACAACCATGTTCCAAGTTCCCATGGGCTTTTTTCATTTTATCTATTTATTTAATTTGTAAGGGACCATGTGTGGTGTTAAACATAATTGTTACCATTTGATGTGCTGTGCCAGAGTTAACTTATAGCTCATTTTCATTTACAGTCCCTTCGGCAGGTCACAACTAAAACGCACTATCACAAACCGGCTCAGTGTATGTGACAGAAGGGAGACAAGTCAGGTTAAAGTGAGAGTTTTATTGGAGATTAAAAAAAAATACTATTTACAAAAGGCACGAGATATGGAGAGTAACGCATCAGTAGTGAATGTAATGTATAGATGAGAGAAAAATGTATATGCTACTGAGAGGGAGAGACAATGAGACCAAACTGGTAGCTATAGCCTTGGTGGAGGCCTATACAGATGTCACCACATTACCTTAATGACACTCCCCGACTGCCAACTCCTGCAGGAAGTGGCCAGTTGAACCACTGCACGCAGAAAATCCCACTTTCTTGTGAAAACGCAACAAGCCCAAGAGGCAAGGAAAATGTTGTATAAACATATATTTGAATATCACAACTTACATACATTGTTACTTGTTTTAAAACACACACATGTTCAAAAGCTTATATGTTAAGCCACACGAACACTATGTTGGATGGATTGGATGCATCAGAAAGATTCCCATTATTTTTTTTTTATTTGTTTGTTTTTTCATTGACCCATAAAAATACAAACACAAAAACAGAAGTATCGTCACTTAAAAATGTCTCTCAGTTTCAATCACTATTTTTGGTCGTAAAAAAGGAAGTCATGAATAACTAGGTTCATTGAGTTCATTGAGTGTTAAATACACATGAAGAATGATTCACTGTCGAATTACAACTTCCTGTAACATTTCTTTTTTTAATTGCTGTCACAAAACCATTGTTGAAAAGAAAATTCTAGATTCCTCAAACATGAGTAACTACAGACCAAGCTCAAATCTCCCATTTTTCAGTAAGATCCTTGAAAAAAAAAATGTGTATAAACAAATGAATAGCTGCCTGACGGAAAATTATCTGACGTTTTTCTATCTGTTTTTAGATCAGCACAGAAACTACCCTCATTTAAGTTGTAAATGATCTCCACATAAACATGGACTCTTAGATCTCAGTGCCTTGTTTGACACTGGAAATCATTTATGGAAATCATGACATTTACGACTACAAAACTGGTTGGGATTGTCCACTCATGTTCTAAATTGGTTCAGAACCTACTCACTAGACAGGAATGTCTTTTTCTCCATTGAAAACTTTGCATTTGATAAAGTTGCTGTGGGGGAAACACTAATTAAATGCATCAAGGACATTAACACATGGTTGAACCAAAATCTCCTGCAACTAAATAGTAAAACAGAGGCTATTATCATAGGTGCAAAAGCAAAAAGACAGGAAATTGCCAGCCTGGTAGCCAAAATAAAATGTTGGCATTGTACGTTTCTGCAAACCACAGAAATGTTTAATATCTACCTTTCAACACGTGAATTACATATCATATTAACATTTCAACAAAATACACATTGAATCAAAATGTCAACAAAATATGTCATATCAACATTTCCAAAATACATATCATGTCAACATTTCTAAAGTGACATGTGATCTGTATGATCCAATGGTCGCTTCCCATTTCAACTGACAAAACAGTTTTTAGTGAGATATTGGTCGTTTTTATTTTATTTTATATTTTATTTTAACCCCAATCATGATCTTTCCCTAACCCTAACCAAGTGGTCTTTGTGCCTAAACCTGACACAGCGTTGTCACACCATAAAGCATGAAATGTTAATATGATACGTATATATATTCCATGTTTCCATGGTTTGTAGAAATATTCAATGCCAACGTTTTCTTCGGGCGACTGGGTTGGTCCTCAGTTCCTTTTCCCTTGTTATCATAGATGCTGATCTTAACTTTCAGAGGCTTTCTCTCAAATTCAGATGCTGAAAAACTAGTATGTGCATTTGTCACAAGCAGACTCAACTATTGCAATGGTCTCTGGTCAATGGACTCCCTTGGAAAAACTGTTAAGAGACTGCAGTTTATACAGAATGTTGCTGTTTTAACCAGGACTAAGAAAAGTGCACTCATCACACCTGTTCTTAAATCATTGCATTGGCTTTCAGTAAATGTGAAGATTGACTTTGAAATCATCTTACTCATCTACAAGGTGCTGAATGGCCAAATTATGATAAGGAATTGCTTGTGCCATATGAACCAACAAGAGGCTTCAGATCATCAGCCAGTGGTCTCCTTGTTGTCCCCCATGTGCGGTCTAAAGCAGGAGGGGCCTTCCTCTCCTGCTTTAGAGCCCTTCCAAGTGATACTAGAGATGTCTCAGCACTTAGTTCCTTTAGAAGTTAAAGTTATAACATTTCTGTTTACTGTTGTGTTTAACTAGGTTGAACAACTGTCTGCTCCTGTTTTAATTGAATTATTATGCACTTTAATTACCTATGTGTCCATTCATGTAAGCATATGTTTGCTTGCTTTTATATGTGATATGTATGCTCATATTGTATGTATTTATTGTTTTGTTCTTGTCCCTGTGGCACACATTGTGTTGCTTTCTGTTTGAAAAGAAATTTGCAATGCTAATCAGAACAGCTCTTATTTAACAAGTGTCACAACCTGAAGACATGACAAATGATTGGGAATCACACATGAATAAAGCTTTTAAAAATTAGATTTATTGTTAACTTAATATAAATTATAATACTGTTAGTCAGTTAAATCAGTAATGGATGCAATGTATGGATGAGTGAAGCAAGCAAGCAAAGCAAAACAAAACAAAACAAAACAAAACAAAACAAAACAAAACAAAACAAAACAAAACAAAACAAAACAAAACAAAACAAAACAAAACAAAACAAAAGTCTAACCCATCTAGCTGGTGGAGGCCTGGAAGGAAGATAGAGAGAAATATTTATCAGAAGACACCTAAATAGGCTGCAGGCCTAAACTACCCAGGTGCAGGTAGTTCCCCGACGTCCTGTCCAACCTACCCATTGGCTCCTGAGAAAGAAGTCAAAGCAAAGGGGACGTCACACAAGATAGAAACTGCATTTCAGGCTTACTTTGGGTTCCTATAATATTTAACTACAGCAGGAGTTAAATATTGAAGTTCAGCTGCAGTTTTTGAACCAACAGCTGTTTTGCAGTTTTTTTCTCTTTCAGTCTGGGTGTCTTCTTTTTGTGTAGGAGGTTGGTGGTCTTTTACATGTGCACAAGGGCCCATTATCTCATAATCTCTACTGCAGAAAGTTGAAGGAAGGAAGGAATCCATCTAATCTTTTGCTTCTGACATGATGATTGTCCATGTGGCAAAATCCTCTCCAATACCCAACGTCTGGTAATATCTGGTTCCCTGATATTAGTATTGAGGATGTTGGCCTGAAATCTAGACAGGAAGTTGGATCATCTTTGAGTCTCGGTGCAAAGATGCAGCAATACTGATCACAAAGCTTTGAGGACTAATGTCAATGGCTAAGATGATCCTCTGACTTTTCGTCTAGGTGGTGCCTCATCCAACATCAGAATCAGACTTATTTGCCAAGAAGTACAAGGAATTCAATGCGATCCAGATGTCACCAGAAAGTAAAATAAACATGAGTATTAAACAATAAACACAAACAGAAATCTGCCTTTTCTCTCTGTACTCATACTTGGCTCAAAGATCTGGCAAATGTGAGATATACACTTTTACAACCTCTTCCTATCAGACGGGAGGAAACCTGCAAGAGTGTGTTTTCAGTCAGTTTTTTTAATGTTTCACTGTCTGGAGCTTAGGGTTAGTTTTGTTTTAGTATTATCTAGAGGATACTTCCCTTCCTCTTTTATTTGGAAACACTCTAAAGTAATGGAAACTTTTACTTTTTTCTTCGTTTGTTTTGGATGCATAAAAAAAACACCCAGCGTGGGATATATTTCCTATACCAGCTCAAAAAGTTCAACCAGACTCAGGAACTGCTGATCAAGACATTCATCACCATCTGATTTGGGGAGGAGGAACCGTTTCTTCTCAATACCACCACATGACACTCAACATGAACTTCCTGCTGAATGAAACCACAGCTCTTGTTTTTGTACAGATGGCTCCTTTGGCACATTTAATCACATGTTTTGGGCCAAATTGTTGATCTTGAAGAAGACCAAAGGACTGAAATAACATCCATATAAAAGAGAAATGTATTTGGTGCATACTATATTTAATTTTCCTACTCTGACTGCTCAGAGATCAAACATTTCTGGAAATGTTATGTCAATTATAAAGTTCCTCTCCACCCTGTTGAGGTGAATGGTCCATGTGTTTGTGCATTACTCCTCAGTGACACATCAGCACTAGAATTGAACTTGAAGGACAGAGGAAGGACAACTCCTTGCTGGACTCATGGCATCTGATGGTAACCTCCACATTCATTATCAATAAAAGAATGGCTTGTGTCATACAGAGAGAGCCCAACAAGAGCTCTCCTGTGCACTTTAAAAGCATCAGAACTACAAAACATTACTTGCTGGGCAGAGTTGTTGGTAAAAATTAGACACTCATGGATAGTTAGGTCATTGATACATTTCTGTTTTTTGTTTATTTTGTCAGATAATCAAAGGTAGAGTGAAAGATGAAGATGGAGAAATTGTTTGCTGGCATAAGATCAAGTGGTTTTGCTATGTAAAAGAGGACCTCGGGACAGTTCATTTCAAGTATGAGCTCTCTGACCAATCATTTAGAGATGCAGGTGGCACAACGAGCAGCCAGAGGAAACCACTTTTTCAAGCTCTCCAGAGAAATAGTGCACAGAAAAAGCAAGACTTCCTGGCACTGGGCACAAAAGGAATTATTCCACAAAGTTATGAGGAATTTTACAGCTTTTATGTGTCAAATGAGTAAAAACACCCATCCCAGGACACACATCAATAGATGATAAGAGCACTCCAAAAATATATTAAAAAAGGTTGATGTACATGCGCTTATACTGACAATAAGATTAGTTTATATGTTTATAGAGGTTAAAAAAATTTTTTTTAAAAAAAACAGAAATATAAGTATTTGTTGATTTTTAAAAGCCTTTATGAAAGTTGTGGAGCATTACTTCAAGATGAGGATATTTGTTCTTATATTTTTTTTCAGTGTTGACTCAAGTGTTATTGATCAATTTTAATTAAGATGAATGTGATTTGCAATTGTTTACTTACATACACCCATATCCTATATTTGCCTATTGGGAAAATGTTTGTGCCAAAAAGGCATATCTCACTCTTTTGCCATTTTTAGAATGTTTAATAAATATTTACCCACTTAAACTGTAGCAATATTGCTTTTATAGTGATGCTCAATCTGATCTGAACAAAAAAAGATCAAATATTTTGTGCAGTACATGGAAAAGGCAGCTGTAAAATCTGATATAATGCACTTATGCCCCTTTGGCTCCAAGCCATCAATATCTCCAACACTGAAACACCTTTGAACACATACTTCAGCAGGTTCATAATAGACGTGGAGAACTTCCTGAAGAGCCATGGTGATTGATTCCTGTCTGCCTGACCCCCTACTACCTGCACAATGTCCTGAACATATACCAGACACACCATGGGCCACTGGACATGCAGGGATGGGTTGGGGCAGGAGGTAAGAAAAATAGTCAGGCAGATTTGCTGAAAGAAAGGACCAAATGCACTGAAATCATCTGATGCACGTTTTGAAGCACAGCTACTGTTTTTTTATGGCTGAACATGCACAAAAAGTGTTATGAGACGTGTCAAACTGTCTTGACATCCCAACTCTGACCTTGCTTCCCAAACGAGGGCCCAGCGACCAAAGCCATTTTCTCTGCAGCCTGAAAAGAGAGCAAGAAATGGAGTGATGGGGTAGGGAGAGCAAAACCTCTGAATGAGAGAAATAAAATGTTATATTCTGATTAATTCACAGAATTCATGTTTTACAGCACAAATAAATAGCCATCAAACAGTCAACAGATGATTTCCTGTGGAAAAAGATGTTATTAATTTCAGTTTAATTTCCCTAATCTGCATTTCTCCTTTTCATTCATTCATTACATCCAACTAATGCAGCGGTTACTACAAAGAACAAAATGAAAACAAATCTGTGTTATCTCTCAAATCTGATGTTTGCAGGAGCATCAGCTGACGCACATTAATTATCACTTTTAATGCGTTTGGGCCTGAAGACACTGACAACTGAAACTTTGCCAGGTTCTCTGTGTGTTTCTGGAGAACTTGCATCTTCATGTTGCTGCTCTGTAGTGGTGGGCGGATCGATCTAAAATATTGATAGTATCGATACTGACGTTGGTATTGGTATTGATCAATACTTGCATTTGAAGATCGATTCTTAAGTTTCAGTTTCTCCTCTCTCTGTTCACTTAGTAAAACTCCCGTTACAGAGTGACCGACTGGCTGTGCAAGTACTGCCCCTCCTGTCTCCATTGTGGGCACTGTGGGCACAGCTGCAAACTGCTGAGCCGCACGATGACAAAGAGGCAGCGGGGTAAAACCACAGCAAGATGTGATGTTTGCAGAGAAGAAATAAGATATTTTTGCACTGTTACATCACTATAATGTAGTGTTCACAAAAACTGAAAAAGTATATTTTAAATTGAAAAGAAAATCTGTTTTAAAAGCAGATTGCCACCCCAAAAGGGAAATTTAAGTTTAATCTAAGTTACTCAATAAAGGCATTTTTTTTTATTTACCTAAAACTTTATCCTGTGTTTTATTATCATCATAAACATGATTAATTAAATGAAAAATGACAAACAAACAAAGTAATTCAATTATCATGAAAACTCAAATTTGTATATTGATGATGCATTCACTTAAGAGTATTGCTCTCACGTACACAAAAGTAGATGGTAGTGGTAAAAACAAAACAAAACGAATAAGTATCGGTATTAGTATCGGCAATACTGGCCCTGTATTTACTTGGTATTGGATTGATACCAAATTTTGCAGTATCGCACAGCACTACTGCTCTGTGTGACACAAGTATGGCATGGGAAGTACACATCCGGCTTCTCCTCTGCACCAGAGAGGAGGGTGTTTTTGCTAAGTGAGGGACTCTTCTCAAACTGGAGAATATTTCCTACCACTAGAAGCTGTGAGTATCTTACCTGAATGTTTCTGGATTATGTTTATGTAATGTTTATTTCACATCTCAATAGGACACAAAGGACAAAAAGAGTGATTTTGCTTCACAGTAGTCCACAATCATGTTTCACTACCACACCTGGAAACCATCAGACAAGGGTAGAGTTTGACAGATAAATGGATCCTTGTTAGCTGTTGAATCCAAGAAGAGCCACTGCTTTCAGCCATGTTAAAGAGGAGGTCCATAAGCTCTGTGACATATTCTAAAACACAGAGGAGGGCACATAACATAGCATATAGTTTGTGTAATTCATGTCTAAACTGTTGACAAATTGTTAACAAAGTAACTGCAATTATGCATTTTGAAATTTGAATGCCTGTTTATAATTTTGTCATTCAGGTCACATATCAATCCTTGTAGCATTACATCCATAGAAAGGTTGACAACTATTTCATCCATCCAAATGTAAACCCCACCTGATAGTCATTCAGGTGGTGTCTAAGTCTTGCAAGTGGGCAAAATGTGTTTGGAATCATATATATGTTCGTAAGGAGATGAAAAATTGTATCTGACAATTGATGATTAACTAGCCAGTCGTACATTTGGTCTTCACCATGGACACAACATGTCCCCTTCTCTTGGCCTTCAGAAATTTAATTTGGAACCACAGTTCTCCTGCTGCAGTCCTTGCTTGGATATAAAATGCAGCTAGGTAAAGCCTGAAATCAGAAGCCCTGTTACTTTACAATATTTTAAGAAAAGGGAGACCAGGTGTGCTTACAGCCATAAAAATGTTTTTCAACACTACCAATGGCTTTTTTTTAATATGTCCTTCAGAATACTGATGACCTAATAGGCATTGTCCCTTTCATTGCGTAAGTAGTCCTTTATCTCACTTTGTAGTAGAGATCAGGGAAATGGCTTTCCCAAGTGTGAGAGGTGTCTGTTCTCATAATATCTAACACGCCCACATCCTGGCAAAATCTCTCCAAGGACTATCACTTCCAGTTCAATATATCCCAGATATGGGATAGAGATTAAGCCATTTGCAGCTGTTTAACTTGTGTTTGTAAGAGTCAAAATGGTCTGAAAAGAAACTTTCTGTTATTGTTGTGACATTTGAACATATATCCAATTATGATGGAACATCAACTCCATTCATACCCAGGTTTACAACAGAGCATTGGCCAGTTGCTTTAATAATCTAGGTGACACAGAATTTGTTTGGTAAATCAATTGTACATGTATAGCACCTTTCTAGTCTTCCGATCACTGAAAGCGCTTTTGCACTATGAATCACATTCACCCATTCATACACTGAATGGGTACAGGGGCTACCATGCAGGGGCCCAACCTGGCCATCAGAAGAAACTAACCATTCACATACTGAATGGGTACAGGGGCTACCATGCAGGGGCCCAACCTGGCCATCAGAAGAAACTAACCATTCACACACATTCATACCATCAGGAGCAATTTGGGGTTCAGCATCTTGTTCTTGTTCAGCATATAGATTGGAGGAGCTGGGAATCGAACCATGGGAATCGAACCACTGATCTTCCAATTAGCGGACGACCCACTCTACCTCCTGAGCCACAACCTTGGCTCCCAAGGTCAGACCGTAGTGTCTGGTGTCTGGTGTCCGGTGTCTGACTTGAAACAACAAAAGGTTCTAGTTTTTCATCCACTCAACCTGACGTGAAGGCTTCAGTTTTGGCTGAACATCAGTAGGCGTAGGCGTAGGCGTAGGCGTAGACGTAGGTTGTCAACAATAGTGTGTAAAATGGTACGTCACAACAAAGGCATTTCCTTTCTTAAGTCCACTTTCCTGTTTCTGCCATAAAAGTCACAGACTTCTATCAATGGCAAAGCAAACCTTAGATGTTATCACCACAAATCAATAGGTGAACTTCCACAGCACCAGACACCGACTGAAGGCCAACAGCTGCAGCACTAAAAAAGATAAAACCATAAATTAACATCATCATCAATCTACTATAGCAGAAGTAAAACAATATACAATAAACAGTGTAAACAGCAACCAGCACTCTGCCTGTAATTTGAACAAAGCACATGTTAATCCCAATCTAACCACAAATGACTACAGCTTAAAAGTAAAGAGACATTTTCATACCTTGGCACTGCCACTACTTCTGGACTGTTAGGACCCTTGACAAAAGAAACAATAAAATGTTGGCAGACCCACGTTTTGTGATGAAATTCAATGTTGATCCAATACCTCAGGATGCGTTTGCACCCCTACATTACCCTAACAATCAAATAATACTAGTTGAAACACCAAGGGGTTTTTTTTTGGCTTACAAAGAAAGCATGTGTGTAGGATGATCACAGGAGCAACAGTGAAGCTGATAACACCAGTGCTTCATGAGCCTCTTAATGGTTCAGGTGCTCTCACCCTGATTGGCCAGGGTGGGTGGCAGGACTGGAGGATGAAGCCCAGGCTCGGCCCAAATCACCAGTAACAGTGTTTTTTCCAGTGAAACCCAGTTGTCTCTGATGAAAGTTTGCAAAACTGTCCAGTGTCAAACAGTCACTGCAGAGGTGGGTGTTGTTGGTGATCCTCAGCTCTCCATCAACATCCTTCATCAGCTCTTCATGAAGTCAATCCACCTTTTCTTCATCTCCTCAATTCTTGGAAATTGTGGTGTCCCAGGAAGATGCATTTTTGGGGTGCAGGCATAGCTAGCTAGCAAACTGTACTCTGTAGTAGGAGTAGCAGTAGTAGTAACTAGAAATTTTGAAAGTGACACTGGCCGGTGCTGTTGGGTCATGTGTGAGGGAGCCCCAGCTCCTGGATGAGCATTCTCATCCAGGAGGAGCCGATGGTTTTTGTGTCATCGATACATGATTTCAGGCAGCAGTATGGACATTAATTATTAGTGCTGATCATTACACTTTGTGTGTTTTTCTATATCATGTATACACAAAACATAAAAATATATAAACATATATATAATTCTACTAATACTACATATTACATGGACTTTTATGTCATGATGTGGAGTCACAACATGTACATAATAAATATAATTTCCGGGTTTTTGACATCACCAGAAGCACACCTGTACATTATGAATACATTTCTTAATACATTTCAAATAAGGTGGGACTGGATGGACTCAGCTCTTCCAGGTCGAACTTCCTCCATCTCAGCTTCTGGGCCTGGCTGTCCAGTCAGATGACTGATGATGTTGTGGTTGCTATGTGAAGCACTGGGCTCCTAACACTACTTTAGTGAGGATTTTAATCGTTTTGGACCAGAATCAGAGGATACCAGATTTGGATAGAGGGCAGAAGTGGATATTTGCAACATTAAATAACCACATGAGACAAGAAGCTGTAAACTGGTGCCATGTATTTTTGAAAATAAACAAAATAAATTAAATAACTTTAAGTTCAGTAAATATTTCAATTCCACAGAGATTTGATTTTGAGTTGATTTTGATTCAGCAACAAATGATTTCTTCTGTCACCTTTTCTATTGGTCTTGAACCACTGAGTTCTTTTCAACTACTTTTTGGTTTTGACTGGGTGCACCCTTCTATAGGTAATATAAATTCTCAATCTTTGGATCCAACTTTAGTTAGAAACAATATTCAAACCATAACCTGTTCAATATTATCACTTAACAATACACTCCAACCTTGCAACAGTTCACTATTCACTGCTCTAACAATAACAAAATCACTTTAACCAGGGCACATTAATACACTATATCAATAATATAAATACTCAGTCCACTCATTTAAACCAGTGCTGGTTATGACTCAGTCCATCCACAGGCACAGGGAATGTCTTTTCCAAGTCAAGTCAAATATATTACATCTCTTCAGATCTGTTTGATTTTTTGTTGTGTTTTCTTTATTTATACAATAAATAATTAATTACAAAAAAGGAACAGTTTCTTCCTGCTTGTGGTCATTCCATAATTTCAAATACAAATTCAAATTCAAATGAGCTTTATTGGCATGACAGATCAGAAATATAGATTGCCAAAGCAGTACAGAAAATTATAAACACTGACAGATGATAAAAAGTAAATATAAACAATAATATTAAGTACAATATAATAAAAGGAATTTTTGCAGATGTAATCACACAGAAACATTTACTACAGAACTTGTTTCTCTCAGATTATGACAAGATTTAATATATTTTGCAGCTTTTGCGGCATATTGACTTTTCACCCCACATAAATAGACAGTTTCTGTGTATTTTTTCAAAGAAAACCTTTCTCAAATCCTTATATTTGTCACAGTATAATAAGTCTCAATTTCTCCTTTATGACTTTATGATTAAGTGTCCACTCAGTCTTTACATTGTCAGCATTTTTCTCAAGTTTTCTATCAGTCACCAATAATTTCAAATATATATTAAAGCAGGATATATATATATACAGAACACAAACGTACACATGCATATACTCTACATAACCACTTATTGTATGTATACATAGTAGATTATTACATTACCCATTCAATATTTATTCAACACTCTCAAATACTCTTATACACTTTTGCTCTATTTGCATCTCTGTTGACAGTTTACAGAAACTGACCTATATTTGGAGGTTTATGTTGGTCTCTATTTTTTTTACCTGCTTGTTTACATATAAACATCATGTTTTTATGCTTACATGTCTCTGTTCATCTTGGTTGCCCTTGTGTTGGCTGTATGTCCATGTGTATCTTCCTGATCATTGTTGTGTATAAGTAAAATGGCCAGTAAAGCTGACCTTGCATTCACAGAACTACGTACTCTCTTTTTCCATATAAAAACCACTGTAGACTTGTCACACTGCACGCTCTCTTCTTCAAACGTGAGGCAAGTATTTAGCTTATTTAGCAGCCACATTCTGCCCTCGATGTTTACTGACATAACCACAGGAAGTGATTTATGCTGAAAACAGTTTTATTTTAGGCAGGCGTAGACCACTACTGTAAAACAGATGCCCGTAAAACTGTTGACAGGACGCCTCGAACTACAAACAACATCAGTTATGACTCTTTCTATTATGAGCTTTTGATCCACGGAGGTTTTATGTTTGTAAAACTTTCCTCAAGACGAGAAAAGTGATTTAAAAATCCATGACGTCATCACAATATAAAGCCTATCACCGGTGGGGCCAGCAGGGGACACACTACTGCACATATTCAGTGGGCTGCACAACACCGAAGCAAACCCGGAAGCCAGAAACCTTTTTTGGTGTATGCACCAGGCGAGCAATTCCTGTAGGGTTGAATGGGCACTATTTTTAGTCTGGTATCCAGCTCTAATAATACATCCATGGTTAAATTTAGCTAAGCTGTGTGTCAAAGAATGTCTGATGGACGGAAACACACTTTCAAAACACAGTTCCATCATGTCTTTTCACACTCGTAACCCTATAATTCAACAGCATAGCATTTTATTTTGAAATGATTTATTTATTCATACACTGATTTTGGTCAAACTGTGACCTTCTGCCATGTTTAAATGTATGCAGCGGTAACTGCTTATAGTGATTACAGTTGCAGTGATCAGCTGCTTATCAAAAAGCTCTGAGACAGAATAATTCCTATACCATATAACATTTATGCTGTTTGAATAAGTTGCCCTGTAGAAAACAAGCAGTCTGCCTACAGTATTCATCTTGGGACAACACATGGAAAAACATTTTAAACCACGTTAATCTGTTTTTGTACTTTACTCCTATGATAAGCGGCTGCTGCTGTGTGAACACTGAAATCATAACAGAAACAGGAAGTAATTTTCTCTCAGTGACAAACGTATTCTCCCTGAAGTTTATGACAATGGGGGATGAAAAGTTCTCTTAAATTCCTTACGCCATAATTTTTAAATATACATCTTTTCGGTGAAAAATCCCTCATGTAGTTTCATCAGCAGGTTTGTTCTGCTGCTGAGACGAACACCGCTCTAGTTCTTCTTTTTGTGACACAGTATCATCTTTTTGACAATCGAAAGGGCTGCTTACGTACTCCATGCACGTGCACACTTCAAGCTTATTCTAGACTTGGCGTTGACTAGATGCAGCTAAGCATTAGTGGAACGGTTTGAGCCTCTAGTGAAAGTTGACACTAATTTAAGTCAGGCTATTTCATGTGAGCGCAGTTTTCTTTAGCTGCTTTCATCTGAAGTGGTTCTGACACTTATACAAGAAACTTTGGGAGGTTTCCTTTCTGGCAAGACCTGACTTATATATAGTCACTGCGATTCAGAAGCAACAGACATTGTGAAATTGCTCTGACATAGAGGTCCACCATTAAACCGTTAACTCATTATTGTGCTGAAAACAGTCAGACATCCAAAAAGGTGGTTGTGTTCTCAACAAATAGTCTAAACAAGTCTAAGAGTTCATGTTTGAGATTGCTTCCTCTTTTGATTTTATTGATGGCCATAGGGTTAATCCAACAAGAGGAAGTGAGAGAGCCTAATCTGTCTTCAGCTGTTTAAGCCTGTTTCTAAATACAGGCTGCGTGCATTTATATACACCAGGTCAAGAAGGGGAGGAGATAGGTCTGATGTTGCATCACATCAGGAGTGTGTCATCACTAAGTGATCACAGAATGTTGTGATTTTTCTTTACCACTGTTTCCACGGCAGCATTTGTACAACAATGATACTACCACTGAATATCATATGACAAGAGGGGAGTAATTCAAAACAAAGACAGAAATGTTCAGGCTCCTCTGCTCTGTGCATCATTGTGTCATCCAATTTTTTCTGAGTAATAAAGGTCTAAGAGTAAACCTTGAGTCACATTACAGATGTCATTGAAGAATTTGATGGCTTCACCACATTGATTTAAAATATCTCTTGTAAGATTCTGGCCGTTATAAATCAGCTGGTTATTTTCTTGACAGTGAAAAATGTTCACAGTTGATCAGAACCCAAGTTGAAGTATTTGGGCAGTCCAACAGTCCAAAGCACTGTTGCTTTAAAAATGACTAAAATTGTGCTCTCTAGAGGATTACAAAGTATAGTCCAAGATACTCATATTTCAGTGTCAGTTTATTTACTTTTGATTGTATCAGTGTTTAATTCCTCACTTTGATTTGCCTGTTATGGTCATTCTTACAGTTACGTTTCCAGTATTTCTATTTCTTGCATCTTTCATTTCATCAGGGGTTTTTTTTCCCCTCATGTTTTGTGAAGCACCTTGTATTGCATATTTTTGTGTGACATAACTAACAAATAGTTTTATTATCATTATTATTATTTCAAATAAACAGAATCACAAATATATATAACTGTTCTATATAACTTGATATCAAAAAACTAACCCACCCCTCATTTGACAAAAATCTTATCAGATGGGGGTCCGTTATCTAATTGGTGTCAGTTTAGGGTCCTTGACCTGAAAAAGTTTGAGTTATTAAAGTCCTGACAAAATCTAATAAAGCACAAATAATCCCTTTAATATCCGTTCAAGTAATATTCAAGGCAGTTTTACTATATAGATGTTCAGATTGAAACACACAGTCTACTAACATGAAGTGTTTTTAGTTAAATAAATGAGTTATGAGATTGTTTTTGGCGTTGTTGTCTTCCCAGGCAGACCCCAGCGATACAATACGTCACCCACCAGGAGGCGGGATTAGATTGTGGTTGTGACCGTCTCTCTCTCTCTCGTTGAGTCAGTGATCCAGCACGGGGAAATACTCGTTGTAAGGGTTTCCCAAACAAACGCCCGTAGCTGGGTACACAAGCCTTCATATAGATACTGTATATATAGGGTACAATGGAGCAGTTGGTCTCATTCAAACCTGTCCGGATTCAAGATGAGCTGGGTCAGTCTGCAAATGGTAATTCTGACTTTGTATCAGACGGAGCGCACTTAGTTTCACATACTTCACTTCACAGATTACAGCTGCGTGGATCTTGATGGAGTTGTGGACAAGTTCTCCATGGCGTGATTTTTTTTTTTTTTTTTTTTTTTAATGTTTTGTTTTTACATGTTTATAGATCTCCCTCGGCTTGCTGTTGCTGCTCCTCAACGGACAGATTTCTACCACCACAGCTGCCCGGTGCCGCAGATCCATCAGAATTAAACATTTTAACGAAACTGTCCGTGAGTTATGGAAATCGCACCAGACCAGGCCGAAAGTCAACGAAAAACTGGCGACGAACCAGGGGGAGTGCAACCAGTGGACCAAAGATGGAACAAAACGCGACCTGAGCAACGAGCCTGTGCACAACCGTTCCCTGGCCCCGTGGAGATACAGGTGAGGCGCATCGTGCATGTATGGAGGCCATAGAGGAACAAAAACAATCTCACGACTCAGCAGGAATCACTAATTATCACAGCAAGAAGTATTCAGATCATGTACTTAAGTAAAAGTATCAATACAGCAATGTAAAAAGACTCCATCACAAGTAAAAGTCCTGCATGATAAATCCTACTACAGTAAAAGTACATAAGTATTATGAGCTTGATGTAGTAAAAGTATTGCAGTAAAAGTAGTGGCTTGGTCCCTCTGATTGATATATTATTATAAGAAATGTATGTTTAGGATGTAAAATATTGATCCAGTAACCAATGACTATACCTGTCAACTATATGGTGGGCTAAAAAGTACAATATTTAGGACCCAAGCCTCAAAGGGGCGAAGGCCCTATTGTGCCAAAGTTGTTAAAACTTTGTAATAACTCAAACGGTTTGGATTTTATAAGCCTCAAAGCTGCAGTTCCACACCACCCTTACAATGTAAAGCAATGGGGAGGCATGAAGTTTGTGTCAAACAAAGGCTTCTGATGTCTAAACTATAAGTCTGACCACTTTCGAACCTGTATCAATGAATTTGCCATGAAATTTCCCACTAAAATGTTATTTTTAATGTAAGATTTGACCAAAGTCAAGGAGAATTCACAAGAATCGTACCTGAGTGGGTGTGGGGGTTGAATGGAGCTAATTTTTGTAGGATACAGCAGAAAGGTCTATATACATACAGTACATTATATACAAACTTTGTATGAAGTTTAGCGTTATTATCATTTATTTTACAGTAATCATAGGTCTTATATGTATAATTCAGTAGTGGCGATGACCTATGAGGGGAAGGGAAAACATGGAGTGAGGGTGACATTTTAGTGATAAAGATCTGTAGAAAAATAAAATCAAAACTAAAATTTGTAGCTCTATACTGCTGTTTTTTTTTATTAGTTTATTAGCATCTAGCGGTTCACTCACACTCTCCATTCAAATATAATATTAGTCTGTTATTGTTATACACCTGACAGTATATGTGTCAATCAAACTTTGACAAGGTAATGTGGGTTAAAAGTCTTTCCTTTTCTAAAAATAGACGAAAATTATAGATAGATGAAAATTAGGAAATGAATTTGTTTTTACACACAAACTCATTACGGGTTTTCAATTTACTAATTGAAATTCTAGTGAAAGGGCCCAAAACTTGCATAATTTTGATGACACAGGTGTGAGTAAGACAGACATGTCTCACCCTGCAGAAAATTCTCATCTTCACGCCGTTGAGATTTGATGTTTCTCTATGACACAAGGAGTTGCTTTATCTTTATTATAAATGCTGCAGTTTGCACCAAACTATACAAGTTTGATAATGGTCCTGGCCTACATGACAATGATGTCAACATGACAATATTCCATCAGTGATGCGAACTGGCTGAATAGCGCCCCCTACGAAATTTCAGCGAAGCCGCGACAGCAGTAGGAAAAATAGTGGACAAAGGTTGTGATATTTATCTCCTTTTTGCACTGTCTGCAAACAGCCCGGGTCTGAAGACATCTACATGTTTGTGACAGAAGCCCTTCAATTGCGCCGCAGCCTGACATGCACAGAGGCGTGAGGGCTTGTTCAACGCTGCTTTCAGCTTTAATTGACCCTAAAATGTGGTGGAGTAGAAGAATAAAGTAATAAATACTTAATTTAAATACTTAAGTAAATGAAAAGTATATCAAAATTGTACTTAATTACAGTACTTGAATAAATGTACTCAGTTACTATTCCACCGCTAAAGCAAATAATATACTATATCATATTATTGGATTATTATTACAGTTGCGTTAATATGTAATCAGTATTTTACTGTTGCAGCTCATCGAAAATCTAATGATCACTGCTTTATATACTGCTAAGTAGTTTTTAAATTAAATATTATACTCTACAAGAAAATCATATTTTTATGTAAGATCTTCATCTGCAAAGTAACTTGTAAATATTGCTGCCAAATGAATGCAGTGGGCTAAAAAGTACAATATTTGAGCCTAAAATGTGGATACAGAAGATTAAGATACAGAAGTTGTGATTAGTAGTATTATTGTTGTTATTATTATTAGTCTTGACAAAGTCTAAAATATGTTTAAATAATACACTACTGAGGAAAAAGTAAGTAAAGATCTAAGTAAAGTGCCAGAAGGGTAGTACTTGAGTAAATCTACTCTTATTTTCCACCACTATCGTCACTTAGGTAACAGTAGCAATATGCAGAATGTCTACAAATATTCTTCATTGTAAGTGAAATTACTAAAATTACTTCATTATACGTTATTATTCAACTTTGTATTTAAGTAAAAGTACATAGTACATTCACAACAAAACTATATATAAGTAAAATTGCAATATGTCTATTTACATTGTGCTTACCTCAACAGACAAAGCGCTTTTTACAACAACAGTATAATATAAACATATTTTAAGTCCTGGAGTCATTTTTTAATTTAAGTAAGAGTACAGAAGTATTAGCAACAAAATTAAGTGTAAGTAAGAATAAGTAAAGAACTGCCGATTGCCGATTAATCTTTTGTTTATCAACTACTCAATCAACTAATTAATAAAGACCACTTCTCCACAGCCAGTATGGATTACAATGTTGTGTGAGCTGTGTGTGAAAGTTACCAGATGTCTGTAGCCTGCTCAGACTACACCAGCCACTTCTAGCATAACACAATCAAATCTCCAATACAACAGGTGCACTGTGGGCAATGTAGGCACCAAGTTTTGACAAGGAAGAAGAATGTGTGGAATAAAAAAGAGGACATCTCTGGTTTTGCTACATTGATTTTGACTCTTTTTTTTAAAAAAAAACTGTAGTTGAGTCCAACAACAGACTAGAAAAAATTTGATCCTATCCTTTAAATAATGCCTTTATTTATGTAGCACTTTTCAAAACATGTAAGTGCATTACAAAAAATTTAAAAAAGACTTTAAAAGGAAACATTTGAAACAAACAAAAGACAATACAAATAAATGGAACTGATCCATCTTAAATCCTTTTAGTTACACCTTTAGTTATAATAACTTAAAAACTGAGAGAACAGAAAAGAAAAGCTGATGCAGCAGAAAATTAAGGTGACAAACTCATTGTGATGAATAGCTATATTGATCGCCTTGTGAATTATTGACATCTGTTCTGTCTGATTGTCTTCTTCAGAATAGACCGAAACGACAGCAGGCTCCCTCATGAGATCGCCGTCGCAGAGTGCCTTTGCCAGGGCTGCATCATCAACCGGCGTCTAAACTATGACTACAACTCTGTGCCTGTGTACGCTCCACTGATAGTCCTGACAAAGACTCCATGCCCAAATAACTCAGCTAAATATGTGTTCAAAATAGACCTTATCCAGATCCCCGTGGCCTGCACTTGTGTTATGCCCAGAAGTTAAACGGTCAAAGAAACTATTCTGATCATACACTCACATTGGCACTGCTTTTATACTTTTTTTTTCTCTTCATTATGTTATCAACATAATAATAACAAAATAAGCCATCTTATAGCATGGGTTGACACTAATCTATTTCTGTATGAGATATTATGGTGCCATTTGTCAGTTAGCTGGCTAGTTAGTTAGTTATCAGTTTCATGTTTATGGAAATTTTTGTCTTGAAGTGGGAACTTCTGTCAGCTGTTAAGATGTTTTATGGTAGTTTCACACGTGTCAAAAATAACCAAAGTGAAACCACATCTTTTAGATTCTGTTCCAGTAGTTTATTCCATTTGTGTAGATAGTGATGATAGAATCAGATACACACCGGGGGTGTTTTTTCATGTGATTAATTCACAACTTTTGTCTTCATCATGAGTACTTTCAGCTCACCTGGACAGAGATGCTGAACACAGGTCGGAGGTCATCATCATCACTGGAGGATGATATCAACATCATCCTGTGATGATGATCTTGTCCTTCTCCTAACTTGACAAAAGAAGAGGAGAGCGTTGCATCCTCTCAATTCACACCAACTCCGACCTGCGTTCAGCATCTCCGTCCACAGAAGCAGCCTTCACCAGCCTGACTGACAACAGTATCAGTTGTTGGAAATTCACAAATGTGTGTGTTTCTGTCACAAAATTGTATTGCTGCTGGTGCTAATAGTTGTGATGTGAATTATTTGCAGATGAGTTTTCGGCATTTTCGTGTCGTTTATTCGTTATACCCCCCCGTGTGTAAAGGCCTTAAGGATGGTAATATCTGTTGGTCAGTTCACCACTGTGGTCCTGACTGAAATATCTCAATAACTAGAGTGTCATTGTATAAAGACATTCATGGTCCCCAGAGAATAAATCCTAATGACTTTAGTGATCCTCTGACTCTTGATCTAGCGCCACCAGCAGCTCAAAGTTTTCACTTAGCTTGGCAAATATCTCCATATCTACAACATGGATTGGCTCAACAGTTACTGTTACTGTAAGAGTTTCAAAAGCTGTTGGCATGGCTGTAGACTCTTAGTCATTTAACTTAATATTTATGTTGACGTAAACCCACAAAGGGTTCAGACAGGAAGTGATGTCAGGACTTTGGTTCACCCTGAAACATGAGAATTTCGGTGACGTACAGTATATCAGGCATTCAACCAAATGCTTCTGCACAGAAAAAACCCATCACAACTTAAAGTTTATGTTTCAAACAACTGTTTAACCCACAAAAAACTAACAAAATATCCAATGAAAGCAATTTTTTTTACTTGTCATCCATTAGTTTTCAAATCAAATACTCAGCTAATCATTTCAGTACTACCTAGAAAATTCAACTTGTGTTATTTTTTTCCTCACCTTGCCTGTACTTCATACAACGTACATTAAGTTTCAAAGATTTAACTCTGAAGCTCAAGTTATAAAGGAAAAAGATGAGTAGATGGATACATACAATAGCAATGAAATGCTCTTTACTGCACAACACTAGTCACCTACGTTTTTTATATTATTACTTTGCACTTACTTTTCAATGTGAAATAATATGACAAAAAAGCTAAATATAGTAACGACAAGTGAACAATGAAAGGTAAAGATTGACATTTTGTGAAATATGCTTATTTGCTTTCCAGCTGAAAGTCAGATGAGAATCAATCAAAATCCAAATAGCCCTTTCATGTCTGTATGGTAAATGTGAAGCCAATGGGGACGCTTGGCTTTGCATGAAGAATGGAAACAGTTAGCCTGGCCGGGAGTCGAATAACTTTATTGGTCAAGTATGCGGAAACAAGGACTCTGACTCCAGGTCTCATTAGCTCTCAATAAACAGATACAAACATACGGCTAAACAACAATAGCAAGCAACAAATTGGTACATCAAAAAGTGTAAAACAGATTAAATAAGTCATATCACCTTAAAGGAAAAAACTCACCACTATGAATATGGTGATTTCTTAAAACTATGTGCCACCCGAGACACATGTTAATGCCAGGTATAAACAAGGCCTAACTCTCGCCAAACAAACAAACAAGCATATTTTCCAAAATGTCAAACTGTTCCTTTAAAATAGGACAGTATTAGGTATTAGGCACATGCACATTATATAGGCTCACACAAGGTGCATCAACCTAAAATTCAGTTAGATGAAGACACTAAGCATCAAAGTCCTCTTTGAGTATTGGAAGTTGCTGAAGTAACTAATGTGTTTCGTATGAAAAAAGCCTCATTAGGCTAAATGTAAGGATTCATTCAGTGTTTTTTTTTGTTTTGTTTTTTAATATACATGTGCTTTTTAAAATCAGTTTTATTTTTATATTTTTATTTATATAGTTTTTTTTATTGAGATCAAAGGCAATGTAGATTTGAACACTCATTGGCTAACTTTATGTCGGCCTCTGCTGGATGTTAAAATGTGACTATTAGATTTATTATTTGATTGTTTGATTATTTGATTGTTTGATTACAGACACTGTAGGACACTTTATGATCTTTTTCTTGTAAACCTTTAACTTGAAAGATATATTCAGGGGGAATAATGACGCTAATATGAACCAATTATAATGGTCAGATTTATAATGATGTCCCCCTCAGCACAATTTATCTTGTCTTTATTTTGTGTTTGAAACATTTGTCTAACTCTGTTCTTTTACTAACTGCTTACTAAAAAATTAAAGTGTTTCTTTGAGTCATTTGTTACTGTTAATGTCTTTTGCACTGTATCTGTATAGCCTCACCTAAACTAAAAAGCAATTTGTTTGTTGTAAAAATGTAAAAATACAACCTCTCCCCATGAGCAGGACTTGGCGACAGCGGTAAGGAAAAACTCCCCTTTAAGGGAAGAAACCTCAAGCGGAACCTGGCTCTAGGTGGGCGGCAATGAGCTTTGACTGGTTATGTTGAGAGAGAGCGAAGAGGGTGCGGGGGGGGGGGGACACAGAGAAGCAGAACAACAACGACAACAATAGATGCATGACAAGCAGCAACCGGCTCAGGCACAAGTGCATGGTATTACACTCCAATTGCTTACGGGGATCAACATATAAAAACAGTCAAATTGTTGCCATCACATCAGGAGTTGAGGGGATAGGGGTGTAACTGGGCTGGATGAGGATGAACCTGTATTTAATAAGAAATAGGCCTCTCTAGTTTCAACAATAACAGACTGATTAAAACAGAGTACAGTTAAAGGTTCTCTTCTACTATTATTTGCTGTGCAAATAACAATAAATGCACACTAAACAAAAATAACAACAGGTCTGCTTGTTCTGACAAACGGCAAGAACAGCAGGAATAGATGGTGAAGGACAGAAGAAAGACGTCAATGCATCAGTAGGGTTTATGGGGTTTCCTGCAGATGAGAAAGCAAAGAGAACTCTGGGGAAGAAGCCAAGTTTCTAACATGAATTAATGATAAAAAAAAAAATACACACAGATGGAGAAGAGGAGAGAGGGGCTCAGTGCATCATGGGAGGTCCCCTGGCAGTCAGGGCCTATAGCAGCATAACTAAGGGCTGGTCCAAGGCGAGCTTGGTCAGACCTAACTATAAGCTTTACCAAAAAGGGAAGATAGAGAGGGTGTCTGCCCCTCAGACCGAGTCTGGAAGATGGTTCCACAGGAGAGGAGCCTGATAGCTGAAGGCTCTGCCTCCCATTCTACTTTTGGTAGAATGTAACAAGAAAGGAGCATATGTGTGGACTGTTTTTTCTGCATCTTGTTGAGACAGGATGGGCCTGATTTTAGATAGTAAGAAAGGGAACGTTATAACAGGTAGTTGGTAATATTTAACAATTTATTCAATCAATCAATTTTTACTGTAGAATTAGCAAGTGGTGACCGGGCAGCACTGGTGGGGTAAAAAATGGCTAGAGCCAACACAATCAAACAAAACACTGGAACTCACATATCTAGCTTCTCATTATTTATTGTGGTTATGAATGCATTTTTTAAAATCTAGTATAGATTAAATTTTCTGTAGGTATTTCTGCAGGTTCTGTTTTTTGTTGGCCTTCAGCTCGTGACACCAGTCATTGTTTCTGCTGATTACTGAGGTCACACCTGCTTTATTTGAAGAGGCTGCATCGGGGCAGTTCATTCACAGATGGGTCCTATTATGCAATTATGTTTTCTCTTTCCTGATCGGTGTTTGAACCTCACCTGTTTATGTAAAAATTGCCATTTCTTTGGCTTTTTATTACACTGATGATGGCTTCTAGCTGAAACGTCTCTGTTTCTGTCCACCTGAACTCACACTGTTTAATAGGCTATCTGAATGCAAGAGGAAAAAAAAACGCTGTTCAGAGAAATGATTGATGCACATAAAAGTGGTAACTTTAGAAAATTCTGAGTAACTAAATTAATATCTAACCAGTATTTAGATAGTAAAACTCTGCTAATGAATGCTTTGATATGGACTGAATGAATGAGGAAATGAAACAGTGTGTGTTAAGAGGGAGGAGACAGAGAGAAACTCAGGGTTTGTTGAAGAAAACCTGCCAGCAAGCAGGTTAGCTTATGTGTGTGTGGTGGGGGGAGGGGTGGATGTTTGCGCGCGCGCCAACATTTTACGAATTACTCTTTTGGCGGACTGAAAACCCGCCAACTCGTCTTGCTTGCAACCTCGGGGTTTCAAGAACGAAGATGTCATTTCAATGTAGACACACGTGGGGTCGCTAGTCTGTCTGGTTCGCTGAGCCATCCACTGTCTGTCAAAAGACCGACGAAGAAGACGAAGTAAAGCGAAAAAAAGGGGGTGTTGTAGGGGGCGGGAGGGGCGGGGGATCCATTTTGTGGGACTTTACTACGCATGATGTCACTGGGAATTCCCTTTGACACATTTAGGATTTCTTTCTTTTTTCAGTCCCTTCTTATGAGGTTAGACAACAATGGATAGATCCGTGAGTGCTGGTGTTTTGTTTCTTTCATCCATGCCACAACCGTGCACCCGATACTCTGGTCTAGACTTGGAGCTGTGCACGCTGCTACTTTTTACTATAGGTGTTTTATTAATGGCCACAAAATGGGGCTATTGGTGCCATGATTCAATATGTTGCACACATTCTCATGGACAACTTGTGTACCACAATTAATTTTATTATAGACAACAGAATTGTAGAATATCATGTTATAATGGTACTGTAGCACCCCCTGCATGTATGAAATCTTACACACTTGTGAAACATGACGATCGAATTTTGAATTGAAGAGTTATGGCCCGTTAAGTCCATCTGCACTGAGGTAATATTATTCTGTACAAGGATATTCCATATTTGCTTAAATTCGATTGCACTGAGTAAGTGCATTGAAGAAATCAAGGATTGGATGTGCCAGAATTTTCTTCAGTTAAACAAAGACAAAACTGAAGTAATTGTTTTTGGAGCCAAGGAAGAACGTTTTAAAGTCAGCACTCAGCTTCAGTCAGTAATGTTAAAAACCACAAACCAAGCCAGAAATCTTGGTGTAGTCATGGACTGAGACCTGAATTTCAACAGCCACATTAAGACAATTACTAAGTCAGCCTACTATCCTGAAGAACATGTCAAGAATTAAAGGACTTATGTCTCAGCAGGATTTGGAAAAACTTGTCCATGCATTTATCTTCAGTAGACTTGACTACTGTAATGCTGTCTTCACAGGTCTCCCTAAAAAATCTATCAGACAGCTGCAGCTGATTCAGACGCTGCTGCTGCGTCCTCACAAAGACCAAGAAAGTGGATCATATCACTCCAGTTCTCAGATCTTTGCACTGGCTTCCTGTCTGTCAAAGAATTGACTTTAAGATACTGCTGCTGGTTTATAAAGCACTGAATGGTTTAGGGCCAAAATACATTTCTGATCTGCTGCTACTTTACAAACCATCTAGACCTCTCAGGTCATCTGGATCAGCACTGCTTTCTGTCCCCAGAGTTAGAACTAAACCTGGAGAAGCAGCTTTCAGTTTTAATACTTCACATATCTGGAACAAACTCCCAGAAAACTGTAGGTCTGCAGAGACTCTCAGTTCTTTTAAATCGCAGCTCAAGACTTTTCTGTTTGCTGCTGCCTTCCATTAAACAACATTATGGGTTATTTTACGCTGTACTGTTACTTTTATTCTTATTCTTTCTTATTCTTATCTTTTATCCGTATTTCCTTTTTAGCTTTTTTTTAACACTTTTAATTGTTTTTATGTCTTTTTACATGTCTTACTTTTAAATTCTGTTTAATGCCTTTTATGATCAACGTAAAGCACTTTGAATTGCCTTGTTGTTGAAATGTGCTATACAAATAAACTTGCCTTGCCTTGCCTTACAACTACATTTTTTATTTAGGAAATTTAAATCACCATTGTTGTCAAACCACTTCTGGATAAACTGTGTGTAAACTAGTCTTTGTTAAGGTCTTTGTTGTTCCATGTGTACTATCTGTGCTTATAGGCCAATGTCCAAATTAATAGCACCTGTTTGTGAAGATTAGCTAGTTTAATATGTAACTCATCAATAGAATAGTTGCATTTAATAAGAAATTCAATCCCACCAACATTACTATACTATAATATATATATATATACTGAGCCATTTATTTGAAAGCTATTGTTAAGTGTTTCCTAATCTAACACTTCCAGGCCCTCATCATCTTTGCTGTTATACAAAACATCTCTTTAAGGAGTATGGTTTATTCTTGTAGATGAAGTTCAATAAATTGTGAATTAAGCATTTTATAAAATTCAGTTGGCATACCTAAAAAAGTGAAGTATAAACAGAACCTAAAAGGCCCTCAGCCTTCTTCCTTGTACTGATAAGTCTCTAGATGACTATAAACTGAACCTGCGCTTTTGTTAATACTTGGTCAAAACTCTATTTTGTGTATGTTATTTCATGCTTCAAGTGTAATCCCCCAATAAGACACAGTATCCAGTACCTCTATGCCATTTATATGAGACAAATTACTTTAAGTGGGAAAAGGACAGATTTCTTGGCATTAATCTTCAAAGCAGATACAAGAGTGAAATGTTCAATGCACTGTAATGCTTTGAGAATAATTGTCTCTGTTCTTTAAAAACAATGAAGTATCATCTGCCAACTGAAAATTTCCGAAAATTTTGATATGTGAAGCCATTACCCATGTGACCAACAAAAATAAAAATGAGAAGAGTGGACAGCCTTGTTTTGAACCTCTCTGAAGTTGAAATCGTTGTGTTGTTCCATGAGCCAGTTTTACTGAGCTATGGCATCCATTGTATAGTGTTTTGACTGCATTCAAAAATCACAGAAACCAAGAAATGATATTACTTTAAACTGTACAAAGCTGCCATTCCATATGAGGTCGCTTCTTAATTGTATTAGTGAAATACAAGCTAGCTCGTCACTGAAGGCCTTATAAAATTCACTGATAAGACCATCATTTCCATGGTTATCTTTAAGACCTTTGATACTTTCTTTGGCTCATCAGACAATCCTTTAAAATATGAATCACCTCTCTTGCGACACACCGTGAAATATCATCATGGTTTGCATTGGTCATATTATTAATAATGATAATACCTGAGTGAGGTGCACAGTTTTTATATTTTTCAAAAAGGTAACTGTACAGTACATACTCTCACGTTCTTATATACGATGTAAACGTTAATGAAAAATCCAACAAATCAACACACAAAGCTGTCACCGTAGCAACAGTGTTCTAACAGGTGTAATTATGATCCACATCCAGATTCTTTAAGTTTTAATGAAAATATTTCCATTTAATATTTTGTAAGGTTATTGCACATTTTATACACATTCACCAACCCTTTGAATGAGGGCAGAGAGGGTGGTACAGTAACTCTAGAATAAAGAATAGAGTTGGGTTTCTCTACCTTTTTATGACCTGATGTGACAAATGTTTCATTCCTCTAAAAATGTTCACAACCCTGACCAGAAAACAGCATTATATTGTCTTGTTAATTGGAGTCAGATATAAAATAGAGGAGCTCCTGATGTATATGAACTAGGGTTGAACATTTCATCAAAATTTGATCGAAACCACAATATGACATACTGCAATTTTCAAATCGCAGAGGGCATTTGTAAAATGTGAAATATGTGTCAAAATAGTATTTTAAAATGCTGTCATACTGAGATGTCCTGGCTTACACATCATTTTTGCAGACTCTTTGTTTGGCACAGATCCCTGCAAAAATCACACCATAATCATTTGAATGGTTTTCAATGTTTTTAGTACTGCAAATCATATCAAAATTGTAATATCAGTTAAAATAATCGCAAATAGACATTTTTTCAAAATTGTTCAGCCCTAATATGAAACCATTTTCATTTCACTCTCTTTTTTCCTTCTTCAAACTTATTCAAGTAGACAAGACTTCACAGAAGGTTGATAAACGTTGGCGTTAAGTGAGCTTTTCCTTTGAGCAAAGCTTAAAATATATTCTCATATACAAAAACATTTACATTCTAATATTAGTCAGTTAAAAAAATATACAGATATGTACATATTTTCAATATTATTTAAATACGGTGCTGATATTATACAGCATCTACAGTATCTGACACGCTCAGATTCACAGCTGCACTCAGAATAATAAATTGCATTTGATGTCTGAGAGTGTTTAGTTTGGATCTAGAGAACCTAAAGTGACAGAATGTGTTCTGCCGTGAACTCAGTTTAAAACTTGTAAATCTGAGCAATAATAATCGGCAGGTTGTAAACAAAAAGAGGATGTATTAAACAAGTTTTCTTATGTAGGATATATTTTTAAAAGTGTATCAATATATTAAGTAAGTCTTTCATTTTTAGCTGGACTATCCTTTTTTCTTTTTTTCTCTTTTTTTAAGATTAGCAGTATTTTCCTGGTTTTTTATAGTCTTTCCAAAGCCACAATCGGTCAATATTTTCTGTCAAACAGACTACTAACCTGGAGTAAGTACAGCGATTGTACATCAAAGGAGAGACAATAAAATAACCATGGTTTGGGGGGTTGGTGGGAGATATACCCAAGTGTTGCATACATAACCCTAAATATACATCTTCAATGTAAAGAGCTTTCACATGTCTGGATGCTGCCATTAGCTTTTTAGGGAGGTCTAAAGACAAAATGTAGCCCAGGCCCAAAGCATACCGTGGATACTGTGCGTAAGGGTAAACATCCACAGGCAGAAACCACTTACTGCTGGGGTCTCTCAGGACTTGAGCATTTAATACCACAAGTCCGGTCATGTAATTTGTCTTTGGAGCGTATGACAACATGTTGATGAGAAGGGGCAAATTTAAGAACGTATCTGAATCAATTTTCATGGCATACGAAGCACCGGAGCAGTAGGAGTCCAACCACTCCAGCATCACCATGGTCTTGATGGTCAGGTTCTTGTAGCAGTCCACAAAGTTGCTCTGGATCAGGTCCTGATGCTCTTTGCTCTCCTGCTGCACCTGCTCCTGGACCTCCTCGACTCCAACTCCGCTCTGTATCCCCAGCAGGAAAAACAGCTTCACCACTATGCCCTGTTCTTCACTTTGACCTCCCCACGTGTTGCGGACGATATCGCGATGCTCCTTGTTGTGGGGCGCCACAGGAACTATCAGAACCAGAAAAGGCTTCTGTTCCTCACATTTCTTTGGCTCGTTTATGATGAATTGGTAGTCATAGGGGTATTCCACTAAGTATGGCCCTGGAGATACATAAGGGACCGGTGTTGGCTTCACACTTTTCTCCTGTGTTACCTGCCGAGTCACCAGTGAAGAGTTTTCAGTTTGGTTTCGTGTATTCATGTCTGCTGCTGTTCTTGATGTTATCTCATCGATATTCTCACTTGTAGGAAATGTTGATATGTCTTCTTTAGTTGTAAATCCAGCAGCAGAGGTCACTTCTGGTGTAGATGCAGGAGTGCTGGGTCTTGAATCACTCACATTGGGAGAGATGTTATTGTGGCTCTGACTTCTAAATTGAATAAACCATTTTGTTGCATTATATTCTGTCCACCGTTTAGGGCTCCAGTCATTTGCCTTTTCCTTAATGTTTGTGTTGTAATAAAACAGAACTACAGCCACCAACAGAATGAGGAAAGAGCAGCGAGACTTTGACCAGCGACACCATCTCTTGCTCTCTGCCGGTTTCATCATTACCTTGCTGAGAGAAGAGAGAGAAGCTGGTGAGATACATTATGAGAACAAACATCTATTAAAAGTGGTTTTGCTTTCAAAGAAAAAGTAGTCATAAGCAAAGGCTTTAAACTGTGAACACAGAAGAATTATCTCTCAGCACATTAAATTCTGTCATGTTTTAGCTTTTTATCTTTCAAATTATCATTTTTTTGTCTAAATGTTTAGACAAGTTGAAGCTTTAACACATCCTTTGCTCTCTTTCTCTGTGTACCGGGTCCGGCTGATTCCACTTAACACCGATAGGCAATCAGATTTGCTGTTTCATACGGTCTATACAGCAGCTTTGTATCAGGGACACCCACTGGTTGTCATGGCTCTCCGCAGTTTATAAATACTGGCTGTGACGTTATCTCCGCGCCAGTAAGAGAGGATTGAGCGCATGGTAGGTCACTCAACTCGCAGCACTTCACTAAAATGTGAAAATAATGTACTGTAATAACATACCAAAGTGATGTTATGCTTGAGAAGGCAGAAAATACATCGCACGTAACGAGTGAACGAACGAGTTCAATTGGTTGTGTTTTGTTATTATACAATAGTTAGCAACTTAGCTCAAATGCTAATATCTGCTAACTTCTCTTCCAAAGCTGTGCCGAGTGCTAAATGTGACCATGACCGACCAGTGTGTGTGTTCCCTTGCTGCTTTTCAGGTACCTGTTTTTGGTTATGATTAAATTTTTGTTATTAATTATTTATGAATTATCGGCCAGTAAGAGAGGATTGAGCCCATGCTGTGCCGAGTGCTAAATGTGACCATGACCGACCAGTGTGTGTGTTCCCTTGCTGCTTTTCAGAAATGAAGTGCGTTCAGATACGAACGAGTGTCGGCCTTCATCCATAAAAATCACAACACAACGCAGACAGTGGTTACATCTGCTTCCTTGTTAAAAAAAAAAAAAAAAAAAGGCATGTTCCATGAATACAGAAAATGAAATGAAAAACTACATACACACCTTTGTCCTCCTTGTCCTCCTTTAGCAAAGCCACTTTCGAGCATGTTGAGACTCTCCTGCATACAGGTGGGGGTTGTTGTCCTTCCTCATATGTAGTGGAAAAACAGTTAGAGCATGTTGTTTCACTGAAAAATTAATGTCAGGAATTAAGCTAACTGGCTTTTATTTGCCAATTCCAAATGAAAAATTGGAGCAACATAGATGCTGTGTCAATGCCGTTACTGGTTGGACCAACTAACCATGTCAGTGAAGTATTTCTTTACCTGCAGAGGAACCACACCTTAGTTTGCCCCTCCTCTGGATTGCCAGTGTGTTTTTTTCCCTCAAAGCCAATGAAAATCTGGAAATTCTCCTTGGATCCCCCTCAGCTAAGCTGTTGCTTCTTTATCACATGGGTGACAAGATTTGGCGCAGTTGCATTTAGGATGTGTCCAAACCCACTTTTGTTATTTTAACAGCGGAAAAATTATCGATTCGCCTGGCGCATGGTTCAAAGGGGTTGTCCGTTATCTCTTCATTAGTCATTGGTGTGTTTTCGGCATAACATGCAATAAACCAATCACAGGTATCATTTCCCATGAAATGATACTTGTGGCGCTTCCACCTTGAGCATTTGCCAAATACTAACAGGGAGTGCTTCTCTGCGGAACCAACGGGTCTATTCATGCGCAAAGGGAAAGCGCTTGTTGCAATTTTATCCTCATTTGTTTTTTGAAAAGTTTTTTTTTAAATCACAGCTTTAGCTTCTTTAAAATCATTTTGTTCAGTCATGGCGTAACAGGTCAAAGCAGCGGAATTTTAATTGCTGAAGTATGGAAACCTGATCATTGTAATCTCAAAAATGTTAAAAATGCTTTTATTTGTTACCTTTTGCATGTGTGTGCACTGCTGCACTGTTGTCTAATCTCATAAGAAGGGACTGAAAAAAGAAAGAAAGGGAATTCCCAGTGACGTCATGCGTATTAAGGTCCCACAAAATGGACCCCCCCCCCCCACCCACCATCCTACATGGCTGTGTAATCAGATATTTAAAATCTGATTACACAAATGTGTTTATCGTCCCCTTAAACTCCCTAGTGTACTCTCAGTTTAGTATTTACAACTTCCCAATATATTAAAAACGCTAATATTTTTTTTAAAACTACAATTCCCATGAGCCTCGCCATGCTTCTTGATACACTTAAGCACCACAGTTGTAGTCCTTCTGGTTGTAGAGTAGGGTAGTAGGATATGGTTGTGAAAAGATCTATCTGTTGAATATATCAAATGTTTAATACACCTGAACTAATAATCACACTGCCTCTAAATGATCTATGTTAACAAAAAGTTAAGATGTTGGTTTGTTCAAGATATTTTAGTGAGTGTTTCATAAATGGCGTTTTGGGGATGGCAGTTCTTCTGTTTTGTAAAGTAGGGTCGTAAAATAGGTTCATAAAACAACATAACTACTGAATATATCAAATATCTTCTACAACCAGACTAGTAATTACACTGCTAGATGATCTATGTTCAGAATACGTAAAGATGTTGCTTTATTTTTTTATATTATATATATTTTATATATAAATATAAATATATGTGTGTGTATGTGTGTGTGTGGTGGGGGAGGGGTGGGTGTTTGCACGCGCGCCAACAATTTACGAATTACTCTTTTGGCGGACTGAAACCCGCCAACTTGCAACCTCGGGTTTTCAAGAATGAAGATGTCGTTTCAATGTACACACACGTGGGGTCGCAAGTCTGCCTGGTTCGTTGAGCGATCCACTGTGTGTTGAAAGAGCGACGAAGAAGACGAAGTAACATGAAAAATGGGGGTGTTGGGGGGGGGGGGGGGGGGGGATCCATTTTGTGGGACCTTAATACGCATGACGTCACTGGGAATTCCCTTTCTTTCTTTTTTCAGTCCCTTCTCATGAGATTAGACAACAATGGCCAGAAAATTAGAGTTCGTCATTTCTTTCTCTCATTTTATTCTTCACAGCAATGACAGGCGGTTACTTAAAAAGCGGTCATAATGCGCAAATCGTCATATGTCAGTGGAGATACAAGATACACAGCAATTATAAATCAATCCATTAATTAAAATGAGTACCGTCACGTTGAAAAAGGACAAATCCAGGTTTGTTTAGAAAAACGCGTAAGCCTGTAACCAATATATATGTATGTTACAGTAGAGAAAGGTTGTTCGAATTAAAATAGCGAATAGCATTGTAGGAAAGCAAAGATATGTTGTTTAGAAACGTATTCGTGATACGTTACAAACAAACGTAATCGCGGACAAAATACGTTTTTAAGAAACGTAATTGAGAATGTAATTTAGTTGTGTGGGAACGTAATTTTGAGGAGACACGGTTGAACAGGTGTAATTATGATCCACATCTAGATTCTTGAGGCTTTAATGAAAATATTTCCATTCAATATTTTGTAAGGTTGTTGCACATTTTATGCCACTCCTATCATATCCTGTAAAATGTAAAGTCAACACAATATTGTATATTAATAAACAAACAAATCAAATTTCGCGGTAATTTATTACACACATGAATAACTAAGTATGCCACTATGAAGTCTTCATCAAGATGTTTTGTTGTCACGTTATTCAGTTGCAGTGAATGAAATGTCCACTTGGTGTCTCTGCATGACAACAGGTTGAAACTTCTCCCTGTGTGACATACATCAGACAGTATGTAGCTGCACACATGTAAGTTTTCGCTGTCATATCTTTTACATTTCATCTGAATGTCAGTTACTGGCAGTTAAAGTAAATTAAACCATGAAAATCCCATTCATTAATTTGAATCACATAATAAATTGATTTTATCAGTGGTTCAAGTGACCATCACTCAGGGTGACTGCCTATCTGCAAAATCACACATTACAAGATTTATTATGATAAATAATATATTAATATTTATTATGTATGCTCCAATATACAAATAAAACATTAAAACTACAATGCATTATAATTTATTATATTCTATATAATAAATAAAGATTGCTGGATTCCAGCTGAGTTAACATTGATTAAACTCACTTATTTCTTAACCATTTAGCATCTTCCATTAATTTATGCATTAAATCATCAAGAGTTACGTGTAAGAATTAAATAGCTACACAAATATTATTTTTTTCTATTGAATCAATTTCACATGAAAATAATTCATAAAAGTATTCATGTTTAAGCCCAAGTTTAGTGATCTGTGAATGGTTTATAAAAAAAAAATATGGCAGCATTCAGCCGCTGAAATAATTACTCCTGTCATTTTAAAGTTTCAAAGTGTTTAAATACTCAACACTGACACAGTGGTACCATAAAAGATAAATATTTTTAACTGTTACTATTTATGCAGAGCAACAATTTCCTGTCCTTCTTAGAAGGGTTAGTTGTCGTGACGTGTCTCAATGTCTTTAAAGCTACTGAGATAAATGAAAGGCACAGTGCACTCAATGTAAGTTCAATTACAGTATTCAGCAGCTATATATATAGCAGCTACATGTTCAATAGAGCCATATCTTGTTATATATAGTTATAAAACTCTCATACTACCACACCCTTGCTGTGTAATGCTGCCTTTCAGCAAACACTTAAAGCTCTAGAAATTGTGTCTGCCTCATATATAAATACACATTCACCAACCCTGTGAATGAGAGCAGAGAGGGTGGTACAGTAACTCTAGAATAAAGAATAGAGTTGGGTTTCTCTACCTTTTTATGACCTGATGTGATAAATTTTTCATTCCTCTAAAAATGTTCACAACCCTGACCAGAAAACAGCATTATATTGTCTTGTTAATTAGAGTCAGATATAAAATAGAGGAGCTCCTGATGTATATGAACTAGGGCTGAACATTTAATCAAAATTTGATCAAAACCACATTTCATTTAAAGTTTTAGCTGGACTCTCCCTATTTCTTTCTTTTTTAAAAGATCAGCAGTATTTCCCCGGTTTTTTATAGTCTTTCCAAAGCCACAATCGATCAACATTATCTGTCAAGCAGACTACTAACCTGGAGTAAGTACAGCGATTGTACATCAAAGGAGAGACAATAAAATAACCATGGTTTGGGGGGTTGGTGGGAGATATGCCCAAGTGTTGCATACATAACCCTAAATATACATCTTCAATGTAAAGAGCTTTCACATGTCTGGATGCTGCCATTAGCTTTTTAGGGAGGTCTAAAGACAAAATGTAGCCCAGGCCCAAAGCATACCGTGGATATTGTGCGTAAGGGTAAACATCCACAGGCAGAAACCACTTACTGCTGGGGTCTCTCAGGACTTGAGCATTTAATGCCACAAGTCCGGTCATGTAATTTGTCTTTGGAGCGTATGACAACATGTTGATGAGAAGGGGCAAATTTAGGAACGTATCTGAATCAATTTTCATGGCATACGAAGCACCGGAGCAGTAGGAGTCCAACCACTCCAACATCACCATGGTCTTGATGGTCAGGTTCTTGTAGCAGTCCACAAAGTTGCTCTGGATCAGGTCCTGATGCTCTTTGCTCTCCTGCTGCACCTGCTCCTGGACCTCCTCGACTCCGACTCCGCTGTGTATCCCCAGCAGGAAAAACAGCTTCACCACTTTGCCCTGTTCTTCACTTTGACCTCCCCACGTGTTGCGGACGATATCGCGATGCTCCTTGTTGTGGGGCGCCACAGGAACTATCAGAACCAGAAAAGGCTTCTGTTCCTCACATTTCTTTGGCTCGTTTATGATGAATTGGTAGTCATAGGGGTATTCCACTAAGTATGGCCCCGGAGATACATAAGGGACCGGTGTTGGCTTCACACTTTTCTCCTGTGTTACCTGCTGAGTCACCAGTGAAGAGTTTTCAGTTTGGTTTGGTGTATTCATGTCTGCTGCTGTTCTTGTTATCTCATCGATATTCTCACTTGTAGGAAATGTTGATATGTCTTCTTTAGTTGTAAATCCAGCAGCAGAGGTCACTTCTGGCGTAGATGCAGGAGTGCTGGGTCTTGAATCACTCACATTGGGAGAGATGTTATTGTGGCTCTGACTTCTAAATTGAATAAACCATTTTGTTGCATTATATTCCGTCCATTGTTTAGGGCTCCAGTCATTTGCCTTTTCCTTAATGTTTGTGTTGTAATAAAACAGAACTACAGCCACCAACAGAATGAGGAAATAGCAGCGAGACCTTGACCAGCGACACCATCTCTTGCTCTCTGCCGGTTTCATCATTACCTTGCTGAGAGAAGAGAGAGAAGCTGGTGAGATACATTATGAGAACAAACATCTATTAAAAGTGGTTTTGCTTTCAAAGAAAAAGTAGTCATAAGCAAAGGCTTTAAACTGTGAACACAGAAGAATTATCTCTCAGCACATTAAATTCTGTCATGTTTTAGCTTTTTATCTTTCAAATTATCATTTTTTTGTCTAAATGTTTAGACAAGTTGAAGCTTTAACACATCCTTTGCTCTCTTTCTCTGCTTCCTTGTTAAAAAAAAAGGTATGTTCCATGAATACAGAAAATGAAATGACAAACTACATACACACCTTTGTCCTCCTTGTCCTCCTTTAGCAAAGCCACTTTCGAGCATGTTGAGACTCTCCTGCATACAGGTGGGGGTTGTTGTCCTTCCTCATATGTAGTGGAAAAACAGTTAGAGCATGTTGTTCCACTGAAAAATTAATGTCAGGAATTAAGCTAACTGGCTTTTATTTGCCAATTCCAAATGAAAAATTGGAGCAACATAGAATATTAAAATAATGATTCTGAATGTAACTCCTGGACTCTTCTCCCCCTTTTCATGCTGTGTCAATGCCGTTTCTGGTTGGACCAACTAATCATAGCAGTGAAGTATTTCTTTACCTGCAGAGGAACCACACCTTAGTTTGCCCCTCCTCAGGATTGCCAGTGTGTTTTTTTTCCCTCAAAGCCAATGAAAAGCTGGAAATTCTCCTTGGACTCCCCTCAGCTAAGCTGTTGGTTCTTTATCACAAGAGTGACAGTATTGCTTTTAAAGATAAGAGTTTGTGGGCAGGCTGAAAAGAAATGGCTTACTGATTCTACAGAATTTGTCAGCACGTTAACAATTAGGTGTTGACAGTTACAGATGCTTTTACTTTTAGGATTATTGATGTACATTTATTTACTAATCTTTTAATATTCTGGTGGATTTATTATTTTTATTTTTTATTATAAGCATAAGTGTAAAAGGTAAAAAGTATTTAAGAGTTATAAGCAAAATAAGTACTGTATAATATACTGTATAACAATGCAGCACATTTTATGAGCTCATTATAGATTTCACATCAAATTGTAATCTGCAGTGAGTAAGTAGCTGTAAGATATGTGCAGTGAATTACAGAATAGATACTAACATGTTCACAGTAACAATACTAACATGCTGATGAGAAGTTGAGTGATATAAAGTTTACCATGTTCACCATCAATATTTAGGGCCCTATTTTAACAATGTAAAACGCAGGTTCTGAAGCGCATGGCGCAGTTGCATTTAGGATGTGTCCAAACCCACTTTTGTTATTTTAACAAAAGTGGACAACCCCTTTGACCATGGTTCAAAGGGGTTGTCCGTTATCTCTTCATTAATCATTGGTGTATCACAAGTATCATTTTCCATGAAATGATACTTGACACCATTTCCCATGAAATGATACTTGTGGCGCTTCCACCTTGCGCATTTGACAAATATTAACAGGGAGTGCTTCTCTGCGGAGGCAACGGGTCTATTCATGCGCAAAGGGAAAGCGCTTGATCCATAACGCACACACTGGCCCCTGCTGCCCCTAGACCTTCCTGTGGTCAGCCACAGACCACCAGTTTAACATCCTATTCATTAATTTGTTGCAATTTTATCCTCATTTGTTTTTTGAAAAGTTTTTTTTTAATCACAGCTTTAGCTTCTTTAAAATCATTTTGTTCAGTCATGGCGTAACAGGTCAAATCAGCAGGATTTTAATTGCTGAAGTATGGAAACCTGATCATTGTAATCTCAAAAAATGTTAAAGAGTAAATACAAGAGAATAGAAACAATTTTATCCATCATTGCTGCGATTACTTCATTCTGATCAATGTTATGATTAACCATTATATATATTTTTAATTATATTAATATACACAGTAATAATCTTTCATATTGTAACCCTTTTATTTGTTACCTTTTGCATGTGTGTGCACTGCTGCACGTCCTGTGTGTGTCACAGGCAGGAGTGTATGTTGTGCACACGCCTGTGTAGACACATATTTAGTGTGAATGCTGCACTATAGTTATCCAAATCTTTATTTATCATTGTTGTTGTTATTATTATTATTATTATTATTATTATTATTATTATTATTGAGCAATCACACATTGTTCTTTGAATTCTTATTCCGTCTTCTGTATGTTTTTGTTTATTTCAACAACTTTGTGCTATAAAAACCATTCAACTGTCAATCTGTGCAACTCATTCAGCAGATGTGTGCCTGTATATTTCTTAAATGTAACATGTTCAAATGTTCACAAAACTTTGAATTTTCAAAGTTATCAGATTGTTTAGTGATATCTTTTGTAGTTTTTCAGCAACAAAAGGTCAAATTCAGGAGTTTTGCAGACTTCGTCAGGTTTCATCAGTATGTGATGTCATCAGGCAGAGTGGACAGCACAGATATTTTCAGAGCAGAAAAAAGATTTCTGAACAGGTCTCACTCCCACAGTTTTAACTTTTCAAGCACATATGTTGCCTCAGAATGTTGCCACAAGCCTCCTCTCAAAATGTAAATACATTTCACATAGGACTAGTTTTTCTAAACCTTGATTGATAGGGTGTCCCTATCCCACACTCATTGACTGCTATACAGTCTGCAGAATATGTGTCTCCTCTCACTCTACTTCCTTTAACTTACAGATTCTCTCTTCCTTCAAACACTTTTTACACATATTATTCTCATGTTAACCTAGTCTTGCTTTCACTGATGATGTATAAATCTCTGAGCTTTAAACTCTAGTTTGAGACAAATACATTTTCCTCATCAAAATGGAGATTTTTTTCCTTTCATTTCTGTGAATGTCTGTTGGTTCAGTGGTTTAGGATGCTATTCTCTCATCAGCTTCATCTTAGATCTCAAGGTTGTATGTTAGATACCTGCTCTCAGCAATGTTCCTCATGATATTGCTCTTATGTATGTTGTAAGTTGTTTTATATCTTTATCATGTACCATAACTCAATTACACTTTACCTTACTCTAATATTATTACCTGAATTGTACATTGATATGCTTGTAAAACACATCTTTTACATTTATTTGAAGTATGTCTATGTAATCTAGTGGTTTAAGCTTATGTCACCTCTGAACAGCTTTTGGACCAAAAGGCTATGAGTTTGAGGACACAACTCAGTACCACCGGTCATCTTAGTCATCTTAATCACACTGCTACTGACAATTTTCATGCAATTCACAGACTAAACACCAAAATCTGGCCTGCCATTGCTGTGTCAGATGTTGGCTTGATGCACAGCATGTCTATCTATAACATGAAAGTGCAGGTTCAATTCCACCCATTGCTTATTTTAATCTTGCTACATTTTTGAATAGTGTTTAGCTCCCATTAATGCAATCAAAATACGCTTTAAGCAATCAAACACAATTTCTACAGAATTTGTATTTTCTAGTTAGTGACACGGGGTATTGCACGAGTCACTACGCTCCATAGCTATGCAATAGCAATGGAGCGTAGTGACTCAGGCAACCCTAACCCTAACCCTTCGTCATGTTTCTTCCACTTCTTATTATTCCTCTTCTGTACAAAATTTCGGCGCGTAACTAGCTGGAATGTTCAGAGCTAGAGTGCGTGAGGTCATCGCTAGAGTGGAAGAGGCTGTTTAAATTTTTCTGAAAAATTTCTGGATAAATCGTCCTTTCAGCCACATTTTTTGGTCCACACAAATAATCTTTTCAACAGTGGTAGGCACACTTGTGTAGTGGAAAAACAGTTAGAGCATGTTGTTCCACTGAAAAATTAATGACAGGAATTAAGCTAACTGGCTTTTATCTGTCAAATTCAAATGAAAAATTGGAGCAACATAGAATATTAAAATAATGATTCTGAATGTAACTCCTGGACTCTTCTCCCCCTTTTCATGCTGTGTCAACACTGTGACACTGTGGACCAACTAACCATGGCAATGAAGTATTTCTTTACCTGCAGTGGAACCACACCTTAGTTTGCCCCTCCTCAGGATTGCCGGTGTGTTTTTTTCCTTCAAAGCCAATGAAAAGCTGGAAATTCTCCTTGGAGCCCCCTCAGCTAAGCTGTTGCTTCTTTGTCACATGAGTGACAAGATTGCTTTTAAAAAGGTAAAAAAGTATTAAAGAGTTATAAGCAAAATAAGGTATCAAAATTAAAAGTGTTTACTATGCAGTGGCCCCCGTTAGATTATTTGATATACTGTATAACAATGCAGCACATTTTATGAGCTGCATTTTATGACATTTTATGAATCATTGGTGTATCACAAGTATCATTTCCCATGAAATGATACTTGCCATGTGTCCCTATCCCACACTCATTGACTGCTATACAGTCTGCAGAATATGTGTCTCCTCTCACTCTACTTCCTTTAACTTACAGATTCTCTCTTCCTTCAAACACTTTTTACACATATTATTCTTATGTTAACCTAGTCTTGCTTTCACTGATGATGTACAAATCTCTGAGCTTTAAACTCTAGTTTGAGACAAATACATTTTCCTCATCAAAATGGAGATTTTTTCCTTTCATTTCTGTGAATGTCTGTTGGTTCAGTGGTTTAGGATGCTATTCTCTCATCAGCTTCATCTTAGATCTCAAGGTTGTATGTTAGATACCTGCTCTCAGCAATGTTCCTCATGATATTGCTCTTATGTATGTTGTAAGTTGTTTTATATCTTTATCATGTACCATAACTCAATTACACTTTACCTTACTCTAATATTATTACCTGAATTGTACATTGATATGCTTGTAAAACACATCTTTTACATTTATTTGAAGTATGTCTATGTAATCTAGTGGTTTAAGCTTATGTCACCTCTGAACAGCTTTTGGACCAAAAGGCTATGAGTTTGAGGACACAACTCAGTACCACCGGTCATCTTAGTCATCTTAATCACACTGCTACTGACAATTTTCATGCAATTCACAGACTAAACACCAAAATCTGGCCTGCCATTGCTGTGTCAGATGTTGGCTTGATGCACAGCATGTCTATCTATAACATGAAAGTGCAGGTTCAATTCCACCCATTGCTTATTTTAATCTTGCTACATTTTTGAATAGTGTTTAGTTAGTCTAGTTAGTGACACGGGGTACTGCACGAGTCACTACGCTCCATAGCTATGCAATAGCAATGGAGCGTAGTGACTCGGGCAACCCTAACCCTAACCCTTCGTCTTGTTTCTTCCACTTCTTATTATTCCTCTTCTGTACAAAATTTCGGCGCGTAACTTGTCCCACAGCTTTGAGAAAACCAATGCAAATTATACATCAAAACGTGCGGCTCATTCGGGAATGGTGTGCTATGACTTTTGGTGAAGATATTGAAATTTTTCGCAACATAAGTCATGAAAAATTTCCCATAGGAAATGAATGGGGAGGGGTCAAAAAATGTCCACATTTTAGGGGCAATTTCAAGCTTCAACTACTTCGCCATACTTTGAGCTACAGACCTCATTCAAACTTTAAAATGTTCACAAAGTTGTCAGCTATTAAACTCGTATTCAACATTTTGATATCTTTTATACTTTTTGATCTGTGACTTTTAAAGTTTCCAGCACAATTTTAGATAAATTTTGAGTTTAACATTAGTGTGTATTGCTGGAATGTTCAGAGCTAGAGTGAGTGATGTCATCGCTTAGAGTGGAAGAGGCTGTTTAAATTTTTCTGAAAAATTTCTGGAGAAATCGTCCTTTCAGCCACATATTTTGGTCTACACAAATAATCTTTTCCACAGTAGTAGGCACACTTGTGCTCTGTCATTTAAATCACCAACCATAGCTCAAACACAAACAGAATTTGAACTGTTAGTCCTTTTGTGAAGGGTTTACCGGCCAACTGTCTATAGACTCCCATATTAATTAAGGAGGAGATTTCAGGAGAAGAGCTGAACCGACACCCTTTTTTCTCTCGCTCTCCTGTCCACATTTTTGGGTCTAGGGACTTGAAGATCACCAATATTGTGCAGAAAGACCTTGTGGTGGTCCTGGTCTGCTCAGATTTCTGATAGGACTTACGGTTCTTTCACAAAAATGCCTTTTTTGACAGGCTCAATGAGCTAACATTTTCACTCTGCTTGACAAATTTACACACCAACACACCCTCGCACGCGTACGATCGCGCGCTGATGCACGGGTTGCCATGGGGAGCAGAGTAAATCTATGTGTATGTGTGTGGGATTGCGTGTGGGCGTGTCTGCGGGCGTCGCAAGTCGTCATTCATCTGATTGAGGTAAGTGAATATTTTTCTCTTCAACTTTGTTATCTTAGTAGCATTAGCCTACATTATTCTTGAATCTAGACATTATTCTCTCATATTTTTGGGAATAAATGATTAATATGGACAAAAAGTCTACCGTTGGTGCTGAGCAAGAACACTACATATAGCTAAACTGTGACTCAGTGTGCTGTCAACGTCCATTAAAGTGCTGAGTTTGCTTCTGTCACGTTCAGAGTGATGTGAAAAGTGTTTGAGGACATCATTAATATGATTTGTATCAAGATAGACGTCTCTGTTGAAAAGTAAGGTCCGTTTTATTTACGTTAACCGAAAATAGCCGCGCTATATAGCAGCGCCAGACTCCTTTGAAACAAACACACATTTAAGATGGTAAGATAACGGGAGGTGCTGCTGTAGCGCAGCTAGCTGCTTAGTCTGTGTGTGTGACTGGGTGAGTTTCAGCGGTTGAAGAAGTTATCAGATCCCTTCGTGAAGCAAAGTACCTCACATTAACGCCAAAAAAGAGACTGTGTGGTAGATCTGTGCTCTGTAGTCTTTCTGTCAAAGGAGTCTGGTGTATTTGAACGGCAGTGAGGCTCACTGGCCAAACAGGTAGATTATATAATTATTATATAAAACTGACCTTCGTGCTATAAATACTGTTAGTGTAGTAACGTTATGCTGTTGGTTGAAGAAGTATTCAGATTATTTTCTTACAAGTAAAAGTCCACTATGAGAAATCCTTTTCGGTGAGATTAAAAAAAAAAACACCTCCTTTTACTGTTCATATAAACCTGACTGTAAATTACACACCGGGAGAACTACGTATATATATATTATCTATATTCTACTATTTATTGGAGTATATACGTACAGTCAAGCCTGAAATGGTCAATACCCCTTGCGCAAATTTTGTCTTAAAGTTACTTTTATTCAAGCATATTACTTTGACTGGAAAATAAAAGCTGATAAATATTTATTTCCACAATGATGCCTCTTTTACATCCTCTTATTATCTTCTGATAGATGCCTGTGTCATTTCACATCAAGAAAAAACTTGGTTGAATATATACATACATAGCACTTTGAAAACTGTAACTGAATGATGTCTTTGTTATTGTAGGGAGGATGACAACAGATCCAGGAAGAAGACCTCCAGAGGACCACAGCTGAAGACAGCAACCCAGCAGAAGACAAGTAAGGAACATTTACAAATGTATCCATGTGGATGAGTTTAATTTGAGTTCATTCATTTTTACTTATTTGGCTGTCGCGAGTCATGGCCAGAGGAGCAGATGGAGCCTGCGCGCCTCTGTGTCAGCGCCGCAGCGCCCGGTCCACCGCCACCCACTTCACATGATTAAATTTGAAGTCTATCACTTTCAGATACGGGGCAGGAAGAACACTAAACTAAGTATTCTTTTTTTAAAAACCGGTTGCTCTCAGTGAGGGAAGACACTGAGATTTTCCCGGCAGCGACAGCAAGTTAATTAATCTACCGCCTGTAGAGCTCACGGATAAACAGAATAGGCTGGCGGGCCCTTAGCCCTCAGGGAATTTTAATTCGGCCAGATTTGCTATCTGGAGTCCGGTCACTACCGTGGGCCCCTACCTGAAGCCCTTCGCTCGCTGGCCTCGTCCCTGACCTAAGGCAAACACGCGAACAATGAGGGTTTTAAAAGGCAAATAGCTGCCAAAACACGAGGAAGGGGAGAGGAGCGGAGCTTGAGAAAAATTAAGGGTCCTCCTATATGATTCAAACCACTGGCCTAATGCGGGGTCACGCCGGGCGTTCCTCTAACTCTGGAAAGGCAACGCTGTCCGCTTTCAAACAAACTATTACAAAAGTTATACCCTCTAAGAAACCCAACAGTTATAAAGTTTCTACCGGAAAACACAAGTACACTATGGGTCGGTCCGGTGAGAGGTCCTTCTCAAAAGTTCCCTTCCCTGGGTGTGGAGTGTGAGTGTGCCTATCAGTAATGTGGCCGTGGTGCGGGTGTCGTGCGAGCTTACCTCTCGGGGGCTGGAGGTCGTCCTTTCGTGAAGAGAAACCCTAGCTTAGGTCCATGTCTCTTCCAGAGGAATAAACTACTGCACCAGAGCTTTTTTGTGAAATTATGTGATTTTTATTCAGTCAGGGATTACAATTTTTAGACTTAGCAATAAGAGAAAAATACAAAAAAATAAAGAACGAAAAAGCTGTTTTTTCGTTGGTTATCACATGCCTTTAATTTTTAGGCTATGTGTTAAGGTTTAGGGTCAATTTGGGGGAATGGCTTAGGATTTTAGCCACTCATGTCCTAAATATTAATGTATATTTTATTTACATACACATTAATATTCTAATTCACTATCAATTTGGCAACAGGTTATTATTGACTGTTTCACTTTCAAGAGCATAACCCCAAGCAGCTGCACAACTGAACCTCGAAGAGTTATCACCAGTTTTTTTAAAAAATATGAGAATTAGTTTAATCTAAAATTACCTTTTCAGATTAGTCAACGATGTTGTTCTGCTTCGAGGGTACAAGATGCTCCATCAAAGTGCTGTTCCTCAGAGACTCAGGGAAGGGAATCAGACCTTCTTATATTTGTGACGTGTTTAGCACAACATCCTGCACCCAACATGTCTGTAGCTCAACATCCTGCCTTCAACGTGTCTGCAGCTCAGCATCCTGCCTTCAACGTGTCTGCAGCTTTTCCGTTAAGAAAAACAAAAAAAAAAATCCTTAAAAACAGCCACGGCGTATTCTACGACAAGTCACGTACGCACTTCCTAGCATGCGTCTAGCTGTACCATCGAAACTTCATGCACCCGTGACCTTTCGCCACCGAAAGGTGAACGGTGCACTTGCATGCATCAAGTGAGCCTAAATGGGCTCCGTCCGTGTTAACCACAGACGATGCATCTCAATTCTCTCCTCTTTGCAAGCAAGCATGTTTTTACCAAAAGGTTAGACAAGGTAACAATAGCTAAAAAAAATGTCAAAGGTACGTGAGTGAGAGTATAGGATAAAAATTGAAGAAACATAATAAAATGAACAAAATAAAATAAAATGAACATAAAATCTGCAGGTTACATATGCGAATCAGGTTACATTTGTCAATGCATTTCAGGAATGAGGACGTGTTTGCAGACCAATAAGGAGGCATGCACTTAACACAATAATACTATTAAGGTCCACGTCTCCCTAAAGACCCACATCCACGGAGCACAGACTCTTTTGCTCTTATCTCAGGTTTACATTTCATGCAATACATATTCTGCAGTATGTCACAAAACTTATAAAACATTCAAAAATAGAGATCAAAATAGAAAACATGTGAGAGTGATTATACCATTTGAATACCCCTAATGGGCCTTAACCTATAAATGATCTACCATAAGACTAAGAACAAAATCTAAAAACAGAAAAAGGATTATAATAAGAAAAAAAGATTATAATAAGAAAAAAGTTAAAAAGGGTACGCTTCTCTTGTCAAAACCTTACTCTCATGGCACATGTCTATGAGACATAGGTCACACTCTTAGCAGGTTAGTTTCAATAGCTCGAATCCCTCTAAGGCCTAATTCTGACAACATCTTGTCGGCGCACTTGTGGAAGCATCCTCCTTTAAGTTGTTTTTTTTTTTTTTTTCTTGAGATTTTTGATATACATAACTTGTTTGATACATATATCGGGTCTATAATGGCCCCCTAAGGCCTAAAACATCCTACTGGTTTTATACAGTCAAATTAGAGGCAAATAGCTTCTTTTTTTAAGAACTATGTTACTCTCTTCTGCATTCAGTAAGATTGCACATTTTATTCACCTCACTCAACACAGTCTTCCCTGAAGCTTTGGGACACAGGTTCACGTTGTCACGGCACTCACTTCACCAGGCAGCGATGCTACACGATCCTGGACAAGCTCCCATCACTGTGAATATGATGATTTCTTAAAACTAGGCTAGGTCACCTGTGTGGTCTGAGCGATTGGAATGCGTCCTCAATGCGTCTTGGGTGCATTCACACTTAAGAGCTGTCAATTTGTGATAAGATCACCCAAAATACATGTTAATGCCAGGTATAAACAGGTCCTAACTCTCACCAAACAAACAAACAAGCAGATTTTCCAAAATGTCAAACTATTCCTTTAAAATAGGACAGTAATAGGTATAAGGCACATGTACGTTATATACAAGTCTCACACAAGGTGCATCAACCTAAAAATCAATTAGATGGACACACTGTAAAGCATCAAAGTCCTCACTGAGTATTGGAAGTTCCTGAAACTAATGTGTTTCATATGAAAAAAGCGTAATTGGGCTAAATATTAGGATTCATTCAGTGTTTTTATTTTGTTTTGTTTTTTTAATATATATGTACTTTTTAAAATCTGTTTTATTTTTAACTTTTTATTTATATAGTTTTTTTTTTATTGTGATCAAAGACAATGTAGAATTGAGTTGACATAGTTGTAGTTGACATATTCCATATTTTCTCCTTTACATGTCTCAGACATGTACATGTATATGTATATAATACTGGCAAGCTAACAGCTTTGTCAGCTGGTTCATTCAGTTAGCTAAGGCAACACTCACATCTGGCAGTCAATAGCTTATATTAATATTTACTAATAACTCATCTCTACGTAAGAACTAGTGGACACAGTGAAAGAGAACAGCAACAACAACAACAATAGTCAGCAAGCAGCAACAAGCAGCAGCAATAGCAGGAACAGCTGGCGAAGGGCAGAAGAAGGACGCCAACACATCAACATGGTTTATGGTTTATGGAGCTTCCTGTGGATCAGAAAGCACGCAGAACTCCAGGAAAGAAGTAAAGTTAGTAACATGTATTGATGGTAACAAAATACATACAGATGGAGAAGAGGAGAGAGGAGCTCAGTGCATCAATGAAAGTCCCCTGGCAGTCTAGGCCTATAGCAGCATAACTAAGGGCTGTTCCAAGGCATGCCTAGCCAGACCTAACTATACGCTTTATCAAAAAGGAAGGTTTTAAGCCTACTCTTAAACATAGAGAGGGTGTCTGCTCCTCGGACCGAATCTGGGAGATGGTTCCACAAGAGAGGAGCCTGACAGTTGAAGGCTCTACCTACCGTTCTGCTTTTAAATACTGTAGGAACCACCAGTAAACCTGCATACTGGGAGCCCAGTGCTCTAGGGGGGGTAATACGGTATTTTGAGATCTTTAAGATATGATGGTGCCTGACCATTAAGGGCTTTGTAGGTAAGAAGAAGGATTTTAAATTCTATTCTTGATTTTACAGGAAGCCAATGCAGCAAAGCTAAGATGGGGGAAATATGATCTCTTTTCCTAGTTTTAGTCAGAACACGAGCAGCTGCATTCTGGACTAGCTAGAGAGTCTTTATAGACTTGTTAGGGCAGCCTGATAATAATGGGTTGCAATAATCCAGCCTAGAGGTAACAAATGCGTGGATTATTTTTTCTGCATCTTGTTGGGAAAGGATATGTCTAATTTTAGTGATATCGCATAAGTGAAAAAAGGCAGACCTTGAAATTTGTTTTATGTGTGAGTTAAAGGACATATCCTGATCAAAGATAACTTCCCAAATTCCTTACGGTGGAGCTGGAGGCCAAGGTAATGCATCTAAATTAGATAAATCATTAGATAATGTGTTTCTAAGGTGTTTAGGGCCAAGCACAACAACTTCAGTTTTGTCCGAGTTTAGCAGCAGAAAATAGCAGGTCATCCAGGTTTTAATGTCTTTAAGGCATGCTTGGAGTCTAGTTAACTGATTGAAATCAGTAATATGAAAGACAAATAAAGTTTCTGACATCTTGAATCTATAATGTATATCTGTGTGGACAGTGGGCCAAAATGGAGAAAAAAAAGATGTGTTTCTGGTTTATCTGGCTGACTGTGGACACACAAAGAATGCGCTGTTCCAAACTGCCAGATTGTAAGCAGGCAGGCAGTGTGGCAGTAAAACTGCTGTTTCACCATCAGTGAGTTCTGTGACATTTTATGATTTATGTTATAATTAAGTTTGAACTTATACACACCAGCTAATATCTACTCTGTAACTGTCCAGAGTCTAAATGTGAACTCTGAGTTGATGAACCTCAAGATGGGAAACTCTGAGTTTTCGGTTTCAAAACAGCTGATCAGAGTCAGTTCAATCAACTCTGAGTATATTCACTTTGAGTTAAGCTCGTGCGTGATGAATAAAACAAGCCATTATCAATGGAGCTCCGATACAACGAGTCACCATGGCAACAGGTAAACAAAGGGCAGCGCCTCCATTTTAATTAGGTGGACGTAGAGATATGAATGCATGTTGCACATCTTTTATCTTTAAAAAAAAGAGCCCGAGTCAAAGTCGTTAAGTTAACACAATAATTTTTTATTGAGTGTTGTCCATTAATCCATCATTTAGCATGTTTAACATTTCCTTAATGATGATAAAGCAGCTACATTACATTTTAAATATATTTGTTCAGCTTTAATCTGATGGACAAAACACAGGAAGCAACTGAAGATGAAAAACATAGATATAAAAACGTATAGATCAAAAACACAGAGACGTGACTGTAGCTCTCAGTCTGATCTAGTAATAATGTGTTTATTACATTTATTTGTATTTCAGTTTTAGAGCATTCAATGACTTTATCTCTGCTTCAACAAATGTAGTAAATCTAAACATTGTCACTGAAATGCTGTTAAAACACATTAAGATTATAATCTTAACGTGTTTTTAAATAGGGAGCATATAGGTTTTTATTTAAAAAGCTCACTTTCAAACTACATTCTTCAGCTGGACCACAATCCTACTCACTCAGAAATATTCATATATAACATATATAACGTATAACATATAATCTATAATATTATAGGAATGATGTTCCATCAGTGGACCATCATGAGTGATAGAGATAATTATTCATTGATCCCATGTGTCTAAAGTTTCTTCCCGATATTTCACATTTAAACTGAGAATAAACATTGTGTTCTAATAAATATTAGCAAAATGTAATAAAGATTTCAGGCCAGGAGCTGCTCTTACAAACGAACAGCTGTCAGTTTTATTCTGAGCTGACACTGAACTCACACTGTTTAATAGGCTATCTGAATGCAAGAGAAAAAAAAAACGCTGTTCAGAGAAATGATTGATGCACATAAAAGTGGTAACTTTAGAGAGTTCTGAGTAACTAAATTAATATCTAACCAGGATTTAGATAGTAAAACTCTGCTATTGAATGCTTTGATATGGACTGAATGAATGAGGAAATGAAACAGTTTGTGTTAAGAGGGAGGAGACAGAGAGAAACTCAGGGTTTGTTGAAGAAAACCTGCCAGCAAGCAGGTTAGCTTATGTGTGTGTGGTGGGGGGAGGGGTGGATGTTTGCGCGCGCGCCAACATTTTACGAATTACTCTTTTGGCGGTCTGAAAACCCGCCAACTCGTCTTGCTTGCAACCTCGGGGTTTCAAGAACGAAGATGTCATTTCAATGTAGACACACGTGGGGTCGCTAGTCTGTCTGGTTCGCTGAGCCATCCACTGTCTGTCAAAAGACCGACGAAGAAGACGAAGTAACGCGAAAAAAAGGGGGTGTTGTAGGGGGCGGGAGGGGCGGGGGATCCATTTTGTGGGACTTTACTACGCATGATGTCACTGGGAATTCCCTTTGACACATTTAGGATTTCTTTCTTTTTTCAGTCCCTTCTTATGAGGTTAGACAACAATGGATAGATCCGTGAGTGCTGGTGTTTTGTTTCTTTCATCCTTGCCACAACCGTGCACCAGATACTCTGGTCTAGACTTGGAGCTGTGCACGCTGCTACTTTTTACTATAGGTGTTTTATTAATTGGCACAAGGTGGGGCTATTGGTGCCATGCTTCAATATGTTGCATACATTCTCATGGAGAACTTGTGTACCACAATTAATTTTATTATAGACAACACATTTGTAGAATATCATGTTATAATATATATATATATATATATATATATATATATATATATATATATATATACATACATATATACAATTTATTGAACTTCATCTACAAGAATAAACCATACTCCTTAAAGAGATGTTTTGTATAACAGTAAATGTGATGAGGGCCTATGGTTTATTCTTGTAGATGAAGTTCAATAAATTGTGAATTGAGCATTTTATAAAATTCAGGCATATCTAAAGACAGTGGAGCATAAACAGAACCTGAAAGGTCTTCAGCTTTCTTCCTTGTACTGATAAGTCTCTAGATGACTATAAACTGAACCTGCGCTTTTGTTAATACTTGGTCAAAACTCTATTTTGTGTATGTTATTTCATCTTTTCAAAGTGTAATCCCCCAATAAGACACAGTATCCAGTACCTCTATGCCATTTATATGAGACAAATTACTTTAAGTGGGAAAAGGACAGATTTCTTGGCATTAATCTTCAAAGCAGATACAAGAGTGAAATGTTCAATGCACTGTAATGCTTTGAGAATAATTGTTCATTAAAAACAATGAGATATCATCTGCCAACTGAAATTTCAAATTCTCCATGTAACTGACAAAAATAAAAATGTGGAGAGTGGACAGCCTTGTTTTGAACCTCTCTGAAGTTGAAATCGTTGTGTTGTTCCATGAGCCAGTTTTACTGAGCTATTGCATCCATTTTATAGTGTTTTGACTGCATTAAAAATCACAGAAACCAAGAAATATTACTTTAAACTGTACAAAGCTGTCATTCCATATAAGACTCATTCATTTTATTAATGAAGTAATGGAGCTTGCTCGTCACTGAAGGCCTTATAAAATTCACTGATAAGACCATTGTTTCCATGGTTATCTTTAAGACCTTTGATACTCTCTTTGGCTCGTCAGACAACCCTTTAAAATATGAATCACCTCTATTTGAGACATTATCTAGAAATGATTGGATTTTTATGAGGACATGGGTGAATAGATGTATACAATATTTGATTAAAAAAAACAAAAAAACAGGCGACTGTGAAATATCATCAGGGTTTGCATTGGTCATATTATTAATAATGACTTTTATAACTGAAAAGGTAACTGTACAGGACATACTCTCAAATGTTAAGTCCTTATATATGATGTAAACATTGATGAAATATCCAACAAATCAACACACAAAGCTGTCACCATAGCAACAGTGTTCTAACAGGTGTAATTATGATCCACATCCAGATTCTTGAGGCTTTAATGAAAATATTTCCATTTAATATTTTGTAAGGTTATTGCACATTTTATGCCACTCCTATCATATCCTGTAAAATATAAAGTCAACACAATATTGTATATTAATAAACAAGCAAATCAAATTTCGCAGTAATTTATTACACACATGAATAACTAAGTATGCCACTATGAAGCCTTCATCAAGATGTTTTGTTGTCACATTATTCAGTTGCAGTGAATGAAATGTCCACTTGGTGTCTCTGCATGACAACAGGTTGAAACTTCTCCCTGTGTGACATACATCATACAGTATGTAGCTGCACACATGTAAGATTTCACTGTCAAATCTTTTACATTTCATCTGAATGTCAGTTACTGGCAGTTAAAGTAAATTAAACCATGAGAATCCCATTAATTAATTTGAATCACATAATAAATTGATTTTGTTATCAGTGGTTCAAGTGACCGTCACTCAGGGTGACTGCCTATCTGAAAAAACACACATTACAAGATTTATTATTATAAATAATATATTAATATTTATTATGTATGCTCCAATATACAAATAAAACATTAAAACTACAATGCATTATAATTGATTATATTCTATATAATAAATAAAGATTGCTGGATTCCAGCTGAGTTAACATTGATTAAACTCACTTATTTCTTAACCATTTAGCATCTTTCATTAATTTATGCATTAAATCATCAATAGTTATGTGTAAATATTAAATAGCTACACAAATATTATTTTTTTCAATTGAATCCATTTCACATGAAACTAATTCATAAGTATTCATGTTTAAGCCCAAGCTTAGTGATCTGTGAATAGTTAATAAAAAAAATATGGCAGCATTCAGTGGCTGAAATAATAACTCCTGTTATTTTAAAGTTGTTACTCAACACTGAAACAGTGGTACCACCTTCTTGTCCGTCTTAGAAGGGTTAATTGTGGTGACGGTCTCAACGTTTTTAAAGCTACTGAAATAAATGAAAGGCACAGTGCACTCAATGTACGTTCAATTACAGAGGAAGAAACATAGCAGCTACATGTTCAATAGTCATCCCTTCTACTTCACCACATCTTGTTATATGTAGTTATAACACTTTTATACTACCAAACCCTTGCCCAAACCTTTTTATGACCTGATGTGACAAATGTTTCATTCCTCTAAAAATGTTCACAACCCTGACCAGAAAACAGCATTATATTGTCTAGTTAATTGGAGTCAGATATAAAATAGAGGAGTTCCTGATGTATATGAACTAGGGTTGAACATTTCATCAAAATTTGATCGAAACCACAATATGACATACGGCAATTTTCAAATCGCAGAGGGCATTTGTAAAATGTGAAATATGTGTCAAAATAGTATTTTAAAATACTGTCATACTGAGATGTCCTGGCTTACACATCATTTTTGCAGACTTAAGAAAACATCTTTGTTTGGCACAGATCCCTGCAAAAATCACACCATAATCATTTGAATGGTTTTCAATGTTTTTAGCATTGCAAATCATATCAGTTAAAAATAATCGCAAATAGACATTTTTTCAAAATTGTTCAGCCCTAATATGAAACCATTTTCATTTCACTCTCTTTTTTCCTTCTTCAAACTTATTCAAGTAGACAAGACTTCACAGAAGGTTGATAAACGTTGGCGTTAAGTGAGCTTTTCCTTTGAGCAAAGCTTAAAATATATTCTCATATACAAAAATATTTACATTCTAATATTAGTCGATTTAAAAAATATACAGATATGTACATATTTTCAATATTATTTAAATACGGTGCTGATATTATACAGCGTCTACAGTATCTGACAGGCTCAGATTCACAGCTGCACTCAGAATAATAAATTGCGTGAGTGTTTAGTTTGGATCTAGAGAACCTAAAGTGACAGAATGTGTTCTGCCATGAACTCAGTTTAACACTTGTAAATCTGAGCAATAATAATCGGCAGGTTGTAAACAAAAAAGAGGATGTACTAAACAAGTTTTCTTATGTAGGATATATTTTTAAAAGTGTATCAATATATTAAGTAAGTCTTTCATTTTTAGCTGGACTATCCTTTTTTCTTTTTTTTTCTTTTTTTTAAGATCAGCAGTATTTTCCTGGTTTTTTATAGTCTTTCCAAAGCCACAATCGGTCAATATTTTCTGTCAAACAGACTACTAACCTGGAGTAAGTACAGCGATTGTATATCAAAGGAAAGATACTAAAATAACCAGGGTTTGGGGGGTTGGTGGGAGATATACCCAAGTGTTGCATACATAACCCTAAATATACATCTTCAAGGTAAAGAGCTTTCACATGTCTGGATGCTGCCATTAGCTTTTTAGGGAGGTCTAAAGACAAAATGTAGGCCAGGCCCAAAGCATACCGTGGATATTGTGCGTAAGGGTAAACATCCACAGGCAGAAACCACTTATTGCTGGGGTCTCTCCGGACTTGAGCATTTAATACCACAAGTCCGGTCATGTAATTTGTCTTTGGAGCGTATGACAACATGTTGATGAGAAGGGGCAAATTTAAGAACGTATCTGAATCAATTTTCATGGCATACGAAGCACCGGAGCAGTAGGAGTCCAACCACTCCAGCATCACCATGGTCTTGATGGTCAGGTTCTTGTAGCAGTCCACAAAGTTGCTCTGGATCAGGTCATGATGCTCTTTGCTCTCCTGCTGCACCTGCTCCTGGACCTCCTCGACTCCGACTCCGCTGTGTATCCCCAGCAGGAAAAACAGCTTCACCACTTTGCCCTGTTCTTCACTTTGACCTCCCCACGTGTTGCGGACGATATTGCGATGCTCCTTGTTGTGGGGCGCCACAGGAACTATCAGAACCAGAAAAGGCTTCTGTTCCTCACATTTCTTTGGCTCGTTTATGATGAATTGGTAGTCATAGGGGTATTCCACTAAGTATGGCCCCGGAGATACATAAGGGACCGGTGTTGACTTCACACTTTTCTCCTGTGTTACCTGCTGAGTCACCAGTGAAGAGTTTTCAGTTTGGTTTGGTGTATTCATGTCTGCTGCTGTTCTTGATGTTATCTCATCGATATTCTCACTTGTAGGAAATGTTGATATGTCTTCTTTAGTTGTAAATCCAGCAGCAGAGGTCACTTCTGGTGTAGATGCAGGAGTGCTGGATCTTGAATCACTCACATTGGGAGAGATGTTATTGTGGCTCTGACCTCTAAATTGAATAAACCATTTTGTTGCATTATATTCCATCCACCATTTAGGGCTCCAGTCATTTGCCTTTTCCTTAATGTTTGTGTTGTAATAAAACAGAACTACAGCCACCAACAGAATGACGAAACAGCAGTGACACCTTGACCAGCGACACCATCTCTTGCTCTCTGCCGGTTTCATCACTCCCTTGCTGAGAGAAGAGAGAGAAGTTGGTGAGATACATTATGAGAACAAACTTCCATTAAAAGTGGTTTTGCTTTCAAATTAAAAGTAGTCATGAGCGCAGGCTGTAAAGAATTATCTCTCAGCACATTAAATGCTGTCATGTTTAATTTTTTATCTTTCAAATTATTATTTTTAGTAAGTTGAAGCTTTAACACATCCTTTGCTCTCTTTCTCTGCTTCCTTGTTAAAAAAAAGGCATGTTCCATGAATACAGAAAATAAAATGAAAAACTACATACACACCTTTGTCCTCCTTGTCCTCCTTTAGCAAAGCCACTTTCGAGCATATTGAGACTCTCCTGCATACAGGTGGGGGTTGTTGTCCTTCCTCATATGTAGTGGAAAAACAGTTAGAGCATGTTGTTCCACTGAAAAATTAATGACAGGAATTAAGCTAACTGGCTTTTATCTGTCAAATTCAAATGAAAAATTGGAGCAACAAAGAATATTAAAATAATGATTCTGAATGTAACTCCTGGACTCTTCTGTCTCTTTATCAAACTGTGTCAACACTGTGACACTGTGGACCAACTAACCATGGCAGTGAAGTATTTCTTTACCTGCAGTGGAACCACACCTTAGTTTGCCCCTCCTCTGGATTGCCGGGGGGTTTTTTTTTCTTCCTCAAAGCCAATGAAAATCTGGAAATTCTCCTGGGACTCCCCTCAGCTAAGCTGTTGGTTTTTTGTCACATGTGTGTGCTTTTAAAGAGAAGGGTTTGTGGGCAGACTGATAAGAAATGGCTTACTAATTCTACAAAATTTGTCAGCAGGTTAACAATTAGGTGTTCACAGTTACAGCTGCTTTCAGTTTTAGGATTAATGATGTGTATTTATTTAATCTTTTAATATCTAATATCTTATCTTTTAATATTCTGCTGGACTTATGACTTTTAAATTATAAGCATAAGTGTGAAAAGTAAAAAAAAGTATTAAAGATTTATGAGCAAAATAAGGTGTCAAAATTAAGTGTTTACTTTGCAGTGGCCCCTGTCGGTTTATTTGATATACTGTTTAACAATGCATCACGTTTTAGTAGCTCATTATAAGCTTCACATGTCAAATTTTAATCTGCAATGTTATGAGTAAGTAGCTGTAAAATATATGCAGTGGATTACAGAATACTAACATGCTCACAGTAACAATACTAACATGCTGATGAGAAGCAGATATAAAGTTTACCATGTTCACCATCAACATTTAGGGCCCTATTTTAACGATGTAAAGTGCAGGGCCTGAAGCGCATGACTTGTCCAAATCCACTTCTGTTATTTTAACGGCGAAAAAAATGATTGATAGCCCTGGCGCATGGTTCAAAGGGGTTTATGTCCGTAATCTCCTCATTAATCATGGGTGTAACGGCATAACATGCAATAAACCAATCACAAGTCTCATTTCCCATTTCCTTTGAGAGACAGGTGCTCTTACACCTTGGTGGATTGCAATTATGACGGCGCATTTGCCAAATATGAAGAGGGAGTGCTTCTCTGCGGAGGGAAAGGGAATGATTCATGCGGAAAGAGAATGATTCATAATGCACACACTGGCTCCTGCTGCCCTTAGACCCTCCTGTAGTACTATCCTCGTTTGGCTTTTGAAGTTTTTTTTTTTTTTTTTTTATTTAATTACAGCTTAAGTTTCTTTAAAATCGTTTTGCTCAGTAATGGAATAACAGTTCAAATCAGCGGAATGTTAATTGCTGAAAGTATGGAAACCTGATCACTGTAATCTAATAATTGTTTTCACCTCATTTATTTCCAGGAAAGTTGATCTGTGTCTGATCCATTGTTGTCCGTCTGTTTAAATACCAATAAATTAATATTATGATTAAACATTATATATATTTTAATCATATTAATATACCCAATAATAATCTTTCACATTGTAATCCTTTTATTTGTTACCTTTTGCATGTGTTACTTACGTAATATCGCTAAAATCAGACATATCTTGCCTCAACAAGATGCAGAAAAAATAATCCACGCATTTGTTACTTCTAGGCTGGATTATTGTAACTCATTATTATCAGGCTGCCCTAATAGGTCTATAAAGACTCTGCAGCTAGTCCAGAATGCAGCTGCTAGTGTACTAACTAAAACTAAGGAAAGAGATATTATTTATTTCCCCCATCTTAGCTTCACTGCATTGAGAGCACTGCGCTCCCAGTATGCAAGTTTACTGGTGGTTCCTACAGTATTTAAAAGTAGAACGGAGGCAGAGCCTTCAGCTATCAGGCTCCTCTCTTGTGGAACCATCTCCCAGATTCGGTCCGAGGGGCAGACACCCTCTCTATGTTTAAGAGTAGGCTTAAAACTTTCCTTTTTGATAAAGCGTATAGTTAGGTCTGGCCAGGCTCACCTTGGATCAGCCTTTAGTTATGCTGCTATAGGCCTAGACTGCCGGGGGACTTCCACTGATGCACTGAGCTCCTCTCTCCTCTTCTCCATCTCTATGTATTCTTTTACTGTTAATGCATGTTACTAACTTTACTTCTTTCCTGGAGTTCTTTGTGCTTTCTGATTCACAAGAAACCCCATAAACCATAAACCATGTTGATGTGTTGGCGTCCTTCTTCTGCCCTGCACCAGCTGTTCCTGCTGTTGCTACTGTTTGTTGCTGCTTGTTAATTGTTGTTGTTGCTGTTCTCTTTCACTGTGTTCAACCCCCCCTTTCTCTCTCTCTCTCTCAACCCAACCGGTCAAGGCAGATGGCCGCCCACCCAGAGCCGGGGTCTGCCTTAGGTTTCTTCCCATTAAAGGGGAGTTTTTCCTTACCGCTGTCGACAAGTGCTTGCTCATGGGGGGAACTGTTGGGTTTTTCTTTTTGTGTTTGTGTTGTGATTTGGTGCTATATAAATAAGTGGTGTGGGTGTGTAACAAGTAGAGTGCCCTTAAATACATAATGTGCCCTTAAAATAACAGTGAAACATTGTGCCATTGACTTTAGACCAGGTTTTTGTTGATCAATAGCGCAATCACTCTGCTCCCTCAAGATAGCAATGTACCACAAATGCACCTGACCACACCTTACTTTTAGACCAACACGCCCATGGGTGCACTGATGGGCGCAAGTGCCATTGCTATTTTAACAACGTGGGCACTGGACGGGAAAATGGCAACTGCGTCAGACTTAAAATAGCAGAGAGACTTGCACTGCGCTTAGAGCTGCTCTGCCCCTGGCATAAGTTAGGGCCCTCTGTATGTTAGCATGCTAACATTTGCTAACTAGCATCAAACACAAAGTACAGCTGAGGTTGTAATGTTTTCTGGTATTTACTAAATTTATTTCACTAAAACTCAACATTTGTAACTAGGCCTTTTTTCCCCATCAAATTATTTGATCTTGCAGTACAATATCCACTAGAAGAAACTACAGTAAGCACTTGGTTAAGGTTAGGGAAAGATCATGGTCTTGGTTGAATACAGATCAAAGTCTGCAGTGACTTGAAGCATAATATGTTTATTAATATTTAAGCCACACCACCATCTTTCACTAACCAGAACCAAAGTGCTGTTGCCTTTGTTGCCTTTAGAGTTATATATGCCTCATTCATTCAAAACAATGTTAACTGTGAACATAATCCAGGCAGCGATTGCATTTTTCAACACAACCGTTTACACAACAGTTTAGTTGTATAAGAACATAATTTCTAGCAGACAGTGTTGTCATTACACACCAGAAAACAAAACTGTGGCATGAATGATATATGGAAATACAACTTTGGTTTAGAAGGTACACATTAAACACAAGCAATGCTGTCTCTTTATTTCCATGTCTTATACATGGATATTCAACTGCTAAGGATGCTGACTCTTTGCCTTGGACATGTTGCTTTAGTTTCAGTCTTTTAGCACAATATCATGTACTGTATGTAGCCATCAAGTCCATATTTAAGACCAGCTCATGAACATGACTGCTAGCTAAACTAGCTAGCTAGCAACGGTTGACTGAGCTGAGAAAATCAAATATCAACAGCCAAAAATATGAAACCAAGTGTGGTGGAGAGCTATGTCCTAACAAACGGTTATGCAACATGTTAGTAATTGTGCAAAGATAACATTTATGTCAGTAAGAGATGGTTCCCAGGGGAACTGGGAAGGGTGGTGATCAGTAATGTCACATTTTGATTCTCTGTGTGCAATGATTGAAGGCCACTATGGCATTTGTATTGTGAGAAATGTGGAACATGCTGAGACAGTATTACTTCTAGGCCAGGTGCAATTGATACATGTTAGAGAAGTTTGAAACACCTTTTTTGCAATCATACTTTATTACCAAAGTAAAAGAGGTAAAAAGAGGAGTCTAGGAAGGGTTGTATATAATATGATGTTTTATGATCTTGCATTAAGTTGGTTGAACTCTACCAGCTTCCAGTGTGTTTCTTTGAGTCTTTCTCTCATAAGTTTTGAGTTTAATGCTAAGTTGTGGGTCACCTGAAGATTTATTGGCCCATCTAAAGATTTCCCACCACAGATGGCGAGCAAGCCAGAAGAGTGTTATAGGCTACTGAAGTCCAGGCAGGGCATCTGTTGACCAGAACCAATGGTGGCCACCAATAGAGGTAAGTGTTGTTTGTATTTTGTGGTGTCAAATGGATGACGTGCACTAATGTATGATTTTGTAAATAACATGTTGGGCTCTGTTGTGAATAGTGATGACTGTTGTGCAAATTTTATGTAAGATAAAGGTAATTAAATGCATATTTGTTTGTTTGGAGATGTTAACTGCGTGTGTGTAAAGGCAGGCAGATAACAGAGCTTAGATACAGGATACACAAACACAAAGTATTAAAACACTTCTTTTCTTTTTGCAAGAAAGAACATATGTAGACAATGGAGGAGTGGAGTGTTACAAAGGTGCTTTATTTAAAATTAAATAAATTGAAAATTGTGATAAATTACTGTGTGTGGACCAATTTGAGACAGGTTAAGATTGCTTTTCCTAAAAAAATTCAAACAATTTTTGCAAAGATTGTGGACAGGTGACACACCTTGTGCTGATAGTCTGCCATGACTTAGAGTGAATAGCAACTCTACCACTTAATCTTTTTGAGTGCCCGATTATTTTGCAATAGAGGATGAAAATAAACTACTAGTCAATCCCAGATTGGCAATTTCTATAAATCCTAGAAAAGTTAGATGGGAGTTAGGTCAGGGGGGAAATATTATTATTATATATCAGGGCTTCAAAAGAGGCTCAGAACAATCACAGCTAGAGGTTAATTCACCAAGAAAATATAAAGCTGCTATAACTGTTGGCAAAATAACTGTCGGCCAAACAGGACACAACACACAAACTCAGCTGCAGTTTGAAAAACTGACTAAACAAAAGCCAGATAAAGGAAACACACAAGCTCTAGTACAAGCACCAGTGATAACAACAGCACCCCCACAGGTGGTAAGGACCAGTCTACAGTCTGCTGAATATGTTCGACCACCATTCAACCAACTGGGAACACAACAAGGCCCAGGGATACCTAATGACAACCTGTGCTGGGGATGTGACTGCTTCCATGCTCCCCCTCCCTTGTGTTTTCCTCCCTCTGTTTTCTCTCTCTCTCACTCTCAGTTGCTCCTTGTCGACGTCAACTAATCTGCCCTGCCTGTATTTAAGAATGGCTGGAGGAGAAGGCGCTCTCTTCTTTTGTTTGTCACCTTTATGCAGCAATTACTGTTTTTTTTAACCCCCTTTTTCCTTTGTTTGTTCATTACTTTCTTCTTTTTTTTTAGGGCAGAGGTCTGGTAGTCTAGTTTTCAGTTTTGTTTGGTAGGTTAGATTTTATGAATATTTTTTCATAGGTAAGGGGAGGGAAGGCCTAGCCCCGCCTCCGCTCTTATGTTTTGTTAGGCCAGACCTCTGGACTACCATAGTTTTGGTTAATCTCCTGAGTAGTTTGGTTAATTATCATCCTGCTGTAAATAAAACTTGTCAACTGTGTCTTTGAAACCTGGTATTTCATTATGTGTTGCAGGCTACAGGGTTGAGACAAATGTTTTCTTTATTTGTGGCCAACATATTTTAGGACTCATCAAAAAGGCTATATTGGGTTTGCTATAAATCGAATGTGTTGGAGGTGTGTCCTCCTAGGTTATGGTAAATGTTATTTTGTGTAGTGATGCCTGCCCAAGGTATGTAGTTCTGAGTTTATTGCTGCTGGTTGTTATCTGTGTTTTTGGGAGTGGTGAGGAGACTGTCCTACCAACCCTTGGACTGGCAACAATAGCCCAGGTGAGCCAGAGGGACAGAGAATATGACTAGTCATCTCAGCACATATTCATGAAGAACCCACCATACCAGTAATATTAAAGCTATAATATGTAATTATTCCACATTAAAATGTCTAAAAACAACTAGATCTATGTTCTATATGTTGTTGAGTTGTATACTTACATTATTCCAAATGTTTCCAACAATTTTTAAACCCAGAGAAATCTCTAATTTTAATCAAAGTAAAAGACCCTTTCATTTAGCCGCTCCTCTACCAAAGAGTATAGTGCACAAGATGCATGCGTCGGCGTGTTTGTCCGCTACAAGAGTAACTTAGACACATACAAGATAATACATCGGTGTTGTGGTTGTTCCACAGAAACTGTTATAAATTGACTTTTATTAAGTTTGAAGCCACATTTCATGATAAAGTTTGGTTGTTTTTAACTTTATCTTTTAGACAGGAGAATGATTTTAGTCACTGTATATCTGGATTTTAAGTTATCAGAGAAATAAATTGAGCAAACATTAGCAGCAGCTCTGCTAACAGCTCTTCCAGGAAGTCTGGTGGTCACCAAACATTGTCAGAGAAATATTGATTTTTTTTTTTAGGTAAAACAGCTTTAATTAGTATTTTAGCGATTATAATGTACGTTTGTTTTTTGTTTTTTTTAGAGGAGACCTCTGTGGATACTTTCGGATCTGGATCTAAAGTTATAAGAGAAATAAACCAAACAAGTGTTAGCAGTAGCTCAGCTAACAGCCCATACTGGATTTCCATGGGTCACCATACATCGTCGGAGAATCACTGTTCTTTTTAGGGGAAACAACTTTATTCAGTGTTTTTACCTGTAATCACTGGGTCCATTTATTCTGGAGAGGAGGAGACCTCTGCAGGTAATTCGGATCCTTGTAAAAAACATCCCAAATGATGAACAGTGGAGTGATCCTGTCCCAGTGAAGCTGGTTATGTCACTTCACACCGTCATCACACTCCGTCTTTTGTTATTGTTTTGACTGAAACGCCGAGCGGCTGAAATTACATACAGTGCATTTAAAGAACAAGAGCACAACTTTATGGTGGATACAGGTGCAAGATACTCCTGCAGTGGAAAAGAAGGCTCTAATCCCCCCCTCTCACAATTATTGATCAAGACTGTCAGCTTCTCTGGGAAACGATAAATCATACCGCTGACAGTGCTCATACCTATATTAACTGGCAAAAAACATAGTAGCTGCACCATTACTGTTTTCAGCAGACACACCGATCAACCTCATGGGAAAAAACATTTAAAGGAGCTTCCGACAACCTGGTGACTGCATGTACATCAGGGTCTTCAAAGAGAAAACGCTGGAACCAGCCAAGGAACAATCTTATCCACTCGAACTGACATCAAAGTTGAAAGACCAGAAGAGGATGTGCCACTACAAGTAACCCACCCCCTGACTCGGTGCTGCAGTTGCTTGGTGTTTTGAGAGTTGGTGTGTGATGTGTTGATTAATGCCACAGGAGAATGAAGGAAAGAAGACTTTTACATGTTTATTATGCGTGTTTCCAATCAATTCACTCTGCACTCCATGATTATAGAAAGTTTACAGTCACATGTAAATTGAACCAAGGCCTGGTCCATTTTAATCATGTGTTTTATCTTTTGTTCTCGCTATTACCGTATTCTGTATGAGTTACAGTGTGTCACATGTTTTAGCTAGCATAGATAGCTAGCTATCTAAGTTGTGGGTGACTTGAAAATTTATTGGCCCAACTGAAGATTTACCACAACACTAGAACTGAAAAGGTGAACACTTTTTTTCTAGCTGTTTCTATAAAGACCCATTGTTTCAAAAATTACAAAACATATGAGTGGTAAATGTGCAAAAAACCCAGCTTGACAGGCGTAGCAACAGCAACTAACAGGAAGCAGGGTTTGTTGTCAAAATTCAGTAGAGAAGGCACAGTGTGGTAGTAAAAGACTATACCATTTAATTGGAATCAATTAATTTTAATAACACTGGCTTCATTTTTCAAGAGCCTGCCAATGAAGTTAGAGTCATAGATCAGTTCTTTTAGAAAAATATGATATAATGAATCCGTAAAGGAGTGAAAATGAATAAGAAAGGCTAGCACAGCACACCAAGTTCACTTTTTTTAATTGCCACACTGGTGTTTTGGGCAAAACAGGGATTAAGTGGGATTAATTATAAATACCCACAAAAGGCAAAAAAGGTCCATCCCAGAACAGGGAGCTACAAACATATAATATAATTACATGACACGTGATAGAAATACAATAATAAGCAAAAATCAAAATTAAACACTATTCAGTTCATAAGAAACATGCAAATAAAATCACCTCAATCACATAACAGATTCTTGACATAAAACAGATCATAGAGAACTATATTCAGTTTATAAGAAACAAGAGAATGAGATATCATTCTATGCAAAAATTGTCAGTTGGTGGTTGAGAGAGAGAGAGAGAGAGAGAGAGAGCGGTGATCGAGCGAGCTAGAAAGTGAACGAAGAGAGAAAACACGGCAGAGGAAACAGGGGACATAAAAACGATTCACAACCTCACACCTCGCACGCTGTTATTGGCTGGAGGGCTGCAGACCTACTGTCCAAAGGTTGACGCCTATAGAAATGTCCTGAAAACGGCAAAAATGAAAATAATAAATTACAGACAGAGGAAAAGGTCTCTGCAGATAAGTACACTGCCACACACATCCAGTGGGTCATAAGTGATGATTGAGAGTGATAACTTTAATATGAGTCTATACGTTGTTGTTGGGGTTTGGTTTTTTGTGTGAAATCCTCCATAGTATACCTTTAAAATTCAGTAGAAGACACAGCAGTAAGTCATTATCATGGATTAAACCAAACTTAATCATTCACACCGGGAGGATGGTGTCAATTTCCTTAATACGTTCATATCAATCACAAGCGCCAGTTCTGCTTCGAAGGCATCAAGAGGGCGTCTCGCCTTTCAGAGTTAACATCAGTCTTTCCACAAGAGTTTACTAAAGGTGGAGCACGGCGTCAGAAGGGTTACAAAATCCACTCATTTCAATTTCTGTCTTTGGCCTAAAAAACTCAGTTGTGAGAACTAAAAGATATTTGCATCAGCATTAAAACGTTGTTACCATCCCAATATTCCAACATGAACTGGACATGTGAGATCAAGTTATTCCTCAGATCACTCTGCCTGATATAGTATTCACTGCACTTAATAAATGACAATATGCCAAAAATAATGTGTTTATTTTAAGCAGGTTTAGCAAAGACATTACAGATATCTTTTTTTTTTTTTAAATCACCAAGTGGAACCAACATTTATGACACAAAATTTGTTTAATATGTGAAAAATGTATTGTTTGTGGAAAAATCTTACAAAAATATGGTATTGCTTTCTTTTACGGGTTTGTAATTTCTTGGGATGTTTCTGGGAAAGAAGGAGAAAGTTCCAGTGACACCACTAACTAAAAAACTCTAAAACTTTTATACAGGTATGGTTGACAAGATGTAGAAGGTATGTGGTGATTTGCATAGTTCTGGCATAAAGCACGTCCCAATTACTGTTATTAAAAATATCACTCATTATGTGACTCATCGTTTGAGAACTGATGTAGTTTCGGTTTTGTTTCTGCTAAACAAATATGAAACTCGAAGATGTTATCTTTCAAATGAAGCCTCATACATGCATTCTGGCCTCACAGTTCTTGAGTTGTAAGCTTTTCTATTCGGGTATGCCAAATAGGTGAAAATTAGTGTCAGTTCATTTCCCCCCCATTATTAGAACCAGATTACAGTTGTTTTTCAAGAACCTGCCAATGAAATTACAATTACATATCAGTTCTTTTTAGAAAATTATATTTAAAAAATACTGAATGAAGTGTTAATTTGTTTAAAAAAAAAAAAAAAAATTAGATAAAATTGAAGGTCTGATCAGTAGTTTTTTTTCTGGAGTTTTCAGTTGTATCTAACAATCTTTGTCAGTGGATGGAGATTGCTCAGATGGTTTAGTTGCCATCAAGGGGAGTTTTTCCTTTCTGCTGTCGCCAAGTGCTTGCTCATGGGGGGGAACTGTTGGGTTTCTCTTTCTGTAAATTAAAGAGCGTGGTCTAGACCTGCTCCATGTAAAAGTGCCCTGAGATGACTTTGTGTTGTGATTTGGCGCTATATAAATAAAATTGAATTGAAAAATTGAATTGAATCATGTGACCTAAATATGAAAATGTGATGATAAGCACTCGTACATGTGCGGCGATATAACCCTTGTCTCTACTATGTCTAATTTCTACAATGAACTTTCAAACTTAATTTCAAGATTTCCTTTAATTATCTGTCTTGGACATCAAAAACTGATCGACTTTAGCTCTGCCTGAAAAAACACAACTCTCTCATTTATTTAAATAAGGCCAGTCCGCCACAAATAAGATGAACCTGGCTCAACTATTGCTGCAACATGATGTGACATAATCTTGCAAGTTGCTGTGGTGGCCAATCATATTGATTTTCCTGGTAGATTATGACATGAACAAGCGTATCACTGTCCAAACTTTGAGATTGTTGTGATGGAAGATAAAGTTACTGACTGTTAAACAAAGTTGTTTTGCCGTAAACCGCTGTGCAGTGTTTCGGCATCTGATGAGCAGGCCCAAACGGAATCTGCAGATGCAATGTTTTTTTTTTTTTGCTTGTGATGTGATAGATAATATTAATTTAAGATAACAAAGATTGTTTTTGAGCAAAAATAAGCACACACACCATACATTAAAACTACCTAAAATGACCTCAAGCAGGCTGAAAGAAATATTTTTAGTAGAACTGTTGAATTTAAGATTTTATATCATCACAAACAGTTTTAACTGTTTAACCCAACCAGCATAAAATGCAGATTGACACATGGCCACTAAAATGCTAAAAGGTTCAATGTGGAGCAGAGAGCAACATTAATCATCTCCCAACAATTAACACTTCAACACATAACAAACAAATACATAAATCAATAACTGGCCTTTGACCTCACCTTCTAAAAATGGCAAAAAAAAAAAAAAAAACCCACTCAGACATGAAACTTAAAGGTTGCATTTCTAGTGGTTTACAATCTGTGGGTTGTTGTCAGTAAGCTGTGGGTGCAAATTCAGTGTGGGCCTGCTGATGAACCTTCAAACTCATAGATCTATTACTCAAACCAGTCTTCCTGTATCTTGTTTCAAGCCCCACCCATACCTGAAGCAACACACACCAACACATCCAGACTACTTTTGGCCTGAGTGGAAAACAGCTAAAATGCAAGGACAGCATTTGATAAGGGTGTGTTGTTTAAGGAACCTGTCAGTAATGAGATATGATCCAGGAAGTTTAGTTTGACAAAAAAGAGAAACTGGTGGATTTGTGGAGTGAACCACAGTGCTTCTGTGACGTGTCCTCTCATTTATACCACAATAGAAAACAGAAGCGGGAAAAAAAAAAAAACTTGGACAGAAACTGCCTGCAGCTATAGTTTTTTAGGACAAAACACTGCACACACACAAAGCACCTGTGGCTAAAAGCTGCTTCTGTTTCTGCTCCATTGTTCAACAGTTTTTTTTTTCTTGTAAATTTCCACCAGGAGCAGGATGGAAAATAATTGTAATCTTGCAAATAATGACCCTGCAAGATCAAGTCTTTTGCATCTGACTCAGTGACTTATGACACACTTTCTTTTGATATGAGAGGGTTTTAGACTTTAGTCTTTTCAAAGTCTTCTAGTATATGGTAGGTGTAAGATATGCCTACCATATGCTATATTAGCTCAGATAGTGTTCAGTGTGAATTTTTACTCTAAAGGGAGGGCAAGGGAGGAGGAAGTAGACTTATTAAGGCAAATTTTCTAAGCATAAATTTGCCTCAGAGACATAAAGCAACCAGTCACACTTGTTTGTAACACAACTGTGACCTTCTGTTAACCACTACATGCCTCTTCAATGAGGTGCGTGTGTGTGTGTGTCAGCACAATAAATACAACGCAAAGCAAAGTTTTTAGCAGATTTTTTTATGTACTGATGGAACTGCAGTTCTTCATATCATCTGGTAAGACATTGTCGCGGGAAAATCTTAAAAATTGACCCAATAAACCTTCAGGTCACCCACAATTTACCATTAAACTCCAAGTTTATAAGAGAACGACTCAAAGAATACGCTTGAAGCTGGTAAAGTTCAACGTGAAAAGGTTTACTGTGCATAAAGCAAATCGAAGCCTCTATCCCGGGACAAAAAAACCTAGTTCAAAATCATAAAACATGATATTATATACTCCACCTGTCTCCACGACTCCACCTCGTCTTTTAAATCATATAAAAAAACATTTAGTCACTATCGCTGAGTTCATTTGGTGATAATCCAAGTATGATTTACTCACACAGAAAGCCAAACTGTTACATCACTGATAAGCTTTCTCTCTAACATCCTGGGAACTGTGTCTTTTGGATGATATTACACCCGGGTGTGTTTACACCTGTATTTAAAGCTGTCTACTTGTGATCGGACCACCTAAGGCGGATGTGTAAACACGGACCTTATTGACATAATGTTATCTTCTCACACTCACTGGCGCATTCGTTTGATCATGGGAAGGCAGTTGTAGCTTTCACAGAGGAAGCTGAGTGCCTAAATGCAGCTGTGAAGAAACGGCCTGGTACAATCTTGTATGGAGGATATTCTGGAGGATTTAATGGAATTTACTGAGCGAGTAGACACAAAGTCATATAATGGAGGAGGCCAAACCATTTAATCATTAACCATTTTATAAACTAGGCACATAATTCTGTTCTATTTCTCCATTATTCTACAGTGATGGAAATGCACTTTTTTTTTTTAAAGTGAAAAAGCATTGGATCAAAAACCATCGTTCCAAAAGGTGAGACAGTAAATACACCTGGGCAGCCAAACCTGATTCCAACACCTCCCCCATCAACCAACACCTCAGCTACAAAGTCAAATTCATTGTGACGATAGGTGGGACGTGCGGGTAAAAACATGTTTTATATTTTTTCCCCTTATCAGCGCTGGCTTCAGGTGGCCACAGGTGCACACAGTATCATGTTCACACCAGATGATATGGACGGATCTTTAAAACAGCACATTCACACTTGTGCTTGTCGGGTCTTTAACCATTGGTTAACCTGGTTACACTGGAAAAAATGAATGACCTTCAGCAGCAAAAGCTCTCAAGGGCTGTTTTTTTTTTTTTACACTCACCAGGCAATCATTTATTAATCTTAAAAAACAAACAAACATTTGATTTGTGGTCTTTATTCAGATCAGTGTGGTTTACTTTTGTGGGTGGTGGCTCTTCCTGTTATTACTACAGATCCAATCAACTCTGTCACAATGAAGAGGAACAAGATAAAGTTCAATGCTTCAGAAACACAAGAACACAAAAATATAAACGTTTTAATATAATGGTTAAAGTCAAATGAGGATGTGCAATGACTGCGGTTTTATGCTTCAAAATCAACCTGGAAGTTCAGATTGCGGTTCACTAATTCACTTCTTATCTCTCCTTATGATTGTTCTCCTTTTTATAACCGACTTTTTATTTATGGTTTTACTTACTTCAACACATCTCTGCCTTTTTTCTTTCTTTTTGTATTTTATTATCTTTTTTCACACTTCAATTTTATATTATTATTTAATTTGGTTATTGTGAATATTAAACTTTTTTTTTTATCGTACCTCTGGTGTTTCTTATTGGCAAGTTCAGAAGAGTTATGAAGTTCCTCAGGTTCTGTTTTTATTGTGCACTTTGGGCTACATTGTGTTTGTATGAAAAGTGCTGTACAAAAAAAGTCTCATTGATTCACGGATCGACTTTCACATAATTTATGGATATTGCAAAATTTGCACACATATTTGCATGGAAGGAATCGTATTCATATAGAAGGAGTAGTGGTCTTTTCACTCCCTTTTAAATAGTATGATGTACATTGACTGATATATTATTATATATGACATCATTAGATTATTAATACTGAAGCATCAGTGTTAGAGCAGCATGTTACTGTTGTAGCTGCTGGAGGTGGAGCTAGTTTACACTACTTTATATACAGTTAGCTAGTTTAGTCCACTGGTTCCCAACCTAGGGGTCGGGGTCCCTCCAAAGGGTCAGCAGGTGAATCTGAGGGGTCGTGAGATGATTAATGGGAGAGGAAAGAAGAAAAAACACAGTTCTGATACACAAATCTGTTTTCAGTTTTCGGACTTTTTCTCTAAGCTTTGATTTTTTTTGGTGAAATATTGGATCATTTGAACATTTATTGAAATGAAAGCATGTGAGAAGTTTAGAGGGAAAAATCACTATTTGGTGGAGCTGTTAACAACTCATAGACATGTGAAATGTGACCCCGACTACACACTGCTTTTTGTAAGACGTCAAAAGACAAAAAGGTTGGAAACCACTGGTTTCATCTTTAACAATGTGTTGTATTTTAAAAGCTTGTTATATTATCCATTGTGTCAAATCTTCATCTGAAAAGTAACTAAAGCTGTTAAATAAATGTAGTGGAGTAGAAAGTATGAAGTAGCATCACATGGAAATACTCAAGTAAAATACAAATTCCTCAAAACTGTACTTAAGTAAATGTACTTAGTTACTCTCCATCACTGCCCTTACCCCCATTAGAAATAAGGTATAAAAACCCATAGACTGTATAATTGCATGAGGTCACCACCGCCCTTCGGGTTGTACGTAGCGACGCAGCGTAGCGTCATGTACGTCGTGCCCGGCGTAACGCGTCATATCTTCCAACACAACCGCCGCTTCCTGGCCGGCCCAGGCAGGAGCCTCAGGCCCCGCTCCACACTGAACCGTTATCCGCATATTATCATCATCCACTGGAGAAGAAAAGCAGCTCCGCCGCTCAGTCTGTGTGGAGCTGCCGCCGTCATGAGTCAATGAAAAGACTGAAACCTAAAAGAAAAAAAGAAAAATCCTCCCGGGACACGCTGTCGGTGAGTCGGACTTGTCAGTTGTTGTCGGTTTGTTGGGAGTTAAAGGGCTGGTGGTGAACAGATGTCTTGTTTTAGAGAAGAAAATCAGTTGTTTTGTTCTGTGTGTCTCCATGGTGAATTTAAAATAGAACCAGTGTTTTGATTATTTTAAAACTTTTACATTAGAAGTGAGTGCTAGCTTGGTAGTTGTTTTGGAGCTTACTTGTTTTGAGGAGCTTTATTTAAACTCATCATACATGGACAGTAAAGCCTTCCTTGTTGTCTGTTGTCTCCACCACAATCACAGTCTGACACTAACTCTGGCACATTGCTGAGCTTTGTTGCCCATCATTTTCTCACCTCTAACCTGATGAAAGCAGCAGCAGCAGTGAGTGAGTGATATCAATCCTTTTTTTCCCCTCCTGATTCACACTAAGCACCAGCAGATTTACAGTTTACTCTAACTGCTTCCACTCCACCCATATTTTCGAGCTATTAAAATGTCTGAATCACAGCGACTATATGTATAAATCAGATCTTGGCGGAAAGGAAACCTGTCAAAGTTTGTTGTGGAAATGTTAGAAACACCCTAGGTGATACAAAAACAGAGCAGCTGGTCTTTGAAGTCAGTAAAAATGGAAAAACTTTTTTTAAGAAAATTTAGTCTAAACAACTGCCTGCGGTCTGTATTCGAGGAAGTCTAAACACTGTGCAGGTCCAGGCAGCTCTCCATAAAAGGACATCTGGAGGCTTTATATTTTTGTAAACTTCCTCATTAGGACAAGAACCACAAGAAAAAAGAAGAGAGGGACAACTGGAGTGGAGTTACTGAGTAATCATCTCTCTGTTCTGTCGGCAGCGTCGGGGCTGGAGCGAGGTGCAGTCTGAGGCGTGGTGATGGTGTTGGACTCAGGGGAAGTCTTCATGGATCAGGTTGAGGGTAAGAGCGTCGGGAGCAGCAGGGACCTGTTGGAACCAGGAAACCGAGCCCCCAAAACCGCTGGCGCCAAGCCCAGGTCGCCGGCCAAAAGGAGCAATGTCGCCAAGAAGGAGAAGGTGTCCCACAATGGACTTCCGGCCCAGACAAACAGCGAAAAGGTAGTAGAGAGGAGGTCGTCGTCGTCGTTAAAAGGCGGTGCCACGCCCAGGCCGCCGCTCCGTCGCCCTCTCAGCTTAGAGATGACGCCCCAACGCCTACGGGCGTCTCAGGAGCAGATGGCGGACAGGCGTATCGTGCAGCCTCCTTGGCGCAGCGGTTCGGCGGCCCCCTCGCCCCCGGCTCGCAGCCTGACCAGCCCCAGCCTGGGAGCCGGCGGCTGGATGCGGCGCAGCGAGAGCACCTGCTCTGTCAACTACTTGCGGGCCGGCAGGGGACAAATGCGACCGGCCACCTCCCTGCCGCACATCGCCAAGGGGACGGGGAGCACGACGCTGCCTACTTCCTCCAGGCCCTGTCTGCTGGTCGCCCTAAGACCTCTTAACCTGGAGCAGGAGAAGCAGACTTTCTTCCAGTCCGACTACAAGTACGAGCCGCAGTTCGAGTACGCTCAGCCCGAGCCCAGGAGCGTGCTGGAGAAGTACAGAGAGGGCTCGGGCCTCTTCCTGGAACAGGTAGGTCAGGATCAAACACCCAAGAATCAACCTGTGAGTTCACGTGATGGCGATGATGATGATGATGATGTTTCTATCTGACCGCAGGCAGTCGGGATCATGGAGTGCGTCCTGAAGAAGTTTGTCTCCTATGAGAACTTCGAGGAAGTGACGGGTGGCAACGTGCTCCCTAAAAGTCAAGTCTGGGCTGCTGTGCGTAAATATCTGCAGAAAGAAGGCTGTGTTGGAGAGGTGAGTGCTGGTTGATAATAAACAGTCCACACTCTCTTAATTTCAATTTGAAATAAAGTAATGGATAACACATTAAGTCTTTAATTTGAGGAGGTTTACATCAATATATAAATAACTGTGTGGGAGATAGAGACCTTTATCCTTTTTCATCACACATATAAGACATCATAAAGAGAAACCCAGCATCCTACCAAGGGGGAAAAAACACAATAAAAGCTTTTATATCATTGCCAGACAGGAAACGATTCATTCATTCAATGATTTTATAAAAAAAAAGACAAAACTATATTAACGTCACTGTTATTTTACTGGGGATTGAAGTCCTCTCTTCTTGCCCCACATGTCCAGAAAAGAGCCTGAGATTGTGGAGTAACGTTTTCTCTCCAGCTGCGTAAAATAAATAAAATTAATTTAACCATTGCCTGAAAAGATGGAGAAAGAAAATGAGCTCTTTTTAACACATTTCAAGAGTTGAAAAGATACACAGCTGATGTTTATGGGTCGAAGACTTTATTGACTGCAAATGATTTGCCACAAAACGTTAAACATGTTTGTTTTTTTTTTTGACTTCATGTGTGTCTGTCCAGTTACTTTTGAACCTCCAAACTTTATTCACTACGTGTTGAAATGCCGATAAGTCCCACACAGTTCTTTCTATACCGACATAAATCTACTGAAATTCAAGCCGAGGCTGAAGACGCATAATTAGGAAGTTACCAGTAGATTTTTTTTTTTTTTTTATAACTTCATAAACTCATGTTGCCCCACCACCCATTTAATAAACAAACTGTCTTTTAAAATTGGAGGGGGGAGGAGTGGGACTTCAGACATCAGGTCTTCAAACAGCACTTAACTGTCAGATAACTGCAACAAAAATTCAGTCAAAACTTTTGAATAGTTCCTCTGAAAGACAAACACGCAGAGACATTTCATCAGAACAGTCAAATAGTTTCAGTATATCCGCTAAATGTGATCACAGGTCTGTTTGGTTTTTAGTTAACGCGTGAGCAGGAGTTGTGGGTATGTTGATGTTTGCTCCGTGTTCACCTGATACGATGGACCAGCACAGAACAAACAAGGCACCCCCCCCCCCCCTCCCCTCTCCTCCCTAACAAAGGAACGGGAGCGGTCTATTGTTTATGGTAGAATTTGAGAGGTAGATAGTATAGTGTGTTAACCCTCGACTCACCCCGCCCCGCAGGTGTGTGCGTGTGTATATATGTGTGCGAAAGGCCCCACCAATGTCCCTGCAGTGTATTTTTGAGCTCACGTTACGCAAATCAGCACCTGAATAGAGCTGATAAGTCAAATCTATCTTAGATAATTGATTAAACAAGCTAGTCTTGGTGTTATAAGATCCTGCTCATATATATGTACATAAGTTAAATTTAGATTTAAGTTGAGCTCAGAGAAACTTTTCTTACTCGGTAGATGAAGGTGTGAAAACAAAAAAATAGGTCAAAGCCTCGTATACGGCTGGATTGTGTCTGCGCCAGTGTGTCACAGGTGTTAGTGTCTATAATGTGAACTCCTTGTTCTTAAATGTTCCTCTTCAGTTTTCTGTAGTTGTTCCCAGGAAGTAAGAACACTTTCTACTCATATCTTGGGGATGTTTGATTGGAAAGAGAACTTATTTTAATTCTAATTATAACTATTCAAATTTCATCTCTCGTTCTTTTTTTTTTTTTTTTTTTTTTTTTTTTTTTTTTTTTTAATCGCTGATGGTTATTCGGCTGCTTTAACTCCGCCTTCTCCTTCAGGCCCTTTTTATGAACCTTTTTTTTTTGTGTTGTTCCTCTTTCCTGGTTAATGATCACAGAGGTTTTAGTGTAGATGAAAGTTTGAAGAGTGTTTTTAGATGCAAATTCAAGAGGCTTATCTTATAGTTAGTATAATAGTCAGATGAAGTGCAGCCACAGAATAACTTCCTCCTCCTCACACGCACACATGAAACAGATCTAACAGCTACATGAGTCTAATGTTTTACCTGCATGCATGCCGTTGTTCATCATTTGTGAAATGAAAATGTCAGAGAAATAAAAAGCTTGCTTCATCGTGTTAGAACAGTAATAAATTTAAAACCTACCGCAGAGCTGTCTGCACTCAGGTATCGGACATATTGACATACAGTTATTGAACTTGAACTTTATTCACGGCTTGTATAGAATGAATCTGGGTAAGTTCACAAGAAGATGAAGGACATGTCACTGTTAAACCTACCAGTGGTGTCGTTACAGATAGTCCATCCTTAACGAGAATAAATTACACCAGTAAAAGAAATCAAACCAATAAAAGAAACTAGAACTTGATGATGATGATGATGTTTCTCTGTGTGTGTGTGTGTGTGTGTGTCTTCAGGTTGTGGTGCGTCTGTCCGACGAGCTGCTGTCTCAGGCGGTGATGGTGGTGGAGAGCTGTCGTCCCACTCTGACCATCAACCTGGCCGGAGCTCGACAGCACTGGCTGGAGGGGATGCTGAGACATGAAATAGGTACGCTGTGCTGGGAAAAGAGGAGGAGGATCAGATATTCACATAATTACGGTAATAAAGGACGGGTTCGCAATTTTTCAAGTCTGCCTTAAAAACAACAGTCAGGAGCCCATATGAACGTTGAACAGGGTTTTTTTCATACTGACCATTAAGGGATCCCTTCATCTTCATCCTTCTTCTTCTAATGGTCAGCATGAACAGGAGGAATGATTAAACCCTGTTCAATGTTCATTTGGGCTCCTGACTGTTGATTTTTTAAGAAATTGTGAACCTGTACTTTAATGTAAATTAGTTACAGCTGATGTGAACTGCTGCTGAGAAGCTGCTAGTTGATTTGTTATTTATTAATTTAAAAAAAAGGAAAAAAGTGTGAAGAGACAAAACGCTTCATTCAAGTGTCGTCTTTAATACACTTGAATGAATGTTTATTTAAAATAAAAACACCTTCTGATGCTCTTTAAGGTATCTTAGGGCTGCAACAAATCATTATTTTCTTGCTTAATCAATTAAAAATGAATAAAAAGAAGAAAGAAAATAGTGAAAGTTGCATTTCACCAAGTGATGTCTTTTTGTTTCGTTCGACCAACAACACAGAGATTCACTTTACAGTAACAGGATCTTTTTCTTTTTTTTGTGTGTGAGAGGGGAAAAAACAACTTCAGCGATTCATTGCTGATGGAAACGGACAGATTTTCAACTAATTGATGAACCTTTTCAGCTATAAAAAGTTAATGTGTGATGAGGCGGTTAGACTTTACTTTCTTCGGAAAGAGGGTGTAGCTAAACTAAACTCACCTTGACGTCTTCTCCTCGAGTCAATGATTACTCCATAAAGCTTCACACCCAGCGGAGACGGAGGTAGAGATAGCGGAGACGACTGTGATAACGCAGAGCTGCAATGATTAGATTAGATCAGTCGATTAGTAGATCACCAGAAAATGAATCGGCAACTAATTTTTAATTTTTTTTTTCAGTGTTTTTTTAGCTTTTAAGTAAAAAATGCTCAAAAATACGCTGGTTTCATCTTCTCAAATGTGAGCTTGGACTCGACTGTGAGCCGGATCTCATCCTCCGGCGTCACTGTTGGACCGCACAGATGTTCTTGTGGTTTAATGGGAGCAAAATCCCTGCAGCGAGGTTCCAACATCTGGAGGAAAGTCTGAAACCAGAAGAGCGGAGGGTCTAAGAGCAGCAGATTAATCCCCAACAGTCACGTACGGATGTGAATGTTTGGGTGTGCGCGTGTTTTATTTGGCTCTAAAGCCTCGACAGACGAGAGGCGAATAATAAAGAATTGATTTTTAACAAAAAGGGCGTAATTGTTAAATAAATGAAAGCTACAACGAGATGTGGTAGTGAGGGTGTGTGTGTGTTTTTTAGGAAGGGATGATGAACAGCGTTAATAAAAAAACAAAGATGCACGAGTGAGAAAAGCTCCACTGGAACTGAGGGAGGTTGGGATTTATGGCGGCGAGGCGGAGCGCTGCACCGCCTCCAGCTACCTGCTACAGAGGAACCAGAGGACCGTCGCACTTAAAGGGTTGGACTGGGGCTGGGGCGACCAAAATCTCATATCATGATGTAGGTTATTTCATATCATGACGACGATACATATCACGATATAGCACATTCTCTATAAAATCAATGAATAAATATTTTTATATAAAATGACCACATGTAAAGGCTTTCTTACTATATTTTGAATTATGTATTCGACAAATAAATGCTACTTACTCATATTTGATTATGAGTAGTTGTCAAATAAAGAGTGTGATTTGCGACACCATGACATAAACGATATAACGTAAAATGAAACAATATATGTTTTTATATCGTCAAACTATATATATCGTCATATCGCACGGCCCTAGGTTGGACTATCCAGCAGTTGATGAGATATTTCACTCTGGATTAGAGGTAAGATCTTAAGCCCGAGCCCGAACCCGAGCCCGAACCGGCCCGAAATTGGCCGGACCGGGCTTCTCTCTCGATAATTTTTTTTAATAAATATATATTTATATATTATGTATTGTATACTAAAACGATGTTTGGATATTAAACTAAAGGAATACTTGTTATAAAATATGAATGCATTTATAATGATCATAAAAATATGTCGATTATTTTAACATTAAGAAAACTTGCGATATAAAATTTTCGGGTTTGTTTCGGGCTCGGGCCGGGTCGGACTTTAATACCTGCGGGCCTGGGTCGGGTCGGGCTGGATTTTTTAGAGCCGATATTACCTCTAATCTGGATCGACCGAACCGAACACAGCTGTCAAACTCATTCTCAGCTGCAGGAAGATGTGAAAGTGACATCAGGTTATCTGGGTCAATAAATGGACTCAGATATGCAGAACACGAGACCTTTTACAGCAGGTTTCCACTTGTGAGTCAAACTGGATTTATTTGAACTAATAAGCGATGTTTGTCTCTCTCGCCTCTCTTCAGGCACGCATTACCTGCGAGGAGTGAACAACAATCAGCAGCCGTGGTCCACCACAGAAGGCAGGAAGCAGTTCGGCCTCAAACCGGCCAATCCCACGGAGGAAGGCCTGGCCAGCCTGCACAGCGTGTTGCTACGGAAACAGCCCTACCTGTGGCGCGCTGCTCTGCTGTACTACACGGTGTACCACGCCACCAGCATGAGCTTCAGCCAGCTCTTCAGTCACATCGCGCGCTTCGTCCAGGACCCGGACGTCCGCTGGGAGTACTGTCTGCGAGCCAAGAGGGGACAGACGGACACCTCGCAGCCTGGTGAAATCTCACGCCCACACACACACACACACACACACACACACACACACACACACACACACATATACACACAGCCATGTTTCCATCACTTCAGAGGACATTTCATTGACCCACATTCATTTCCTGGAGACTTATCCTAACCCTAACTCTATTAATGATTCATGACTTGTTTTTGTTCCCATAAGGGAGACGAGTCCCCACAACATGAGGAATATCTGACACAATAGAGATCTATATTTACCTTTTTCATTTAGCAGAAGCTTTTATGCAAAGGGATGTACATATGGGACTGATACAACACAAGCAGGGATCTAGTCAGGAGAAAACAACACGAGTAAGAGCCATAAAGCTTAAGATTGGGACATAGATGCCAACAGGCAGTGCGTAGAAGCAAGTTGGTTTTTTTGTTTGTCTTTTTGTCTTTTCTCTACCTACAGTACATCAAGTGCAGAAGTGTTTTCTTTTCTTAAAGAGTTAGAAGGACTCTGCAGATCAATCAGAATTTGGTAACTCGTTCCACCAGCAGGGAACTACAGAGGAAAAGCTTGTGATTTACGGCCGCGTTGTGGCACCAGGCGCCTTTCATTGGCAGAGCGTAGTGGGCAGGAGTTATGCAGGGAGTTGTTTTAATTTGTTTTGAAATTGACCGTCACGGTTTTGACTGTGATGAAAGCAGCAACCGAGAGCCGGCGGAGAGACGTGAACCGCGCCGTGACGTGCTGTTCCAGGCCGGTTGAAGACCAGCTGTGCCGTCGCGTTCTGGATCGTCTCCAGAGGTTTGAATGTACATGCAGGGAGGCCTGCCGGTGAGGTGTTTCAGTAGTCAACGCGTGATATTACGAGAGCTGCGATCTCAGACAGTAAAGGTCTGATCTTCCTGATGTTGTACAGGACGAATCGAGGCCACCTTTTAAAGGCTAGTTGGTCAGGTCAGAGTCGGGTTGATTCAAGCCGGATGTCGATGTTTTGTTGTATGGAAGGACTGGATGGGATGATAATGAGCTCGGTCTTAGAGAGAATAAGCTGAAGGTGGCGTTCTTTCATCCGTGCTGATATATCGGCAAGGCATGATGAGATCTTAACCAAGACTGTGTAGCGCTTTATAGGTAATTAAAATAATTTTAAAATCAATTCTGGCAAGTCTGGCGGCCGCATTTTGGACCAACTGGAGCTGCAGAGCGACTCAGGGCACAAAAGCATGAGTTTTTAAAAATGTTTCTTCGATGGAAGAAACAGGATTTGGGCCGTTTTCTTTATGTGACACTCAAAGTTCATGTGTCGGTCAAAGAAGGCCAAGACGCTGCCGTGCTTCTTCAGAAATGCTGATAATACGGACTTCTGTTTTGTCAGGGTTAAGTTGGATTAAACCAAATCTTCACCCTAAAATTTAATGACTTAGGGGACTTGCGAGTCCCCACATGTGACTGTCTAACATATGTCCCCATAACATCAGTAACATAAGTACACACACACACACGGCGAACAGTGAAACACAGGTAACTCTGTAAACTAACTCAGGCTTTAGAGAGATGATGAGATTCAGCACAGAGTTGCACTTCTTTACATTAATTTAACACGTCTGGTCTCAGTTTTACATAAAAATCACGGCTGAATGAATGAATGTCATCGTGCAGAGAGAGAAATGTGAATCACTGTAATAAATTAAATCTCTCAGTCATCGTCTCTTCTGTACAAAATCAGTTTAATAAACTAGGAAGCTCTGTGACAGAGTCTGTTGTAATCCACTGTGGAGACTGATTTCCTCATTTTATCAGATCTGTATCTAAAGACTTTTTATTAGTTTATGTAGTCGACGCAAATAGGAATTCAATGAGAGCAGCAGTTTAACATCCTGTCATTCAACAGTTGTGCAAGTTGATAAAAACAGACGTCAGAATTCAATCTCTAAAACGATAAACGATTAAATTGATTATTAACCATCAGTGATGCGGTCACTGAACAAACAGGAAACGGTTGTCTTCATATTTAACTTCCTGTTATCAAATATCATGTCATCATCATCATCATGGTCTCTTTCTGTAAGCGTTGTGTCACGTCTCAATAAAGTCAAAAGGAACATTAAAAGACACCCTTTTTGGTATATCTGAATAACAAAAAGCCGTCACTGTGACAGCTTGACGAAGCCGGCGTCGTTACGTACTCCATGTCTGAAGAGGACTTTATCTTTAATGCCTCCCGTGTGTTTCTGTTCCAGGCTGCTTCAGTAAAGACCAGGTTTACCTGGACGGGATCCTCCGGATTCTTCGGCATCGAAGGAACATTGACTTCAAGATGTTGACCTCATTGGGCAAGGTCTGTGTCAGTATCCTCAAAAGAGAGCCACTATTACCAGTTCAAATCTTATCGGTATAGGACACTACTCCTTTTTCTACAGATGCACATATAAGCAGCTAAATAAACATTTAAGTTAAAAGATGCTTCACAGCTGCACATGATGTACAGTAAGAATTTTTGGTCAAACAGACATAAAACAAAATAAAAAGGACAACAGGAAAGTAATAAGTCCATAAAAATAGAATAAAATCGTTTGAATGTCAGACCTGCTGGTTTATTATGGTCAACATCCAGACGCAGGAAGGTTTTTAACCTGAACCCAGTGAGATGACGTGCATTTTCTGCCCCCTGTTGGGATTTTTAAGTCATAAAAAAAACAGCTCTGCAGCTCACTGTGATCAGTTGACCGGCTTACTGATCTGTTTATTCTGAATGTAAAAAGGTTTTTATGAAAGAATGAAGCACGAAGCAGCGAGAATCAAAAGCAGAGTCGATAAACAAACGCTACCGTCGCCTCCACGATCAGTTTAAATCTGTGATGATTTAGTGTTTTTGACGGTATCACTGGGCAGATATCTGTATATGAATGAATAAAGGAGAGCGACACTGTTCTGAATATTAGTGATGTCAGATTAATATTGATAGAAACATGAAAAAAGTTATTATAAATAGTTTTAACATTTTCTATTTTCTATTAATCTGCCAAATATTTTCTTGATTTAATTGATTAACCGTTTTGTTTATAAAATGCCAGTGAAAAGCACAAAAATGCCCGTTTATAATTTTCCAGTCTTCAAATGACCAAAACCCAAAGATATTTAATTTACTATTATATATATATATATATGACAAAAAAAAAGATCTTCACATTTGAGAAGCTTAAACCAGCAAATTTCTGGTATTTTTGCTTTAAAAAAAAAAAAAAAAAAGGCTAAAATGATTATTTGATTATCAAAATAGTTGCCAATTAATTAATTTTCTGTTGAAGCACTAATTGATTAATCATTGCAGCTCTAATTACTTTGATAATGAAGAAAGAAAACTTAAAAACATGATGAAGCGTCTTATTTCCAAGCAGCCTCTTAATTTGAAAATCTGGCTGACAGAAAATTAATTGCAGCTTTTTGATAAATGAATAATTGTTTTAGTCATTTTTAAGTAAATATGCCAAAATGTTTGATGGTTATAGCTTCTCAAATGTGATACTTTAACGCCTTATATTTGGGTTTTGGGCCGTTGATCCGACTAAATAAGACCATTAACTGTTTACTCAAGGAAACGGCATTTTCAAAATAAATCATCATTTCCTCTTCGTCTCCGCTGATAAACATCCATCTTTACCTTTTTTTTTCTCCCGCAGGTGTCTTTCGAAGACGTAGAGAGGCTGCGGCACATGGCGGTGCTCAACAGGACCAGAATCCCGCACTTCATGCGAGACCAGGAGCGTTACCTGCAACATCTGGATCACATCGTCGCCGTAAACGAACTGGACGATTCGTCGCTGCAAGAACTGCTGCCCTGATCTCCTCCTCCCTCCCTCCCTCCTCCCCCCTCCCCCTGCACCGCCCCGCAGCCGGAGGAAGAACCGGAGGACGTTGAGGATGCTGGTACAAAAGACTGTATCATGTGGTGCCCTGAATATCACTTAAAATATCAGTATTATCGATGCTTTATTTGAGCGATCTTTTTTTTTTTTTTTTTTTTAAAAACTTGAATGATAACGAACAAAAAGGGACGTACACACTAACACCTCTATCTACATTTTCCACTTTTGTCCAATGCATGTCTATGTGGCTTTTTCACAAAGCCAAGTACAGTTCAAGTGCTCCCCCCCCCCTCCTCCCCCCTCCTCTTCACCCCAGCCTTTACTCCCACTATGAAGTTACCTCAATACTCTACGATGTAACCAACATTATATATGTAGACTCATACATAATCACTGCATCCAGCGCCTGTACAGGACACTGCTAAACATGTCGCGTACAGATTTAAACATCCATAACCACACGCTTTTATTTATGCAATTATTTAAGTTTTTTTACTTTTGAGGAAAAACAAACTGAATGTCTCTCTGGTATTAGCTTTATATACCTTTACTCCTTTTTGTAGACGCCATTGTTTTATGCCTTAGATTGTTTGCATTTTTTAAAAGGACACCAAGGACACGTCATCTCAAACTCACCCTGGGGGGGGGGGGGGCAAAGAAGTGATAACTGAGGCCATGAATCTTTAAAAAATATCAAGTGCCGGTGAACTCAGTCAAGTATTAAAAGATCCCCGGGGAGGAGATTTAAATATCAGTGTTATTAAGAAGATAATCAGCTGTCTTAACAGTGTCCTTGGTGGTCTTTTGGATATCAAGTAAGCTACTGTGATGTGATGTGACCCGTCCCGGAGCTCCCCCCCCCTCCCCTCCCCCTCCCCCTCGCTTAACGCAGCAACCAAACCTTCCTTTTTGCAACGTTAAAGGAACAGTTTGACGTTTTTTAGGGGAAGCGCGCGTTTATTCGCTTTCATGCAGGTTTAGATGAGAAGATTGATAACCGCTGTCGTATCTGTTTGTTCGATGTGTAGCTGGAGCCAGCAGAGAGACTAGAAAGACCTAAACCCTTCGGTCGACCAATCGGAGCTGAGAAACCATAACGAGGCGTAGCAGGCCCGTTGAGCTTTAGATTTCTCCAGATAATGAAGCGGTTTACACGGGGGCTTTAGCAATAGAGATACTTTCATAAGTTAAAGTTGAGCCTATAAGCAGATCCTGGTCCAGTATCCAGTTTATGAGTTTCTGACTTGAAGATTGTTTTTGTGGGAAAACATGTCAGACACAATTTAACTATGAACTGTTAACAGCTACTAACTGCAGCTGTAAGTGCTGCTTTAGCTAGCCGAATGAATCAACTGGCAAAGCTAACGTTAGCTTGCTAATATCTGAGCCGTTTAGATTGAAGAATAAAATGGGTGAAATGCGATATGGTCACCATATCTGACCTGATACTTTACATTTCAAAGAATAAACACTAAACCTCAAACTACAAACCTTTTTTATAGACTAAATTACCAAACATCTGTTAGCTTTGCGTAGTTTAATAGTTCAATGTAAACGGCCTGAACACTACTGATTCTAAAACAAACATGTTTCTCCAGGTGTGCAGATAGAAAAAGTCAGACCCGCATTCACAAACTCATCAGTCTGTCTTTGTTACAGGACTTTCCTCTTGTAGCATTAAGCAAAAACGTACCTTTTCAAGCATTTAGCGTCATGTTAGAATGAAATAACATATATATAATCCATATCATACATAACATACGAGGACTAGCTAGCTTCAACACTACAAGACAAGAACAATGCTGCTGTCTTTATTTATGTGTTGTATACTTGGATTATTAACTGTGGCGGCTGCTGACTTGTGTTGGACACGTTAGCTTCAGTCTTTTAGCAGAGTATCATATTGATATCCATCAAGTGCATATTTGAGATCCTTTTTTACAGGATTTCGGTTTCTAATCTGGAAACATTTAAAAGTCAGCTGAAGAGTAACTCGTGAAGCTAATGTTAGCTTAATTAGCTAGCTTCCTGCAACTGTTAAAATCATCGATAATCAAAGAATTACTAATAATTTCAGCAGTAAATCTGCCACCGTTATAACCGTCAGCTACATGTGTGCTGAACCTCGACACGTTTAGCAACAGTTACTTAAATGTATGTATATTTTTAACATATTTATTTAACAGGGGCAGCACACAAACATAAACATGGCTGTGAATGCGCTAGTTAGCCAAGAGGTTATTATTCATCTGCCGTACCTGGACAGAGATTTAAAATGAGTTATTGAGATCATTTATAAGCATGCAGAGCAATAATAATAATAAAAAAAAGAGAGGAGAATATTAATGTTTAATAAAAAAGTTGCCATTTTTACATTTAGGAACAGCCAAGCTAGCTGTTTGCCCCTATTTCTAGTCTTTATGCTAAGCTAAGCTAACTAGCTGCTGTAGCTACGCTATGTCAGAATAGTTGACAAGGGCAGTTTTTGCCTGCATGAAATATGTTTCAGGGGTGTTTTGGATGATTTCCAAGGCAATTTTTTTTTTTAAATGATAGTAAATATCTTAGTTCTGTGTTGTATGACAGACCAATATTTAAAGACTGGGAGCAGACAGACTTATAATGCAAGAACATTTAATGAGTGAAAATACTCACAGTGGTTTATAATCCTACTTACAGATCATAACTGTGTGAGTATTTTTATCCTTTTTAATGCACTTTGAACACAGTAAAATCCAGACACGCTTTGCTAAACGTATTCTTTAACTGTTTATATTACAAAGAGCATTTAAAAGCCGCCGTCATCTCATTTCCAAGGACAATTTTACATTTTTTTTAGAAGCATTTTGCTGTTAATTTCCAACCCCGCTGTATGTTATCAATCTTCTCATCAAAAATCTCAGCAAGAAAACGAACAAGATTACTTTCCAAACTGTCAAACTTCTCCTTTAACATCTAGATAAAGTGCCAAAGTGGCGTCATTAATCCACTGTTGGGCTATCTTTTGATTAGCAGCCAAACTCGGCCAGTCACTGTAGCTCCTCGTCCAGACGTCGTCGGTCACTGGCTGAGGAGGAAGTGGGGGGGGGGGGGGGGGGGGTGTTGTGGGCGTGCCTTTCGATGGGTGTTAGAGCTCATCTGCTGTAGCTAGCCGTGTGTTTGTAGGCTGCTTTTTACTGTTTTGACACTTCAGATGTCAGTCAGGGCATTCATTTTGGGCCAAGCCGACAGGAAAACCAGGTCACAGCGAAAAGAGGACGTGGGCGGAGCATCACAGCCGGCCCAGTTTTTAAACTGAAAGAAGGAAAAAACACTTGACCAAAATGTGAACTCTATTTCTGTGATGCATTTTAAATACTCACATTTCAAACGACTAACGTGTATAATTGAGAAAAAAAGAAGAAATGTTTACAATTTTAGCCATTTGGTGAGCAGATGTTTTAAATTCGAGCAGGTTTTGTCGTCTGCTGACCTCATCGGCTTCCGACCTGACCGGTGACGAACGTCCGCCCCGGGTTCGCCTAAACGAATGCACCTATTTGTAACGCACGAATGTTGCACAAGTGTTTTATGTTCTGGGAAACGTCTTGAATTTCCAGTTTATTTATTAAAAAGTACACACACTTGATGACGTCTCTGATCTGTTTTCATGAAAAACGAGCCGACGAGTTTATCGCACTTTCTTTTAAAACGTTGCAGAATTATGATTTTCATCAAACAGGATTAATTTATATTAATTTAGCAAAGTTATTGACCAAAGTTATGAGACACAATATACATTTTTGTACATCATTGCTTATGTAAAATGTTATTTTTCACAGACTCGAGACTCTTTACTGACTTAAAGGAACTCTTTATAGTTAAATATCTTGACTATTTACATGTATCTTGTAGGAAAATGCACACTTCACTCATATTTAAAACATTTACAGTATTAAACTCACATTTCAGTCACTGCAAACCTTCAGAGTATTTGACTGAATCTTCTTCTTTCTTTTTTTTTTTTTATCCATCAGACTGAAACATCTTGATCCGTTGGATAAATTGACATGAAATCTTCTTACAGATGTTCGCACACGTTTACCTCAGGATGAACTATAATCACTTTTATTCTGACTTTCCCCTCTAGCGCCATCATCAGGTCGACATTTCACTTTGTCCAATATTTAATTTATATTAAACATTATACTCTGTGTGTTTAGACATAATAAGCTCACCTGACGAGCTAAACTAAGGTTGTAAACATCATAATTCAAACTACACATTTCTCATAAACAGGTTTTGAGTAACTACCTCCACACAGCTGGTGTTCAGGTTAAAGAGCTCTTGATTTTTTTGAGAAAAAAAATCTTTTAAAGACCTTTTACTGTGTTTTTGTTGCAGTTTGATTGTTTATTTGCGCACCTTTCCTGCCAGTATAAAACAATATATGTGTATTTCTTATATACCAACTATAAAAAACAGTCTACTGTGAGGATTAATGCATTTAATATATACTGTATACAGTTATTATGTAGTTAGAAATTGAACCCAGCTAAACGTCACAATATTAGTACAGAAGACTTGTTTATTTTTGATAGATTTGAGCTCCTCTATGCAAAAGAAACACTCGACGTTAAAGTGTTTTTGCTAACTGACTAGAAACCATTACTAATAATCATTTAAAGGGGATGTTTCATGCTTATTTCCAGCTTTTATTTACATTCTGAGGCTCTACTGGAAGATATTTACATGACTTACAGATAAACTCCAGCCTCGGATTTCACTACTTTTTCTTGTTCTTTACTCTTTAAAGTCAATTTCTCAAATACATCCGTACATGTCCGATCCCAAATATGCAAGCGGACAACGTGAACAACCTCAGCAACAACGGCTACTGAGCGGGCGGCCATTACCGGGCGTTCGAGACGAGCCGACGTCAGCACTCCGGTAAAGTAGAAAAGCAGGTTAAGCCCTGATTTTTGACTTGCAGGGATCATTTTTTACAGATGTTCACCTCAATTTTTTAAAACTTTGACCATGTGTAGCTCACACAGATGTCTAACATAACAGTATATATATACACTTCTTCTGTTGTGAGTAAATAACACTTCAACACACACCTTTTTTTTTTAAATAAAAATGGTTTATTCTCTTTCAATATAGCTTTTGTTCTATCCATAGCAGAAAAGAGCCTCCATGTCACTCAGTGCTAATACCTGGAACTGGATCTCAGGTCACCACAGCGTCGTAATGACGGACAAACGTCTGTACAGCACAACACCGGCTTGATACTGATCCAACAACAGTCACTTTGCTCATTTTAAAAACAGGTTGAGGGAGATGTTGGGGGAGGAAGAGGAGGAGGAGGAGGAGAAGGAGGAGGAGGAGGAAGGGCTCAGATCTGATTTCAGATCCGGTTCGTCTGTGACTCGGATCGAGCAGCGTAGATTCCCTGGGCTTTTTGTTGGGAGAAGTTTTTAAATCCGTGCGTGTTTGTGTGTTTTTATGCTGCAAAATTGACATCTTGCTCCAGTATGGCTGTTGATGTGGAGGCAGAGGTTTCTGCCACGAAAAGGTCACAAGTTGAGGTAACAAAGATTCTTCCTGAACGGAGAAAAGAGAGAGAGAGAGAAAAAAACAGTTAAAGTCAAATAAAAACTTTAAGATTTTAAGATAATTCAGAGCAATACATTCAAAAACCTTCATTTTTAAGTTAAACTCTCCGTTTCTAATGTTTCTAGATTTTTAATAAATGAGACTGAAGCTCCGTTCGGACTGGTTTTATTTCTCAGGGGGAAGTCGTCGTCGGTCATTTTAATCCAGTCTGGAGCGTCTATGTGGGTCATTTTTCCAACCCTGCCCCAGTTATAATTACAGCTGCAGTTATCTGCTGCTTTTCCAACGACGTCTCCGCTCCTCTTTTTAAATTTAAAATCCAATCTTCTGCGTATTTTTTAAAGTGAATCAGCTCCGTATGACATTTGACCCGTGTGAAAGAACGATAGATAGAAACTCGGCTAACACACCGACGTATCGACCTATTTGGGAACCGAAAAAAAAATAAAACCCCCGTCAGGAGATCGAGGAGCTGCTTCTCTTTCTGACGCCTTTTTAGTTTTGGCAGAATCAGCTGTAACATGTACAGACGACTATCACTGGATTACTTCACTTTACGACTTAAGCGATTTCTAAGTAGATTTATGGAGATTTATTGGTGATGGACGTCAGAGATGTTTGTGTTTCATGTCTGTGTGTTCAGAGTTATGACTCTGAATCTTCTCCTCACCTTCAACTCTCTTCAGCGCTCCTCTACGTTCATGTTTATTTCCCCAAAGTTAACTTAAACTACCCGAGGAACACAGACCTCCCCCTGTGATCATTCCTCCTGTTCATACTGGATATTAAAAGATCTCCTTCAAATGTGCTTTCAGTGTAAGTGAAGGAGCTTCTATTCAGCTTCAGCAGTCTGAGTTTAGTCATATCAAGTGGATATCTGACACATTTACAGCCTTTTTTAGCATCAAATTCTCCTCTTTGTGTTTCCTTGTTGAGCTGCAGGTGGAAGTTTAGTAACAAAAAGAGGAACTATGGCACTAAAAAGACTGTAATGTTGAAATATATCTACTTGATTTGACTCATTTGGACGCTGAAGCTTCATATTAGGGATCTTTTAATGGTCAGTATGAACAGGAGGGATGATTACAGCGAGAAAAACATGTTCATTTGGTTCAAAAACTGTGAACTCGTCCTCTAAAAATAGGAGAGATTCACATTCGTGAAGCTGTTTATTAGTAAAGAGCTAAACAAACTAATAGAGAAACTAACGGATATAATTAAAAAAAATGTGCATGAAATACAAAATACAAAGACGACAGGATGTTTTTCACCTCACGTCCTGTTCAGTAAACTGTTAAAATGTGCAGAAACGACTTTTATCTGGACGTCGACACACTTATTAACAGCTGAAGAGGAAAACGAGCGAGCGTCTCTTTTGTTTTGGGGTGTGAACAGAGATGATGTGGTTTACCTGCTCTCTGGTTATCATGTTGCATTCGAGCTGCTTATTGCCTTTGTGCCGTCTGTATTGGCGTTTGCGTGTTCCTTCACCACAGGATCTGAGAGAGAGAGAGAGAGAGAGAGAGGCCGTCACTTCATCCACATCGATACAAGACGAAGTGATTAAACGACACGCGATCGCTTAATCAGAGAACGGCACGCAACTAATTTAACAAGAGAACAAGCACAGCACGTCTTCTCCTGATGACTCTGGTGATGAAACAATTATACTAAAGATCATTTTAATATAAAAGGAACAACTGGGACACTTCATTTATACACATTAATCTAAAAAATGAAATAAAATACGATGTTACAAAGAGTTAAAATACACACAGATTAATGGCAGTTGCATGAAGGCACATATATAGATATAATAGGCAATTATTTTAATAATTGATTAATCGTTTACTGTCATTTTTAAAAGAAAAATGCTAAAATTCTCCAGTTCAAGCTTCATAAATGTGAATATTTTCTGTTTTCTTTTAGTTTCTTCCAGTAAGTTAAACATATTTGGGTCGTGCAGTGTTTGGAGGGACAGAACGAGACATTTTAGGTCACGTCTTCGGCTTTGTGAGTCGACATTTAACAGACCAAATGACTGTTAGATTATTGATAAATGCATTTATCAGACTGTACACACACGGTTAACTGAACACACTAGTGTGATGTCTTCTGTTTGTTTTACATACAGATGATAAAACACACATTTAGAGTTATAATGCAGGACATGTGGTTTGTTTTTTACTTCTAGTTTTATATTTATGCAGCTTTATCCTTTAAAAAAAACCCTTTAAAACAAAACTACAGTGCAGCTTTAAGTATCGATGACAGTAAATTCAACACAACTTGTCAAAAGAAGCAAATTCCAAAATAATCTGAGATGCAAACTAAAAAAACTGAGGAAAGAAATAAAATATATGTGCAGTGAGGGCGTCCAAACTGTAACCTGACATCACTTCTTTTCATACCAAGTTATCAGTTCATCTCTGCCGGCAGGAGATCGATTTCCTCCACTAGTTATAATTTAAGGCGTCTCGTTCCCGTAATAAACTGCTTCCAGAAGCCAGAAAACGTCCCGCTGCTTCATTTCTAGTTAATTAATATTCACGCAGCATTCATGCAGGGAACGAGCGGCAGAGTGGAGCTGCAACGATTAATCGATTAGTCGATCGACTGAAAGTTCATTTTTAACCATTTTGATGCTCAAATAATCGTTTTAGTCATTTTTTTTTTAATGTAAAATGTTTGTTTCAGCTTCTAGTGTGTGAAGATTTATTGCTTTCCTTTATCATACATGATAATAAACTGACTGTTTTTGAGTTTCAGGACAAAAAAAAAAAAGAGGAAATTACAAAACGATTCATTGAGAAAATAATCAGCAGATTAATAGATGATGAAAATGCAGCTTTACTGCACAGATGGTGACCAAACTAGGAGGGATTATCCTCTTGATCAATAGTTTTGTCTATAAAATGAGCACAAAATTATAAAAGCGATTATTCGATTACCAAAATAGTTGCAGCTGATTTTTGTAGGGCTGCAACTAGCGATTATTTTAATCAATAATTAATGTATTTTCTTGATTAATTGTTTAGTTGTTTGGCTAAACAATTAGCAACCCTGTTGCTAACTAATCAATGAATCGACTAATCGTTGCAGCTCTAGATTCTTGCTTATTTAAAAAGGGCTTCTCTCTATTTTCCATATTTAATGAGTTAACTTTTTTTTTTTAAACTCGTTGCCGTGGTGGCGCTCGGTGGGGGGCGGGGGCGTCACTTACAGAAGTACGGGTGCTGCATGGCCTCCGCCGCCGTCAGCCTCTGCTGGTGGTCGTAACGCAGCAGCTTGTCCAGCAGGTCCAGAGCCTCCGGACTCACCAGGTGCTGGTTCTCCGTCTGGATGAACTGCTCCCAGCGCTTCCGTGTTTGTCTGGACACACACACACACACACACACACACACACACACACACACGAGGTGAGACTGATGAGCTGCGTTTATGTCGTGGATATTATGCAAAATAACTTCCGGCTCCTGATTAAAACAGTTAAAAATAAAAGATATTAATAACAGCAACACAAGAAAATACTTTGTGCTTATACGTGTAAATTAAATAAATATTTACTAAAAACAAAAATGTAGTTTGGTACAAAGAATCTATCTTCAGTTAAAGCTGTTAATAGAGCCGTTTGGTGTCAAATTACATTTTTATGACACCTCATCTTGAAGAATATAAAATGTCTTTTTCCTCGTTTAACAAACATTTACATCAGTGTTGAATTCTGTTGCAGCAAAGAGCAGCTATATGAAGTTAATTGTAATAAAAACAGTCTAAAATAACAGTTTAAATCTGCACTAATCACTATTTTTAAAATGGACAACAGATCAAATCACTGTGTGAAATGTGAAAAGTGTCGCCTGTAGTGACCGACCGTGTAAATCTGTGCAGCTCGACGCGATGTGTGAAAATCTTTCAGCTCTTTAGTTTCAGTTTTCTGATCCGTAACTTTAATTTCCAGCCGTGTTTTCAGTGAGAGACGCAGACAGATGTTTTCTTCCTCAGGAGAGACGTCACGACTTCAACCGAATGTTAACGCTGCTTTGCTGCTTGTTGTTGTCGTCGTCGTTGCTGTGACAACACATCCCCTCCCCCCCTTTGTGTGAATACCTGGATTAAGTCTGAACTTAAGCTCCAGGAACAGTTGAAACAAAAAGAAAAAAAAAAACCAAAACAATGAAGACAATTCAGTCAATGCAGCAGAAAACAGTGTGTTTACAGGTTCAATGTTTCCCATACACTGATTCATTTGCGATGGCAATAAACATTAACCATTAACATATTGATTTTCTTTTTGTTTTCCTGTTTAAAAACGGATAAAAATCTTATTTCATGGTCGAGCTGCAGGCAGTGATCGGCCTCTCCTGAATGGAAACATGACGACGACGGGCGGGAGGAAGGTTTGTCGTTGCAGAGAAGACGTTCGTGAATGTTTAGTATCACGAACACATTTGTCCAAATACTGATGAGATATTAATTAAGATACGTTACTCATGCTACGTTCTTAACACAACGCTGCCAACTCTTCCAATAAGTTATTAGCAAGCAAAGCACACAAACAGCTGTGTGTTATTTACACCTTATATGTAAGAGATAATCAATGAATATGTGTGTGTTTAACCATTTTAGAAGCTCTTCTTCACTCCGATCTACTGATCAAAGACGAAGAATCTGACCAAACATTAACTGTTTTTAAATACCCGATGCTACAGACGCATCAGAAAGTGTTTATTAGCTTCAGTTAGAAACGTCCCAAATGTAAAATCTCCAATTTAAGTTATTTTTTTTTGTAAGTTTCACTTTAAAATCTGAAGTTTTTGTTTAAAATCAGAAAACCAGCTTCTTCCCTGAAGTGAGAGGAAGAACAGCTGCTATCAGCAAAACCGCTAAAAACGTTTCGCGGCGTTCGCTGCTTCCTCTCCGCTGATACTCACTGCCCCAGCAGGTCTTTGAAACGAGTGTCCAGTTCTATGTGATATTTGTGCAGGTAGCCGAAGAGCTCGTCGGTGCCCAGGACCTTAGCGATGCGGACCAGCTGGAAAACAAAGATGGAGAAGCAGCACATTTAACACGTTGTTGACACACTGCGGATTCATTTTAATAAAATTACAAAGTCTAATATGTGAAAACGTCAAATTATCACATAGAAATTAAATATTAAATAATTTTACATCCGTTTATAAAGAGTCCTTCCCAGTCTGTGTAATAATGGTAACATAATAAATCAATAAACATGAGGTGGACTCTAGATAACACTTGATAAGCCAGAGTACTGATAGATGCATTAACTGATTATAAAGTGATTAGTTGATTCGAGCGTTTCCTGCTGCAGCAGCTCGTGAGCGTTTCCTGCAGGTTCGACGGTGTAAAAGGACTGAAGCAGTTAACTGATCGATAAAATGAATCTGCAGCTTTTTTTCTTGATTGATAAATTGCTTCTCAGTTTTATATCAGGGCTGCAACTGGTGATCGTTTTTCTGTATTAATTCATCTGTCAGTTAACTTCTCAAGTAAACAATTACTCATTATGTTCATACAATAGTGGAAAACATCTGTTATAATTTCCCAGAGTCTTCAAATATCTTTTTTTTTTTTTGTTCGTCCAACAGTCGCAAAAATATTCAGTTTACGATCAAAGAAAAATAATTAAATCATCACATACGAGAAGCTGAAACCAGCAGATCACTTAAAAATGATTAAAATGTTATAAAATAGTTGATAATTCATTATCTGTTGATTGATTAATCAAATCACTGCAGCTCTAGTTTATATATTTATTTGTTTATTTCTTGTATCTTATATGATCTTTGTGTTTTGGGGCTGTCAGTCAATCCGACATTTTACAGACTGAACTACAAATCAAGAAAGTGATCAGTAGATTGATGACTGAAACTCTGCAGCAGCTGCACCAGTTTCACTTATAGATGTAGTTTAACGTAAAAAAAACAAAAAAACGGCGCTAACTAACATTGCGAGACAAAATACTCAAGAAATTTAACAGTTTTTGATCATTTCTGAGGCCTTTTTAAGGAACTAAATAAACTTTAACACCTTTTTTTCTGTCTCAAACTCTACTTTTTATTATTTCAGTGACAGTTTTTAACGTTTTAGGTGCATGAGACGGATCTTTACCTGGTCATAGTTGTCCTGGCCATGAAAAAACGGTTCCTTCAGAAAGATCATGCTGGCCAACATACAGCCTAGACTCCACATGTCCAAACTATAGTCATACATCTGGGAGGGGCGGCGAGGATAAAAAAAAAAAAAAAGACAGAGACATTACAGTAGAAATCACCAGAGAAGTGTTTGCGGTTTTCAAGCGGAGCGAAGAACTGTATCAGCAGCCGATACCTGATAGTCCACTAGCAGCTCCGGGCCTTTGAAATAGCGAGACGCCACCCTGACGTTGTATTCCTGAGCGGGATGGTAAAATTCAGCCAAACCCCAATCTATAAGACGCAGCTGCAGAGAGAGAGAGAGAAAAAAAAAACACACACATCATCATCAAACTGGTTTATATGACGGAGTAAAAATGCTGCTATTCTTTTTATTCACCTTTTCTGACGGAAAGACGGCGTCTCATCTTACATATTAGGAGGACCAAGAGTTTGTTTGAAGAGGAAGTCTTTTGAGGGAGGGAGGGAGGAGGGGGGGGGAGTCGGTCTGCTTCAGGTGTCAAACCAAGTCAGGTCATCCAGTTATATGGTTAATAGTTTAATTCAGAACAAAAGCAGCGACTGCTACTGGAAGCGAGGTTGAACCAGAACAGTAAAAAGTTTGTGGGCCGTTAAAAAAAAAACAAAAAAAAACAAACAATGAGCTGAAAGACATTATAAAAGGTCATTTGAGCTGTTTTTCATTTAAAAAATGTTTAATAATGCAGCTTTTAAATCAAACAGACACCCCTAAGGATCAGTGTCAGGGCTGATTTTGGGTTTATTTTAATGATAAAGAAGCTACAAAGGAAGCTTTTCTTTACAACTGGAGTGAAAATTAGATCAAAGGATTGTTGGGGAAAAAAATGATTTGGGGAACACCGGAGTGACTCAATTAATCTCCCAAACTAGGTCTTTGACACGAGCGAGGAAGAGCAGCGAACCAAACATTCAGCACCGTCTCAAACTGACAACGATCGATCAGCTGGACGACGTGGAGGAAATGACTTTGGGTTTGTAAAGATTAGTTTATGAGGGAAGAAGCTTCACTCTGTGCGTTTCTGTAGGTCCGACGGCTCCGACAGAGCGAGTCGTCTTCGACTTTCAGTTAAAACTTTCATTCTTATTGTATCAATAAGTTCAAACCAACCAATTGAGTTTAACAGTTTTGAACCAAGAAAGTCCCGAAAGTCAGAAACTGTCATTTAAAATGTGCCAGAAACGTTAAATTAAAATCTACTGCTGCTCTTTCTCAGCAGATAATCAATACTTGATTGGGAGCATCTCTAAAAATTAAATGCTGTATTAAACTTGCTCACTTATTTCTACTCTGGATTAATGATGCAGCTATGAAACGTCTACGTTGTTGTGTTACATCCCGGTGGACGAACCTCGCTTATTTTTTTTTTTTTTTTTTAATCGGGTTCTGTTTTCAGACCTCGACTGAAAAGTTTCTCTGAATAATTAAAAAAAAAAAAAAAAAAAAAAAAGGGTGTTTAGTCATTTAGTTGGTAGTTTGTTAGTGAACAGGGTCGGCGGTACCTTTCTCAGCTGGTGGTCGATCATCACGTTGTGGGGCTTCACGTCCCTGTGCATGATCCCCATACTGTGACAGTAGTCCAGAGCCTGAAAGACAATCAATATTCAATCAATATTCAATCAATACTCAATCACCTGCTCTGTATCCGTGGGTTTTAATGCAAATATGACTGATAAATCCAAATATTTTTCTCCCACTTTACATTCTTTCTTCTAGATTCTGCACACTCGTCTTTGTTCACATGAAAGCAGCAAATAAATAAATAAATAAATAAATAAATAAAAACAGCTCCAACAGAGTGAAATAATCCATCATGATGAAGATGACGCCTCATCAGTTCATTGTCAATTAAACGCTCATTTGTTTTCCCTGATTTGATGAATCGTTTATTCTATAAAATGTGAAGAAAAAAAAAGTCGAATCCAGAACCAAAAGCTGACGAATTATTAAATTTACAACAATATAAAAACAGGAAAAAGCAAAAAAAAATCTTCATATTTGAGAAGAACAGCTGCTTTTTTTACCAGATAAACAACTTTTACTGATTGTCAAAATATTCTGCGGGTTAAAGTTAAGTTTTAATATCACATAAAATTCAATTTAATACCTGTTTTATTAAGTATAATTGAAAAGCAGTAACAATATCAGCTATTTTCCCAGCAGTCTAACAGTAATTCCTCATTAAATTAATGCGTCTGGACATAAAATAGATGGATGTATTAACCAATTATAATTATTAATGAGGTTCATTTTAAGTAAAAATGGACACTTTCTTGCTGCTGTAGCTGCAGCAGTGACTGTTTGCTTTATTTTATAGATAGAACAACCTCAAAAATCCCACTTGGATCAATGTCTGCTGCAGGCAGGAGGATTTATTTTGGACATTTTGTAAAAATTTTACCACCTTTTATGGCTTTTTTTTGAGTAAACTTGACATTTCTGCACCTACAGATACCCTAAATGTGTTGTTTATTTATTTTCTATCCATGTGTCTCGTCCTTAAATTGCTTCAAACCTTCAAATTTCCTGTCTGTTTGTCCACATTATGTTTGATTCTGCTTCCTGTCAATCACAGGAAACAACTCTTCCAAACAACGTCGCCCCTCAGATTTTTACATCAGGCACGGCGGCCATAACTTTCACATTTACCATTTTTAACAAAGTGTTGAATAACAACATTAAAATAAATTATGGGGTTGTGTAAGAAGATGTTTTTACCTTGAGAAGCTCATACATGTAGTAACGGATATCGTAGTCTGTCAGCTTCTGGTAAAGCTCCTGCGGAACAACGTTTTTATTTAAAATCATTACAAGTCGTCAGCCGGCATGTTTCCATAACATGAACAACAGTAACTGCAGGATTATGCATCGTATTAATAATGGATATCAATGCCTTCTGCATGGATGGTAACTGCTGGTAGTTCTGCGTGTATGATCTCGGCCAAACTCAAGTACCTTAAAATCTGTGTTATTGATGCACTCAAAGACAAGCGCTGGTGTTCTGGACTGCAAAGAGAGGACAACACAAGGCTTAACTGAGGAGAACAGCAGGTAGGTGGAGATCATTATCACTGCGTGGACACACATATTCACTCACACACACACACACACACACACACAGACACTAACACACACACACACAAGTTACAAGCATGACTGGATTACAGCTGCTGGCATGCCGACATGCAGCGAAGTGAGCGCAGGAGTGTCACTCACCACCGGGTCTTTGACGGTGTCCACCAGGCGGATGATGTTGGTTCCTCCGCGTAAGTTTTCGAGAATCTTAATTTCACGTTTGATCTTCTTCTTCTTGACGGGCTGCGGAAGGAGAGAAACGAAATGGTTTCACGATACAGGTGAGATAAACCAGCTGGATATCTGACGCGTTTACAGTCTTTGTGTTTCCCTGTTGAGCTGCAGGTGGAAGTATAGAAACAAAAAGAGGAACTTTGGCACTAAAAAGACTGTAACGTTGGAAGATATCTACTTGATTTGACTCATTTGGACGCTGAAGCTTCATATTAGCTTCACATAAACCTTTAAATATATTAAATACACATATTATGAAGGGATCTTTCTAATGGTCAGTATGAAAAACAGGAAGAAAAACAGGTTTCATTCATTTGGGTTCAAGCCACTGACATTTTTTTATGTTTATTTTCACATGCAGCGAGTCGCAAGTTTATGACTTTTATTAAGATTTTAACCAATCATAAATTAGAAAAAGCACAACAGGATAACTGTAATATAAAACTGTAATATAACAACATAATGACCTTCATGAAGGTCATAATGGGGGTTTACTGGTTTATTGACGGGCGGTTCGATTGGGCTGCACTGGTTTTAGCTAGCAGGACCTAATAAACAATAACAATGACGCTTCATCCTTCATACAGTAACAACCTGATTAGTAACAATAAGGCCAAATCACATCTGATGATTTCAGCAGATTATTTCCAACTAAATGTCAGATAATGGTGAAAAAATGGCGTCACAGAAACCCGCAGTGACATCTTTAAATTGCTTGTTTTGTGTCCATAAAACCCCCAAAATATTAAGTTTAGCATCACATAAAAACAAAGAAAAGCCGTCGGTGTTCACGTTAGAAAAGCTGGAATCAGTGGATTATTGCTAGAAAAATGATTCGATATCGTCCAATCTGTGTCAAACAAATTCAACTGTATCGCAACTTTAAACTGTTTCTTTATTTGCAATAAAATGTGAACTTTTGTGTGTCGTCATGTTTGGCAGAAGGATTTTATTTTGAAATAATAATATTCACACAAATTCTGTTGATCTGGAAGAAAAAACAGACAAATTCTATGTTTTATACTCACAGACTATTGAATTTAGAGAGTCATTGTCTTCTCACATTCACACTTTCATTATAAATTAATCTATTGATGATTTTTTATCAATTAATCAATTAGTTGTTTAGTCGCATAAAATGTCAGAAAAATGGTAAAAATGTGGATCAACGGATCAAGATGACGTCTCATCACAAAGATATTCAGTTTACTGTCATGAAGACTAAAAAAAACTAGAAAATATTCACATTTAAGAAGCTGAAATCAGAGAATTTTAGCATCTTTTTCTTTAAATATATAGCTGGTAATTCATTTAATAGTTATTTATTATGAGATATTATATAATAGTTCACTTCCACTGTGACATGAGGTTGAATTTATCCACATGTAACCAGCAGGTGTTGCCAACGTGTGATGTGGAGTTTGAGAAACATCATTAAAACATAAACTCATCCATTTAACGAGCTGAAAGAAAAGCCTCGTCTTTCTCGTCATAAACTTGGAACATTTAGCTTTTTTTTAAAAAAACATACAGCTTCTAATTATATAATCTTAAGGAGTATATATATATATATATATACACACATATATATATATATATATATATATATATATATATATATATACACACATATATATATATATATATATATATATATATATATATATATATATATATATATATACGGCTGCTTCCTGCTTCCAGACACTCAGCTGTTTTTTCTTTTAGCTTCGTGCTCATTTCTCCTCATTTTTTCCTGCTTTTTCTGGCCAAAGGTCCCAAAATATGAGCAGCGGTTTCCCCAAAAAAACATCTGACTCATCAGGATAATTATTTATAGCGGTAACTTTGACGTGGTGATCTGTGCTCAGTAACCTCGCCACCCAAACAGCGTCTCATTTGACTCACTGTGTCTCTGCACTTCTATTAAATGTTACAAACTGACATTAATTGTTACAGAAGATTAGCAATAATAATAATCATGCTGCAAAAACCTTTAAAATAATGTGCAAACCTACTTCAGCTGGACTATAAATGCAAACTACAATCCCCACCGACGAGAAACAAACATGTGCTGCAAATAAAATCTGTGAGTGAGATAAGAGAGGAGCGAAGAAAACCCCCGGGGTAAGTGTGCGGGCTCACCTTGAGGATTTTCACCACCACTTTCTCGTTGTTGGTCACATTTATGGCCTCGAACACCTCGCTGTACTTCCCTCTACCCAGTTTACGCACCAACTGATAGTTGTCTTGATTGCTGGAGAGAAGAAAAGAGTGGAAAACGTTTATCGACAGCAGACGAGAGGAAAAAAAAAAATCAAGCAAGAGGGCATTGATCACAACCACACGTGTGCACAGTTTGGCCTGTAGGAGACGTTCACGCATGGGGAATGTTGGCTTTTTATTTAATAGGACTGCAACTTATTATTAGAAAGGACGGGTTCACGATTTTCCATGTGAGTCTTAAAAACAACAAATCAGTTGAACAAAGTGAAAGAAGTTTTTTCCTCGCTGTAACCGACCTACAATCTGACCGCACAGTCATTTAGTGCATTTAAAAGTTTATTTTCTGTCGAGCTGCAGGTGGAAGTTTAGCAACAAAAAGAGAGATTTTGTCACTATAAAGACTGTAACGTTGAAAAATATCTACTTGATTTGACTCATCTGGATGCTGAAGCTTCATATTAGCTTCACATAAACTTTTAAATACATTAAATACACATATTATGAAGGAATTTACTAACAGTCAGTATGAACAGGAGGGATGTTTACAGCAAGAAAAACATGTTTCAGTGTTCATTTGGGCTCCTGACTGGAAAAACTGTGAACTCATCCTTTAATTTCTTGATCTTTTTTTTCCTTTCTTCCAATAATCTATTAATTATTTAGTCAATATTAATAATAATTGTCAGATGGCAGTAAAAAAAAATACACATAACAAGTTCCCACAGCCAAAGCTGATGCTACAAATTGCTTATAATATTGAAATATTATATTTAAACTGATATAAAAACAGAGAAGAAAAGCAACTCCTCAATTTTTGGAGCTGATGTTGTTAAAAGATTGATATAATTTATCACTTACGTTAACTTTCTGTTGATTGACTGATAGATAAGTTGTTTAAGCTTTAATAAATGCCTCATAAACACAAATAACATGCACTCTTCTCATGTAGAATAAAAGGTATAATATGCAGCATATAATATGCAGCAAAGGGAACCTTCCCTGACTAATCAGCTTTACTGCTGCACATTAAATTTGAGGTTTTTCTAATGTAACATAACGTCCAGCTGTACCTCCAGTTTGGCACGTGTGCATCGTAGTCCCAGTATTCTCTGTTCTTCTGTGTGTTGACATCGGTGTACACCCGAGCCTTGCTGCTGGCCGGCGTGGATCCGGGCATCGCTAGCTTTGAGGCTCCGTGTCGAGGACCTTCGCCTTGCGCCGAACACTTCTTGGCCCGATACTGGAAGGCAGCGCAGCGACTCTCCAGAATATGCGGCTCTAGGACCTCTACGCTGTGCTGCTTACCATTGGCTTTGGCTGCTTGTGCTTTCTGATGAAAGGCGTCGGGCCGGTCTGACGCAGCTGTTGTGCAGACAGAGAGAGCGACGATGACGGAGTGTGTGAAGCCCCTGAGGAGGATGTTAGGCAGGAAGGGATGAAGACCCGCCAGCTGCAGGAAGACGGAGGAGAGAGAGGGAGAGAGAGGGAGAGAGAGAGAGAGAAGGAAGAGGTCGAGGCTCAGGAGAGAAATGCAAATAAAGGATGCAACAACATGGAAGATGGCTTCCAGACTACAACAGACAAGGTCCAGCTGTCAAACCTGGACTACATCATCAAGGAGGCTCCTTAAATCCCAGTTTCATGTCTGTGAGAACAGAATTTATTTTGTTTTTTCCTCATCCAGACCACATTAGACCAGCGGACTAGATTATTACAGATGTAAAGGCTGGAACTAACAATTATTCTCATTATCATTTAATCTGTTAATGTTTTCCAAAACTCAAAATAATGTTCTCAAATGTCTTATTTTGTCCCCACAGACAACAAACCACAACCCAAAGATATTTAGTATTAAAGGAAACTAAAGAAACCAGAATATATTCACATTTGAGAAGCTGGAATCAGAGAATTTGATCTTTTTTCTTAAAGAAACACTCAAAACGGTGATTCATTTCCTGTCAGTCCACTACTCCATTAATCAATTTATTGTTGCAGCTCTTAATCAAGACTACAAGCACTGTAATTATCATAGCAGGACTATATTATTATGGAGATTGGACTCCAAACAAATGATTATTTTCATTCAATTTGCTACTCATTTTTTAAATTAATCGTTTGGTCAATAAAATGTTCAAAAGTGAGACGTAAAAAAAAAAACCCCAAAGATATTAGTTTACTAACATGTATGACATAGAAAAGCCTCAAATCTTCACATTTGAGAAGGTGCAGCCAACTATTTTTAGAAAAATTATTAAAATAATTATTAAATCATCAAAATAGCTGCAGATAATCGATTAATCGTTGCAGCGCTACTAAAAACCCGCAACACACTTGGTCAGTGGATGGACAATTGACAAATAATTGATCAGCGACTATTTTTTTTAAATAATCGAGTGATCATTTTGCAGTTTGTAATGTTTTTTTTGTGTGTTGTTTTGTTTTTTTTTAAGCAAAAATACCAAACACTTGCTGGTTGCAGCTTCTTAAATGTGTCACTGTGTCAAATTCATGACACAAAAAGTCGATTCCTCGGTTTTTCTTTCATCCAAACCACATCTGGATGTAAAACCAGTGTATTTACGGCTTGTCACATCTGGACACAGACGCTATAAACACGCTGTAAACTCTTAATATCTCTTTACACGCGGAGCAAAACATCAGTTTGACAGGTGTCACGTCAAATTTCGTATCCCTGTCAGAATCAGTTCCTTCATATTTCTAATAAAATACTGTTAATGAATATCGTCACGACACGGGCTCCCCGGGGCCATTTTCACCAACAAAACCTACTATTTATTAAATTTAAAATAAAGATAAAGCGTGTTCAAATGATTTTTTGCCAGCTTTCGTGAAGCTATCTTCAAATTCAAACCCATTTATACACCATTTATCGATCATATCTCATAACCAGCTAGCTTGTTACGGTGACCTAGCTTACTTAGCAAAACATAAAAACGTTAATAATTACACCCGGGATGCAGCAAGACAGATAAACATATATATTGTAAATAAGTATGATTTTGTACATTAAACATGTGTCGATAAAACACCGTCTATTACACTCGACATTAGTGAAATGTGAAGTCAATAACGGGGTTAAACTTAGCCGGCTAACCTCGTCGAAGAAACGTAGAGGCGTCCGAACTCCGCCCGTTAGCAGCAGCTTCTCTCCGCACGGCGACGTGTTCCCTCCCCCTCTCAAGTTATCGATAATGTGGGTAATATTCACAGCATCAGTGATTTAATTATTCTGTCATTTAAGGTGGTGGAACATCTAGCAGCGTATTCGTTAGCAGGACTTAGGAGGGTCTTCCTTTTTGCGGTAAACATCACCCGGAAGTGAACCAAGAAGCTCGGTGACCTGAAAATCCATAACTGACTAATAAGCGACTATAACGTAAAATAAACAGTGATGGAAAGTAACGGAGTATATTTACTCAAGTATATTTTTACGGTACTTTTACGGTACATTCCAGAGGGAAATATTATATTTGTGTTTTTAACAGCTTTAGTTACTTTTCACATGAAGATTTGACACAATGGATAATATAACAAGCTTTTAAAATACAACACATTGTTAAAGATGAAACCAGTGGTTTCCAACCTTTTTTTTTGGCTTTTGACGTCTTACAAACAGCAGTGTGGGGGTCACATTTCACATGTCTATGAGTTGTTAACAGCTCCACCAAATAGTGATTTTCAATAAATGTTCAAATGATCCAATATTTCAGCAAAAATCAAAGATTAGAGAAAAAGTCCAAAAAACTGAAAACAGATTTGTGAATCAGAACTTTGTTTTTTCTTCTTTCCTCTCCCATTAATCACCTCACGACCCCTCAGATTTATCTGCTGACCCTTTGGAGGGGCCCCGACCCCTAGGTTGGGAACCAGTGGACTAAACTAGCTAACTGTATGTAAAGTAGTGTAAACTAGCTCCACCTCCAGCAGCTACAACAGTAACATGCTGCTCTAACACTGATGCTTCAGTATTAATAATCTAATGATGTCATATATAATAATATATCAGTCAGAGGGACCAAACCACTACTTTTACTGCAATACTTTAACTACATCAAGCTCAAGTATTTTTTAATGTAGGAGGATTTTCATGCAGGACTTCTTCCACTTCTTATGCTAATATTTGTACAAACACATAAAAACTAAAACAAACATTTATCAGTTTGTAGTTTCAATATTGATCCGACTTTATTTTATTGTGTCATAAACAATCTGTGCACAACACAGTTATCCAAATATCCACAAAATGACACATAAGAGAGAGAGAGAGAGAAGAAAAAACAACACACAGATGGACTGTTGGTTGTAAACGTTTCCCGGTAAATAATTTTCCCAGAATTTATTTGACCCCTGAGCCTCTTCAATTCATTATAATTAGTTTTGTGTTGATATTTTATGCCGTGTGTGTTTTTATATTGTTTTAAGAGTCTCTTGGTAACTAAGGCGGAGCTCCTGGATTCCTGTGTGTTTGGTTTGAGCCTTAATGTCTTCCTAATGGCTTTGCAGTCTTGAATCAAAGTTCTTTGACTGTTTTGTTTTCTCTTTTTTTTTGCATTTTAAGTTTAATAATAAGGCCAAAATAATCAAATATGTAGTTAATGTTTACCAGACACAGCTCTACACCCTCTGTGATCTCCGAGGGTGGATCTGGACCAGAGAGGAGTGGAGAAGAGGACTGGATTCCTTCACTGACCGTCGTGTCCTGGTTCTGGTCCAGGCTGCTCATCTGTATCACTTCTTTATTTTCGTACGGCTTACAAGGCCGAGAACGTACAAAGTGATCCGATAGAGGTGTTTGTTCTTTCACCGTGAAGGGCCTGGGTCTCTCAGAGGTCTAAATAATCAACCGGTGCCGCTGCCAAGCTTTGAACAACAACGTCCAAAAGATTCCCCTCGCAGCCTTTCGTTGACGATGCACAGACCCGGCGCTCTCTCTGCGAAGACTTGTTTCCAACTCTTGTTTGTGTTTTTTTGTCATAATTGTTCCTGTTGGGAAGGACGTGGAAGTTAAAAGTTCACTCCAGAGATGTAACTTCTCACCAGTTCTTGCATTTGAATCTCCACTGATCAGCCTGGAAACGACTGATCTCTTCTTCTACGGTGGAGAAAATCTCCTCGTTGAAATATAGATTATATTAAGGGAATATAAATTGCACATACGTTTCCCCTTTTCTTTCATTATTTCTATTGAATCTGCTTATTCCCTGTGAGTCTCCACCCTGGTGACTCCATTTAGTTTTAGTTAACAGGACCATAAACTCCTCTGCACCAAGTGTCCTGCAAAAAATAGCAACATCAGCATCATTAGCTTTGCCTTGGAGGTAAAAGTTTCTACTTTTTTAAACCAAATAAATAAGAGTTTAAACAGATATGCTAAATGATTTCACTGTAACAAAAAAAAAAAGAAAAGAAGAAGAAGAAGAAATAACTGTTTTGAACTTAAAGTAAACCCACAATGTGGTGATTACATGAAACCACAGATGTCACGTTTTTAACTCGTGTGTACATACAGTTCTTAGTTTAGTTTGTGGAGCTTTTGTTAAAAGAACCACTACTCGCTCATTACCGCTGACCATGACTGTGGCCCGTCAGATGAGAGCATAATGTACTCAGCATGTCCTGGATGGCTCTCGGCTCGCTGTGGGCCAGGGTTTGCCGCTCCTCTCTGACCACCTCAGAATAAGACGGTCTGCCTGGCTGGATCCGTTCCTGCTGCTGCTGTGGAGGTGATGGAGGTGGTCTTGGGGGAGGTCACGCGGTCCTGGGTCTTGGGGTCAGAGGTCTAATGCTGTGGTGCCGCTTAGTAGGCCCGAGTTCTCCTCAGGTCCTGGGAGGTGTCGCCCTGTTTTTTTTTTTGGGGGGGGGGGGTTCTAGTGTTGCTCCTCCATCTTTCAGTGGAACAGCTTCCTTGAGGAGGCGTACATGATGACATCGTGATCTCTCCTGCTCCTCTCTCCCTCCCTCCCTCCCTCCCTCCCCTTCTTCTTCTTTCTCTCTCGGCCCAACCGGTCGAGGCAGATGGCCGCCCACCCGGAGTCCGGTTCTGCTCGAGGTTTCTTCCCGTTAAAGGGGAGTTTTTCCTTCCCGCCGTTTGCCAAGTGCTCGCTCATGGGGGGAATGCTGGGTGTCTGTAAATTAAAGAGCGCGGTCTGGACGTGCTCTATGCGAACAGTGCCCTGAGATAACGTTTAATTATGTGGATAATAAATGAATTGCATATTAATTATACGTTTCTCACTTTTCATCCAATCATTGCCAAATATTTTCTCGTTCCAGCTTCTCAGGTCAGATTTTCTGCTTTTTTTTTTTCTCCAGATTATATTATTAAAAACTGATCATCTTTTGGTTTCGGACTGTTGGTCGGATAAAATAAGCAATTTGAAAATGTCGTCTTGGTCTCTGCTTTTTTGTCATGTAGACTAAACTAAACGATCGTCTGATTGATTGACCATGAAAATAATTAGTTGCAGCTCTGATTGTTTATTCATCAAATGATTGAGATTAATCTTATATTGTGAAAAAACATAGCTGCACTTCCTTTTTTTGTAGGTTTTAGAACATTTGATTGAAAACTTTTGTTAAAATATCAAGGTATGTAATTATAATTGAACTATGAGAACCATCACATTAGAGAATAAGCTGGTGTGTTTCCTTCAGTTTACTGTAGATCTGCATTAGTTTAAATGGATCCCTGTAATGAACGTGGTAGCACTTCAGCTCTAATTAAGAGTCCAAACAGGTTTGACAATGATTAACACGTCCTCAGTCTTTACGGGGAGACGCTCAGCCGTCAGCTGAGAAAAGACAAACTCTCGTAACTCTGAAGAATAAACTCGTCTTAAACAAACAACCTGCTGTAAAACCGTAAATGACGACAAACTATCACAGACAGACCAATAAACAGTTTACTGTCTGCTGCAAGCGCTCAGATTGAATAACTGGGACATCACAGACTCTTTATCTTTTAAATATTTACATGATTTTACTATTAAAGTTCTTTATTAATCAAAGCAGCATCGGCTTCATCAACACAGAAAATCAACTATTTTGATAATTATAGTGTTAGTATAGTAGAAAGTAAACTAAACTGGAGCTGATTATTTTTAATTACTGATTAATCTGATTACTTTCTCGATTGTTCATTTGTGTAAAAACATCAAGAAATGGTTAAAAATGTCCCTCATAGTGTCCTAGAACACAGGGTGGCGACGTTAAACATCCTGTTTTGTCCAATAAATAGTCAAACACGTTAAAAATATTCAGTTTATTATCATGAAACGATCAAGAAAAGCAGTAAATTCTCACATTTAAGAACCTGGAACCATCAAATATTTGGCGTTTTTTTTCCTTTGAAAAATGACTGATTATCAAAACAGCTGCGGGTTAATCTTCCGTAGATCTACTAATACTGAATGACTGCTGCGGCTCTGACATGAGCGTCAGTTTGGAGACGTCACCGTGTGCTTTAGGAAACTGTGAGAAGCATTTTTTTTAAAGCTGTGATGATGAAAACAATAAAACACCTTCATTTCCATAAGGGTGGTTTATTTTACTTGTCTGTATACAGTATGAACAGGAGTCTATATTGACATCCGTGTGTGTGTGTGTGTGTGTGTGTGTGTGTGTGTGTGTGTATGTGTAAATCCAATGCTTGATTACACTTGTTCTCCTCGTCCTCCCTGTCTCGGAGGCTTTGAAGCAGACTCACCGGGGACTTTGACACACACAGTCTCCGTCCGTCCCACCCCACCATCAAAGTTGCCCGCTGTAAATTCCCTTTGTCCGTGATTTTTTTTTTTTTTTTTTACATTACCCAAAAAAAAAAAAAAAAAAACCTTCTTGGATTTTTTTTTTTTTTTTTTTTTTTTTTTTTTTAAATATACTGCAAAGATTGTACAGAATATAGAAATCCACACAGTAAACTAAAAGTACACACATTTTTTTTCCCTGGCGTGAACCAACACATAAAAATTGCAACTTCGGAGGCTATCGGGAGAGAAATCTGCTTGAAACGTCTAAGTCTGGACCAGGAGGAGGCTAGAGTCCTGTGAGGATATTACAAGGCCAATTCTTCAAAATAAAATAAAATAAAAAATAAAATTACTTATTTTTTTAGATCTATCACACAGTAACTAACGCTGCTAGTTTGTGGCAAAGTGAGCGATATAATGTTCTGAAGTTTCGCCGGGTTAAACTTTGTGATAATCCAACTTGAAATGAAACTAAAAGTGCTTGCAGAAATACAGCAAGCTCATTCATAGTGAATACAAAAGCAGGTAACATAAGCACTATACAGTTTTTTCAATGTTTACATAAGCGTATACACACAATCTATAATAACAAGAGTAGACTATGCCATTAATCAGTAGTCATAAATATTACATTGTGCATGTTCTATTGCACATGTCAAGTGTTTGTATGACATGATAGGTACGGGTTAGTTACCTAGACGTCATTTGTTTTAATACAAAGATGCAACAACACAGATTTCATAGGACACAGGCTATACATTTTTCACAAATCCACTTTGTTTTTCCTTTTCTTAGGATGTTTTTTTTTTCTTCTTCTCCTAAATAAACCAAACCTATAATACAATAGTGATATTAAAGTGTGATAAATATTCATGCACAAACAGATGATACTACCTAAGATCTAGTATGTGAGAAAAGATACTGCTGCACGAGCCAGCCGCTGTGTTTACGGATGGGGAGGGGGGAGGGGAAGGGGGGGGATAGGGATGTGGGAGCGGTTCTTTACGGCTATACTGGACATGAAATGAACAAAAAAAAAACACACAAAAAAATGAGTGATCGGTAAAAAAAAAAAGAAAAAAAAAAGGCACATGGATTTCAGAGGAGCTTACACATGAGCACACGTTTCATGACGACTGTCTGGGAGGCTCTCGTCAACTTTCTCAACAACAGAATCAACGGTTACAAAAAAAAAAAAAAACAGACGATCACATGCAACCACAGAGGAAGGTCCCACACTCAGTACTAAACAAAATCAAGATCTTGCCACATTTTACATCACAAGCCTTTTTTTCATTCAGTTCTGTTCAAGTTTTTTTTTTTTTTTTTTTAGTTCCAAACTAAATAAAAAAAAAGGGATCCTAATCCCTCCTATCGATTTAGGGTGTTTTGACTCAAAGAAGGATGATTTAAGTCTTAACTTACTAAAATTGTTAAACATAATTAACAGGTGCATGTTAGAACCTAGAAATGGGAGAGAGAGCGGAGGCTGGCACACGTTGCTTTTGAGGGCGAATGTCATGTCTGCTGCTTTTCACGGGATGCAGGGAGCTTCGGGGAAACTCTCCCCCTCGGCGGTGTGCTGCACCGTGTGCTCCTGCAGGGCCGTGAGGTCGACGAAGCGCTCGCCGCACCACACGCACTTGAACTGTGTCTCCCGCGAGTGCACGCTCTGGTGCTTGGCCAAGTGCTCGCGCTGCTTGAAGCTCTTGTCGCAGCTGGCGCACTTGAAAGGTTTCTCCCCGGTGTGAACGCGGCGGTGGCGCTGCAGCTCGGACGAGTACCTGAAGCGCTTTTCGCAATCGGGGCATTTCAGCGGCTTCTCGCGCGTGGGGTCGCAGCGGTGCTGGACGAACTCGGAGGACGACACGAAGCGCTTGTCGCACAGCGAGCACTTAAGCGGCTTCTCCGTGCAGTGCGAGTTCTGGTGGCGTTGCAGCGTGGAATTCTTTTTGTAACCTTTGCCGCACACGTCGCACTTGTAGGGCTTTTCTACTTCGCCGCCACATTTGTGCCGCAGCAGTTCTCCTGATTGGCTGAAAGACTTCTGGCAGGACGCACACTTAAACAGACTTTCCATACCGTGAACCTGCTGGTGGTAAAGCAGGTGGGATGGTTGAAGAAATCCTTTGTCACACAGGTTACACTTAAAAGGGCGATCAGCCGGGTTTTTATGAGTGCGCCGGTGGCGTACGAGGGCGTACTGCTGTTTGAAGCTCATCTGGCATTCCTCACACTGGAAAGGTCGCTCCTCCGAGTGGGTGCGTTCGTGCTGCCGCAGGTCAGACGGGCGTTTGAAGCTCTTCCCGCACGAGCCGCAGCGGAAGGGCCGCTCCCCTTCTGGCTGGCATTGATGGTGCAGGAGCTCCGACGACTCCTTAAAGTGCATCTCGCACAAATTGCACTTGAAAAGGTGCTCGCCCGAATGAGCGTACATGTGCCGCACAAGGTGAGAGCGGTGCTTAAAGCTCTTCTCGCACACGGCGCACTTGTACGGCCGCTCGGAACTGTGCGTGCGCTGGTGGTGCGCCAGGTGCGACGACTGGCTGAAGCTTTTATCGCACGTGTCACATTTGTATGGCTTTTCACCAGTGTGTACTCTTTCGTGGCGGGTCAGCTCCGATAAATGCCGGAAGGATTTATGGCACACCGAGCACTTGTACGGCCTGTCCGGTGCGGAGGCCTCAAAAGCAGGAGGAGACGAGGCACTGATCGCCGCGCCGCCACCGGACGTCTCACCGGTGGAGGGCTGCTGGGGGTTGGCAGCTGACGAGGTCGGGGTGACGTTTCCGGAGCCCGGCCGGTAGGTTTTCTCGCAGATGGAGCACTTCATGGGGTTGTTGCCGTTGCCGTGAGAGTTGTGATGCTGGGCCAGGGACGTGAGCAACGAGAAGCCCATCTTGCACACGCCACACACGAACGGCTTCTGCTCCACCTGCACGCACTGATGCTCCAGGAGATCCGTCGCCTGGCTGAAGATCTTCATACACTGCGTGCACTGGAAGGACCGGTCTTGGTTCACCATGCACTGGTGCTCGTGAGGGTTGGCCAGGTGAGATATGTCATGGCCACAGGCTCCACACTTGTGCCCTCTCTCGCCCCCTACCTGCAAGGAGGGCTGCTGGGCTTGCACGGCGTGCTGCTGGCCATGCTGCGACTGCTGCAGGGTATCTGGTTGCAGGACGACTCCGTACACAGTGCAGCCCAGAGGGTTGTCGGTCCCCTGGGTTAGCGCGTGCACTACAGAAGGTGGAGCCACTGCATGCTGCTGCTGCTGCTGCCACGCCTCCGTCATCCTTCCACTTCGCATGTAGGGATTCAGTGCTCAGGAAGATGTGGGGTGTTTCAGTGCCAAAAAAACTGAGAAGGTGGATGTGGGTTTTTTTATATGAAAGAAACGCTAACCCAGAACACTGAGGAGGAGCCGAGTGGTTTTTTTTTTCTGTGTTTACACACGTTCCTTAGTGATAGCTGCAAACACCTGGATGGAAAACACAAAAACAAAAACAACAAACGGCTTAGTAAACACCAAATAAACAAGTTGTTGCCTTTATCACATTGCACCTATATTTTCAGGATGTGAAAGTGCAGAGCTGCGGTTTCCAACATGATCCAGTATAAATGTCAGTGTAAGTAAAAGCAACACAAGCTTACAAGACTTATGCTTACTGGCTTCCTCTCAGCCAGGGGAAGGTACCTCACTGTATCTACTGTCACAATAATGTGTGTTTATAAGTAATGACTGTTGGAATTAAAAGTCTCGTTTGCAGAGAGGATAAAAACCGAAACAAACCACCGGCTATAAGCTTAGCCGGCCTAAAACGTATTTCTCGATTGTCCATGTCAAACCTTTTAAGTACAGTGTCAATATTATTATCTGAAAAGCACATAATATGGTGACATGAACACACCCGAAGCATTTTCCTTAAAGGGGACAACCCGCAAAAATAACTGTTAGCTTAGAAGCTTCATTTAAAAAAAAAAAAAAAAAATCCAGAGAATTGGGCTCGGTCTATTTCCTGAAATGCAAATCGGAGCACCTAACGTTAGCTGGCTCAGTTTATCAGTGTGTGCTTTAAACATTAGCATGACGCTGACGCAGTTTGCTTGCCGACTCCAGAAATAATCATAATGATGATTTGTACAAGGTATTAAAATGGATATTTTGTGTTTCAGGATGTAGTTAGCTCCAGCGACGTTAGCTCGTCAGCTGCGGCGGCTAACGGCTAACCGTTACTAAACAACCGGACTTCCTTCACAATTATCAGCAGCTTTCTCACATCAGAATCATAAATATATATTTTAATAAAATGCTGGCTTCGCCTCACAATAACCCGCACAAATCGACTGACTAAATTTACAACAAGGTCAAAGAAACCGAAGCGACGATGCTTCGGTTGCCGCTTTATGAAAGGCCACATTAACGTTTACCAGTCTAACGTTTACCGAAAACGGACCCCAGATCAGACTAGGCCTCCGCGGAGCTGCGGGGCGAAAAAAAAATCAGCCTCCTGCAGCTGAGACTCTCACATCTGCAAAAAACACTTCATTCACCCAAAAACCCAACTGACGGTAACTCACCGGGGCAGCTTATCGATGCTTTCCACTGCCGTCTTCAACCTGGAGTCGACAATCTTCGGTGTATTTGGGACTCGGAGGACCGGCGGTGGAGGGGATGCGGTTGAAGCCGGACGCCATCCTCCTGCAGACGGACGGACACCGGAAGCCGCCACGCAGCGAGCCGCCGCCGCCGCCGCCGCCGTGCTGTCGCCGCTACAGCCGCTCCGACCGGGGAGCAACCGAGAAGCCCGAAAACAAGCCGAGATGGAGATAAACGACTCCCAGAGTTTGTTGGAAGAACATTCAAACAAAACACAAAGGCGAAAACGAGCTAGTAGGATATTAGCAAATGATATTCCTTTAGTGTGACAGTAGGGGGCAGCGTTTCACCCCCTCAATGGATGTAAACACTCTTACCTGCAGTCGCATTAATTATAATTAATTAATAATTAATTAATTAGGTGCGCGCCGCATTATATTATAACTAACATAATCATAAAAGGACAAAACACCTAGATGTAAGTTATGCAGTGGCGGAATGTAACTGAGTGCTTTTACTCAAGTGTATTTGAGGAGCTTGAGTATTTCCATGTGATGCTACTTTCTACATTTCAGAGGGAAATATTATACTTTTTTACTCCACTACATTTATTTAACGGCTTTAGTTACTTTTCAGATGAAGATTTGACACAATGGATAATATAACAAGCTAACAAACACATTGTTAAAGATGAAACCAGTGGTTTCCAACCTTTTTTTGACGTCTTAAAAAGCAGTGTGTAGTTGGGGTCACATTTCACATGTCTATGAGTTGTTAACAGCTCCACCAAATAGTGATTTTTCCCTCTAAACTTCTCACATGCTTTCATTTCAATCAATGTTCAAATGATCCAATATTTCACCAAAAAAATCAAAGATTAGAGAAAAAGTCCAAAAAACTGAAAACAGATTCATGTATCCGAACTTTATTTTTTCTTCTTTCCTCTTCCATTAATCATCTGACGACCCCTCAGATTTATCTGATGACCCTTTGGAGGGGCCCCGACCCCTAAGCATCCATATAAACACTGAAAGAGGCTGTAATCGTTCCTCCTGTTCACACTGACTATTAAAAGATCCCCTTCAAATGTGCTTTCAGTGTGAGTGACGGAGGCCAAAATCCACAGTGTGTCCACACAGTCATTTATTGCAAAAAATTTTAAAGTTTATTTTATTTTTTTTGCTGGTGTCATGTCCACCAATAAAGCTGTTCGAATGTGTTATTCTGCCTTTCGGCGTGGAGTACATCTCAGTGATTTCTGTACTGTAGGATGGATTCAACCTCAGAAAGTGTTGGAAAGTTAAAGTGTGTTCGGCTGTTTGATCACGTCCTCGAGCTTCATAGACAAAATCTTTATTTTTACCCAGCACATTTTACAATGATGTGATCTTGGCTCCTTCACTTACCTTGTTGGGCGTCCTGTTTTTGTTTTTATCTTAGTGCAGACACAGTACAAATGCAGCTGTTGAAACCAAGACGTTTATTTCCCCGCAAACAATAAATTGATGTTAGACCATTGCCAGCAGTTTGCATGAAGAGGATCCAATAATTTTTCCAACTCCTTCCCACTCAGGATACAAAGGTAACAGAACAGTTACTCCAGTGCCAAACACACAATCACTATAAACAACAGACTAATCTTTAGCAGCACATTGGTCAACTCTTCCAATTCTTGCTAATATTAAAACACTGTTAGTAACAAAAGTCTTGAATACCGAAGATAAAATTATATAAGCCCATAATACTTCAATACTGTTACCCTCTTATTCTGAGCGAAAATGATTAAGGTTAATTTAACCATTATGTTTTACTCACTACTAATAATATTAATATTACTGTGCTCCAGAAAACTAGGTATTTGGTATTATTTATTATACTTACCCAATGTTTCCAAATTGCTGAAATTAAAGTGTTAAATTTTGTGGAAGCAGAAGTGCTGGAGAGATGAAAACATGCCAAGAAACATCAATTAACACTGAACAAAAACGAACCTGTTTTAAGAATGATGGATTTAATCTTATATTCTCATATATTTTTAACTTACACTGTGGAGATCATATCGTCTGTATATTTTCTTGGATTTTGTTTTTTTTTTGATCTTCTACAGTTTGAAAACCTGCACATTAAAAAAAAAACAAAAAAAAAACTGATTCCAGTGTTTTAAAACCTGCTTTTCCCACCAGAGTTTTATTTCTGGCAGAGCTGAAAGGGCTTTGAAACAGAATTTTAGACCTTCATGTTGGGAAGTAAAAAACAGTTAAAAGCTTTATTTCACAATGTTGTTGATTCCCAGTCATTTCCCAAGATATTTGTTGGAGAAAAATCATCTGTTAGTAATTACTGGGCAACACTGAGATAAAACTTTGAGTTATTTTAGAGTTTATAAGCTGATTTTTTTTTTTTTAAACAAATGCTCCATTTAAATAAAACCTGCAGAAAATGTAATTAAGAGACTGTATCAGACAGCATCAGTTTATGTTCAAGTGACAAAAGCCTCTGACAGGAACTATGAAGGCACCGATATATTTCAATGGAAGTGCTTGTTGGTGGTCAAACAGCGTCTGAAGGCTGCTCCCCAACACCTTTATGATGTTAGAAAATGTCTATAACCTTCTGAAACCAACAATCCCACCTTTACACTCACTTCACACAGAGATTGAACTTCCTAAACTATCTTCTTTTAGTAAAGGAAGAAACAAATAAAATATTTGTCTATGAGAAGGGACAGTTAATCTTGGTTTGACCAGTGTTTCCCTCAAACATAAGTAGTTATTTTAATCCATACTATGATCTTTCTTAAATATACCCTTCAGGATTTTTTCACACATGGAATAATAACTTGTGTCTGGTAGGTTTTTTGTGCTTCGGTACCTCATTAAAATCCCAAAAAGCGACCTACAGTTACATTTCCGCCATCTAGCAGCTGTAGTAATGCACTCTAGGACGACCCAGAATGACACATGGGAGCGTAATATGCCGCTTTCCAAAATGTTTTATGGTGTGACAGCACTGTGGTTAAGGTTTGGTCAGGATAAGGCGCAAAAACCACTTGGTTAGGGTTTGGAGAAATATCATGGTTTGGGTTAAAATGATCACTTGAAATGTGGTTTACACTTGCTTAAAGTTACGACAACACTCGTTGTTATGGCGACAATAAATATCTTGACAATCAAAGTTTTTAAAAAGTCCCATCTTGTGGTTGGAAACAAGAAGCTAACAGTGGTCTCCTGCAGCAAAATCCACTTTGCTATCTATCTATCGATCACCTGACCTGCCTCCTCCTAAAAAAAAAAAAATCCACTAGATGGCGTAAAGGTAAGTCGTTTTTTGCCGACCTGAATTTTAGACTCCATACTGTCTTTTTTGTGAGAATGTCATCTCTACTTCACCAGAAACTTTCTTGTATTTATCTCTTAGCTTGATCCGAGCTGCTGTCCTCTAATCGCGTCAGTAGAAGATCTAACGGCTTCTAAACAACCAGGAAGTCGAGAAATACTCGTGTTTCCGCGAGAATAAGCATGATCCAGACCAGAAAATTCAATCCTGTACTGTCTCGTCCAAAATTTTCCACGATTTAATAGCTCGTAGCAACGCATACAGTCTGCACGTGTGTGTGGCGTTAGCGTCAGGTGTGAGCTCCTGATTGGCTATTCTGCTGTGTGATACTGTGAAATAAATTCACCTCAGCTGATGAAGACGCATAGTAATGAATTGGTTTCCCTTCTTCAACATCATTATGGCTGATAATGTGTAAAATGACTATAAGTAAATAATTATTATTGATATATCTATTCATGTACAGCAATGACATCCCTTTTTAAGCCACTTGTTCCTGTTTCGGAATATGGGGTGGTTATATACTACAGAATCTGGATTCTCGAGGGAAAGCTGGTGTGTGTGGACAGATGTGATAGGCCTATACAGGACATAATCAGGTAATATAATGTGCTACTGAAAACATCATGCATCATTTAGAGGTCTACAGATTGCGTGAAAGGAAACTCATTGCGTATCAGTGGTCGTTCTCCCTGGCCAGTGTGCTCATGTTAAAATCAGTTCTTTTAATTGGTATTAATCTCACTCACTACTCCAGTTATCCCTAAGGATACGAAGGAATGCTCACACCATAAACAGGCAGCAACGTCTGACGTATTCATCGCACAGCTGTTGGATCAAGTTAAGAGATAAATACAAGAAACTTCTGGTGAAGTAGAGATGACACGAGTGCTTTTAACGTTACACCTGCCATTCACACACAATATTAGGCTACTGTGTAACGGCACTAATTATGCTGCTGAAGCTTGACGATGCAGATTAGTAGGAGAGATCTGCCACATTGTCACATTGCATTTTGTTTATTTGAATACAACTGAACTGAACTGACATTTATTAGTCAATGGCCACACTAAAAAGCAAGCATTTTGTAAACGGTATCTTTGCGATTGCATGTTAAAATACGTTAAGATATTAAAGGTAAAAACCTCCAGGGAGAGTTTGCATTTTTGGGGCTTTTGATTTCAGGATAACGGGCTGTTGCACTGATTGACTTTCGCTCCAGTGGGGAAGTTTTTTTTTAACTACTGGGGTTTGGGAATAATGGGTTGTCGGCCCAATGGCATGACACCATCACAATTTTGAGATTTTAATATCAGGTGACCATTTCTCATGATGTAATATGTGTAGTTCTCTTCACCTCCTTTACGAAACTGAATCATTTGATTTAAAAATAAATAAAAATAAAGGCGAGACAGCAGTAATAAACCACACCAAACTCATTAATTTCAAACATTTCATTATTTTCTCCACATTAACTTCGAAACAACCTCATAAACCAAAGAGTAAGAAAGAGCATGCTCGGGCATGCAATGATGTCACAACATGATGATGCCACTGGGTGCGAAGTATAAAACATACAGTAGCAGTAGAGTTTCTTTTTATATCATTCATAAACTCAGGACATTTTTCGGTATCCACTGAGAGTTAAAAGCTAGCGTTTATTTTACACTGCTCTCCATGTCTCACTTTAGCCTTGTGTTTGCCGGATAAAAGAGACGAGAGGGAGAAACTCACAAACTGACACCAGATTTGAGCAGGCTAAACAAACATGCTGAAAAAAATCTCATCCGGCCCAAAAAAGGTGTCTGGAAATGACACCGTAAGAAACCCCATTTTCCCTTTTTGACTGGTCCAAAAGGGGGACTGGGAGAGAGAGAGAGAGAGAGAGAGAGAGAGAGAGAGAGAGACAAAACAGTGCATGCCATTTTCAGGGTGAAGAGAGGGGGGGGGGGGAGTGTGTAAGGGAGAGGTTGAGGGGGAAGGAAGGGGGAGGGGAGGGGAGGTTTTGGTGGGGGTCACCTTTCTTTAATGTTGAAGGTTATTTGTCTCCTCTTAGCCTGCCCACGTGGGGTGTTTTATCTAGAGTCGGGGGGGGTTTGGGGTTAAATAAATTTTGAGACGGAAAAATGAATAAATACGAGGCACTCAGCATTCTCTCTGTCTTGCAAACTGCAAAAAAGTAACAAACTTGGAATAATAATGACACATACACATATATAGTAGAATTAGTGGTTATAACATAACAGTCTCAAGGCTGTACAAAGGGGCAAGGCTGAATCCTCCTCAGTATGTCAGCAGTTAAATGTGTAGTATGGGGTGTTTTTTCTTTTCTTTTCTTTTTATTTATTTATTTTTTTTGGCGTGCGAATGTGTGTGTGTGTGCATGTGTGTGTGTGTGTGTTGATGTGCAGGTGGGAGGGTCGACATGAAATTCCACTTCACTTCACACAATAAATTCAGGAAGTTCCTTCGAGAGCTTTTAAAGACTCGCGGGGTCTCGGAAAAAAGCGTGTCGGCTGACGTTTGATTCCGTGGACCGATCAAACGTGAATCTGATTCGGTCAGATTCTGTGATTTGGTTTGGATAGGTGAAGTGGCGTGGCGTGGCTTGGCTTGGCGTGTGACGTGGCGTGACGTGGTGTGGCGTGGCGCTGATTTCCGAATTTTTTTTCCTGCCAACGGGTGGCCAAGATGTGACAATCAGGTGAGGAGTGCGTACAAATGAAGACAGAACAGTGATGTTAAAGGGATAGAAAATGCACTTTTTAAAACCCCACACAGCCTCATGCAATTGGTTGTGTGTGTGTGTGTGTGTGTGTTTGTGAAGTTCATAGTGAGAGAAAAAAAAAAAAGAAAAGAATAATGACGGAGCCCTTTAAAATGGATCTACTCTTGCAGCATAGTTCTGTATGTAGCGCATAGTGCGAATAGGGGCTGGAGACTGGGGTGGATGGGACCAAAAAGGGGGGAGGGGAGAGGGGAGGTTAAAAGGCAAAAAAAGGGAGTTATTGTCTGTGTGGTTGATGGAGTGTGTGTGCCATGCTCTTGGTTAGCATGTTCAATGTTTCTCATGATAACCAGGAAATAAGGGTTGCTATATTTTTTGACTAGAGTGGTGGGGGAAAAATGGGCAAAACTGCCTGTGCCATCTCCAGTCCACGTATCAATATATCCATGCACGTGTGTACCGATAACACCACGCTAGTTTAAAGCTGCGCTCCTTACTTTCTTGTGACTCTTAATTCAATCACCTTTTTTCTTTTTTTTTTTTTTTGTTTCCTTCTCCCTATGGTTGCAAGCTCAAAGTAAGCAATTTTTTTAAAAAGGAACAGCGCTCGCATAGAAACTCAAAACGGGCTTCAACAGAGGTGAAAAGACCAGTAGCAACAATAGAAAGGCTCTGCTGTGTCCGTCACTCGGGCTGTGGGCTCCAGTCGAATAGGCAGAATGTCCGTCTCAGTAAGTAATAATATAATATACCGTAGTTATCAATAAGTCTTAGTAGATCATACCTGTATAAGCTTAAATAAAGAAGTGAATGAAAAGAATGGCTACTCCAATATTGAGTAAAATGACCATAACCACCAGAATAGAGCTGGAGCCCTAGGAGACAAGAGAGGAGAGAAGAAGGAGTTAGTCCAGTTCAGCACAAATTATCGTAAAAGGAAACAAAACAAGCACTTAGAGGCAACTCATTACCCCCCCAAAAAACAACATATGTCTGATAAAAAGTGATTAAGTGTGTGTGATAAACATGTTTTCTTAATACTTGCTGTAGCTTCATTTGATCTTTTGTAAGTACAAGTGACTTTTAGAGACTTCTGGGCAAGAAAACCTCATTTTTAATCCCATTAATATTCAGATTTAACGTAAAAAACTAAAAATCCAGCCTTGGAACAGAGCCATAAGTTTAGACAAGGACAGTCAATCTTATATTGTTTATAAAATGTTTCTGTTTCTTCGCAGCCTTGAGCAAATAACCATTTCCCATGAGCCTTAGACCATCGTGGCAACGCTGTAGAAGTTTTTAAACAGCAGGGATTACGACTAAAAAAGGTGAAATAATGACATCACAAGATTGTGCTGGTGAGTTTTAACCAAGTTATGATGATGTAAACAATTACGTTTTCATGGGCGCTGTAGTTTAATAGCAGCTTTTTTAGCAAACTACAGTTCTTTAAGAAATGTAAAATAAGGTACAAAGTCAAGAGGCACAACAAGCTGAACATGATCCGTGACGTTTGCTTTACGCAGATCTACTCTCCGGAGAAACATGATCGCTGTTAGTAGTCTTTGGAGTCATTTCTAAACAAACTAACGTGACTAAACTCTTCATGATGAAGGAACACGTCACCCAGAGCAGCGGTGCGGCTCGCTGACGTGTTTTTTAATAGTTATTGGACGACAACGGAGGTTTACGGCGCAGAGGGAGAAGATATATCGGGCACATAATGCTTGTTGGTAGATGAGTTCATTGTTGGTTCGTCTCTGCACATGAGATTTGTCGACAATAAGGAAAATATTAAAAAATCATCAGCCTTATCCTTTACGCCCTGCTGATCACGTTTCCTTTTTATCTGAATTTGACTCTCGCTTTGTGGAAGATGTTTATTTTTGCCTTTGCTTCACTCACGTTTTATCAGTGTGCTCCAGTCAAGAATTTAAGGAATTATAGAAAATGTGTGTCTTCACTATCAAACCCCATTCACCCATCAGTCAAACACAACAGTTTGTACTCACTGAGTTTGATTTGAGGGTGAGATGCTCTCCTTCCTGCTCCAGAGTGATGGGCTGAGACTTAAGGGGAGGGGAGAGGGTGAGGTCCCTGTGCAGCGGCCACTCCTCCAGCTCTGCCCCCACATTCAGGTTGTCCAGCATCTGTACAGAGTCCATGGATCCCTCTCTGACCGGCCGGAGGCCTCGGGATCGCAGCCTGTTGTTCTTGGGGGCCGGAGAGTCCTGGCCCAGCCCCCGAGACGACTGCGACTCTGGACACTGAAGCCTCATGTCGACCGTATAGTCATTCATCCTCTCCTCGTCCTGCTCCGTGAGGCGCGAGTGGGCAGGGCTCCACCTAAGGGTGCTTTCAGCAGTCCAGCCCCCGGTGAGGCCATCTAGCCTTTGGTCAATTACAGCATGCTCGTTAAGCTTGTGGTTGGAGGGGTTGTGCTGCTTTGGATGGTGGTTGGAGTAGACATGCTCTCGAGGGTTGTAACTAGAAGAGACGTGGTCCTTTGCATTGTGATTGGAGGAGATATAATCTTGGGACTTGTGATTGGAAGAAGCATGCTCAGAAGTCTTGTGATTGGACATGTTATGTTCCAAGGCCTTGTGATTGGATAAAATGTGCACCTGCGGCTTGTAGTTGGAAGAGGCATGCTCGCAGGCCTTGTGATTGGTGGAAGAATGATCCCATGTTTTGTGATTGGACGACGAGTACTCCCTCGACTTGTGATTGGAAGAGGCATGCTTGGAGGGCTTTTGGTTGGACAAGGAGTGCTCCCACGTTCGGTAGGAGGAAGCGTGCTCCCGGGACTTGTGATTGGACGAGGATTTCTCCCGCGGCGGTTTGTGGTTGGACAGAGGGGCTTGCTCGTGGCCGTTAATTTGGCCCTCTTGCTCCTCCAGGAGGGAGGGCGTGGTGGAGCGGCTGCTGCCTCCTCGGTCCGGATACATGTCATCAGTCCAATTGTTAGCCCCTCCCCTCGGAAGATCCATCCCCCGCCCCTCCACCAGCACCTGGATCTCGGCCCCGCCCTGATCGTCCACGGCGCTCTGGCGCATGAAGCAAGCATTTCTGGGGCGATGGGCGTGCTTGGGCGGGCTGTGGGGGGGCGAGGTGGGTACGCTCAGCACGGGGCTGAGATCAGGTGTTATTACAGGCGGCGTGGTGTCCGGAGTGCACAGCTCCGGACTGTCTGTTCCCGTGGAGATGACCTCGTGGTCTTTGTCCTTGGCGTCCTGGTGCTTGGGCCTCTGACACTCGAGCCCTATGAAAACAGTCAGAGAATAGCACCAATGAAGTGATCTGGCAGCAGTCCACATCGAGCCCATCAGACCTACAGTGTGTGTGTGTGTGTGTGTGTGTTGCAGTGTTATTAGCATGCAGAGTAACAAAAGGAGGGAAGAGCTGCAAACACACTGAATCTTGTGCGGGCAATCACAGTTGGCTTAGAGAGGATTATGGAAGCGAATACACTCGATTTACTTTAAATTCTCAGACACTAATCCTCTGTAGTTTGGTGTTTATTATGAGATCAAAATATGAATGGAAACACTGAGCCTAGCACACACGCTGTAAATACACATACTCTATATTTTATTAAATCTGTAGAAGCTCAGATACTTATAAATGCTTTTTATGCAGATTTAAAATTAAGATAATGTTGCATGATAATTGAAACAACCGACGTCTCTATGAGGAAAACGAAGTAACACAAACTGGATAGAAATTAGCAAATAAAGTCAATCAGTGTTGTAGAAGATCTTAAACAAATATTTGAGAATGAGGAAACAAACATTATTACACAAACGGTACTACAGCTGATGACTTACAGCAGTATAAAGCATCACTTTGTTATAAGTGGTGTTTGGTGTTTTGAGCTATAGTATGCATATATACTTGCAACTACGATGCTGGATGACTTTAAAGCTTCACTAATTCGTATTTTTTATATTAATAATTGATCAAATGACCAAGTTTAATGTAAAAAATTGTCGCTTTTAGTGACGAACCATCATCCAACTTTGCGTCTTTCATCTCAGCTTCACTGTTTCTTTTTGCTTTCTCATCAACTAAATTCTCAACAGCAGCAGGCGGCCGTTTTTAGCTAAAAAGCTCTAAAAAAAAGCCACTGTTCACTACCTGCTCAGCACCAAACAGGCAAACAGACACAGTTATCTGTAGACTAACTGGTGGACATAGAGGAGCATTTGGCAGCTAAAGAGCCAGATATTTCCCTCAGGAGTCGGTGGAGAGCAACAACAAAAGAGAGAGAGAATATTGGACTTACATTCACCAGGTGGACAAAAAACACGACTCCAAATGAATGATAATGAATTTAGATATACACACAAAGACATTCACACATATAAAATCACATATACTCGGCTAAACATGAATTTAAAGTGAACAGACGTTTGTGAAGGACAGGTAGGAAGCTAAAGGCTAATACAAAGACCTCTCCTACAAACTACAAGACAAGATCAACAAAATTAAATTAAATGAAAATAACGAAGGACAGAAAGGCAACGACTTTATACGCTGATGATGTGTAAATGTTTATCGCTCGTTCTGCTGCCACCAAGTGGCCAAAAAAAAAAGAAGAAAAAAATCAATGAATGCAGCTTTAAATGAAAACTTTGCAGGATACTTTGCAAGTATCATGGTTAATTACTGAACTCATATTTTATATATTTTGCTGATAATAAACAGGAAGCTGAGGACTCATGGACCGCTCATTTACTGTGTGTAAAACCAGCAAATTGGACATTTGCACATTTATTCATTTAATGCTAAGTTATGTTAAAATTACTTCACATTTTTAATGGATTGCCATTTTAAAGGGTTTTTCAGTATGTAACCTGCAGGCCACCGTACTGTTGTAGGTCTGATACAGTACGACACAGCTGCTGGTTTTGATGAAATGTAACTCCAGAGGAAACTACAACAACAATACATGTAATTGTTTTCTATGAAAATAGTCACAGTTTAATCACAGATATTGGCAATCAGCAATTTTATTAGCATTCTCAAACTTGACATGCCGATGGGAAATATTCTCCATATAACACACATGAGGCACGAAAAGAAAATGATTTTGTTGTATTTTCGTCTCTTCGTTTATTTATCTGGTATTTTTATTTGCTGATGTTTGCAAAGGAGGATGTTTATTTGCATATGTTCTCACTGCATAAGTCTCGCCGAAATGAAAAGGAACACTGTCCAGCATCACTCGAAAACCGAGCGGCGAGCGCTGAAAGCTGAAATTTAATTAAAATTCGACACACTTCTGCCTCTGTCGTCCACTCACCGTTCCCATAGATGTGAAAGGAAGGAGAGAGCTCTTTGGCAGCTATCCGGGCCAGTCGACACTCTTCCATGGCCTTCTGCGCCACTCCTTCAGCTGCCTCCGCCTTCCCACGAGCGTGGCTCATCCTGAACAGGACAGGTAGAAACACTGCAGTGAAACAGCCTGAAAAAGGTTGTTATACAGTATGTCGTTCTGCTATGTTCAGACTCATTTGAGCCACGGTTAGCCGCAGCTTCACACGCATAAAACCACATCCAGGAAGTATGTGTAGCTTATTTACACTCAGATAGTCAGGAAACTGTAATGTTTTTGAAGCATGTGTTGAATTAGTTTGTTGTTTTCTAGTTTCGGATGTTTCAGAAAATGGACTGATGTGAAATAAAGAGCCTCTATACAAAGACATTTTTTAGAAAACACATATATTAGCTCATGTAAACAGCCACATGTCAGTATTTTCTGATTTTTTTGATTTGTGACAGGACCCAGACGTATGGAGAACTTTTTGTTTCACAATCTGATATCCATTGTTTTGCTACAGAAATGGCTCCGTACATCCCCGCCTGTAAAATCGTACCTCGACATGGCGATCTCAGCTTTCTGCTTGGCGATGTCTGCGGCCTTCTCAGCAGCTTCGACGGCTCGGTCCACCTTCTCTCTGATTTTACTGGCCCTCAGTGGGATCAGGTTCTTGCGTTTGCCGCTCACCAGCACATTCTGTTTGTACTTTCCCTCCTCTTTGGTGCCGTCGGGGAAGGTGGTGCATCCGTATCCGTGCCTCTTGTTCGCCGACCACTCGCCGGCGTAATGCAGGCCGTCCGAGCGCCGACTGATACCCCAGCCGGCCCGCTGGTCGCTCCGCCACTCACCAGCGTACATTTCTGTGACAGTGGCGTCCACGGGGGCGCCCTGTTCACTCTCGCTGGCGTTGGAGTGGATGTCGGACGCGGCGGAGCTGACGGTGCTCATGCCAGCCTCGCTGCAGAAGGAGCTCTGCTTGCTGAGCTGACTGGCCAGGGAGCTTTTGGACTCGGAGCGCCGCAGCTTCAGGCCGCTCAGGATGGACTGGCGGAAGCGGCCTTTCCTCTTCCTCTGGCGTTCTGCTTCGCTCGGAGCGGTCAGAGCGAACCCTCCTCGGCCCACGGGGCTGCCGGCCAGCCCGGCCACCACCCCGTCCGTGGGCGTGGTGGCAGTGCCGTCCTCCAGCACAGCCGGAGGGCCGTGGCTGTGCTCGGAGCGCAGGGAGTTTATGGACGTCCGCAGAGGGAAGAGGATGACGGCTGCCATGCCGTACGGCACACTCTGCCGCACGCCATATCCATGACGCATCCCACCCAACCACTGACCTTGGTAGGTTCCTGAAACACAAACAGAGACAACGAGAGTCAGAGGAAGACATCTGACAAGTGTTTATGGGAGCTTTTTCCTTGTTTTTATGGAAGGTCAGAGGTCAGGGGTTCTCATTGATGTAAGGATCATAAAATGTTTTAAAAGGTTCCATGAAGTGGAATCATCACCTTAATTTGATGTATTTCCTGTTGAAACGGGTCATTGAAGGGTCAAACTTAAGTGCAAACTAATGAGCTTTTAGTTAAAGTGTGTGGAGAGAAAGACTGAAGAAAGACGGATTGTTAAAAAGTTTGTGATGATTTTACTGGTTTGGACGTTTTAGTTCGACCTGCTGCTGCAGCATCAAGAGGAACTACAGCAACATGTCTCACTTCACTTTGATGCAGCTTAAATGTCAGTTTTAATGCCTTCATAGGAAAAAAATACTGTTTAAAATGACAGTGATAATATCTTATTTTTAATTTAACTAAAATTAGGTTTATTTGATTTTCCTACTTTTATTGTTTTAACTAAATCTTTTTCGTGTTATAACTCAGTAAAGTCTTCATTGCGGAGCCGCTTATCATGATGAGAAAAGTTTTGCGATACAGCAAAATAAAGTGAGATGTTGTCAGGAGCAAGAGAAATGTTATTTTTGTAAGAACTGATTAATTTGGTATCTAATAATAAAGAGAAAATATGTCATAACATGAAAAATATCCAATGAGAAATTGCCACAGTAATACGCCGCCGTACCAAACAACCTATAAAAACTGCAATAAAGAACGTGACAAGGTGCCGGTCAGACAGGTATTAACAACAAATAAATAAACTTTTAACAGCTGAGGAGTGGTTGAATGTTGGTAGGAGGACGTTGAGATGTGAACACCGTGTCTGAGTGTGTTTCTGTGGCTCTTCCAACCGTCTCTGTTAAACGAGCGGGACAGAACAGTCTGAGGTGAACTCATCTGTAATGAGGGGGGAATACTGGTTCCTCACCGACTGCGTTTTTTTTGCTCGGTGAGTCACGGGGACCGGACCTGGTTTTCCTCACGGCGGGAGATTCAGACAGCGAGCGGGATTCAGGCTGCCACCAGTAACGCCGGTGATGACGAGGCAAACAACAAAATGGCTGCACAGGTGAGACGTTGTTGTGGATTTTTACTGACGAGACCTTTGAAATGAGCAGCGTCGGTTTTTCATTGCAGGTGGTTTTGATTTCTTCACTGCTGACCGACAAAACTCTAATCAATAAACTGTTTAACCAATGAAAAGGAAGGAAGAGAATCAGTGATAATGTCAGTCAGTCCAACACATATCAACAACAACTATTATCTGGATCACCATGATTTTATATACATTCACTGATCTCCCTGAACAGAAGTGACTGTTTGCTATCTGATCAAAGTGAGACTGAGGATGAACTCTATTTTATATTAAAAATGATTATTATACACTATTAATATCTGATGATTTCTTTCTGGATGAATGATTACAAACAATTTGAGCTGTTTTTGTTCGTAGAGCAGATACAGAAGACAAAGTGAGTCCACGTGGGCCGAGCACAGCACGACCCTGACGAAGGCCACAAGCCCGAAACGCGTCGCTCAACTAATAAAATTTGTTCTTCGCACTACTGAGTGTTGCTGGAGTTCTCATCATCTCTCAAGGCTGTGCACAGCGTGACACGATAAATAATTAACAAACTGTTTTATTTTATATTGTATAGCTGACTTTGGTGATCCTCTGACCTCCTGAGCAAATGCCTGCTAGATATCAGCATGTTAGCATTGTTGTTGTGAGCATATTATCACGCTGATGTTAGCGTTTAGCCCAAAGAATCCGACTCTAATCTAATGGTGCAGGTTTGACAGTAACAGCCAGTTTATCAGCTGTTCGTTAGCTGTGATGCACGCAGACTCAAGGCCATGATGAGTACTGTATTCTGTTCGTTTTCTATGGAGAGCAGAGAGATGTAGCCTCTCGTAGTGCATGATGGATACACAGCGAGTTTTGGCATAAATACAACTCAACTTCAACTTTATGCAAATGAGACCGTCCAGCGCAAAGCATCCAGCTCACGAAGCTCAGTGCTGATCAAATATGAATCAATATTCTGTTACTTTATTGCGTATTTCTGACTGATTTTCGGAGCTGATGCGCTGGCAGTTTTCAGGTAGAAGAAGAGAAGACCAAAAGAAGTTTCTGGAAATGCTTTAATGACAAAAACCTTGCAAGAGAGGGAGACAATTTGAGAAACTCGTCTTTTGTCGTTCGATGTCTCAACTCGTCTGACGCCTGACAGTCCGAAAACCAGCCTTTAAGCAAATCAGAGAGTTTAGTTCATCAGTCCTGAATCATAAATCTATGACCTCAATTTGTATCTTTGGGGTTTTGTCTTGTCTCGTCTGGCGATGACCTGCGTTCTGGCCTTTGGTTCGCCGTGATGCTCCCGGTTTATCAAACAACGCATGTGTTATCGTCTGTTTGAGAGAACAGAAGAGTCCATCTTGACACTGACCTCAGATGTTTTCAGAGACATATTTTAATGCAAAGTTCAAGCTGTAATATGAGAAAGTTTTTAACCAGGCTGCCATTTTTTCCCGTATGAAAACAAGTAGGCCAAAACCAAGCCTCGCCCATCTCGCAGGTACGTCCCCCCACCAGCCAGAGCATGTAGTGGTCTAGTGAGTCCAGGTGTATCCTCGCCGGCCTGCGTGCTGCATAAGCTAGCTAGGAACGAACGCACCGACCGTTTCTGAGTGAGTTTATCTGTCTCTCTCTCTCTCTCTGTGTGTGTGTGTGTGTAGTTGTGTTCAGCTCAGCCTCTAAATGAACTCAGAACTCACCAGAGACTCTGGTTCATCCTGTTACCTTCCTCCACCCCTCCTCGCCTCTGAACATTCATGAAGTCGCTGCAGGATACAACTGAATTTTTCACTCAACTTGAAACGTTCTCAACTCACAAAGACACACATCCTCGCTTCAATCCACGCCGTTGTGGATAAATCTTTGTCCTTCCTTCTGTTGACTTCATACGCAATGGCGTCGCATCGAAAATTCGCTTTGGGTTCGGTTACATTCCTCGCACCAATTTCCACCGAAACTCCCCGCTATTGTGCTGTTTACAGCGGGTTAGGAAAACACAATGTAGCCGCGACCAGCAGCAGCATTTAGAGGATCTCTGTTGGTCTCTCAGTGTCTATAGTTTCAGAGGTTTTGTTGCACATGTGGCGCAGCTGTAGAGGCTCTTTTTTTCCGGGCCTGATTGCTGCAGAGTTTTGACTTTCCTCCAGTTGGCAGGAACTAACTTTGACTTGCCAGAGATCCCGGCTTCTAATCCAGAGTGTGTCATTTTTCATCATTATTGCAGTTTTTTTTTTTTTTCATACATCACTTTAAGCAGCAGCAGCAGTGTGTAATTCCAAATATGTGCTCGTTTAATTGTACACTATACACGGATGTCGCACATATTCTTTATCTTCTCGGGAGGTAGAACACCGCGTCGATGCTGCTTCTTCAGAAAATTACCATAAAACTTAACAAAGCAGTAAAAAAAAGCATCACAAAGGGATAGATTTATCTGTTAGTGTGTCTGTGTAATATTACCTCTGGAGTTTTTGTGTCTTTAGCTCTTTCAAATTTACTGTAGGATCAATTTGCATTCTTCCATCAGCTTTCTTTTCCCCCCCTCTTCTTGTTATGTGTAAATGTTTATGTGGTTGCTACACGACAACCAGGGATGAAATCTCTGAAATATCTCAGTGCCAGACTGAAGCGTATTGGCACAACAATAAAGCTGCGGAAATAAATCATCAAAGAAACAGTTGAAATAAACCCAGAATATCACAAGATGTTTGGCATTTCTTAAGACTGCGGAAAAGTACATATGTACTTTACTAAAAACTGGCCAAGCGCGAGTATTTATTGAGTGATTCTGACGTCTTCATCCCTGAGCTGTTAAGATTTGGCAGGTGGGGGTGTGTTGAAGACAAACATAGTACAGCGCAGGAGAAGAGAGGACTAAACTCTCTGTGATGTGCTAAAGTGCAAATCAACAATTTGACAGTTTCATTATTTGCTTGTTTTTCTTTAAAAAAAAACAAAAAAATCCTCATCGATTCTCTTCAAAACTTCTGTGAATGATTAGGAATAAAACATCTTCTACCACATGTCAGGTCCTCTCCCTCCATCCTCCTCTACATCCAATGGAGAAAAAAAAAAAGTCAACTGCAATCGAAACCCGGACCTCCAGGAAGGAGGAGAGCTCCCCTGAGCGACTTAACATCTACGTCTTTACACCCTCCATCCTCTCCTCAAAATCCCTCCCCGGAGCAGGACAGAACAAAAAAGGCGAAGCAGATCCTCAGTTTCATATATCATTAGTTTAATTTACAGGAGGGCTCAGCGGCAGCCTCTCCTTCTTCTGTGCGGAGTGGACAGTTTTATGTCATCAAAGGCAATTGAACAGCTGTCTGCCTGCTTTTCTTTCATGCACACATGGGCTCACCTGCAGTACGACTGACTCAGTGTAAAAAGGAAAACTCATCGATCAAGCGAAGGTGTCTGAAACTAAAACGTCAATCAAAAGAAAGGCAAAGTGTCTTCACATTTACAACAGGAAACTGCAGATCTGTTGGTTGAACATTTATATCAAAAGTTTAAATCAGTTTCTATCAGATAGTAAAATTAAACCCAATCTGAGTTCTTCTTTTTATTCTGGTCTCAGCCCAAACTGATCATCCCGATGAATTACCTCAGTTAACCTTTAATCACCACAGGCCTTGGTGGTCATTGGTGGCTCCTAACTCAGATGCTTCATGTTAAACATACATACTTAAGTGTCTCATTTCTGTGGAGCCCTGCAGGTTTTATTGAGTGAAAAAATGTACATGAATGAGTAATTTGTGCTCTCTGATTAATAATAAATGTGTATCAGTTACTATAAAACAAAGTTAATCAATATTGTTAACATTAAGAGGTAAAATACAAAATATATTAACATATTTAATTCCAAAATTGAAACAAAACTCCATTAAACGCAGTGGTTTCATTTAGATTCGATTGTCACAGCCACTTGGGGGCAGCGAATCAAACTATAAACACAACATTTATGCATTAAAGGAGAAATATTCTGCACACTTCCAGGTCTATCTTTATATTCTGGGGCTCTACTGGAACATCTTTGCATGATTTACACTTTAAAAAACTCCTTATTTATCTTATGCAGCCCCCTCGGTTCAGCCTCTGTTTGAAACAGGAAGCTTTAGCTCCTGTCTCTTTAAGGCCCCGCCTCCTGATGAGCCCTGCTCTGTTCTGATTGGTCAGCTTCAGGAAGCTTCCTCTATGTAAACAAACAGAAAGCTTTTGCCACTTTTTTCCTCATTCTTTACTTGAAAATCCGAGTCCAATCTGAGATATGCGAGTGAACAACACAACAATAACAACAACAACCGAGGCTACGGAACAGGCGGCCATTTGTGGGCGTGCACGAACGATCCGACGTCATCACGAGGAGGAAGTAGAGGTGACGGTGTAAATGATTGTTCATAGCAGGCTGATACTGGTTCTTGACTTGCGGGGTGCATTTTAACTTCTAACAGTACATTAATGACATAAAATCACAAAAATCGTGATATGTCCCTTTTAATACCTTATAAAATTTGTTATGGCTAATGTGTTAGCAAACAATTGCTTATTTATACATCTGTCCTTTTAGCTCTGTTTACCTTTTAGCGCCACCAACAAATGAGAGTAATATCTGTCTCTTCAGTTGCTAAATGTTCACCAGCTAGTCTCTCACTCTATCTGCTGTTTGGTGCTGAGCAGGCAGTGGACGGAGGGTTTTTAAACCAAACGACAAGCAACAAACGGTTAAGATGCGGTTCGAAAAGCCAAAACATGAGCTGAAAGAGGCTATAAAGCTCAAAGCTAGAAGTTAACTTTGACACATGACGCCGTCCAGTCAGCAGAATAATCCTGATATCTGTTGCTTCTTTCACCACATGGACAGCTTAATTTAACATCAGAGCAAATATCCAATGTTAAACAGGAACCTCACTTGGCTTTTTTGTTGGTTCTTTCCGAACTACAACCCAGGAAAAAATATTGATTTTAACAAAACAGCACTACTGCTGAACAAAAAATCAATTGATCAGTTTCTCAATTATAGATGTTTTATGTCAAACGCCTCACCCCGAGGTCACTGTGACGAGCATTTCCTCTAATTATGCTACACATGTCGGTAAACGTCAACGACATTACTGTGATGTCCGCCATAGTTCTGCTCTGTTGGAGGGCCGGGAACATACTGCATGATAGTAATAGCACAATTACAGCTTTTAAGTGAATGTTTGCAGGAAATGACACGACTTTTGGGTGGTGCCTCCATCAATAAATGAATGAGCGGTCAACAGGCTCTCTCAGTGTTTGTTTCACAGTGTGCTGTTCTTCACACGAGCTGCAGCCAAGAAGCTTTACAACCTGTTTTCAGAGTGAAGCTGTTAAGAAACAGACTCAGTCACAGTGAGGACTCGACTGGTCTGAGAGGAGAAATCTTCTCCATTACCGGGTCATTATCAGGGTTCGTTTGGGTTATTTGCTGCAGCAGTGAGTCGACAGTTACTCTGATCTTTAAAGCAGTTACATCTACAACAGAGAGCCTCTCATAACTGTAAAAAAAAAAAAAAAAACAATAATGAAGTATTAACTACTTGGAAAAAACATTTTGCTAATGTTCATTTGTACTGGCAGTAAATTCACTAATTTGCAGTTTGATCGACATTTTCATATCGCATCATTTCCTGTTATTTCAAAAATGATTAAGTCCTTTTATTTCTTGTAAACTTGCAAAAACAGAACACTATATTATGTAGTAGATAGTTTATAGTAGTAGTAGTAGTGGAACTGAGATACCTGGAGCTGTCCGTGGTCCTGAAACCAAGTCCTATAGATACACTGAGGTAAACGGTAAATGGCTGCATCTATATAGCACTTTTACAACATTTCTGCTGCTCACTCACCCATTCACACACACACACACTCACACAGCAAAGGTGGCAAGCTACCACGCAGGGTGCTGGCGCAAACCATCAGGAGCAATTCGGGGTTCAGTGTCTCGCCCAAGGATGCTACGACAGGAGGTGTCGGGGACTGAACCGCCGACCTTCTGATCAGTGGATGACTAGCTCCTACCTTCTGAGCCGAATCTGAGCTATTGTGTGTATTTATTATGACTGTAATGTCTTTCTGTTTGTAATCAATCAATCGAGCGTGGGATTGCTTTCGGTACGGCATATAGGGAGGCTCTGTGTTAGAAAGATATTCATTCCCGACATTTATCTTCCAGTAACATTTTGAACATCCCAGAATCCTAAAACAGGATCACATGCTGTGTACAGTAAGCACTATATACTCATTTTCATACTTTTTTTCACGTTGTTTTTGCAGTTAGTAAACAGGAAATCAATGTACTTTAATGTTTTGTAATCGGACTTTTGATGGTGCGTGTTCAGTGTTTATTGTTGCATGTTACTATTTAATAAAACTGCCACAAAGCATGGGGTCGGGTCATGTTACAGTACAGAAGTACAGCTGGTTTCCGTGATAGATAATAAAGTATCTATCTATATTTATCTATCTGAAGGCAAACTCTAATGAAGATGTTGAGTACAGTACATTAAATAGAGTCTGCTGGGCACCTATATCCCATTTACGTCTGGCATTAATTTATATCTGGATGAGGAAAAAACACACATTAATGCACTCAGAATGCATTGTGACCTGCGTGCGATTGGATTGTGCCGGACCACATTTGGAGGTGATTGGATCTCAGCAGGTGTAAATGCAATCCGTACAAGCTGACTACATTTACAAGAACAAAATCAGCCCATCTAGATCCGCCTCTTCCTGCCAGCTAAAGCAAAAGCTACAAGTACCAGCAGCAGCAGCAAGAGAGGTCTCGCTACTTGATTTAGAAATGAATGATGTCTGTTAATGGCAGCAGTTTCTTTGACCCGGGATGCACTGTGAACGTTGCCAGCTCCGCCTTGGCTAATTTGCATATTGAGATCCAATCACAATGGCAGCACAACTGATAGAACGAGAATTAATTCTAATACCAGGTGTAAACATAAAGACCCAGCCGCTGGGGATGCACGAGCCTCAGTGTGCTGGTCCCAAGCTTAGATGAATAGGGGAGGGTTGTATCAGGAAGGGCATCCGGTGTACAACCTTTGCCAAATCAAATATGCGGTTCCTAAATCAAATTTCCTGGTCGAGACATGAGTTACCAACGGCTGACCAGCGGGTTGCAGATGGAAGCTATGTTACTGTTAGGCGCAGGAGAAGGAGAAGGGGGGAAGGGGGAAGGCACGTCAGGAGGAGAGAGGAAGGAGGAAGTGTAGGAGTGTGGAGGTGAGGAGGAGGAAATTTGATGGCTGATATGATGGCGAGAAGAAATGTAGATATACTGTGCAAGGCGTGTAAGAGCTGGGGCGTCGGAGGTGGGTTCAAATTGTTCTACCAGGGTGTGGTTGGGAGGAGAAATGGAGTAAATGGGGTTATCCTGAAGGAAGAGAGTGTTGGACAGAGTGATGGGTATGAAGCTGTGAGTTGGATGTAATGGTGGAGAGTTTACCCAAGAATGAGTGGTGAGTGGAGCGGACTTCAATGGGCGTGTTGGTGGAGGGAACAGAGGTGATGGGTGTCAAGGAGAGGAATGAGGAAGGATTGGTGGTGGATTTTGTGAAAAGGATGGAAATGGCTGTGGTTGAATATCAAGAAGAGGGAGGAGTGCAGGGTGACGTATAAGAGTGGAGGAAGGTGCACACAGGTGGAGTATATCTTATGTAGGAGGTGCAGTCTGAAAGAGATCAGAGACTGCAAGGTGGTGTCGGGGGAGAGTGTAGCTAGGCAGCATCGGATGGTGGTCTGTAGGATGACTTCGGAGACCGAGAGGAGGGAGAAAATGAAGGCAGAGCCCGAGGATCAAATGGTGGAAGAGTGCTGTGTGGAGTTAAGACAGGTGGCCGGGTGGTAAGTGAGGAGTTGCTGGATGGTTTGGTAACTACTGCAGGAGAGAAGTGAGGGAGACAGCTAGGAAGGTACTCGGTGTGTCATCCAGACAGAGGAAGGAAGAAAAGGAGACTCGGTGGTGGGATGAGGAAGCGCAGGAAAGTCATACGGAGGAGGAGGTTGGCGAAGAAGAAGTGGGATAGCCGGAGAGATGGAGAGAGTAGACGGGAGTGCAAGGAGATGTGACGTAAGGCGAAGAAGAGAGAGAGGCGGTGAAAGCTGAGAAAAATGGTGAGTTTTATGAGGAGTTGAACACTATAGAAGGAGAAAAAGGACCGCTGTTTGGTTTGATGAATGGTGGACATGGAAATGTAAGAGTAGTGAGGAGAGTGACTGCTTTGAGGGGCTGATGGATGGGGGGGGGGGCTCATTGTTGCCCCCCGGGTCCCCCCTAATGAGTTAATTCATCCATGCCAGTTAGAACACATTATATTCTAAAAACAACAATATAATTAGCATGTCGTAAAGAAATGGGGCAGTTTCTGTGCCCCATTTTCATACAACATACTAACTGCATACAGCATTTTTATATCATGATTTTCAAGTATAATGCTTTAGTGTTTGGTATATTAAAAAATCAATGTAGTTACTGTTGTGAATTGAACTTCTTTCTCTATGTAATTCACTTCCTGACGCTACACGATTCTCTCCTATTGAAATATCCAAGATCTTAAAACATACTTTTACTTATTAGCCTTTAACTGTGTCTAATCTAACAAGCTCAGGTGTTTCTTCTGAAGCATCTGTATGTGTTATCATTATTATTCTGTTCTTATTCTACTCATTTCTTTTGTGTTTTGTCTCCTCTCTCTCTCTCGTTCTGTTTTCTTGCGTGTTTGGATAAATAAAGTAGAGTTGAGAGTTGAGTTGAACTTCAGAGAGAAAGCAACATGTTCTCCAAAGATTTATCACTTATTTTTGTTTTCCTAAGTATTTTTCTAAGTACCGTCCTGTCATCACCAGCGATTTATTTTAATCTTTTGCACCTGCGAGTTGCTCCTCCATTTCCCCCTGTGCATTGCATTGTGGGTATAGCGCCCTTCAACAGCACAACTACGAAATCTCACGTATCTCTGCACTTTTTCCAAGTATGTTTTATTGTCACTTTTCGAGCAATGTGAACAAACTACGGACTCAAAACCTGCTTAGAATCAGTGAGAAGTTTTGATTTGGGACACGGTTTAAAGCCGGAGCTGACCATGGTGCTGAAATCAAACATACAGGCGCACCAGTGGGTGCGCCTGTATGTAAGTAAACTGACTTAAATATTGTCCCTTAAGTACAGTTTTGAGGTATTTGTTCTTTACTTGAGTGTTTCCATGTGATGCTACTTCATACTTTCTGCTCCACTACATTTATTTAACAGCTTTAGTTACTTTTCAGATGAAGATTCGACACAATGGATAAATAACAAGCTTTTAAAATACAACACATTGTTAAAGATGAAACCAGTGGTTTCCAACCTTTTTGTCTTTTGACGTCTTAAACAAAAAGCAGTGTGTAGTTGGGGTCACATTTCACATGTCTATGAGTTGTTAACAGCTCCACCAAATAGTGATTTTTCCCTCTAAACTTCTCACATGCTTTCATTTCAATAAATGTTCAAATGATCCAATATTTCAGCAAAAATCAAAGATTAGAGGAAAAAGTCCAAAAAACTGATTTGTGTATCAGAACTTTGTTTTTTCTTCTTTCTTCTCCCATTAATCATCTCACGACCCCTCAGATTTATCTGCTGACCCTTTGGAGGGGCCCCGACCCCTAGGTTGGGAACCAGTGGACTAAACTAGCTAACTGTATATAAAGTGGTGTAAACTAGCTCCACCTCCAGCAGCTACAACAGTAACATGCTGCTCTAACACTGATGCTTCACTATTAATAATCTAATGATGTCATATATAATAATATATCAGTCAGAGGGACCAAACCACTACTTTTACTGCAATACTTTAACTACATCAAGCTCATAATATTTATGTAGGTCTACTGTAGTGAGGTTTTTAATGCAGGACTTTTACTTGTAATGGAGTATTTTTACATTGTTGTATTGGTACTTTTACTGAAGTAAAGGATCTGTACAGGTGTCCTAAAGAAACAAATTCAGGTCTTACATGTTTATTTTTTTCTGGCTTTCTTCTGTATTTTTTTGCTAAATCGACATTTTCCCTGTAAATCATCTCAGTTACCGATAATTATCCGCATTGAGCCTTTTAAGGCTCCAAAAACCGTGTTTATGGATCAGGAGCTGTCCGCGGTGCTGAAACAATCCTGGCCTGCCTCGCGCTCGGCGGGTCTGTCGGTGCACGAGGCTGCATGTGGCCCATAATATGATCTTAATATCAGGTTATTATCATTTTTAATGAGCACTTGCTGTGTTGACAGGCCGCGCACGCATAAAACCAGCCTCCTGCACATTTATTGGGTTGTGGAAAATGTGTCAGCTCGTGCGTGCTATATTCATCTGTCGGCGGTCTTCCACGTGAGCGGAAGAGAGGAGCAGAGCTGTCGCGTGACGCAGTCTTTTTTTATTTCTCATGTTTCCCTCTGTTCACCATCTCTGCTTTTTTTAAAAATTCATCTTAAGACTCTCGTGTTAAAAACAGCAGGAAGCCTTAATGCGCGCGCTGGGAGCCGGTAAACAACCTCCACCTTCAATGCAGCAACGACACGCGCGCCGTGTTTTCATCCCACCTGCATCCCTTATTGACCTCGCTCTCCATCATCCGGGTCCTGCGCGGTGCGGGCCGGGCAGCATCGCTTATCAAACGGCCTAGATTAAAAGCCCCCGAAGTGAGGAGAGGAGGAAAAAAAAAAAAAAAAACACGCGACTGACAGAACCAGACAGCCAATCAGAAAGCAGAAGAGCCGCGCGAGCTTGGTCTCTAGTGACACGCTGACCTGCTGTCTCCCGTTGCCATGGCAGCACGGAGGGTGTGATGCAGAGGGGATGAGAAGGGGGTGAAGGTGTGTTTATATAAATGTGTCTCAAAACAGAGCGCGGTTTAATTTCTAATATTAGACGCACGTCCCACATCTTTAACGTCCTTAATCATCTAATAATGAAGTCGATTTATTAATAAAAAAAAAACACACAAAAGTTCACCAAAGTGTTTTTACAGAGAATGAATGAAAACACAAGAGAGAAAATTAATAAAAGTGTAGAATAATATAAATAAAAAGGGCAAGAAACCAGAATAAATACAATAATGACGACTATTAAAGGCCGAAGAAAAGATGGATCAGACTTAAAAACACCAGTTGAGGGTTTTAGGATCTGTTACTGAGAGGCAAACTGTTGGTGGAAGAGTGGAAAAATGCCCGATCACCTCCGGATTTTAACTGGGAACGTGGGAATGAGGAGCAGTGATTGGTCAGCAGATGTGGGGGGGGGGGGGGGGGGGGGGTCCGGCGGCGGCATAGCAGGGCTGGTCAGGAGGCCGGCGTGAAGGTGATCTATCCCTGTGATCGCCTCTCTCGCCTTTCTGATATGTGCATGTGGATGTGACCTACATGTTATTTATGTAGCCCTACAGCTGAGGCTCTGTAAGCAAGTTGCTCCACTTGCAGCCTGAAAATCAGTTTCAGGGGAAGAAGAAGAAGAAGAAGAAGAGACTAAGAGAGGAGTAGAGACTAAATCTGATCTCTGAGGAGTGAAACTAAAAAGCAGAGGGAAGACGTTTGGAGGGAAAAGTGACCCTTTCTTACCTCCGTCAGAGTAGGTTTCAGTGCCATATCCATCCTGCAGACCGTTGCTCCACGTCCCCTCGTAGCGGGCGCCGCTGGCCGTGCTCTCCAGCTGCCCGTAGCGACCTTTGAACCCCTGCGTCCACTCCCCTCTGTACTCCCAGCGGCCCTTGCTCTCCACCCCGATGCCGTGCCGCTTGCCCTGCGCCCAGGTGCCCTGGTAGCTGTTCCCGCTGGGCCACGTGTACACGCCCAGGACCTCGAAGCCGTGGCTCCAGGCCCCCGCGTACTCCCCCTGACCCTGGGGCCCCGTGCATACCCCTCGGCCATGGGCCTTACCCTGCTCCCACCCCCCGCAGTACGACCCCCCGTCATCAAAGTCAAACCTGCCTCCAGTGGACATGCATGAAACAGGTTTAGGCAAATCCTTAGAACGTCAAGAAAAAGAAAAAACAAGGGCCTGGTTCGCTCAGAAGCAGCAGGGAGGGAGGAGGCCTCGTTCGAAATCAGGTAGCATGGAGCTGCAGGCCCCCCCCAAGACTCTCCCTCTCCCTGTTAGTTTTAGGATGTGAAATACCGGCTCCCGGTTTCAGAAACAGCAGGACGCGGCCCGAAGAGCATCGCCTTACGATGTAGAAGCAATCTAAGCCTCAGCGGCGGGTCTGGAGTGACGAACGCAGCTGCCGTGCATGCTGCTTCCCATGGGCATGCAGGCTCAGAGTGCTTCTCATCCTCCTCCTCCTCCACTTCCTCCTCCACCTTCCTGCCCCACGCAGCCTCGCGAGCCGGCCCGTCGCCTCAGCCGTTCAGCGGGGCGCTCCTCCAGACAAGCGAGGCCTAGGCTTTTTTCCAGCAGTCCCAGAGGCCCACACAGTGTCGGCGGCGTTGGCGACGGCGGCGGCAGTGGCAGCAACAGCGACCGAGCTCAGCTCAGTCAGACATTACAGCATCTCCACATCCCTGCCGCACCGGCAGACAGAGAGGCATACATGGGCAGGGATGCTACCGCACTGGTACGCCATTACAAGGAGAGAAAAAAAAAAAAAAAAAAAAAAAAAATCAGGAGCAGAGAAGTTGAAGATATTTCTCTTACAGCACGGCCTGGAAACAAGCAATCCAGGGTATGACCAGACACACATCCATAACCAGAGCAGCGACACACACCTCAGAAGACATAACGGAGTGTGAATATCTCTCCGGCTCCTCTTATATTTCCTCCCTCTTCCTCCTCTCTCCTCTCTGCCTCTGCCTCTGCTCTCTGATCTAAAAAGATGAAGAGCTCCTCTCTCCTGAAGATGAGGAAGGATGTAAAAAAAAAAAAAAAAAAAAAAAAAAAAAAAAGGAGAAGCAGCAGCAGAAATAGAAAAAAACAAACAAACAGATTATTCCTCTCCTCTTCTCTTTGTCCTCTCCATTTTTTTTCTCAGCGCTCGTCTAAATCAGGATTGTTGTTGTATCCTCAATTCCACCAAGTCATCTGTCCTCCTCTTGTTTTTCGGCCTCTCTCTCTCTCTCTCTCTCTCGTGCTTTCTCTTTCTATGTCTCCCTCTCTCTCTCTCTAAAATCTGCTCATTACAGGACTGTTCCACCCCAGCCAATACCCCTCCCCCACACCCACTAACACACACACACACACACACACACACACACACTCCTTCTCTCAGCTCTTAAAGAGATAGAGACGGAGGGATGGTGCGAATAGCTGCATGCACGTTGCTCGCTGCTCTTTTTCCCTTTGGGGGGGATACAGCCTGCTTTTCCTAATTATCCAGCCTCATTTCACTCTTCTTCTTCTTCTTCTTCTTCTTCTTCTTCTTCCTCTTCGCTCGCTCGCCTCCTCCCAGTGAGGCAGTGAAGCAATCTGTTTTCCTGATAACTGGTGTGTTTGTGAGCTCATTGATCCCGTGCCACTCTCTCTCTCTCTCTCTCTCTCTCTCTCTCCACAGCTAGTTGTTGTTAGTCTTTTTTTTGTTGTTGTTGTTACTGTTGTCTCGTAGGCAAACCGATGGACTGTGTCTGTCACTTGAAGACCACAGAGACCCAGAATGACCTTTTTAAACAGCAAAAAAAAAAAAAAGCCCATAAATAATCTTCTGCAAGTGCGGAGCCAAAATATGAGAGCTTCATCACAGCCTGACAACCACAAACTGTCGTCTTTAACTTTCATGTTGTTAATATTTTTCTAATCAATGACTGGAGGATCACGGTATTGGAAATCTTTCTGCTGGATCATATGGTGACCAAGAAAATGGTGTCAAAGAAGAACGAAACGCTGCCCGACAGGTTAAACCTGCAGGATTTACTGGTCACTGTCCGTCTGAACCAACTGCAGGATTCACATGGAGAAAGAAAACGTGTCGTTTTAAGTTTGATTTGATGAATTTTTATTCTTTTCTGACCTCCGTTATGAAGCTAATTGTTCTCATGAGCATCTGTGACTCTATAATGTTCTTATGTTATACACCAATGTGTCAGCTGCACAAAATAAGAACAGTTCAAGCACTGGAATAAAAATTATGTATATATATATATTTTTTTTTTTTTAAAAACAATATTACAAAAAATAATACACATGATATTAAAAATAAATAAAAGTATCTCTTATTTTTTTTATTAATTTACTTATCTTCATTTTATTTTAAAAATATTTTTAAATCTATTTAATGTTTTTATTTTTTATTTATTACTCATATTTTAGATGATTACTTTTTATTTATATTTTTTTTATTATTTTATTTTATTTTTTTTTTCCGTGTTTGACAGTGCTTGATTTGTGATACATATTTACCAATAAAAAAATATTAAAATAAACAAAAAATAATGCATTTAAATGAATCAATAATCAATTTTTAAATAAAATTTAAACATTTTTGATTCTATTTATTTCTAGATTTTATATGTGTTGTAAATATACTGTACATATGTTTAAAACGGAGTCCTATAATATTTTCAATTTGTTTTTTTTTTTTAAATTATTTATCTATTTCTTCTATTTTTTTTTTTAAACAGTAACTGTAAATCAGCTTTTAACAGCTACGTATGTGTGCATCAGTGGAAAGTTTCAGGTCGGTTTCACTTCATTTTCATTGACGGATGTGATCAGAAACGACCTTTGTTGCACCTGTAGCTGCACCCGGCGGTGACGTCACAGTTTCCTCCATAAACCGACGCATGTGTTTGATTTATAAGACAGTTTTCTGTTATAATTACGCTCACCTGACGCCACTGAACGAGTTTAAAAGAGGTCGGACTCTGGATCGTTACTGATGAAACGTTTGTTGCTCGTTACTCTTCTGCATTAAAAGAACGGAATAAACAGCAAATGTGGACTTAAAATAACCAGAAAAGCTTTTCCACACGTCGCAGCAGGAAAAGCCCGGGTGTAAATAATAAAAAACGAACGACGTGTAGCCGCTCCGGTCTCAGAGTGTTGTGGTATTGTGCCTGCTGACTCACTGTCATGACTCACTGGGACACTTTAATAAAAACCAGAGTCATGATTAATGTTATTAGTAACGGCTTGAGCTTTTCCTTACTATCACAAGTCAATATGTCTGCTGTGGAAAAAGGCGAGCGTGAAAAATATTAAACCCAAAATGTGGAGCTGGTGCAGTTCTGAAAGCTTTTGGAAACCATATGGCAGAAGATTAAGCGACAACACATCTTTTTTTTATGATCAATTTATTGTTAAAACAAGAAAAAAATCCACCTTCACTGGTTTCCACTCCTCAAATTTGAGAATCTACTGCTTCTCTCTGTTTTTACGTCACCGTAACTTGAATATTTCGGGACAAAACGAGCACAAGAAGACGTCCTCTTCGCATTTTATTGTGAAAAAGGTTTATTGATCCATAGAAAAAGCTGACCGACACACTAATTGATGATGGAAATAATTGTCTGCTGCAGCCCCCCGACAACCTGAGCACAAGCTGACAGGTGCGGAGAAAGACCAAAGGTCGCGGGAGGTCACGGCGGCACCATCTGTACCCACAGAAACGGGTTCATTACTGAGACCTTCAAGCAGGTTCCCTCCACAAACACCACAGCAGCGGCCAATCAGGAAACACACTGACACCAGCTGTTTACGGCACAACAGCCAAGCGACAAAGAAAAGAAACGAAGTCTCGAAAACCAGCAGAACCATCGTTAAACACCAGATAAAGGAGGATCTTTAAGAAGAATAGCGTTCATCTGTCCATTCAGCCTCATTTTAACCCTGAACTGTCATTTCAGGATGTATTTTTCTTATATTGGTGGCGGTTTGACGTCACTAAATGTCTGAACGAACAACGATCTGGTTGGAAAATTGATTGGATTCCCGGCAAGTCTGAAATGTTGTTTGCGTCTGACAGTAAGAGCAGTTTCCTCTTGTCTGATTTCCTCACATTTACAGCTGTAAAAAACTATAATAATCACCATTAAATTAAATTTTTTACAGCGCATTTCATACTAAAGGATGCACAGAACATAAAGAGACGCCAGAGATAGAAACATCAAAAACAGAAGAAAGGATTTTTAAAAGCAATTCTTGAAAACAAATCAAATAAATTGTACATAAAAGGATAATTAATACTGTAGGTGAAGCTCTGTACTCTACTGTAGGTGTCCTTAAAGCAGATTAAAACCTTCTCCTGGTATTCAGCATGTGAACGTTTCCCTCCATGAAGCTCACAACTAGATGTTTAATGGCTGAATCACACCCGTCACCACAACACTTTATCGATACATACATCACATGATCCAACGTAACACGCAGTGGTGTCTATTTTTAATAAACGTGTGGCTTCTGTAGTCGATGAAAAACAAAAACAATCATCATCACAAACACATCATGGGGTGTTTGTTAACGGCGGTTCCCAACCCGGGGGTCGAGACCCCAACTAAGAGTCGTCACGTAAATCTAAAAGGGTCACAAGATGATGAGAAGAAGAGAATATATTTTTAATAGTTTAATCGTTATTTTACTTCATTTTTCCTGTCTGTGAATTATTGGATAATCTTCAACGCAACATCTTTTAACGGGTCGCAAGCTAAAAAAATGTCGGGAACTATTTAGCCTTAAAACTTGTGATTCTCCTTCTCAGAGGACGGCATGAGATCATTTTCATGATATCACACAGAAGCAGCTCTTTGCAGCCGGGGGTCGAATGTGACCCAGGAGTCCGCTGAAGCGTTAACAGTAAACACAAAAACACGTAAAACAGCCCTCCATACATCTCTTTTCTATCCAGCAACAATGAGAACGAAACGAGGAATCTGCAAACAACTTAACGTCCGAAAAGACTTCTTAGAGGCGTTAACTGGACCGTGCTCTGCTCGTCTTCATGTGCCAACAGTTTACAGACACCAGCGGACACGTCTCCTTCGGATGGAAATGATCTGATAGCGCTGACATCTTTGCTTTCAGCGCTTTTATACTTATGTTACACACACTGTGGTGATCAGAGGAGAGAGAGATTTAAAGGATGAGTTCACAGTTTTTCCAAGTCTGTCTTTAAAACTACGTCCAAACGAGTCAAATCAAGTAGATATCTTTCAACGTTTCAGTCTTTTTTAGTGGCAAAGTCCCTCTTTTTGTTTCTATACTTCCACCTGCAGCTCAACAGGGAAACACAAAGAGGAGAATTTGATGCTAAAAAAGACTGTAAATGTGTCAGATATCCACTTGATGTGACTAACTCAGACTGCTGAAGCTGAACAGAAGCTTCATGTTGACTTTTAATGTGAAGTTTTGCACAAAACAACAGAAGAGAAGAGAGAAGTAGAGACATCTGCAGACAGATTATGAAAAATATTAAGGTTTTGCTACTTGTTTGTTTCTGTGCTTCTTCTTTAATTCACTTTTTTTTGTAATGACTTCAGTTTTGTATCTTTTTTCATTTGCTTGCTGTTCTAACCTTCATAACTTTAATCAGGTTTTCCAGCTTTGTTTGTTTAATCTGACTAATAAATTACATCTTACGTACGGTAAGTATTAAAGGTCCTGAAAAACTATTAATCTATTAAAAGGCGATTTGGTCCGACATGACCTCAAAATGTTCTTCCAAAGAAAAAAACACACACACAGCAGTTTTCTTTATTTAAATTGAGATGTTTCTGCGTTTGTGTTTTCGTCTGAGCTCATTTCTGTCGTACGAATATTCGCTCCGTTTCCCGTTTCGTTCCGTCGTCCGGTGAGGAGCGTCTATCTGCAGTCTCACAGACTTAGACGACACCCCCACCTTACCACCCATCCTGATGTCGTCACGGTAAAGACACGCTACACGACCCCGCATGACCTCTCCAACCTTAACCCCCCTCCCCCTCCTCATGCCGACACCTTACCAAGCGGGTGTGTCACATAGATGTGCGAGTCTGCAGATACACCTGTTGAACGGAAACGCCATGTGACCACTCCTCAGCACCGATCAGAAACAGAGGAAGCTTCTCATTTCTCTATTTTGTGCCTTCTCCTCTTCTCGTCTCAGTTCCTTAAATGCATCTCGAGGAGAGAGGAGGTTTGCTGGAGGAGCGAGGATGCACAGGCGTCTCCTTTGCAGAAGCCCTTCTTGTCACATGATGCCACATTGTGATTTGAATTAAAAGTAAATATGTAAGTTGTGAGTTGGAAGCTACACGTCATATTTAACCGACGTCACTTTTAAAACGACGGCTCAGAAGCGAGGAAGTCTCGTTTTGTTAGACGCCTGTTGCTTCGACTCCTCGGCTCGTATCTCAGGTGGGAGAGGCTAAGGTGTGAGGGGAGGAGGCGAGGAAAGGAAACAAGGATGTACAAACTGAGAAATGAGAAGAGTCTGATGATTAGCGGAGTGTTTGACTATAAACCATTAATTAATAATATTTAAGGATGATTTTCACTCTTTTTTTTTGGTTGGATATGTGGTAAAGTGGATTCAGAAATGATTCAGACATCTTCACTTTTTGCAACACATTATTGCGTTTTATTTATTTAATTTTAAAAGGATAAAATTACCAAGTCTGCACCTGGATTTTCAGACAATATATTAAAAACTAAAAGCTGAACTCTTTCATTCATATAAGTTGGCTTTTAAGACTCTAGAAAAATCTTATTCCTGATGTTGGCAGACGCCGTGAAAACACCAAAAACTTTTATTCTTTTAGATTTTAAGAGAGGAAAAATACATCAGATGTCACGTTGCGGATGGAAATATTGAAGCTGTAGCGATAAATTCACTGACAAAATAACACTTGAATGCAGTGAAAGTCACACAGCAGCAGCAGAAGTGAATCAACGCCTCCATGTGACGCCTTGCTAACGCGTTGCGATCCTTCACACGGTCGTGTATCAAACCTTCACCTTCACGTCGTCAAATGTCAGAACGCATGTCGGAGCTTCATCGTGTCAGTGAAGCAGGAGATTTGTCACTTTGAAACGAATCGGCGTCGGATGTGACTGATAACCGGGAGCCGTGGAACAAATTGATGAGCTGCTGTCTCCACGGCGTCCGTCACGATCTCATTTCCTGCTCGGCGGCTTTTCTTTTACTTGAAGAAGACAAAATGAAGACAAATTTTTGACTTAAATCGCTCCTCGAACACGCAGGCGAGCACAGAGAAACACTCGACCTCCTCGAATTACACCAAAGTTGAAACCTGAAAATAAATTTGTGCGGTTGTTTCTCTGTTTTAAAGGCAGATTCAGTGATTTTGGGCTGCAGGGAAAACACCGTCTTGCTTTACTTTTCACCCTCTCTCCAACTGGGAATGCTGGTATTGGCAGTGGTGACTGTTAAAGGACCAGTATGGAAGATTTAGTGGCATCTAGTGTAACAGGGGACTATATTAACCTCACAGTTTATAAGCCCCCGTTAAGTTTCTTTTATATTGCTGTTAATAGTAACAGCCTGCAGTCTCTGCGTTGTGTTGTGATGATGATGATGATGATGGAGGTGGTGAACTAATGGCTGGCTCAGTGGACTCTAACGAGGACGCCCAGACGCTCGGATATCGATTTAATGATGTTTATTGCTTACAAGCACTTCAGGATCTGGAGGATAAAAGCCCTCTCTCAGTAAAACTACTTCATATAAATAAAATCAATAATCAAAGGAAACTTACAACACTAATAAATGATTTCTGTGACGAAGCTCAATAACCGTTAAATGACAAATTACAGGCTCAACAGTTAAACCTCGACCAGGATCAAAAGACTATATTAGAAATGACATAAAAGACAAGATAGATATAATTAGTAATTAATTCTCTCTCAGATCAGCTGTACATTAATATTTACAGGTTTCCATTTAACAGTCACACACTCACCTAAGAAGTAAGAAGGAGAGGGAGATCAAAATATAAAAAATTTGGTTGATTTGGTCCGATTTCATCAGGTGGGGGGACAATGGAGAAGCTGAAACACACTGTCCACAGCAGCAGATGATGATATATAGTGTAAGTATAAAGAAACACAGTCAGAGGGTCATCTCAACTCTAATTTAGTTAATATAAAACATCAACTGTGTATCAGGAAATAAAAGACACAGAAATTAATACAATGAGCTGCAGTTTATTGTCATATAAGGTGATGCAACTTTATTTATAGAGCACGTTTAATATGCAGGACAATTCAACATGCTTCACAGGAAACAAGCTAAAAAGAATATTGTAGCAAGAACAATTAAAGTAATTAAAAGACTACTATGATTGTTATAATTAACTGTTAAAACAATCAAATTAAAACTAATTAAAAACATGTAAACTGGATATTAAAACTATGTAGTTTTAATATTTAGGCAAGGCAAGGCAAGTTTATTTGTATAGCACATTTCAACAACAAATATCACAAACTTCAAACTTTAATAGCTGGCTTATAATACTTTGCTGAGAAACTTTGTCTAGCTGCAGTACAGTACATGTCAATCAAAATTTCAAAATAAAAGCATTATAAAATAAAAGCAAATAAAAGCAGAAGCACCACACTTCAAATATCCCTCATTTTTGAAAAAGCAAAATGATTTGATCCCGATAGGCCAGAGTGAGAGGTCCCGGCCAACGCTGCTCCCAGCTTTAATTACATATTATAGCTTTAAATAATTACTAAAGGCTAAATCCCATGATTTTAGGGTATATTTTACACTTCTGTAATAACTCAAACAGGATTTTAAAGCCCTGAAAGTTGCAGCGCTAACCCTAACAAACAATGGGGAGGCAATCTATGGGCATGAACTTTGTGTCAAACTGAGGCTTCTGATGTCTAAACTATAAGTCTGACCACTTTCAAACCTGTATCAATGGATTTGCAACGAAATTTTGTACTAAAATATGATTTTTAATGTCAGATTTGGCCAAAGTCATGTGATTTATGAGGATATTTCACAGGAAGTGTAACCTGCTCTCCAACTGCTCCTGATGATGTCACTCCCTCAGTGGTGTGAAACATTCCGCAATACACACTCATTATAAAATCACAGGAGGAGCAAGAAAGAATTTAAAACTCACACTCTGATATCTCAAAAACAGTAAAAGATAGAAAACGCATGTAAATTCAAGATTTGTAGGTCAAAGCTTCGTGATTCATTTAAAGTTCAAATGAAGTTTGTATCTAAAACTATGTGGAAACAGTAAATGTTGAAATAGGTGTGGGTTCGCTCACACTCTCCATTCAAGTATATGAGCTGCAGTTACTTATTGTCTCTACACACCTGACAGTACACATGTCAATCCCACTTTCAAAGTAAAAGCACACAACACTTGTAAGAAATATCCCTAATTTTTAAAAAGCAAAATGAAACTGATCCCAACAGGCTAGAGCCCTGGCCAGAAACCAACAATAACAAGAACAAAAAGGACAACAGGAACTACCAGTCCAACACGTCCTCGCATGTTTACATCCTCGTCTCCTCCATCCTTGTCTCCTTCAGTCCAGGTGTTTCCAGCTGTGTGACATGCAGAGCAGAAACAGGTGTGAGGTGTCAGCTGTCAGGTAGGTGATGACTGAAGAAACTCATGTCAGACATTATCTACTGAACTCTGATCACATCACTCATCTCACCATCAACACCTTTATAAACACAAACGGCTGATCTGTGATGAAGCAGCTGCACTTCAAACTCACCTGAGTCTTCAACCTTCAGGTTGATGCTGTTCATGAGCTCATATCCTTTGCTGTTCACAGAAACACGGCACTCGTATGTTCCAGTGTCGTTGGTGTTGACGTTCTTCAGAATCACAGAAACGTCTCCGTCCTTCATCTCTGGATCTCTCAGCTGCACTCGACCGCGAAAACATGGATGCTGGTAGCATTCATTTGGTTGTTTCTCTCTGAAGAAGAAGACGAAACCATCTTTCTTCAGGTCAGGTCTGCTCCAATATAATGCTGTGATGTCTTCACCTCTTGGACTCTGACACTGAAGAGTGACATCATCTCCAGACTTTACTTTTATCTCTGAAATATATCAACAAAAACAAAGAAAGTGATACTTGCATCTTTAAATTAAAGTAATCATTGAATGTAAACTGTCAGTGTCAAAGCAGGAGACAAATATGACTGAATCTCTCAATTACAACTTAATATATCGCAAATATGACTTAGTATTATGTAATTATGAGAAAAGAGCTCATAATTACAATAAAGCTTTCTTGTAATTAACATTTATTTGGTCATAATTATGAATCTAAAATGATGGGTGTACATTAGGTTATTTATGGTCACTACCAACAATAGTGAATCTGAAGCAGTTCGTATTTATAGTTTAGCAGATGTGCTGCTATATTTACTGTCAGTCTGAACTGTAATCTCAACAACCACTAAATAAAGTTATATAATACAAACTGAGCAACAGTTAATAACATGTATGTTACCTATTAATGTTCACTTTTTGTTGATAATACTTGTTTGTTGACTCAGTTATGAAGTTATGAAGAGTACATAGAGGCCTTAATTTTTGGCCGAATTGGACTGAAAATATGTGTTTTGTAGGAATTTTCGTTGCGAGTCCACTGATACAGGTTTGAAAGTCACGTTACGTATAGTTTAGACAGCAGCCTTTGATTAAGAGAGAGTGAGCATGCTCAGGGAATGCCTTCCCCTTTGAAACGCATTATAAGTTGAATGTCGCACACCAACTTTGAGGTCTGATATTATGAAAACCGTACGAGTTATTACAAAGGTTTTAATCATTTTTGATCAGCACAGTCTTGTGAGTGATGTATGAAAATCTGAAGCCATTAACATGAACGCCCTAGGAGGAGATAGATTTTGTTTGGAGCCGGAAATTATCAAAAAATCTGACTTTTTTGGGTTCCATCTCCTTTCCTACAGGCCATAACGTCTGAAATAGACACCTAGGTGATGCTATGGAGTACTTTCTGGGCACGGGGGGGGGTAATTTTTACATATTATCAAATTTTTTGACGGACCTGATGTGTGTTCCCAATTTTGTGAGTTTTTGAGCATATTTACGGGGTCAAATTCAGGGTTGAAGTCGCGGAATAATAAGGAAGAAAGTAACGGACATCTGAACACAGGCCGGAAGCCCCTGGTTCCTCATTCTAGACGATAACCTGACGTAGATCAGTTCAGGGTTGGTTAACGCTAAAATAATAGTCTGCAGAATCAGATAACCTGCACATACATCTATAGAACAGATTTCATATTACAGCAGTGCAGACGGGAACACCGACATTTACTTCGTCGTCTCACAGCACGATGGTGGCCAAACCCAGATACCGGAAACAGCCCACCACACACACACAGATATATATATATAAAATGTAAGTATATACACACACACAAACACACACAACGTACCTTCAGCGTTAGATCTCAAAAGAAATAATATCCAAACAGTCATAAAGTATGATGCAGACATTGCAGCACAGTAAAAGGGCGTTTCTCTTCGTCTTTGTCTTCGTCTTCGTGGCTTTCACCAAAACACAGCAAACGTAACGACGTAAAACGTAACTGTGACATCATGGTTCATCATTTTTGTAGTTTTAGGACTGTTATAACTATCTGATCTAAAATGTGGCCTTGGGCACCGACATATTCAGGTTCAGGTTTAACTGAACATTCAATAAATGAACATTTTCTTCATTCTGACCAACATTTTGTACAATTCATTTCATTCTCTTCAGTTTAAAATTTGATCCTATGACAGTTCTTCTCACTCAGAATATATTTGACACTTCTTATTGTAAATTTCTTTCTTTTAATATTATTTAGAATTACTTAATTCATTATGTATAATTTTGACTGAACTTCTGATTCTGAACCGTTTAAACTAGTTTGAAATGTTTAAGTGCTCTTTGTAGATTTTAGCTACATAATGTTTTTATAAATATAATTTAAAATATGAAATAGCCATTGTGCAAACTTCCCTGCTCCGCCGTGACCGGAAGTAGCCGAACAGCACCGAAAAGACCCGAAGAAGAAGGGACACAGATCCGAAGCGCAGCAGCGCTCAGAGTGATACAGTTACATAGTACTGCTGTTATGACTAAGTGTAGAGGTGTAAACGTATAACTGTTTACATCATCAAACTGCGTTATTTGTGCGTGAATGAAACGAAACCACACACACACACACACACACACACACCTGTGTAAAGACGCCCAAAGACATTAAAGTTCTGTACCCGTTCTTATGTGGAAATAAAGAAGGTTCAAACGAATACCTGGAGTAGCTGCAGTCTTTCTGACAGAAGACTTAGGCCAGACTTCGTACGCCAGCATCCAAAGAGTTAAACACAGCCATTCTTCTAAAAATCACTGGTGATTATGGCTGTTTCTGGCTTAATCTAAGATGTAGAAATGGAGGAAATTGGTTTTAAATGACATCTTCTCCAAGTTTGCTCCCTCGTTTTAAAACATAACCAGGCGCCCATGAACAGCGCCATATAAATAAAGTAGTCGAAGTGCGTTTCAACTGTTTCAGAGGGTTACAGAAACAAAACCAAAGCTTCACTCACACGCTCAAAAAGTCCGTTAATGAAGAAAACTCAGCTCCCAGCAGAGATTTGGAGGAACAACCAGTCTTCTTGGTTGACTGAGGAACAGTTGAGTTTCTCCCCGACATCCAGCCACCTGTCTGGATCCGTCCCTCCGTGTTTGTCAGCATTATTACTAATTATTAAGTATTATTAAGTCTCTTAACAGATAATATCAACCTAAACAATGGAGAAAATCCTTCCTCTGTTGACAGGATATACTCAGTTCCCCCTCTGTGGAGGACCAGCATACAATACAATAATCTCTGAGAAGAACATGAGTTTAAGTATTTCACCCCCCTCCCCCCAACTCCACCCCACCCAACAGCCATGACACACCAAATTAACCTGATCAGATAAGATGTGACGGGAACTATATAATTACCCGTACATGTCATGAAGGAGAAATGTTTTTGCTAATAACATTTACACATTTTTACTTAACTTAAGGTTTTAAATGCAGGACTTTTACCTGTAGTGGAGTATTTTCACTCGTTCACTGTACACACTATTGTGTTGCTACCTTTAGTTTAAGGGTCTGAATATTTCTTCCACCACTGACTATCAATGTGTGACAGGGTTGGTATCAATACATAAGTCTGTAGTTAATGTAAGTCCAATGCCATTGTAGCGTTAGTTCAACCACATGAACACTGTTAGTAAAGTTTCACAAAGTATTTGAGTTTATGCGGAGAGACAGAAGCTTTATCTGGCACCTGGTGGGTCTGCCATGAGTAAAACTAGACCTGTAAACAATTACATAGCAGTTCCAGACAAACCCCTCTAAACTTTGTACAGGTTCAGCATCCTCACTTCAAAGAGGACGAGAGTGAGAGGGAAATAAAAGTCCTCATACTAGATAAAGAGAACCCAATTAAACAAATGACCCAAAAACATTACACTTATTAATTTGTTTAATGAGGAACATGATCCAATCTTACATATTCGTGTGAGGCAAAAATATGTAAAATCTTGATTTCAGTAGCTGCCGTGACCGCAAGCTTTTGCAGCAATAACCCAAAGAAATGTTTACAGTAATTGTTCATGTTCAGCCCAGAATATCAGCTGGGAGGTAATTTAAGAAGTTTAGCTCAATCTTGTTTACAGATCAGTCTCAAATCAGGATCAAGGATCTGGTGCCTCCCCCCAACCAACTCACCAGTGCTGCCTCATCACCAGCTGCTCATTCTACAGTATATATATGTATATATATATATATTAGATTCGTTACCATGGATACTAGGTAGCCAAGTATTAAATATGAAATATAACAGCATAAAAATATGAAAATAAAACAAATATGTACACCTTACAACTATTAAATAAAGCTGAAATTACTGGCAAAATTATATTCTATATGACAAGATTTTGCTCTTAGTGACCATTTAAAGCTCAACTGATGTGTTTAACGTCACACGCAGACGTTACACTCGCAGTGACCCTCCTGTTCAGAACCTACGGTGGCTGTGAAAGGTCCGTTTATAGAGCCAGTGTTTGGTTTGTCCGCTCTAGGCTACCGTACCGTTAGAAACATCTGAGGAGGAAGACCTGCTCCTTCTGTAGATATAAACGTCTCATTGTAAGGTAACGAAAACACAGCGGTTCTTATTTTCTGACCAGTGTGATTGGCCGATTAGATATTTGCGTTAACGAGCAGGTGAGCAGGCTTTTACCTCATGAATGACATGAAGTGAAAGTCTGATTTTAAGCGTGATCCTTTTTTTGTTAGAGCTGATGTTTTTTCATGCTCCACAATGTTTCTGCTTTTTCCACACACAACCTTTAAAAGACTTTATTTTAATACATTTTAATGTTTCAAATGTCAAACTGTCATATCTAAATTCCTTTTAGTGCACAAACGATTAAATTGTACATTTTCTGACATAAGACTACAGTTAACTCATCATAATCAAATTAAATTGTTATAATTACACCAATATATGATGATAATGTGTCAATAACCTGCATTTTCTCATCTAAAATCATAATAACATCATTATAAATCTGAGAAAGAGACATTTTATATCTGAATATGTTCATGTGTTTGGATCTTGGTTGTGATCCAGCTAACTGTCAATAAACTGCACCGTAGTGGGGTTTGGGTTTAAGGACTTGTTGCTATGACAACAGTTCCAAATAGATTTTTATAACAGCTTCAAAGAACCAAAAAAAAAATAAAATAAATGCAGATTTTATGTCAAATCGTCATTATTCCAATCTGAATAACTTTTGTTATCCTCGTTTGAAGAGCAGGGGCCCCGGGGCTCTGTGGGGGCCGCACCAGTGTGTCACATGACTTCTTCTTCTTCTTGAAGGTGGTTCTTTATGACTCTGGCTGGATGTTTGGGCTCGTTGTTGTCATGCAGCAGAATACATTTAGCCAATCAGACGCCTCCGTCATGGTTCTGCATTATGGATACGAATCAAAAAGCGTCTGAAGTGTCTGAACCATAACATCACCAAACCCTGGAAACCAACCACAGCGACAGGAAACGCTCCAAAACCAGCAAAACCACTCATCAATGTTTCCTCATTCCTTAGCTTTTGAGTTGTTTACACAGAATAAAGATTGTGATGACTGTTGGATAATTGCAGCTTGCATGTTTCCTGGAGGTTTTACTTGCTGTGATTGTTCCTTCTGATACTGAACATTAAAACCGTTTCAAAATAACAAGCTCACAAGGTAAGCAATTACCATAAAAAATGTAAAAATAAAAGTGTATCTAAAGCTAAAACGATGCATCAGCAACCTGACTTCGTTAAATCAGGTGGATATCTTCCAGTTTTTTTTCCTTTTTTTAGCATCAAATTCTCCTCTTTGTGTTTCCCTGTTGAGCTGCAGGTGGAAGTATAGCAACAAAAAGAAGAACTTTGGCACTAAAAAGACTGTAACGATGAAAGATATCTACTTGATTTGACTCATTTGGACGCTGAAGCTTCATATTAGCTTCACATAAACTTTTAAATACATTTTTTTTTGCACAGTAGGAGGACTGTGGGTTTTTATCCTCCATCACTTCTATTGATTAGAGCAAGAAAAACCTATTTCAACGTTCGTTTATGCACCTCAACTATTGTTTTAAGACAGAAACCATCCTTTAATATTCACCTTCAAACCTTGATTTATGGGCGCACATGAAAAGAAAGAAAAGGAAAGGATACATATACAGATAACTGGCATGGATGAATCTGATATTTGGACACGTTTATTAATATCTTAGACAATATTCTCAGTCCATGTTGTGAGGATAATGTTTCAACCAATTGTTTATTTGTAAAATACCACAGTGTAATTTACAGATTGGTAATAAACAATGACAGAAATGAAAGAATGAACGTCGGATAGAAAGAAAAAAACAAAACAAAAAACAAAAACAGGAGTCGTTGTGTGCAGGGAAGGAAGTGAAGGAAGTTTCTCCCTCTGTGGACTGAAGAGGGGAAAGCGCTTTAGGTGAGGATGTCGTGGGCCTGCTGCTCCACCAGCATGGCCATGTTCTTCACGTCGCCGCACCAGAAGTCCAACCGCTCCTTCATACCTTTGATCTGAAACGAAGAGACCGACAGGCGAGTGTTCAGACCAGGAAATGAAAATGCAACAGAGCAGGAAACGCGTTCAAAACTGAGACTTGACGCACAATAAAATGCTTTTAAAGTAACGTTTTACTTATTAATTTCTTCTGTTTGCGGTGTGTGAACTAACCTGCTGCAGGTCCAGGACTCTTGGCTGCACCCAGGTCATCTGCACCTTCTGGTCCACCTCGTCGATGTTGCCTTTGATGAGGCCGACGGACAGAGCCTTCATCACCAGAAGCTCCACCTGCAGGGAGAAACAACATTGAGTCTTTTTCCTGGTGATAAAAAGTCGATCACGCTCGTCATCATCATCTCTTTCTCTCTCTCTCATCGTCCGACTGACCTCGTTAACGGGGATTTTGGCGCTCTGGCCGATCTCGGTGAAGGTCAGCTGCCTGTGGTTGGCAGGGCGAGTGAAAGTCATCTGAAGGAGGAAGGAGACGGGATTTAATAAAAAGCTTCACATCCGACAGTCGTCTCCTCGCTCGTCTGCGAGTGTTTCACAAAGATTTTAAAAGTCACAATAAGAGCAGAAAGTCTTAACTGTGAGATTTGTGCGTCCTGGTGAAATAAGTGTTGTTGTAAATAAAAAAGTAACCCAAACATTATGTCTGTCTGACCTTATTTTAGTCATATTGATATGTTTAATAAATGTTTTCCTTCATATAATGTTGGTTTCATGTCATAAAAGTCTTATTCAACAGTCACAAGATATGAAAACAGAAACAAAATTTACTTTTACAAACAAACAAATATGTAAAATACTCAATCAGGTAAATAATATTAGTCAATAATGCATCATAAGAGCTTCACTGTGCTCCAAGGTATCGACTGATTAATCGTTACCGAGAGATAAATGTGATAATTACATGTGAGATTTGTTTCAGGCGATAAAAGTGAAGAAACACAGCGAACGTGACAACTTCCTGTTTTGTTCTTTTCTCTTCCTTTAAAGGCTCAGACTGTGAAGATGGTTTGTAGTTGGTCGACGGAGCAAATGATGAAAATCTAATCACAGAAACTCTGCACATGTTTACTCCTCCTGTGTGAAGTTGATCTGTTTATTGACGGGGGCCTGAAGTCTGACACTGTTGGTCCTCCCCTCTGACAAAACGGAGACAACTCCGTGGCTTCAGTGTGTCAGCTGTGGCCAAAACTTGAGCCCTGTTTATTTTTTTTTTAACCTATTAATAGTTCCAGTTTGCATTGAACTCATCATACATTACTTTGAAGTTGAAAATGGGACAATTCTCAGGTATTTTCTCTCTGATTTATGAATGTTTAGGAGAAATATTTAAGAAGTTTAAGTCACTCTGAATCTTAGAATCTCTGCATCACAGCTGTGTGTTTGGATTTAATATATGTTATGATGTTATAACTTAAAGGAGTCTTGAGTTTTGATGCAAACTGTGGTTCATTCTTCACGCCTCTGAGAACACAAATGGTAAAAAAAAAAAAAAAAGTACAGATCATGTCTAAAACACACAAACTGTTTGTGAATCTCACCTCCATGACGCAGAGCAGCTGGATCTTCTGCATCAGTTTGGCTTCATGTGCTGCGAGATCAGGCTGGGATCAAGACAAGACATCAATCATAAATCAAGACAGTTAATAATTAAAGTTTATCCACATGTACTAGTAAAAATCTTTCCAGATAATGTTCCCATTTTAAAAAAAGGGGGAGGGGCTATTATTCTGCTTCTGGCCTGCAGGATAAAAACACCTCAGCTGTCTCTGCATTTCCACTTTATGTTGCAGGACGGTCAAGAGATGTGATCGGTGGATGCGTCACACCAACACTCTGTATACGGATTGCGTGGACGGTGTTTTATATTTAGTCTCTGAATCTTAAAACAAAACTATCGGTAGGTGGATAAAAGCTTCTTTATTCATCGTTAGAGAGCTTTAAAATGTATTCTTCTACCTGGTCACACAGACATAGAGTAAACTACACTACAGAGGGATCATCTCACTGTTAAACATCCTGCAAACAGATTTAAAAAGAAAGCAGGAAGTAAAAATCCCCCCAAAAACCAAACTGTTCCTCTCATCAGAAGCCAGAAAAAGGTTTTTATTCTGAAGGAGAAACTGTCAAATTAACACTCATCTTTTCTAACAAACAGCCAAAAGGTTTGATTGTTAGACTCAACCTCGCTGAAGCAGCATCTCTTCAGTCCTTACACGCTGCTCAGAGGAGACTAACCTCCAACGTGTCAGTATGTGTTTCATAGTTATATGAAGGTGGATCACCTGTTGGCCCCAGGCAGATTTAAAGCCCTGGAATTTCTCCACGTTGCCTCCGTTGAAGGCGTATAGCGTGTCGATGAGCCACTGTTTGTCTGTGTTCCTCAGCGACTCGAGCACAGGATGCATCAGCTGCAACGACAACAACAAAACAAACAAAACACCTTCATTAGCAGAGCTGAGCTTCAGGTGAAAAGGCCGACCAGGAAGAGAGAGAGAGAGAGAAAAACCCACCAGCTCTCCGAAGTTGTAAACTCCTTCTCCTAAGAGTCCGGCCAGTCCCAGTGTGAACGCCCTCTCCTGCTTCTCTGTCTCTGTAGACAAACAAACAAACAAACAAACAAACATCAGTTCATCTCTCCGCCTGTTTAACACAAACAGCGCTCTTCTCCGTCTCCGCCTCCGCTCACCTGGAAGGTCTTTGATGTCCACGCATCCGAGGTAGCGCAGGGCGTCCTTGTAGTAGGAGGCGTGGTTCCCGATGATGCGGTAGTATTTGCTGGAGAGGTCGTAAAACCTGCCGTGGACCGACGTCACTCCGGGCAAGTTGTTCAACATTTCCTCGACCTCTTCGATTATTTTCTGGAAGTGCAAAGGACAACGATGGCGGTGATCAGCGACGTAAAGCAGCAGTTGGGCTGCTTAGAAATTACATCATCTGGCAGGTCAGTAGTACTTAACATGGTCTAGTTTTTGTTAAGGACGCACCAATCTGACTTTTTTCTATCAAAAAACATCCACTGATAAGAGAGAAATGATCCAAATTCAACAAGCTGCAGCCCACAGTGACTGAATGAACGTAACTGACAGCAGAAACACATGTTTGTATCCTTCTGATCATGATTTCAGTAAGAAACGAGGAGACAGATAAAAAACGTACTGCTGTCGTTTTGTTGCACAGCTGTCGCTTTTTGACGCTCCACTTTAACGGATCATGTGTGAATGTTACAAACAGCTTGACGTTCGAGTAACGTGTGATTATCTCAACGAGGTGTGAGGAGCGTTTTTTTTTACGTCAGCGGAGAGGAGCTTTTACCTTCGTCGCAGGAAGATCGTTGATCTCCAGTTTGAGGCTGCCGATAGACGTCTTGCAGAGGATGACGGCTTCTTCGCTGCTTTTCACCTGAATCAGACGGGAGACTCGTTAAAAATCTGATTCGAAATAAAAGCGTGAATCACATCAGATACATTTCAGAACCTACAACGGTTTCGGTCGACTTACTTTTTCCTTGGTCTTCTCAAGAAAAACGATGGCATCTTTAGGATCTGGAAACAAAAACATTGTCTTTAAACCTCCCCAAAAAAACATATTCTGCTAAGAAATATTCCCTCCTGCATCCACGTGTCCTTACCTGTCATCTGTCTGGCAACATACAGGATGATCTCCATGAGGGACAAAGGATTGATTCTGTTGAGGGATCAAAAACAACCAATTAGAAGCTGAATAAGCAAAAAAAAAAAAACATCTAAACACTGAGCTTGCAGATGTTACTACTTCTATCTCACCTGTGTTCAAAGTCACTGAGGAAATTTTCATAGAGCTGCAAGAAGAAAATACAAACTGTCAGATCACAAAAGGTCAAATATTAAATGTTCATCTCATTAGAAACAGTTTCTCTGCTGCAACTTTCAGTGTTTATTATCTGACACTGCTTACTGTTAAAGCTCCTCATCTATTGTTTTATGTAAACATCTGTATTAGTGCATGTTATTTTGAATTTTCTAAGCAAGACAAAGGTTTCCGATAAGCTTTAATAATAAATGATAAGGCTTCATGTTGCGCCTTTACTGAATCGATCTTTTTCAGCCCCAAAAAATACAATTAATCACAATTAACGAACATAAATACTTGCTCATAAGGTTGTAAATACAAAACAGTCTTTACAACCACAGGAGACACAGAGATGTAGGGCTGACTGATAATAATATTGTTGTTTATAGATATCAGTGAAATCGCATCATGACGATATTCACACGTCACAAATTTCTGAATGATTATGACAAAGCTGTTATCAGAAAACTATTAGTTTTTGTTTGATACGCTATAATGTGGTTTAATGGAACACAGCTTCATTTTACTTAGATTTGCTATGTCTTAATATATATATTGACATCTTAAAATATTAAATGAATATCATGATAATGATTTGAACCACGTCCTGCAGCTCTACATATATGTGCCTTTTCCTAAACTATTAAGTTTAATGGCAACAAAATACATTTATTTTCATAAAAAGGGTAGCTGTTTGTGATTCCTAACATCTAATCATCTCTGTAATTAGACACTAATGACACAAACTAACTCACATCATCCTAATTAAGGCTTTTGGGAGCAAACTAAAGTATTTCTGTGTTTTTTTTTTAAAGCATCCCAGAGTTTATTTAACTGTTTCTGCTGCTGAAACATGGATGCTGTGGCTCATATAACTGGATTAAACAGACCGGTTCAGTCCTCAATGGATGAAACTGAAACGCAATGACGTAATGAATTTCCCTTGAGATTTACATAAGAATCAATAGCTTCATTAGTGATCATATGAAGTGAAATCCTCCTCACTCATGTAAAGCATTACAGCATAACATGTGACTTGTAGCGCCGTTACCTGTATGAGGCCATCTCCTGTTTTGAAGCAAGGATCTTTAACAAAGTCTGTCAGCTTCAGAGTCAACTGATGCCACAATCTGTCAATAAAACACACACACACACAGCGTCAGTGACAAGTTCACTACAGCTTCCTGACAAAAACCACATCGTGAGAACTACAACAGAGAGTGATACTGATGGTTAGTGAGTGACCGATGATGATGTATGTAAAACATTTAGGAAACCTTAGTTACACCCACAGCATTTCAGTGTTACGGAACAAAACATGGAAAAGATCCAAAGGGGAAGAATATGTTTTAAATGCACCATTTATTATAAAAAGGTGTTAAAGGGCTGGTTCACAGTTTTTCCAAATGTGCCTTAAAACAACAGTCAGGTGTCCATATGAGCACTAAAAGAGGTTTTTCCTCACTGTAATCATTCCTCCTGTTCATACTGGCCATTAAAAGATAACCTTCAAATGTGCTTTCAATGTAAGCGAAGGGGATGAAGCTTCATAAACTTTTAAATACATTTTTTTGCACAGAAGGAGGACTGTGGATTTTGTCCTCCATCATTTATATTGTAAAGTCATTATGAAGGGGTTTTCTAATGGTCAGTATGAACAGGAGGGATGATTACGGCAAGAAAATCAGGTTTCACTGCTCATTTAGGAACCTTACTGCTGTTTTGTGACAAACTTGATAATTAGTGAACCCGTCCATTCATGTTATTATGTCCAATCTACTAAAAGTCTCACTGAATTGTTTAGCATCCCTTATATTTAATGAACATTCATTAATATTTTAAGGGGAAAACTTTTACACGACATTTAAACGTCATTATTTTCAATTATATTTCCGTGTTCAAACAACACAGTGGAAAAATCACTGATTTTATCTTTAATAGTACAATGACTATAATGAACTCTGCTACAGAAGCTAACAAACATCTAGAAAAACTTCAGTCTGATAAACTTTGTCCTCCACAAGCCGAATTTTGTGGTATTTAGCTAAAAGCTACAATCCGTGAAGGGCTATTAGCCTGACGTGACTGTTTGTTCAGAACATAGTAACGTTATTAGTCCTCACGTTTCTGCTTTGATTTTAAAGAATAAACTTGCTAAACCTGAGCTAACGCTAGCGCCGTACATGACTCAGCGTGCATTTCCATTGAAGGAGCTAGCTTATGTTAGCTGGTCTGGCGCTAGCACGGCAGACGAACATCTTTTTTTTTTTTACCTTTTGTTGTGCAGTTCCTCCAGCGTGTGCCACTCCGACGCCATCTCCGGCGTTGAGCTATTGCTCTGTTGTTGTTTGAGGTACCCGGTGACATCTTTCATGGTAGCGATAAGTTAAAAGTTAAATTTATTCGGGACTGATGAGTGTTGTTGAATTTTCTGCTAACGTCAACTAGCTTGCCGTGTTGTGGGGTAGACGCAAAGAATTATGGGAGATGAAGTAGGCGTTTCCAACGGTTACCGGTTAGCTGATGTTCTCTCAAAAATATGATGTAAAATTGATTTATTGACAGTTTTATACGTTATATATATTGACCTATGGGCTTTTCATCATAAAAAAATGAAAATGCAATTAAACAAAATAGGTGGCAAAGTAAGGTAGCTAACGGCCGAGGTGTTTAATGTAGCTATTGTTAGGCTATATCAGACATTACGGTATACGGTACTCTGGCGCCTCATTAGGAGGTAAAGAAGTACAACAGCATAGATTTCAGCACCATTTAACTAATGTTCGTTCACAATGTGATGTAAAGTTGCTTTATTAACAGTTAAACATGTAATAGATATTGTCCAGTTGGTTGTTCATCATTAATAAACGACAGATATTTGGAAAAAAAAAGTGTTGTAGCTAACGGCCGAGCTGTTTTGTGGCGATACCACTAGACTATATTGTCCATTACGGTACTCCGACGCGTCATAAGGAGGTCAAAGGACTACAACAACACACATCTTAGCAGACTGTCATTAGTTTCCCTTATTTATTTGACTTTAACAGGATCAAACGCGTTAATATGTCGTGTTTGCGTTTAGGAATCTGCTTGTGGAAAGTAGGAATCACGCAATGAAAATCTGCGGGTAGTTTAGTGTGCAGTTCCAGCTGTGTTATGGCTTCTGTAGTGAGCTCCTCTTTAATGTCACCTGTCAGGTTTTGTTTGTATCGCAGTTTGTGTTCAAGAGCAAGCAGGACGGTTTCTGCAAAAGGTTAGTAAACGGAATCAGCCGACATTAAACGATATAATTAAGTATTTATGATTGATACTATATGACACGTGCATTGTGTGTTTTTCTTTTAAATAGGTTTTGGTGAAAGGAGTTTGTTTCCAGCTCAAGGTGCAGCAGCTCCTTCCAGGTATTTCACCAGTTCTGTCTGGGTTAAAGGTCATGTTTGCATCTCCAAATCTGGCATGAAAATAATCACACACCAGAGATAAATATGTACATTCAGGGTCAGGAACTCTAATGTAAGCTAGATGTAAAATGTGGGCAGCGGTTTATCCAAATACTGTACTTCACTTCACTACATTTCAGAAGGAAATATTGTATTTTTTTACTCCATTACATTTATTTGACAGCTTTAGTTACTTTACAGATGAACATTTGACACAATGGGTGCAAATGACACCTTGAATTTTCCATCCACTGTAACGGTGCAAGCAACATAGCTTCAATGAACAACATAATTATAAACATAATTATACAGTATGTATGTGATACTTTTAAATGGTGAGGGGGAAAATGTTTTATCTAACTTGTGAGCTATTTATAACAGACTGTTTTGTCCAAGGACTATTACTACAGTCTATTCCAGCCAGATGTGACCAAACTGAATAGTTTCTTTCATACCGTCTGCTTACCGCATGTCGTTGTCTATTTACTACAGACATCAGTCAGGTACCCATATGAACATTAAGAAAGGTTTCCATTTCACTAGAAGACTTAAGTAGAAATCTTTCAGTCAGGTTTAGTGTATATATACAGTATGTAACACGTACTGTAGCTTTATTATAAATTATTCCTATTTAAGAATGATGCTGTATTTATTTGCTGTATGTATTTATATGAACATCTTACCTAAAGACGTTAGAGAAGCAGTCTCTATTAAAAGTTTTAAACAATCTTTTTAACTTAGCCTTTCTATAGTACGACATTTGCACCATATCATATATTAAAACACTTTATATTCTATTTTCAGCCCTTTCTATTCTTTTTCATGGATGATTATCTCTGTTATTTAACATTTTTAGCTCATTTTTCTTTTTTGCCTCCTTTTATTCTACGCATGTATTCCTGTTTAATGTTCTCAATCATTTGTTTATTATCTCTTTAACATTTGCTTTTTTTAATCTTTCTTCATGTGAATCATTTTCAGCTGCATTTTGTGAAAAGTGCTATACAAATCAAGTTTTTTTTTTTAATAATTATTATTATTATTATTTGCGTATATGCAGATGTTAGGTGCTTTTAAGTAGACACAAGTAGACTCCAACACATCAGTGCATATTTATTAAGTGTACCACAGACCCCATGTGGACGATCAAGACTGTGTTTCTTAAGTTACAACAGTCTTTCCCATTTTGTCCAATCAGAGCAATGCTGGCTTCCGCACCTTCAGCCAGAGGGCGGAGCCCCAATATAGTGACGTCAGTAAAATAAGAGCAACTTAAATGATTTCAAGTGGAATAAACAGAATGTGCTTATAAGAAAAACGGTGTGGAAACAGTGATGTCACATCTCAGTCATTAACCGATCCTTATTTATGTGCATCTCAGTGGAGAAGAAGAAGAAAAATCTTCGATCACAGGCTCTTTCATGTCTGTTTTGCATCTTGACAGACAAACAAGCTCTCCCCGGTGGGATGGCGCTCGAGGACTTTTCTCCCGCGGCGGAGGTGAAGCCGGCGAGCAGCTCACCCTGGAGAGCATCGCCAAGAACATCCGAGAGCAGCAGTACAAGAGGGTCGTAGTGATGGCCGGCGCTGGGATCAGCACTCCCAGTGGCATCCCAGATTTCAGGTACAGGAAAAAAAAAAAAAAAAAAACAAGCTAGATGTGGTTTCCTGTCTTTCTGATCTCTATAAATACAAATCTCCTGTAAATATCAGGTGTATTCTGGGCGTCTATCAACAGATGAGTGTTTATCCCCTCACAGGTCCCCAGGCAGCGGTCTCTATGACAACCTGCAGCAGTATAACCTGCCTTACGCGGAGGCCATATTTGAGATCAACTTTTTCCACCATAACCCCGAACCCTTCTTCGCTCTGGCCAAAGAGCTGTATCCGGGTAACTACCAGCCCAACGTGACGCACTACTTTGTGCGGCTGCTCTATGAGAAGGGTTTGCTTCTCCGGATGTACACGCAGAACATCGACGGGCTGGAAAGATGTACGTGTTTATATCTGTGTTGTTGTGGCATTGTTTGTCATTATTATATTAAAGAAATGATTTCATATGGTTTCATGCTTGTTTACTTGTTTGATTGTCAAGTGGCAGGGATCCCTGCTAAGATGCTGGTGGAGGCTCATGGTACGTTTGCAACAGCCACCTGCACCGTTTGCCGGAGGACGTACGAGGGAGACGACCTACGAGTGAGTTTGGTCAAGATTTATGCTAATTACATTACAATTATTTTTATTTTTGATTAATTATTCAGTCTATCAAAGGTCAGAAAATGGTGAAAAACGTCAATCAATATTTCACAAAGCCAAAGCTAACATCCTCAAATGTCCTCAACCCAAAGATATTCAGTTTACTATCATACAGGACTAAAAAAAAAAAGAAAATATTCACATTTGAGAAGCTGGAATCAGAGGATTGTGACTTTTTTTTCTCAACAAATGACTCAAAAAGATTCAGCAATTATCAAAATAGTTGTAACCGTTGCAGCTCTAGCTTTGTTAATCGCAGATTTTCTTCAGCAGATGAATATGAAAACTGAAGGAACAAGACAACATTACATTTTTTAGTCGAGGGGACTTAAATGATTTGGTGCGTTTCTCCTGTGTTTCACCAGCCAGACGTGATGAGTGGGACGGTCCCTAAGTGTCCGACCTGTAAAGGCGTGGTGAAACCCGACATCGTCTTTTTCGGGGAGGAGCTCCCGCCTCACTTCTTCAAGTACCTCACGGACTTCCCGCTGGCAGACCTGCTGATCATCATGGGCACTTCACTGGAGGTGAGAGCCGCCGGCTTCAAAACCGCATCAGGGCACCTTTTTTTTAATCTGACGTGTTTCCATTTGAAACAAAAAGTCAGGGTGAGAGATAACGTGAGGAGGCACAGTAACGTCACAATATGTTCCATTCATGCTGAAACATTATATTACAGTAAAGACAGGTTGTTAAATTAGACGTTACTGGTATTATTGGTGCAAAATGTTCTGTTCTGCTGCATGAAATAAACTGCAAATACACTTATTTGTGGAAGAATTTAAAAGATTTTAACAGGAAAACATACAAAGTTTTTCCTTTTATCATCAAATACATGTTAAATCTATTTATTCTGATAGTTTCAAACGGGTCTCATAAGAGTTTATATATTAAAAGTGTAAAGAAAAGAGTCTTAACAGCACCTGCAGGACGATCTACCATCAGCACGTTCGCTCTTTGCTCTGCAGGTGGAGCCCTTCGCCAGTCTGTCAGGAGCCGTCCGCAGCTCCGTCCCCCGGCTCCTCATCAACAGGGACTTGGTGGGTCCGTTCGCCTGGAGAGGCCGCCGACCTCATGACGTCGCGCAGCTGGGCGACGTGGTCAGCGGCGTGCAAGCCCTGTCCGACGCCCTCGGCTGGACTCAGGAGCTGGACGCTCTGATGGCGGCGGCTGCTGAGAAAGTGAGTTCTGGGGGGAAGGGGGGGGGGGGGTTGTTGATAGACTCACACAGATATTATATTTCGTCAACAACAGGGTTCGTATGAGCCTTTGGGGTTATTTACTTTTTATATACAAGTCCATGTTGGTGTTTAATCTAAACTTTCTGAGCTTTTTTTTTTATTTTTTAGTTCTTTATCAGAGCAAATATTTGACAGAATAAACTCCCAGAGCTCATAATTACATCACATAGAACAAGTGTTCACATTCTGAGGTCCAAATATATGAATAGGAAGCTCCACAAATACAATATATTACAAAAATGTGGATAAATCAGAGCTACAATGATCATTTAATTGATAGACAGAAAAATCAACAGCTTATTTTGATGATCAATTAATTGTTTCAGTCAAAAAACGCCAAATATGTGATTGTTCCGGCTTCTCAAATGTGACGATTAGTTGTCTTTCCTCGTTATATATGACAGTAAATTACAGATATTTTTACATTTCAGACAAAACAAGCAAACTGAAGACGTCAGTGTAGCCTCTGAGGAAATGCAAATGCCATTTTTCACTATTTTTCATACACTAAACAATTAATTGAGAAAGTAATCGTCAGATTAATCAATAATGAAAATAATTGTTAGTTGCAGCCTTAAAATCAATACAGAAAACAATCAGGAAATCTAAATAATAGAAAGAAAACTAGAAATAATATAAATAAATAATGATAGAAAAATGTATTTTGGTTATTATTTACACATAAATAATGGACATATTGTTATTATTTACCTAATAAAGTTGTTATGGCGAGTTAGACGCAGAGCAACATTATTGATCATTTAGCTCTGCCTCAGTCTCACACACACATCCAATATTAACATAAAAACATTGATGAGCGCAGCTTTAATGACCAAAATCTTCTCTTCTTTGATTAAACACCTGCATGGATCTTAGTGTGTGGAGTCTTTCTCTCTAAAGTCTGGATGAAGATGTTTTCATCCTTCCTGCAGGCGCTCAAAAGATAAAAGTGAAATTATACAAAGCTGAACCGGATTTGGTCATAAATTCATGAAAAGACGCAGTGATTTTAGTTTGTTATTTCCACAAATAGAAGCACGAGAGCTCCACTGATGAGTCCACTTATGTTAATGTTTGTACTTTTATCTGCAGGCCTCAACAAAGACTGAAGAGTGAGACCGTTTCACTGCGTCAAGCTGGAGGTTTGACTTTATTTACTGAACCCACCGCTGGAAAAAAAAAAAACACCCAAACTGAGGGACTAAATCCAGCCGACTGAGGATCATGTGCCGACAGAGACACTGGCGTCGATGGAAACTCGCAGACTGGCAAAAAAGGAACAGCTGCAGTGGAAATGAGTCAAATACAGACGACAGTGACACACTGATAATGTGGAAGAATAACATCAGGCTGCTTTTTATCTCAACAAACAGAAAATGAGTGATATGTAACATAGAATACCTGCTGCAGCTGCGGACCTTTATAAAGAAGATGCACATTAAGATGGAGTTTATTTATTTGTCTCTGGTTTCTTGAAGCTGTTTGTAAGAAATGACATTGTTGATGAATCAAAGAATCAGCTGTTTAATTCTGCTGAAATCCATGAAAATCAAAAGTTCAGCGGTATATTATTAAAACTGAAAATGTGAATATTGTGAACATATATACATATATATGTGCAAGGCAATGGGACAGGAAATTAAGAGTATTGTTTTCGCTTTTAAAGCTTGTCAGACCTGCTTTATGTTTTATACCAGTTTCTTTTAACAAGCTCACGTTTCACACTGAATGTCATCAGTACTGTATTTAAACACAACAGGTCACAAATATATATACACACATATATATAGTTTCATTTAAGAAATTTTCAGTAATTTCCTAAAAGGCTGTAGTTTTAAGCAATAAATGACTCAAATAGGAAGACGAGGTCCAGATTATTTCATTGTTGGTTTTGATGTTTTCGTGGGAATAACTTACTTTAAATCAAACTGAAGTCAGACTGGTGAGGACTGGTCAGACCGATGCGTCACGAACTGATGAAGCCTCTTGGATAAGAGGTGAAACGTCTTCATGAGACAAATCTAAGCCCAGTTGCCTTTGAATCAATTGTTTTCCTAGAAATAACTCTGACCTGGACGAATGAGGACGTTCATAAACGTGGTTTGACCAGCAGAGGGAGGCAGAGGACAGCCTTTAATGTGCTGAAAGATCTCTGTTTGAATGGTGACAGACTGTAGGAGGAGGTGGAGGTGGAGGTGGTTTTATAATAAAACTGATCTCAGTTTCCTGAGCTGCTGCAGAACAACAACAGTGAACAATAAACTTTATCTATAATAATGTTTAAAGTGTCTCATTGAAGCAGAATCAGAGCAACTTAACCGGGAGGATGTCGTCTCTTCACTCAGAGCTCAGGAAGGCTTCAGGGTCAAGATCAGAAAGTGCAATAGCGGTTTTTACTACCTGGTGTCTTGTTTGATGAAAGAACATTTACTCCTCTGTATATATTCTGGGTATAAACCTTTTTTCAAAGCACTTCATCTCCATTAAAGCGTCCGAGGGAGTCATTCATCAACGCTCGGAGTCATGAATTTTGAAAAACTAGACGTGATTCATTGCACCTGTAATTTTTCCTGCTTTGACTTGTCAACATGTGTGAAAAATGTCAGTAGAGCTAAAAAAAAGTTCAGTTATATTGTCAAGAAATACCTCTGGAGGACGAACGACAGCCGGTAGAGAAATGTTCAGAAAAACTGACCTTTTGTAAACAAATAAATGAGAATAAATATGACAGGATTTCTTTAGTAATGAAGAAATATGGGTCTGATTACAGTCGCAGCTGTTTTGTCAGACTGGGTGTGTGTTTACTGGCATCATGTTCTGATCTTTCTGATAAAGTCTCATCTCAGCTTTGTGAAATTTGGATTTGCAAGCTTGAGGACTAAAAACTGTGACGCTGTTAGGTTGCAACTAATAATTATTGTCACTATCAAATGAATCTACAGATTATTTTCCCAATTAATCCAAAGATAATTGGTTTATTATCATAAAGCAGCATGAAAACCAGATAATATTTACACTGGAGAAGCTGGAACAAGTGGATTTTTGCTCAAAACATAGCTTAAATAATTATAATTACCTGCATGTGAACACATTATCCAGGTTTCTGATCATTGTGTGTTCGCAGGTGAGTCCACAACACGAGTCACGAGGCTGTAGTTGATCAGTAAACCAATAAATATGATAATAAACAATGTAATGATTGATCTACATGCTGAATTTTTTTTGTTACTGGAGTTAAATCCAGCAGCCAAAACAAAAATGTTTTTTTTGTAACTCAGTTCAGGCACAGAAATGACAGATTTGCTCGAATAATTAATCGTAAAAAGTCAGAAAATTGTGAAAAATGTCCATCTCAGGTTCACAGAGTCCATAGTTGCTCTTCAAAATGTCTTGTTTCATCCCAACATAGTTTAAAACTCAAAGATAATCAGATTATTATCACAGAGGAGCATGAAAACCAGATAATATTCATATTTTTGGAAGTTGGAAACACTGAATTTTTGCCATTTTTGCTAAAAACATTAAATCTTAAAGCTTAAATCATTGTTCATTTAGCAAAATTGCCTTCAGTTTATTTTCTGTTGATGAACTAAACGTGGCTCTAGTTGCATGTAAACATATTATCCAGATTTCTGATCATTGTGTTTCATGTTTTCATGAGTTATGACATAGTCGGTCGATAAAACCAAAAATATAATCATAAACAATGTAATGATTGATTGATCTACATGCTGGAATAAAAGTGAAATGCAGAGGATACATTTTATTGTCACTGTTGTCTTCTGTTACTGAAACTGAATCCAGCATTCAGAACCACTGTCGACGTAACTCAGTCGGTGCAGAAATGACAGATTTGCTCGAATAATTAATCGTAAAAAGTCAGAAAATTGTGAAAAATGTCTTCAGAATGTCTTCTTTCAGCCCAACATAGTTTAAAACCCAAAGATAATCAGTTTATTATCATAGAGGAGCATGAAAACCAGATAATATTCATATTTTTGGAAGTTGGAACCACTGAATTTTTTGCCATTTTTGTGGCTCTAGTTGCATGTAAACACATTATCCAGGTCACAAGTCGGTCGATAAAACCAAAAATATAATCATAAACGATGTAATGATTGATCGACATGCTGAAATAAAAGTGAAAGTGTTGAAGGAAATAGAGAAAATTCATTTTATTGTCACTGTTGTCTTCCAGCATTCAGAAACCAGGTTTCTTCTCCGCTGTCGACGTAACTCAGTCGGTGCAGAGATGACGTGGAGATAAAAATAAAAAAAGCTAAACCTGCACTGACGCAGACGATCAGCAGCCTGGATTCTGTTAGCATCACGTACACATGGATGAACACCACATCTAGAATATTAAAGACGTGAACGTGCCGCCTAATTAAACTTTCGGTGAACCCTCGCCGCGTCTACCTTCGACGTCTTTGGCTCTCACCAGCCGGACGGTGTGAACTTCATTCACTGGTTAGTGAGAGAAGAGTGAGTCAGCTCTCACTCTGAGCTCAACTAGTCTTTTGTTATTTGTAGTTTTGCAGATTTTTTTTTTTTTTACAGATTCGATCAAATTCAGCACCTTCAGTTTTTTCAACACTCTCACTTCACTCCAATTTTCACTTCTCTCCTCCCCCTCCCCCACCCAGTCCTGTTAAAAACCGACGTGATGCCGACACCTCTGTGACAAGACAAACTCTTACTTTATTTCACACTGTGTGATATCATCTACTGCAAGGAAATTATAATTTTTCCTTTCATGCTAATGCTTCTTAAAGAGTCTTAAGTACTTACATCAAATCCTCTCCACTGCTTTACCGAGTCTCATTTATAGTTGTCCCACATTTTAATATCTTCAAAGTACTACTAATAACTGATATCTGGACGGGAAGAGCTCAACGCTTTTGTTTTTCATCTTCCTTTTCCTTGTGATGCTCACAAAAGGTTTTATCCTGTTTGAACATGTCGAAGCAGCTCAGCAGTGGTCGGTTTTCAGATATATCTCAACAACTGTCAGACGGACTGTCATGAAATTTTGGAGCAAATATCCGCAGTTCCCGAAGGATAAATCTCAGTTACTTTGGTGGCCCCCCCTTGATCTTTTAGCAAGTGCCACCATTAAGCTAACGTTTTCACTTCAATTCGGTGAAATATCTCAACATCTGCTTGGTGAATTGGCTCCAAAGTCTCTAAAGACATTCATGGTCCTCAGATGATGAATCCCAAGTGATAATCTGGCTTTTCCTCTAGAGCCAAAATGAGGTTTACAGTTATGATCCTCCTTTTGCATCGTCATCATTAGCATGCTGGTGTTAGCATTTAGCTCAAAGCACCGCTATGCCCAAATGCAGCCTCGTAGTTTACTTTAGTTTTTACTCATTTTCTCGCTGCGTTGGCGGGAAACATCGTCTCTGCTTGGCCGCCCAAAAAAACCAAAAATTTCATTCAGGCAGTAAAATATGTTGAAAACAACTAGAGGAACAAACCCATTCAAACCGTCAGAAACACAAAGTGTGTTTGACCTCTGAGGGCTTCACCAGCACTTTAATGATCAATGAATTTGACTAACACTTGGTCCAAATGTAAGACTGAAAATAATTTGCATTGTATATACGCATTAATAACTCTACTGCTAAAAACACAAAGCAGGGGACGATCCTTCAAAACTTAAATATGGTTTAAACTCTTTCTTGAAGTTTCTTTCCTCCAAAACCTAAATGGACTTCGAGGTGACTGTTTTGTCAACTTCTGTTTCCAAGAAGAAGAATTGATTTAAATTTCGATTTAAGCCGACTTGGACGAGGATTCCTCAGAGAAGTGCTCAGAAAAAAAGGTGGAAATTTGAACATCTACGTTTCCAAACTCCAACCACTGGTTTCACTTTTAATTTTATTTTCCATCTTATGTTACATCAATGGTTTTTTTCTACATGCTTTTATGTCTTTAGTTAGACTTGAACTATAGAAGTGGAAGATCAGAAAACATCTGGAACTGATTTTTTTTTTTTAAAAAATCCATTTTGGTAAAATTACCTGTTGAAACTTGATGTTTTGATCAATCTTAGAAGTTAAAGAGTGTTTTCTGAAAGCGTTTCCATGAACGCTCTTGCAGTGTTTTTAAAAACGTGTTGTTGACAGTTTTATTATTATTATTATTACATTGAAGGAAAAAAAAAAAAGGTCTTTCAGGAAATATTCAAGAAATGCTCCTTTTTGTCTGAGCCGGCTGGAGAAGCAGGATTATCTTAGGATTTGTTTTTTTTTTTTTAACATGCAGTCAGCATGTGTGACGTGTTAAGACTCTGCAGACCTTCATGTGTGAGTTGCACGTCTCGGCCTGGGAGCTTATTCAGGGTGTATTTTTCTCACTCGGCGGTGGGAAATTTCCCAGCTTTGATTAATCCAAAAACTTAATTTCAGAGTTTCATTAAATGTTGCTCATTTGCAGCTGTAGCTCATTCAAGTGACTCGGCTTCATGAATAGCATTTTAAAGTCGTTTATTTCAATGAGAGTTATCTAGAAACCACATCTGGGATCCGCTCCGTGTGTGACAGGAGCTTGAGCGAGCGAGTACGTGAAGTTATCTCAGAACTAAAAAAAGACGAGACACGAGCCCGACCTCTGAGCCGATGTGCGTTCAGCTAAAGGCCACGGGAACATTTAGAAAGATGGTACGCTTTATTAGAAAGGTTTTCCACATAAAACGTGGATATGGCATACAGTAGGCACAGTCAGTAACCAAACATACATACTGTGGTGACAGGCAGTAATGGCTTAAAGGACAATACCGCTCAAGTTTAAGCCACCCTGCAGTCGAGGATACTTTCAGTTTCAGAACATAAAACAACTTTTTTATCACAAAACTTGACACGAGGATAATGACTCTAATGTGCAAGACACAATCTGGAAAATGTTGTTTTTTCTATTCAAGCAACTTCAAGGTTTCATTCAACATCATACATACATTTTTTTGAAAACTTTATATTCAGCGCTCTATAAAAAAATGACATCCTCTAAGGTGTTTGCTGCTTTTTGAGTCGTACAGCGTCATGTGATGAAACTTATTCTAATGTTATTGATCAGTCTGAGAAGTTGTCAGTGTTTTTTTTTTTTTTTTGTATTTCAAGTAATGGAAATGATGACGATAATTCAGATTTGTTTCATCTTGTCAAAGTGATTCTCATGAAATTAGTGTAACTTACATATTGCTGCCACTTTGACAAAAACATTTGATCAGCCTCTTATTATAGCGAGAAAAAAAAATGTCAGTTGTTTTTTTTTTCATGTTATAACGACATATTTCTCATTTTTTCACCAAGTTTTTTCATTTGATATCAACATATCACTTTATCTTGTTATATTATTGTTACACAATACAACATATCTTCTTAAAATAGAAAACTTTTCACTTTATGATGACATACCGACATAAAATTATTAAAACTAGAACTTTCATACTTTGTACTTGGGAAAATAAAAAGCCAATAAATATAACAGGATACCATTTAATGGTGTAATGAGCTCTGGTTTTAACGAGATATAATGATATTGTGTAATAACAATATTTTAATTGTTTAAATTGAATAATTTAGTCTGTATTAATAATGAGGAAAATACCATGAAAAATATTTTTGTTATAAAATGAGAAGGTGTAATAACTAAAATTTTTTGGTACTTTTATCAGATAAATTGAAACTTAATTGGTCTATTTCACTTCAGATATTGAATTTCCTTGTTAAATATATAACATATTTATATATAATCTAATATAATTATTTAATTTATTTATATATATATATATATAACTACCAATTTATCATGTAATAAGATAAAGTGTATATATGGATTATATGATATATAATAACGTGTAAGACAAATATTTGGTGATATAATAAGATAAAGTTATTGTTAAATTGGAATAATTTGGTCTTTAGTAATAATGAGAAACATATCTTGGTATAATTAATTACAATTAAAACATTAAAACCAGTTTTTTTCTTGTTATAACCTGATAAGGGGTCACATGGTGGTTGCCGGTGGAAACGTCACTTTTGTACTTTTGCATTTAAATATATTCATAACAAGAAGTTTCTCGTAAGAATTGGTTTTTAAATTTCAAGTAAACTGTGTCATTATGTTATGAAAGATGTCTTCTCATAATGTGAAAAATTGTCCTGTTAAAACAAGAATCGTCTCGTTATAATGAGAAACCGAGCGAGTACACACATTTTGTTCGTCACGGTGACGACGACGGCACGCCGCTTGCACAAACACAGTCGGCAGGAAGATAAACTTTCTTCTCTCCGGAGCAGCGGAGAGGAAAATGATCCTTACAGATGTTCCGCTGTCAGACTGAAGACTAATCAAAAAAAACAAAAAACAAAACAAACAAAAACTTTAATTGTAACCGAGATGCAGACGTGACGTTCCTCATCTCAGCACTGGAAGAAAACCACAAAAAAGCCGAGAGAGGAACACATTGGTTGTCATATTCATAAAGGTGAGACTCCTCAGCTTTGGATGAAAAGGTGTCAAGGTTTTGACATTATGTGTGAATTATAAACTCGACTTTTAGTAACGATTTTAAATATGAAACAGGAAACTCGCTTCTGGGTTCTCGTTAATTCAGGGCTGCTGTGAATTTCCTCGGTGTTTCAAAGTGTTTGGAGTGCTATGAATCATCACAACAGACAGTACAACCTTTAACTTTTAAGGCATATTGCTACTCAATATTATATGAATGTACGTTTTATATCTATAGACATGTTAAAATGACTTCAAACAGCCACAAGCGAGCTGCTTTCAACATTGCAAAAACCTTTTTTTTTTTTTTTACTGACCCACAAACACACAGTTCATAGAAGTCAGTGATCCATGACAGGAAGTGTGTCGGTTGACTGGATGGTGCTGACAGGAAAAGCGGGGAATAATCCGGCGTGTCCGCACGAACTGACAGATAGCATCCTTCTGTGATCAACAACACGTCAAGAAGATATTTTGTTATGCAGCGTTTTGATATTTTCTGCTGTTTTCGCAGCTTTTCCTTCGACCATCCTCTCACTGATCAGTTCCCAGAGCCAGGACTCTTTCATGTCTTTTCAACAGCGTCGCGAGCGCTGATGTGAACTTTTGTGTTGCATCTCGGGGAAATACACGCATTAGCTTTCTTTGCAGAGTGTTATTAGATGGAAAGGCGGATACCGCTCTCATATCTCCCTGTTCAAATATGAAGCTACAACCAAGCAGCTTCATCAAGGCGCCTTCGAGCGACTGTGTGACAACGGCAACGCTGTACGTTTTATTACATCTCACATTGTGTGACAGACGGCTTTAATATATAGTCTTGATCAAAATCTTCGTCAGACTGTACGACATCGCCGCTGTCAGACTGTGAGATGAATGTTACAAAGACGTGTCATCGGCTCATCATCCGTCTGCAGCTCTGATGTTTGGAAATGCAGCAAAACTTTATCAAAAGAAAAAAAAAGCACTTAACAAAATGTCACGCTGGCTTTGTTGTGTCATTTCATATTGTTTTCTAATTGGTGGGTTTGTAGATGTGGGTTGTAGCAGCTGTCAGAATAAACGCCTGACAGATATGGTCACAGATTGCTCTCCAAATTGGTTGTCAGTGGACGAGTCTCGGTCTCAGTTAGAGCTAAGACCAAAGAGGATTTCACTACATTTCTGTCACGCAGAGTGTAATGGAAGAGGCTGTTAGCTAGTGAAGACAGTAGACAGCTGTCTGCAGTCCCTGCTGTTTCCTGACAACTTTACAGTCACAACAAAACCCCCAATAAGTGCACTCAGCCAAAAAAAATAGACCCCCCATTGTTTTTAACATTTCAGTTTTTTTTTTTTTTTTTATAACTTAAACAAATTAAATGTAATATTTAGTCAGAGTGAAATGGAAGCTAGAAAGTCTGTACTGTGAAATGGAAAATGTGGTCAGTGTAGCATTACAAGAGGGATTTTAAATCAAGTTCTTCAGATTTGATTGAACATAATTTAAAAAAAAAAAAAAAAAAAAAAAGGCAGAGCTGCAGAGAGAGAGAGAGAGAGAGAGAGACTGCTGGCCTCCAGTCACACCTCATCTGTTGTTGGATCAGGAGGAGGACACGAGAGAAATGAATAAATTAGACCTCAGCTGCATTCCTTTTTAGAAATGAAAACAGGTTTTTTTTTTTTGCCCACTGATTTCCAAACACACACCTCCCCTCTATGATATTTCTTTTCTAGCGACTACGAGATATGTATGAAAAAGCTTTTACAGGTTTTTGATGTAAAAATTCTTTAAAAAAACACATTTTTGGACACATATTCAGCCTTTAACAAGAGGTGATTGAACTCTTTAACCCAGTGATATAGGAAAAATGGATTTTTTTTAAACTCATTTTGACATTGATTAGTCATCTTTAGAGGTTCTGATTGGCTGATTTTGTTGCCTTCAGACAGAGCCAGGCTAGCTGTTTCCCTCTTTTTTTCCAGTCTTTATACTGAGCTAGACGTATAGTATCATCATATTTAGCATCCAGACATGTGAGTGGTGTCCATCTTCCCATCTAACACTCAGCAAATGCATGTGTTTCCCAAAATGTCGAACTATTCCTATTTATCCTCGTACACGGAAGTGGAGATCAGTGGCCGATTTTAAAGCATTTTCAGCCGCTTGGTATTCTGGTCTGTTGAAGCTCATTCGGTCTTTCTGTCTCTCTGGGACATTTTTTTGCCCTGAGTTTATCCCTCCAGGCACACTTCCCTTTCAGGCTCTGCACAAATCCCACATCCTTCAACTGGCAGCTGGCAGACCATAACTCGCACCGAGGCGGATATATCGCCCATAAGAAGAAGTTCAGACAAAACAGAAAGCAATGAAAACCTCCTTTCAGACGCTACACGTGCCCTAATCTTCGCTTTCTGCTGAAATATCATTTTGTTTGGGCAGTAATCGCCAAACAACAAAATGGACTAGAAATGCAATATATATCACCAGTAACTGTTTGTTTTTAACAGCATTAAAGTGTTTCAGGGTGTAATTTTCCTGTCAGACAGTAACCGTCAAGCATCCACATCCAGCTGGCAGCCCCCACGAGACGAGCCGGTTTTGTTCAAATGAAAGCCTCAGATGTCCCAATCACGCCGTTAATCCTGCCAGAACACGTTCCCCCGCGCGACAGGCCGCTTTTCATAGACGACGCGACATCACAGAGCTTCAACATCTTCCTGAGCTTTCTTCCTTTTAGAGTTCACTCCGTCAGCAAAAGTCCGCGGAAAGGGGAAAAAAACCTAGCGTCAGCAGCAGCTCCAGAAGCATTTCTTGAAGAACTTTTTGAACTCGGTGTTGAAGATGGTGTAGATGATGGGGTTGAGAGCGCTGTTGACGTAGCCCAGCCAGGTGACGGTGCTCATCAGACTGGGAGGGATGTCGCACGTGAGGCACACGGCTCGCGTCGTGTGGACCACGAAGAACGGAGTCCAGCAGAACAAGAAGCAACCTGCGCGGAGATATGAAGAAGGGGGATCAGAGACATGAGTCATCTTTATGAATCAGACCTTTTTTTAAACGCAGATCAAAGTGATGACACTCTCTCTTTCACAACTGTATAAAATTTCTCTCTTGTATTCATCCTCTGAATAAGGGTGAGAACATATGTTTTTCCATATTTTTACTTTCTATATTTTTCTTATTGTCAACAAATCTCATCTGCAGAGCCAAACCATCCATGAACATGCACATGCTCTGTAGCGCCTTACACAGAACTACTCTCCGGAGACTGAAAATGTGATGCTGTTATCAGTCTTTGGAGCTTTATTTAAACAAACTAATGTGATCAAAACGCTTCATAATGAAGTAGCGTATCACCCAGCGCAGTGGTGTGGCTTATTGACATGTTTTTAATAGTGTTTTAGGCAACAACGGAAGTCTACAGCACAGAGGGAAATAACCTTTTCAAACATAATATTTTATATATAAAACTTTTTAGGTCTTTCTTGTATTCGTCCTGTGAATAAGGGTGCAAAGAACATATGTTTTTCTATATTTTCACTTTCTATATTTTTCTTATTGTCAACAAATCTCATCTGCAGAGCCAAACCATCCATGAACATGCACATGCTCTGTAGCGCCTTACACAGAACTACTCTCCGGAGACTGAAAATGTGATGCTGTTATCAGTCTTTGGAGGTTTATTTAAACAAACTAATGTGATCAAAACGCTTCATAATGAAGTAGCGTATCAGCCAGAGCAGTGGTGTGGCTTATTGACATGTTTTTAATAGTGTTTTAGGCAACAAGGGAAGTCTACAGCACAGAGGAAAATAACCTTTTCAAACATAATATTTTATATATAAAACTTTTTAGGTCTTTCTTGTATTCGTCCTGTGAATAAGGGTGCAAAGAACATATGTTTTTCTATATTTTCACTTTCTATATTTTTCTTATTGTCAACAAATCTCATCTGCAGAGCCAAACCAACCGTGAGCTGATCCGCTTACAAGTATTTTATGTACATTTTTAAGAATTTTAGTACAAAGCTAGAGAGGTTCTGTAAACAGATGCACATGCTCTGTAGCGCCTTACACAGAACTACTCTCCGGAGACTGAAAATGTGATGCTGTTATTAGTCTTTGGAGCTTTATTTAAACAAACTAATGTGATCAAAACGCTTCATGATGAAGTAGCGTATCACCCAGCGCAGTGGCGTGGCTTATTGACATGTTTTTAATAGTTTAATAGATTTTTTTTGGACAACAACGGAGGTCTACAGCACATGGGAATAGAAAATAGCTGGACATATCCTTTTAAAACATAATATTTTACAAATTTAGCTCAGATCATTATAAACTTTTATTACTGCAGATGCCACTGAGTTATGTGCAGGAACACACATGTGTGTTTCCAGTGTTGCGTTAGCTTGTTGCGCTACATCTCACAGCCTCTTCTTTACAATGTACAACGGAGTAAGAAGTGGTTGCGAGATGTAGCACAACAAGCTAACGTATAAGGTCACAAATATTTTGCCTTACCCTCATTTATTTTAATGGAGTGGACAAAATATTAGGAACACCGTTTAATATAATACACTCCAGTACACCAATATGACCTCATTAATAAACATTAAGTATAATTATTACCTTTCTGACAACGTCAACAGAAACTACACCAAAAGGTATTAAAAAAAAAAAAAGAATGCAACTAAGGAAAGATGAAACAGACACTCAAATTACCGTACAATAGTTGGTAAAAGAATCTTATCAGTTTAATGTAAAATAATATCTGTGTATGATTTTAACAGATGACCTCACGCTGTAACCTCGAGCCAATAAAACCATCATACATATTTAAACAATCCCATCATGCACCCCTTTCATCTCCGAAATAACTCTCTGGGTGCATTTTGATACCCATTTGACCACCTACTATTTAGTGTGTCAGAAAAAGATTTAGCATATCCCGATGCAGTAGGCTAAAAGTACCAGGGTGTCCTACAACACCTGGTCGCCGTTTACAGTTTGGAACCGACCCACAATCCTCTGCACAGCGCAAGATACGTCGCATGGACTGAGCTGCCGAGAGCACAGACCAATGGCAGCGCAGCAACGGAAGCCAGTTTTATACATACATGCGTGTACTTTTAGCTGCATTACGTGCTAAAAGTAAAAAGTAGAAGTGTGCGATTCAGTAGAAAGGTGCTGCACCTTTCTCCTCCTGACTGATCTCTCATGACATGATGTGTTTTGTCTCAACATCCAAAGGATGAAAAAGGAAAAGTTTCAGCTTTAAGGAGCCGAGATGACGTGTTTCTTTGTGACTTGACAGCGGGACTCTAAAAGATTCATGACTGAGACTGAGTTCATTAGACAAAGCAGAAATATATGAATCTGCTGTCTCATTATTTTAATTAAAGACATTATTGCTCGGGGATGCTCGATATATTTTGGATTTCTTGGACGTTTTTTTGTTCTCGACTCCCACACAGGAAAATCATTTATTTCATTGCCAGAATTCACAGAAACAGGCAGAAAACAAACTTTTAGCAGGAGGACTTTGGAGGATCATCAGAGACTCCGGTGTGAAAACATGATTTAAAACACCTCCTGAAACCAATCTCATGCCACCAGAGGTCCTTCCTGAGCTGCCCTCGGCCTCCGCGAACAAACAATAACTAGCGTACAGTCCGAAATGAGACACTGAGATGAGCTGGAAATGACAATACGATGATACAACGATAACACGATGAGAAACTGTGTCACTGAGTCAAACTGGGACCGTTTGTCTCCGATGTCGTCTCATGTTGATGATAAAAAAACGGATCCGAGTGATTTATTTACTTTGTGTTGAGAGTTTGACGGATGGGATTTATGTCTTTCTTTCCAGGTTGGAGGAATTTGCATAATATACCAGAGCTCTGCTGCCAGTTGGACACTCTGCTCACTTCTTATTCATAAAATGTATTCAGGCCAGCTCTGCTGATACTGCATTAAATGTAGGAATTTGTGTCAGGGCTCAGTTCTGTGTATTCTGAGGAGTATTTCAGGCACAAAAGTGTGACAGAAACTCTGCAATAAATCAAATTAATAATACGCTTGGGGACAGATTTACAAAGAGAATGTATGTTCACTGAGTTTTTGGTCACATGTATTCAGCATCTGCGGCTTTACATTGTCCTCCAAGACGTATTTTGCAGAGGAAGGAGAGCTCATAGGTGCAGTAACTCATTGATTACATAACAATTTCTTGGGCAGCCCAACTCCTTCTGAGAAGAATTCAAATATATCTAAATATTAATATTTTAGGACGCAGTTAACACGTTCACGGGAAACTAAAAAGAGATGAAGTGATATAATAAAACAAAGCAAAGACACAAAATATATAAAAGCCACTGCAACAGATAGAGAGAGAAACAGAAGGTGGAGGTGGAGATGGTGTCGACATGGACGTTAACACAGAAGTAAAAAAGTACATTTATGTCTGTCAGTCGTCTGTAATGGCAATTCTCTGCTGCTGGTGAAGAATGAAATAGAGACTTCTGCCGGCCGACAAGGTTTTATAGGAAAGACCCTGAGCCAAGGGTGAACTGAACATTTAGACCTGAGGCACAACTCCTTTAATCTCTTAAAGGTGACATAATATGCTTTTTGTGATTTTCTATTACCTTTATGCTGTTATGATGTTACAAAACTTGAGGTGAACATTTGTAGAAATGCTGCCTGCAAGTCAAAAGGCCGGGATTAAAACCTGCTATAAATGTTTTTTTCCACCTTGCCGACAAGCTGACGTCAGCACGTAGCACATGCTCATGAACCACCGTGCGTCCATTAGCCTTTGTTGCTAAAGTCGTGTTGCTCATGTTGTCCACTTTCATATTTCAGATCTATACATCTTAAACACGTATAGACGTATTTGAGAAGTTGACATTTTGAGTAAAGAACAAGAAGCAGTGAAACCCTACCACTATAGTTTGTTTCATGGTTTGCTGATTTAGCCTCCGGAGCCACCAGAAGTCGACTGAACAGCTTCTGGAAGCTGGCCAATCAGAGCAGAGTGGGATCATTGGGAGTCGGCCTCAAGGCCAGTTCAGATCAATGATTCACAACGAGACAAAATGGTTTTCAAATGTTACAGAGAAAATTGCAGCGGTGTGAACTGATTGGTTGCAGAGCGTCTGAAGCCGTTGCCTCGGGTCTCAGAAGACCTAACATGTCAAAACCGCAAAGTGCTATTTTAGAACATAAGGACGTAGCTATTTCTCTTCAGCCAATCAGGGAACGGCACAGTCGAGTATGAAAACATGGTGGATTTCTGGACAAGAGGAGAGCGAGGACCTTTACAATTGCAGCTTGAACATACTCCACTAAAATAAACAAAAACAACACCCTTTACTCGATCGCAAACATCCTCGGTGTGTCCGGTAAGTTACGTGTTTGGGTTCATTTGTGTTGAGCTAATGCTGTGAGTAAGCTAACGTCAACAAACAAAACGCCGGTCACCAGCCAAACAGTGCTAACGTTTAATCTGTTCATAGATAGTAACGTAGCTTGTTGGTCAGCAAACAATGATTGTAGCGACTTTAGCTGTTACATTAGAGCTTACATGATATCTCTGTGGCGTTGGGACTTTATCTAAGCTAACGTTAACATTACCAGAAACTTAAACAAGCCATGCCATGGGCAGTTTTATAATGTTAAGGTTATTAACTTGCTTCTGTAAATGAATTTGTCAGGTGTGGCTGCTTTTTGTACCGTAATGACTGAAACTGGTGTTGGAGGACAGCGGACATGATGCTGTTCTGGAAATATACTGCCTTGAGCCAATAATATGACTGTATTTCATAGCTATTTTAGGTAGAATAGCCATTGCCTCGTAAAAGCCCACATTGAGATGTGATCTAGTGAAGTAGAAGAGACCTGGACCTGTGATTCTCAAACCTTTTCATGTCAAGAATCCCCAAATAGATCCTCATTAGACCACAGAACTGTATCCAATAAGAAGATGTTTTGATGAGAGAAATGAGCTGAACTGGTTTTTATGTAGTATCAGACTGCATAAAGGACCAGTAGAAGATAAATAAGGAGGTTTTAACTGGAAATCATGCAAAAAAAAGATTCCAGTAGAGCCCCAGAACATAAACACAGACCTGAAAATGTGCAGAATCCGTCTTTAACGAAGTCATCTTGCTCCATCATCATCGGGCCAAAATTTCAGTTTGTTCCGTACTTCGGTTTATGATCAAATACCCGTGAAACTAATAAATTCCCATCATCCTCAGCTGACCTCGGCTCAAACACTGTTCCTCACGGAGCTTGCGAGGCTGTAAACTCGTACTTTTCGTGTTTAATGACGTGTTCGGTGTGTTTACAATCAGCTTGTATTCTGCAGTCAAGGCTTTGCGCTGCGTGTCGAACGGTCTTTAAAGTTGCAGCTAATTAGTTTGTATGGTTTTATGGCCTTGTACCACTACGTGCTGATCTTACATCGCTTAACTGCAATTGACTGAAAATCTGCTGAGCAATGCAGTTTACACACACACACACACACGTGGCAAATTGTAGATGTTCAGTTCAAGTTTTTATGTATCAGATTGCAGAATAAAACATTATTAAGAGTATTATCTGGCGGGTCGTTAGTCAGGACAGTAAAGACATCAGAGCAGATCTTAGTCTGTGTTCAGGCAGGGGAAACGGTGTGACTTTTAAGATTATGTGTTGCATAATAATTGGATTGAAGGCTTTAAGCTATAATGGCGTTACTTGTAGAGAGGCAGCCAGTCAGAAGTGACGCTTTTACACTCCGGGTGACCTGCATGAACGTCAGCTGCCTCCCGGCCATCTGAGCTGCGACACGAACACTTAATTACACCGTAAAAGGCGAAGTGTAAAAAGTTAATTAATGGAAACAAAAAAAAAAAAGTTAACTAACGAAAAAAAAAAAAACTAATGAATTTATTAAAGGCATGAAAGTAAATTCGGGGGAAGAAAATCAAAATTCACAGAACAGAGATGCTGTTGGGACAGAAATGTGTTTATAATTTGTCTTCTGATCCTGTTTGATTAAAAGGCACCACACACACACACACACAAAACTTTGGTGCAATTACTTACAACTGCCGCATTGCCGACTTTAAAGAGGGCCAGTAATCAGCATATTGAGCAGCTCAGTACGAAAACACCTCACCTTTTTGTCAGAAGCAATTTTACTTTCATTTCCTGCTTCAGTGAATTAACAGATAACTGAAACACAAGAACTGACCTTAATAAAAAACTGCTTAAAGACTTCTCCCTTGACATCATACGAGATGAAAAAAACAATCTTTCACTAGTAGACAAACACCGAAAAGAAAATCCTTTAATAATTAACTTGTTGCCTTCTTAAAGGACGGATTCATTTTCTTTCAAGTAAGTCTTAAAAACAACAGTCAGGTGCTCAAATGAACATTTTTGAACACATCCTTCTGTGCAAAAAAAAGTATTTAAAAGTTTATGTGAAGCTAATATGAAGCTTCAAGCGTCCAAATGGATCAAATCAAGTAGATATCTTTCAATGTTTCAGTCTTTTTAGTGCCAAAGTCCCTCTTTTTGTTGCTATACTTCCACCTGCAGCTCAACAGGGAAACACAAATGATGCTAAAAAAGACTGTAAATGTGTCAGATATCCACTTGACATGACTGCTGAAGCCTCATATGAGCTTCACATCTACTTTTAAATGCATTAAGGAGATCTTTTAATATCCATTATATGAACAGGAGGAATGATTACAGCGAGGTAAAAACCTCTTTCACTGCTCACATGGACACCTGACTGTTGTTTTAAGACACACTTGTAAAATTGAGAATCGATCCTTTAACGGCGACCTTACTTTTGTTCTTGCAAATATAGAAGAGAAACCAAAATCTCTGTCTCTTTACAATCTCTTTATATAAGTAATGGAACCATGCAGGAAAGAAACCAGCTAAACTTTGGGCTTACAAACACCCCTCTACATTAAAACAATGCAAGAACATGTGCATGTATCCGTCCATTTTCTATACCGCTTATCCTCTAGAGGGTCGCAGGGGAGCTGGAGCCAGTCTCAGCTTTGGGGCGAGATGTTGGTCCAAGATATCGGTACACCCTGGACAGTTCACTCATCAATCACAGAGCTAATATGTAGTATAGAGACAGATAACCGTTCACATTCACATCTGTGCTCAATTTAGAGTCACTGATTAACCTAACCTGCATGTTTTTGGTCTGTGGGGGGGGGAGCATGCAAACTCACACACAGTCCAAGTCAGATTCAACAAACTCTCTCAACTGTCGTAACTCGTTTCAGTCTGATGAACATCACCTGTTCACAAAGAGGTGAACATTCGTTGCTTTGAAGAAAAAAATATGTGTAATATCTGGACTGTATATTAAAAAAAATGCAGCTCAATAAACACAAATGACCAAAAAAAAATGAGAAAGGTGTTGGTTCATAAGGCTAGAGAGAGGTCAAAGTGGGTCACATTTAACCACTAATAATGGTCATTGTATTATGAACTAAAGTACATCCCCTCCACAAACACACACACACACACACACACACACACACACAGGGAACAAATCTCACTCCAAAACTTGGCAGCCCTGGGCATGAGAGAAAGAGAGAGAGAGAGAGAGAGAGAGCAATTAAAGCACCCAAATAACCATCAGTCTGAGTAAACACTCCGTGCAGAGTGAAAAACGGGAGACGTCAGCAGACTGAAACAGATGAAAGAGCGAGAGGAGTTGACAGATGATTGGAATAGTTATAATTTCAATTAAAATAAGTTCCTCTTTCAAATCAAACATCCGGAGATATGAGTGGATGGAAAATGTTCTCGCGACTGCAATTCTTTAATTCAAACATAGCGTAACCGTGTCATGTGATGCTCACTGGGAACGCTACGTGAGCTTGAGCGTTATAGACACGACCGCTGACTATGCTTGACACTGACCACACACACGGTCCAGCTGAACACGAGGTTTGGATCTAGTCTTGTTTTCTGTCTATTGCAAGTCCCCAACTGTATGGACCTTTAATCGACACTAACGTATAAACCAATTTGTGTCAGGTGAACCTCATGGATGGATCTGAGACCGATGACACTAACCAGGGGGTCTGAATCCAAGTTTGTGCCCAAAAAGATTACGTTCTTCTCGCTAATTTTGACACATTTCACTCCTTAAAACAAACACTATACTTATTACGACCCATGAACATTCAAGAGGAGCCGCGTAGGACTTCTAAACCATGAGCGACAACTATCTGTGCAACGCGAAGTTTGCACATTTGCAGCACCTGAACTCAGGAGAAAATTAGCGTCCTGTCTTAAAACACAGGAGAGTAAAAATCAGTTTAAAACTTATGGAAGAGTAGTGGATAAGTGGTGGTTTGTGTTTGGTATAAATTTAAAGGATAAGTTCACAGTTTTTCAAGTCTGTCAGGAGCCCAAAAGAACATTGAAACAGGTTTTTTCTTTCACACCGACCACCGGAAGATACTCCCCAAGTGATGAATCTGACTCAAACATGCAGAAAACCCCTGTTACAGTCCCTTAACTATATTTAGACTCAGTTGTAGCTGCTGTATGAGAACAGGAAGACTCACCTACTACGACAGGTAACACCCTCATAGCTTTCCTCTCCCTGCTGTTGATCTTCGCTCTCTTCTTCCTGAACTGATGGTTGCTGAAGGTCAGCGTGGGCACGGAGTTCTCTCTGTACTGCCGAGGATAAGGGATCTCCTGCTGGATGTACTCGCCCGTATCGTCCAGCCGAGACTGGGCCAAGTCCCTCTCGATGATCCTGGGCAGCGGCATGGGCAGCGGCCCGGGGATGGTGCCCGCCAGAGGGGGGAGGGCGGTGGCGACGGCGGCGTGCTGCAGCTTCCTGCAGGCCTCGATGCTGCTGCGCAGTTTGGCCCTGCGGTTCTCCTCCCAGCGCTGCAGCCCGCGGAAAACCCCGAAGTAGAGCAGGACCATGATGGGGCAGGGGATGAAGAAGGAGCAGACGGAGGAATAAACCACGTAGTTGTTGTCTTCCAGTTTGCACTCGCTCGGGTCGCGATCAGGCACGTTGTTGATACCGAAGATGACAGGCGAGGCCACGGCCAGGGCCAGCAGCCACGTGGCCGACAGCAGGATGAGCTGACGATGGTCCACATGCTTACGGTTGTAATTTAGAGGAATGGACACTGCAATGAACCTGCAAAACGAAGAAGGAGGAGTGATGCTTTAAGTTACATGTCTGATAGAGTGACTAACCTGAAGTTAGCTAAACATCTAATAACAACTATCTCTTTCTTATTCCATTACTCAGTATATAACAGTCATTAATTAGTTATTATAAGTCACTCTGAACATTTTATTATATCTATATTACATGTTTATTATTCATCTCCAGAGATTACAGGAATCATTGGTCCATATTTTAAAATGACATGAGTAACGCTTCATTTAAGTCCTGATGTTTAGCATTTAAAAACACTGTACAAACTATACAAATGGTTTATAACATACTACACTCACCAAGCACTTTATTAGGAACACCTGTGCAATCTAACGCAACCAAACACAACATATCCGCCATAAATTCTACTTATATGAAGCGTCTACATTTTCTGCTTTTGTTGACAATGTCAGAAAGGTGATTATTCTACTTCCTGTTTATCACTGAGGTCTTAGTATTTGAGTGCGTTACATTGAAAAGTGTTCCTAATATTTCGCCCTCCCTTGCGTTTGTTAATACGGTGGACATCATTCAATAGAAGAGCTACTCTCTGGAGTCTCTGGAGACGTTTCTAAACTAACTAACGTGACCAAACTCTTCATGACGGATGAACGTGTCACCCGGTGCGGCTTTATTGACGTGTTTTTAATAGTTTCTGGACAACAATGGAGGTGTATGGCCCAGAGGAATAAGATATATAAGGCTTTGGATACGCACACAATACTTAGTAAGTAGGATGACAACAAGAAAAATCACCAGCTGGATCTCAGTCCTTCATCCACCATTTATAATAGTAATAAGAGAGGTTGGTTACAAAAGGGGAAAAAGGCCAAATAATAACCCTGTATGTCTTGACAATGTTGGTGAATTTTACTTTCAACTAATGGACTGACATGAGAAAAAAATATCAGCAGTTTTTGTTGAGTTGGGTGAAATGATCTAAACATGAAGTGATTGTTTCACCACTGGGGAGTCGCCTTTATCCTGATTTTTTTGGTGGGTAAACAAACACATCGCAGGTTTTTTTTTTTTAACTCAATGTTGTTCAGACATCAGATCTCAGTGGGATTTCAGACGCTACCGTAGAATAATCAAACACAGTACCTGCAAAATCTGAGTCCCCCCTCTCTCTCTGGTTTATTATTCCTTCCCCTTCCCCTTCCTCTCATCGGCTTCCGTGTCAAAAAAAAAAAAACCCAAACTGAAACTTCACCTTCTCTGACGTCATTAAGGTGATCTCATCTTTAACCTTGACTCGACACACGTACCTGTCAACACTGATGGCACAGAGGTTAAATATGGATGCGGTGCACAGCATCACATCCATGGTCATCAGGCCGTCACACATCAGCATGTTCAAGGACCAAACTCCACCCTGGAACTGCACACACACACACACACACACACACACACACACAGAGAGAGAGAGAGAGAGAGAGAGGAAGAAAGAATTGGGCCAACTAATTAGGTGGTGTTTCTTTCTTTCTTTGAGCAGCAGTGTAAATATCTATAATCCTCTTGTGCTTTCACCACTGCAGCTCACTGTTGAGACAAACATTCCTCCAATGAAACGCACAACAACTCTCGTCTCCTCTTCCTCTCCTCCCTATTTTATCTTCAGATGACAGGTGTTTTAACTTTCATGCTGACTTTTTTTTTTTCTAATCCTGTGCAGTGCAGTGCATGTGGACGAGCCACCACCGGTGTGACACACAGTACTGTGGCGAGATTAACTGGCTGGCACAGGTAACAAGATCACGAATGCGGCTAATTAAGGAGGATTTATGAGGGGGGGGAAGCTTCAGCAGCGGCATCTCTGCGCCAGAGATATTTAGACAGGCAGGCAGGCAGGCAGGTGGCGGCTTTTAATACCTTAATGAAGGCCAGGTTACAGCCTTTAGGCCTTTTTTTTTTTTATTGCCTGGAAATATTGTGATCTATGAATCATACCTCTCCTAACACCCCCCTCCAGCGGCCCCACATGTCATTAATTACTCCTCATTAAAGAGAGACACTGGCTGGCTTCTCCTCTACGTTGTGTGTCATGATGATGAAATAGTTGTGGTGGGTCAAACTGGCAACCATCCCTGATCAGATTAAGCGTTGATCCTGTTTATAGTCATTACCACGGTGAAATAATTACATTTATTTTACCCCCTGTTATCCATGCAAACTTGCGGTTTTTACGCACGAGAAACACCACTGTAAACACCCCCCCTCACCTCCCCCCTCCCCTGCAGGTGTCGGTGGAGGTGCCGTTCTTACCTCTGCGTAAACGAAGAGCGGCAGAACCAGCACCGCCAGCAGCAAGTCCGCAAACGCCAAACTGACTATGAAGTAGTTTGTTGTCGTTTTCAAAGCCTTCTCCAAGTACACGCTAAGGCACACGAGCACGTTCCCGCCGGTGATGACCACAATCAGTAAAACCCCGAATATAAGAGCCGGGAAGTTGTAGTGGGTGACCGCAGCCGAGGGCAGCGTGTCGTTGGCGGGGTCAGTGGAGTTGTCCGACATGGTCGCCGGTGTTGCGCCGCGCGCCGTAGACTGACGGGCTGCTCCTTGTCCGACGGAGAGCGGCTCTCTCCGGAGCAGTTTTCATCTATGAGCCGTATCAAGCAGCTCTGATGAGTAGCAGCGACAGAGGTGTGAGTTTTTCCCCCGCGGGGATGAACATCTGAGGCGGTGGTTATCCGCGCTGAGCTCCGTGCGCTCTGCTCCGCTCCGCTCTCTCCAGACGCAGCAGTAAACCGGATCCCTCCTTTCACTTTTTTTTTTTTTCCCACCCTCCTCCTCCTCCTCCTTTTACATTCAGTGGACTGTTGTTATTACTTGCCAGATGTGGATCAGTTTCCCCCACGCAGTCCTCTCAAACTGCTCGTTGGGGAGTAAGGTACCAGAGTGGATGAATCAGGAGGCAACAGCTTAAATCCATCCGCACAAATCTGCTTACTGAAGCTCTGCTGTTCGCTTTGTGTCAACAGTCACAGAGGCGGCGGTGAGCTGCAGGACGACAGCAGACCATAAATCAATTGCTTTCAGGAAATAATCTCTGAGGAATATATAGGAGCATATATATATTTCTCTAGAATAAGCTATTGTATATGTCACGTGACCCCCTGCTCCGTCCGCATGGATTTATTGATTTGCAGGTTATAGGCTACGTGTAGGAAGGGCAGGTGTCAGGGATCAAATGGAGCTAAACTTTACATTTTGTGACTTGTACGTTACATGTTAACCTGCTGTTTCAACTTCATTCCGATTACATTTCATTGTGAAAGAGATTAAACATAAAACTATACTGAATATATATGAACCTTTTAACTAAAAGTAGCCAGATTTGCTTGGTTACAGGGTGGATAATAATGATAATAATAATAATTTTATCTATAAAGCACAAAACACCAGATCAATGTGGAATTAAACTAGAAAACAGCAACAAAAAACATCGATTCAAACAATTCAAGGACATTTTAAGAGAGATTTAAACATTATTATTCTTAGGCTACATACACATATGGTCAGTGGTGGAAAATGGATCATGACTGGAATAATTTTAGACTTTTTAAGATGAAACTATTTTTTTTTAATGATGAGTGATGTGGTGCTGGGGTTTGAGTTTTTTGTGCTGTTTTGTTAAAATTTTAAACACCTGTCTTGGCAGCAGCATCACTAACGAGCTGAGGGTATAAATGCTGTATATGTGGTGTTGGCTTCACACTGTAGGACAATACATGTTCATTTAAAAATAAACTTTAAATAATAATAAGTATTGAGATCTTTTCATTCACTAAAGGACCATGCAGTAAAACGACTCGATTAACCAATTAGGTCTAAGTTTGTTGACAATATTCAAACACGACATACCAGACTTTGTCAGGGATAAAACAATCAAGTCCTGGACTAATATATTTATATCGTTGTCCCTGCTAATTTCACAGACCATCAAGCACATGTTCCACATTTGCATTTATTCATAAAATATGAAACAACAGCAACATCCAACAAAAAAAACAAAAAACGACATCAGTCGCAAACTAGATGAAAAAGCAGCCACATAAATACGTAAAGAGAGATTGACAACTCAGGTAATATTTCATTAAAAGCCTGTCACCATCTGTTTTTTTTTTTTTTTTAAGCTTCATATTTAATGTCAGGTTGTTCCAGCAGCAGTATAAAAGACAGCCTCTAGTTTTATTATTTACTACACAAACACACGTCTGGCCTTCTGTTTTTCTATCCTGAGCTGTGCAGGAAACAATCACACACTAATGATTTTATCACCAACAACATATTTTCCATTACCTGCAATTTATTCCCACATTTATAGAAGAATTATACTAAACAAGTATTATCTAAGTACAAGCAGCTGTTATATATTATTGGAATATTACTGATTACGTTTATGTTCATGTTGTAGCTGATCAAGATGGAGCTAATTTTATTTTTCCTATTCTGTTGTGTACTTTTAATCAATGACATTGCATAATATTTGATAAGTTCTCATGTAGTTCAGCCTGATCTGCAATTTAACTACTAAACAGAGCAATAAAACAGTAAACAAAAATCTCTAAAAATGTGATTAAATTGCAATTAAGTAAAGTACTTGAGGGTTTGTGTCATAATAGTTTTTCTTTGTTGCTAAGATGCAGTTTTGAAGATAACATATTCTGCACATGTCCAGCTTTGTATTTATATTCTGGGGCTCTACTGGAATATCTTTGCATGATTTCCAGTTAAAAACTCCCCTCAGTTCAGCCTCTGTCTGAAACAGGCTGTTTTAGCTTCCTGTCTCTTTAAGGCCCCGCCTCCTGCCTGATGAGCTCACTCTGCTCTGATTGGTCAGCTTCAAGAAGTTTCCTCCCAACAGGGGCTACGTCAAGCGGCAACCTCTGGGGCCGTACAATGAAGCCAATGCGGAAGTGCCAAAAACTGCAGTTCCTCTAACGGCCACTTGAGGCTACATTCTTCATAAACCTCCATGTTAAAATGCCCGACTTTACAGCAGAAATAAACATGTTTACAGTCTGGTACTAAAAACGGTTTTGGTCTTTAAAGCTAATTTCCTCGTTCATGACGACTGTACGGGTGGTGAATGTTTTTATAACTCACCGTTTACATTTTATTTCGCCGTAAAGTTCTGCATAAGGCTGTTTAAGGCTTGTTTCAACCATTTGGCCCCGCCTCTTTGTCCGTTTTTGATTGGCTGGGAGTTAGGTAGCGTCACGCACTGCCAAGATGGCGACGGCTGGAGCGGCTAATTTTGAGCTTCAAAACCGCTCTTCAGAAACGAATGGGTGACGTCACGGTAACTGCGTCCATATTTTTATACAGTCGATGGGCTACGTAAAACAAACCGTACAGTTCGTTCTTGACTTGAAATATAAACTTCTCAAATACATCCGTTAGAGCCGGAAATATGGAACTATGTTAGCAACACCGCTGGGCTGTGAAGCCAATTCGACATTACAATTATGGCTTCCAGGTCAGTCATGTGACGTATATTGGTCCAAAAAGCAAATTCTCCCACATACAATCATAAGAAAAGAAGCAGCTGTAAAACAGTGAATACATATTTCTGACATTCACAGTCCTTGTTAAATGACTCATTTTACTATCAGAATTGTACCCAAAACATTTGGAAAGTCTAAAAGAGACGCATGATCACATTATTTTATTCAAGTGGACAAAGAGCCAACAGGAAGTCGGCCAGTGGAAGTCTTGGACGAGCTAGAGAAGGACTCTAGCGGGCATGCGGTATGTGTCCAAAAAATGTGAAAAAGCCTGTGGAAACATGGCAGAATCACAGCCGACTTTTGGAACGAATAATGCTTCTGATCTTAATTCATTCACGATGCAGATCAAGTCCTGATTTTTGACTTCCAGGGAACATTTTGTACACATGTTCACCTTCAAGTTTGGGAACCATGTTTAACATCTAACATTACAAAAAAAAAAAGCATGACATGTCCCCTTTAAGAAAGCAACCCCTCTAACACATTTACTGATATAATGCCCTTTCATTCTTTTGACTTCTTATTTCTCATGTGACTGTCACATTAAAAAAAACACCATTTGCGATACATGAAACCCAATTACTGTACACATTTCCCTTCTCCAGCTCTCAATACTTTCAATCTTTTTTTCTTTTTTTTCTCCTGTATGAGGACAAAATCTGGTGCAGCTGTGAAGCTCATTTACTGTGAGCGAACACGCTGAGGTACAAAGCTTCTGATTCGATGAAGCAGCATGACATCACACATAAAGTGTTGTTCATGTTTTTCACCTACGGTGTGTCAACAAAAGGCAGCTGATTGATTTCATCTTTATTTCAGTCTATTAACATACGGGACAAAACAACAAAAGCAACGACACAAAGAAATATGAATGTATAACAAATACTGATGTATGTTTACTGCAAACATGATATATCTTTACCCATAATGCACTATTCTACCACCATTTCTACTACTATTATACTAATATCACTTCTACTATCTTTTACAACTGCTAATCCTTCTACTTTAAGCACTTCTGCTGGTACGACGACCGCACTCGGGTGTAGTTTTCTGTCAGTGACATCACTTTTTTTTTCCCTCTCAACTCCCCCAGGAACATGAAGACATCTCAACGAACACCTCCTGGTTTAACAAGTAAAAGTGTCTCAGAGACGAGAATGAGACCGGGCTTCACTCTGATCCATAAAAAACAGTCTTTAACCTCGAACTTCAGTCATCAAGTTCGACGGTCCTTGAACCGGCCGGCTTTGATGTGACAGCGAAGGAAGTGGAACTCAAGAGGAAATCGAGTTCAAGTGTTCAGGATCATCACCGGTGATGAGTGAGCGTCCAATGGGCAGAGACACACAGAGGCAAGGTGACATTTATCAAGAAAGCTGCAACCATTAATCGATATGTTGCAAATTATTAAATTAAATGCCAACTATTCTGATAATCAGTTAATCATTTTCAGTCTTTGTGCAAGAAAAAAAAAATGGTTGCATCTTCTCAAACGTGAATATTTTCTGTTTTCTTTAGTCTTCTAGTGAATATGTTTTTTTTTTTTTTGTGCTTCACTTTGACTCACAAAGAAAAGAGGACAAGAAAACCATTAAAGACCACCTAGAGCACACACCTGAATTTATTGAATGCTAAATGGGAAAGCCATCCTTAAAAAAAGTAGGTTTTCAAGTGTTTCTATGACAGAAAACACATTTTCCAGACAGCCTCTCTGTGGACGAGGACCTGCTCCCTCTGTAGATATAAAGGGCTCGTTCTAAGGTAATAAAAACACCTTATTGTTATGAATATTATATTCAATTTCTACCAATAGATACCCCTAAATCCTGCACACTGGTCCTTTAAGAGCAGGCTTAAAAACCTCCCACCTCTTTGATAAAGCTTATGTTGGGGCCGACGAGGCTCACCTTGGACCTCCTTAGACTAGCCGGGGGGAGTCTTCCCATGATGCACTGAGCTCCTCCCTCCTCCTCTCCATCTGTACACATTCATGTACCGTTAATGCATGTTACTAACTCGGCGTCTTCTCTCCTCCTGTCGGCTCGGCAGGTATTTCTGCCTCCAGAACTGCAGAAGTCTGGATCTATGATTGCAAACCACCTGCTGCCCCCTGTGATCCTGCCCAACACATTATTATCTTTACTACTACTATTATGACTATTATTATGACTATACATTTATTGTGCTCTACTCTCTCTCCTCCGCTCCCTCTTTCTCTCTCGTCCCCACCAGTCGAGGCAGATGGTCGCCCACCCAGAGCCTGGTTCTGCTCAAGGTTTCTTACCATTAAAAGGGGGAGTTTTTCCTTTCCATTGTCACCAAGTGCTGCTCATTGGGGGGACTGTTGAGTGTCTGTAAATGATATTGTAAAGAGGCACTCTTCATATAGAGCAGGCGTAGACTTGCTTTATATTAAAAGTGCCCTGAGAGAACTTCTGCTATGATTCGACGCTACTCGTGCTTCTTGAACACCCCAAAACTTATTACAATGAACAAGCTTGTGACGATTGGCCCTGCGTTCCCGTCAGCTAACAGTTGCAGGTTATGTTAGCGTGCAAACACACACGCACTGTTTTAATCCGTTCCTTACGATTCAGCCCTTGAGGTTTCCGGTCTTGAAAAGCAGCGTATAGAGAGCAGGAAGTCCCGGTGTCGTGTCCGCACAAAACCTTCTGTCAATCCGTGGCGTTTCACCCCAAAGACGGTCTGGGGCTTGTGGGAAATGGAGTGCTAAAAAACTAAACTGCTAATATTTTGCACAAACTGCACAAAACCAATGAACCGGATAACCTGGATCAAACTATGACAGCAGTTGCACTTATTTATTGTTTATTCAGCCAAATTCATGGACTCAAAACTTCAGAGAGAGCAAATATTTTTACACTTCTGACAAACTAATCTTAGCTCTCGAATTTGGTATGAAGCGAGGGCTTTTTTTTTTTTTTATCCCAGGTCTTCTAGTTTTAACCCCACCACGTTATAATCAGACATCACATGCAGCAAACAGCTGACAAGTTTTCTCGAGCAACTGTTACTTTTGATCTCAGCGTAAAGGTGTTTGTGCCACGGCTGCTCCTGTGGCATGAATATCATTAGAATAAAGTCAGCAGCAATTAGCTTTTCACACGTTGTCACCGAGCCTCGGGAGGAAAAAAAAAGGAGAAGAAGAAGAAGAAGAATAGCACACAGAGTATAAAAAATCACAGCGCAGATGGGCAGAGACGACTGTGAGCTGCTCTTCTTCTTCTACCTCCTCGGTGATTAAATGAGAGCAGGAAGGTCGGGAGGCTCTTCCCTCTGAAGCACACGTATATTGGTCATACGAAGATAAAGCTAAAAGCTACTGTTTGAGACTGAAAGTCGCTTGTTATCACAGTAAACAGGAATCTGCTGTGAGCATGTGACTATAGAGGGCTGACAGATGAGATAAGTGCTCTCAGTTTTTTATTTAAAAAAAAATCGGACCAAAAAAGTTGTGTTAGAAACAACATTGAGGAGAGATAAGGATCTAATTCGATAAAGATTTGAAGCATATTGAAGGCAGGAAATGGAAAGTTTTTGACGGAAAGACGATGTGGTTTTTTTGGTCTTGTTGCTACATACACATCTCAACATGGATGTGCACAATCAACGACTAAAAGGCCTGAATAATCCAATCACCAGAACAAAACGTTGGCATCGAACATCTCTGCAATTTTCTGCAATTTCCACGGATACATTGAACGTCTGTGTTTCAGTGTCGGCTGTTATCTATTGAATGATGATGTTTAATGATGTGACAACGCTTGAGGTTGAGGTCTGGTTAGGTTTGGACACAAAAACCACTCGGTAAGGGTTAAAGGAAGGATTCAAATAGAACAAAAATGGCTGCAAACGTCCCAACGTCTCACTAGAAACACCGCGAAAAACAGGAAGTGGGTGTTGGTGTTGAGGTGACGCCTTCACCAACCATTTCACAAGCTCAAAATATTTAGGGGTGTTATTTGTTTTCTACAGTTAAGGACCGGTTATCTTTCCTCAGAGCAGCTCATCAGATGTCAGGAAAAACAGCTGTCTTGGAACAGATGAGCCGACATTCACACCCGCTTCACACGACGCTGCCGTGCGGAGGTGAGAGGGAGTCAAGAGTTTCATCATCTCTCTCTTTATATAGCTCCCCTCGTCATTCGTCACACGACTATTTCCGTCACTTTTGTTTGTTTGAGAACAACAAACGCTTAATGCCACGTTTCCGTTTGAGCAAGGCCGAAACCTCAAAAAATGCCGGGCGACGTGCGTCTGCAGCAGGAGGGTCAGATTGTTTCTGCAGCAGCAGCTTCCTGACATTTTTGTTTTTTTGTTTATTGTATATCTGTGTGTGCTCATGTTAGCCGATCTCTGTTGTGGGTAATTTTTACCGTAACCGAGCAACTGGTCAGAAGCAACTGATGTATCCATCCTCTGTATCTCCGTTTCATCCGCATCAATTTGTATCTTTGTCCAATTATACATTTCCTGTACGCTGAGGTTATTATGCTCCTGTCAACCTTCTTCACACAAACAGATGCTGTATCTTCTCATCAGTTATGCAAATAAAGATTGTTGGTTGTTGTTTTGTTTTTTTTTGCATACATACAGTAGCTACACATGTATGTCAGAGATGTATGTGGAGAGTGAGGAGAGGAGGAGGAGGAGGCGTCTCAAGGGTTAAAACCAGCCAGTGAACTTGTGCAGATAAGAGAGATGGATGGAAGGGGAGATGAAGAGTACTGTACCTTCCTAACCCTGATAAAACTTTAAAAAATAAAAGCATAAACTCTCGAATTTAAGTTATCATTCGACGGAGAAACATTGTCCCACCGAAATGTCACCAAATCTGTTCTTCTTAACAAAAAAGAGCAGAAGATAACACATTTTTTTGCCCTCTTTCATTTTATTTAGCAGAGATATATAACTTATCTCAAATAAAAAAAAAAGAAAAAAAGACAGTGACATTTTATACATGCATGGTGAATAAACGTTAACACGGTGGTGAAAATGTGACTTTAAGTGTCGGCACCACCCGGTGAGATTCTCTTTCACCTTAAGCTCCCCTCGGATCCTCTTTTAAAGTGCGTCTCTGCCTCTTGACCACAGCTTTTATAGGTCAGTCTGTCCTTAAAAGAGCCTCTGATGGCTTTGTAACCCTGCAGGTAGTCTCTCCTCTCTCTCTCTCCCACACACACACACACACACACATAAATGAAAGATAAGCCCTTGATAGAGGAGTAAGAGTGAATGGCAGCTCCCCTGGATTTCAAAAAAAAAAAAAAGGTGGGAGCTCCTCGTTCCATCTGGTACTTTTTTGGAGCAGGATTAAAAAATTCATAAGAAGACAGGAGTGCTTTGAGATGTTGCTGATTGATGGGGGATAAGGCTAATTACTGAGGGACAGTGTGTGTGTGTGTGTGTTTGGAGAGGTTGGTTATGGCTTCCCCGACCTAAAAGAGGAGTAAAAGAGCGATGCAACCTGAGCGTCTAATGAAGGTTATTGACACAGGATGGCTGCAAAAGAGAGAAGAGATGAGGAAAATAGACAAAAAGAGATGGATGAAGACATAAAAAACACAAAGACGGAGATGTAAACAAACAGAAAAAGTCAAAAAATAAAGACAGACAAGAGGCGAAGAACTGATAAACAGAAGCAGAGCCGTGTTAGAGGTAGATAAAGACACAAACAAGAGACCTGGGAAGGGTGAATGAAAGCAGCACAAGACGACGACGTCACCTCTCGTCACTGAACGCTGAACTCTTGACATTTCAGATTTCAGCTGCTTATCTTTCCTCCCCGGACGCTCGTAGCGCTGTGACACCGTTATTTTGCTCACACTGCTGACGACGAAACCCCCCAATCCGAGCTCACTTTCATAAGGGGTTTTAAAAAAAGAAGAAGAAGAAGCCATCATTTATTTATGACTTCTATTTTATGACTCAGCCTTTATTTTAGTTCTGTTGTATAGACGGCAGGTTTGGACTGGGAATTAAAAAAAAAAAAAAAAAATGACCCTGGACTCATGACTCAGACTATCCAACCCACCTGGAGATAAACTACCACCCACATATAATCTGACACCTCATAATTTGTCAAATTATGAGAAATAATGAGTCCCCTGTAGTATAAAATATATATATGATGATGATGTTACGGCCACTGACTTTTCTCCCTGTGTGTTTCAGGTCTGCCTCGCTCCTCGCTCCTCGCTGTCAGCACCTCAGATATAGCTCTGTGATGTTCAGGAAACCTTGTAGGGGTTCTCTGCCTCTTTTTTTTTCTTCTTCTTCATCCTCTTTTTTTTTTTTTACCATTCTGTAGCACAAGTGAGACTTTTCTTTTCTAGCTAGAGAGGTTTTTGTTGTTTTGACCTCTGAGACACCGAAGTTGCTTCCCTTTTTTTTTATAACAGTTGTTTTATCCCTTTATATAAATCAATTTTACACTTTGCATATGTTTTAGCGACCTCTTCCTTACTGTTTTTGCAGAGAGCTTTCAGTCACCTAATTATGTTACTCCTCCCCCTGGACAGTAAAGGTCGATATACCAGTTATATTAATACGACTGGATAATGTTTAATAATTATTTATACTGTGTGAGATCACTTTCTATGTCAATTTTATGGCTGTATGTTGTTGAAGTTGTTAAAATATATAACTCCTCCATCAGTGCAGGTCACTTGTTGATGAGAGAAAACTGTTCTTTTCTCTCTAAATGCACTTTAATGCACTTTGCTCGCTGCTAACTTTTTTTTGTTTGTTTTTTTCTTTTGTAATTTATGTTTTTTTATATATTGAAGCTCATTCTGTGAAGTTTTGGGAGCCACTTCCAGCACTAACCCCTCTCCTCTTCTTCCGCTCTCGTATTCTGTGCCTCCCCTCCTCTCCTCTCCTCTCCCATTTCTCTCTTCCTGTTTCTTCCTGATTCCTTCCTCTCCTTCGTCGGTTCCTGAGGGGGATCGCTGTCGCCCGGGTGCTACAGCGGATTCCCCATAAGCTTCCCCCACAACGTAGTCAGCAACCACGCACATCACATGTCTTGTAGATGTTGTGGTCCTTTGCAAATACACAAGAAAATGACAATAAACTAAATCTTGAAACTTGAATCTCAAATATCTTAAATCACGTAACACAGTCTGGTTACAACTCTACCACAGCACATCCTCAAAAACTGCAATCTAACTGACTCAGCACGCAAACAACTTGAGCAGCTGTGTCAACAAAAACCGAACAAATAAGAAAAGTAAGTATTATTTATTGCAGTCGAGTTTGCGTTAGCTTGCGGTAGCTTTTTCTTCTTGTGTAAGAAAGTCGTTCTGTAAAGGAGGTCAAAGCTAATCACACAAACAGAAGTCTTTGGGTAGGTCATGCATACTCGGTACTCCGGCTCAGATAACATTTATAACATTCATGATGCAAAATTTCACTGCAACATGACCCGACCTGCTTTTGAGTGACACATCACTGTCACATTCATTCAGCAGCCTGCTAATCACTACAGTTGTGAAGATTGTTGTCAGCTGTGGCAGCTTTATCTGCTTTCTAAAAAACAAACTAGCAATTACAAAATAAAAAAAAAAAGAAAAGTTGACAGTTAAAACGGTGCAGTGAACACGTGCTACTTAGGCGACCGCGACACCAAACACGTCAATTTTAAAGAAAACTAAACAGAAAAGGTCGTGATATCAAGCCTCCTTTTAAATAACTGTAAAATAAAACATTTTTAACAGTGAAGAACTCGTTCATGAACACTTGCACCAGTGTTTCTGCCTGGTCATCGCACTGGTTAATGACCTGGATACACAATGACGATGCCACTTTGCACAGAAATGTCATTTATTTCACCCTTGTTGAACATTTGATGCAGAGCAAAATATGGTAAATGAACCTCTAAGACCTCTGAAGTAGGCTGATAATTAGCATTTGAGTTTCTGATGACACCAGTGCGGAAAACCAAGGCGCAGTAAATAACGTTTATCTGCTAACCAAGTTTATAGATCATCTTATCTCTACTCTCAACTCTCACCGCCTACCACTTCAGCTGCAGAACCCTGCACTGGTGGTTTCACTGGTTTCGGTGGGCTGTGGGCCTGATCCCAGTCTGCTGCTCCTGCTGACACCAACAACACTGTGAATGCAGAACTGGCAGTTTTAGATTATTCTGTTTCTGGGGGATTAAAGATTCCCTCCAGACATGCTTTACATAATATAAATATAAAAAATACTTGACTTTGAGTTATAAAGTCCTTTATGATTACACACACACACACACACACATTACCTCGTTCAAAATCCTTAAAATCACATCTATATTTCTCTTTTTCTAATTAAAAATCCAGAATATAAAGAACATCGAGTCACAAACTGGCCTGTATGAACGGAGAGCGACGACAGGCTGCCTCCTCGTCCCGAGGCGTCGGCCAACTGTTCAGTTTTTTTTTTTAACCTTCAGCTGCCATGCGGGTCAAAGGTCAGCAGTGCTGTCCTGGTTTCAGAGCGCGTCTGCAAAGCTCGCCAGACTCCACAGCAGACGCCCCCTGTTTACCGCTCACACTTGTTTTCTGTCGTCACGTCCGTGTGACGCGCCCACGTCCCATAATCCTTAGCTGCGATGTCACGGTGTCAGGAGATTCATCCTCACTGTCAGCGCTGACGCCGAATACAAATGTCACCGCTCCCTCGTACCACTCGTGGATTTAACAGGCATGTTTCCAGGAGGTCCGCACGGGTCGAGATCTGGTCCAAATCCACCATTCATCAAGTCCACAAGGGTCTTCATGTGGACCACCAGAGAGTCTGCTTGGGGTCCACAATAATATGGGAGTGATGATGTCTTGTAAATAATCAAAATAACAATATCATGTATCATATTTTCTTTAGATGACAGTTGCTTTTTTCAGTTTTGTTTGCAGAATATTCATAGGCCTGTAGGCTTAATATGCACATTATTATATTTTTATTCTGGGGCTCTACTGGAATATCTTTGCATGATTTGCAGTTCAAAAAACTCCTTATTTATCTTATTTTGGTGATTTATGCAGCCCCCTCAGCTCAGCCTCCGTCTGAAACAGGCCGCTTCAGCTCCTGTCTCTTTAAGGCCCCGCCTCCCTCTGTTCTGATTGGTCAGCTTTCAGGAAGCTTCCTCCAGCACTGGAGGCGATGTAAAAACAAACCATAGTGGCGGGGTTTCTTCTTTTTCTTGTTCTTTAATCGAAATATAGACAATAAATATAAAGATGAATCATGATGTTACGGTAGCAGAGGGCTCAGTGGATGATGCCTGTCAATCATTGTCGCACTTTAACATGATGCCATTGCTGCACGAATTAGTACATAATTCTGCTTACACAGAGGACGTCAGATGAGTAGATGACCCAGAACACATTCACGTACACATGTAATCCAGACCACCTCTGAACGTGGTCTGAGTGATCTTGCATTCACACCTGTACTTGTGACCGGATCACCCGAGACACATTTTTAATCCCAGGGTCAGTGTGACAGCGTGAGGCTGCATGAACACTAGCAGAAGCAGCTAAATGGGATTCAGGGACTGTGACGTGATGCGGGTCGGTCAGGAACAAGACACATGAACTTTCCGTGTTTCATCAGAGCAGGACGCAGGCTTTCACTGGGTTTTAGGTTTCATTATAGCACCTCCGTCAGGCCGGTCAGTGTAGCTCAACAGAATAACAAAAGCAGGAGAAGTGTGTCTCTGATGTTGAGTCAGAACGAGTTGCGAATGTGCAAAAGTTGTTTGAAAGATGCAAAGTCAGACTTGTCGACAAAAATGCTAAAGATGTAAATGACGTTTTCAGAAAGAGTGAAATTACATGGGGTTTTTTTTTTTTAGTTTCATCTACCGGAAGATTTCCAACGAGCTGATTTGTTCACACTCCTGTCATGACCGAGAAATCTGCAAATATGTGTGATAATCTGTGTGTGTGTGTGTGTGTGTGTGTGTGAGGGAGACTCTCCTGAGGGGTGAACTACAAAGAAAGTTCAGGCTTTCTTTTGTGCGAGCTACCTCGACAAAAAACTGAAATTGCAATCAGAGATAAGTGGTGTCCTTTGTTAAGTCAGGCTTTCTGCTTCAGGCTCAAATGGACCAATCACGTGCCGCCTGCTTCAGTCAGGAGGAGCAGGTCGTTATTAACGGAGACTAATAATGAAGAATATAAACACGTTATCATTCTGGGGTGAGAGATGAATGTTGCCAGAAAATTTGCTGATTGTGTAAATTTGTAAATTAAAACACTAATTCATTAATTTAATGATTATGTAATTAGTTTATATACTTATTTTACCACTCAGCTCACTCTCCGTGCCTCCCACATCTAAAGCTCTTCATCTTTAAACTTGATGCAGCAGATTTAAACATTATACTATCTTAAAAATAGTGAAAAATTAATGTTATAGATTTAAAAAATATTTGATAAATACCAACAGACTAATACATTTTAAATTTTAAAGTATATCTTCATTAGTTTTTTGTTTTTTATTAGTTTTTTTTATTATTATATTATTATGATTTGAAAAACAGTTTGATCTATTGTATTATAATCTGCTCCAACCAGGTTAAGTTTGCAGCATGTGTTACCATGGTGATCTGGCAAGGTGGAAAAGACAGATACCTCGGTGACAGTGATAACTCAACAGGCTTCGCTAACCCACGAATCACCCTTCTGAAGTTTTATAAACAAGCAAAGTTATGATCACAAACTATAAAATCCGAGCTTCACTTTAAGCTTAAAGGGAAACTTAAATCTATTTTCTCTTCTTTTTCACGTCTCAGTAAGATTAAAGGTTTTACGGGGAGGTCCCGAGGCCCAGTATGAAATAACTTTTCATTTATCATTTTATAGTTTGTTGTTTTTAATATTAAGAAAAAAAAAGTCATAATTCTGTAAACTAACATTGAACAATTGTCTTGTCTGTGGCCAAAGCTCTCTCTCTCTCTCTCTCTCTCTCTCTGCTTTAGGCGGAACAAGAATGCTATTAAGTAGGTCTCTAATGAGATTAGCTTCCCTGCTAAAACCCCACCAGCCCCAAGTAACAGTTACATCACCAATACTGCCCAAATTATTATATAAAAGGGTCAGTGAAAAGTCCAAAGTTTTACAGAACACACTAAATATCGTCTGAGCGCCCCCAAGAGGCTGAAAGGGTCATTACACACCAACAAAGCTGTTGGGTGAATGAAAAATAAAGACAACTTTGCTTTTTTTTATCATTAATCACTGGGGAAAGAAGTGAAAACAACAATTTCACAATGAAAAAGTATCTAAATTAAAAGTACTCATTATGCAAAATGGTCCCATTTAGGGTTTTATATATATTATATATTATTATTATTATTATTATTAGAATATCAATACTGATTCACTGACATGTACATGTATCAGCATTTTAACGGTAGGTAGAGCTAATTTTATCAACTCATACTGTTTTGTGTGTAAAATATAGATATTAAAAGTAACTACAGGTGATAAATGTAACATTTCCCTCTGAAATATAAAAGTTCCTCAACATTGTACTGAGATACAGGACCTGAGTAAATTTGTTTAGTTACTTTCCACCACTGTCCTTAGTCGTGCAAAATGTGGCACATCTGCACTTTAGCGTGTAACACATGTTAATATGAATATTGTTTGAATAAAGTGAATGCAACACACTGAAGTTTTCTATCTGAGCCTTTCAGGTTGAGGTTGAACATGTTTATTGTCTCTGCAGTTCACAGTGAGGATAGCACAGGTGAGTTAAAACTGCAGCTAAAAATCATCAAACACAAGTTGGAGACCGATCATAAACACTGCAAAACATAAATTATTACATTTCTCATGGCAGTTTTTTGAGGGAAACAGCTTTATTTTAGTTTAAAAGGCTGTAAATAAACAGATTGTGTGGACTGAAATTCAGTTTTTATCATATTACAAATGTAAGTTAATCAAAACACACAGCTGTGATTCTCTGTGTTTACTTTGTGATGTTTGTGCTGTGTTGTTCAATAATAATCTAAAACATGTTTATGTTTTATATAAATGATACATTATATTTAATATTCAACTATTTTCTTCTTCACTCTCTGATGAAGCTCTGGAAGAAGATTCAGTGCCCATAAAATAAAAGAACAGATGGAAAACAGCCTCTGATACACATTAGTTGATTGACAGAAAATGAATCAGCAACCATTTTACTGAGCAAATTATGATTTTTTTTCCAGTAATCCAGTAACTTTTTAAGGAAAAATACCAAACATTTGCTGGTTGCAGCTTCTCAGATGTGAGGATTTGAACCTTTTCTGTCATAAATGATAGAAAACGGAAAATCTTTAAGACATTTGAAGGCATCATTTTGGGATTAATTGGGAAAATATTTGGCAGATTAATTGATAATGGGGATGATGGTTAGTTGCAGGACTCTGCATGCAGGTGCATGTTAACGAGAACCAGCTGCCAATCTGAGCGTCTGAGGCTCCTCCCGGTGGTCAGAGGAGAAACTAGCTGCTTTAAAACACTCACATGTTTTCAGCAATGAGTTTCAGCAGTTTCACAGTTTTCAGCCCCGATCAGCTGTGTGTGCTTCTGTGTTAGCGAGGAGCATCTCCGCATGGAAACATGTAATGTATGAGCTTCATGTGACATCATGACACTGTGAGCTTGTTGTTCCCACACAGAGGAGATGGGGGCTGTAATACTTAAACGTATTACAGCCGTGTGTGTGTGTGTGTGTGTGTGCACAGTGCTGCCTTGTTTACATATGAAACCATCATGTGTCCCAGTTTGTGCCAGTGTGACTTTCTGTCATCAGACAGGAAGGAGAACGAGAGGAAAACATTTCACACCCGTCCAAATAAGTGGGATGTTTATTAAAAAAAATAAAAGTCCATCACGTTTTTATAGATAAACATAAATACAGAAACCTGTCTGTTAAAACTGACATGACACTTTTATTTATTCACTGAGTTATCCCAGTAATGTTTATAAAAAAGTGTTATTCATTTAATTTAATTATGATCATTGAATGTATTCCAGTCTGTCTTCTGCTGCACAGTAAATAAATATGTGTGTTTGTTTATTTGTCAACTAAAAATGGAAAAAAATAAGTTAATTTTGTGAACTCTCATGATAAAGTTTTAGTCTTCTATTATAGTCTAAATGAGAAAACAATGCCATCTGGGAGGAGACATTTACTTCTTAGTCAAATTTAAACATAAATATTAAAGGACGGGTCCACAATTTTTCAAATCAAAACACAAAAATGTATTTAAAAGTTTATCTGAAGCTAATATGAAGCTTCATTCGTCCAAATGAGTCAAATCCAGTAGATATCTTTCAACGTTACAGTCTTTTTAGTGCCAAAGTCCCTCTTTTTGTTTCTATACTTCCACCTGCAGCTCAACAGGGAAACACAAAGAGGAGAATTTGATGCTAAAAAAGACTGTAAATGTGTCAGATATCCACTTGATGTGACTAAACTCAGACATCAACTTTTAAATAAGTTTTTTCACATAGATTTTTCAGCTTGTTCCAGCTCTTAATTGAAGCTCTGTGATGTTTTACACTGAGTGAAACAGTCAAACATGAGACTCCATGATTTTATGTTTCAGACAGAAATATTCTAGATGTCTTGTGCATCATTTTATAAACATTTCCCCCAAAATTCAGTCTGATATATTTAATATATTTTGTGTTCTGTGAGTTTGAACAATGTTTGTAATGACTGTGAGGTCTATGAAGATTCATGTATGAATTTATACTGTACTGTGTGTATGTACATATTCAGTGGTGGAGAGTAACTAAGTACATTTTTGAGGTATTTGTACTTTACTTGAGTATTTCCATGTGATGCTACTTTATACTTTCTACTCCACTACATTTATTTAACAGCTTTAGTTACTTTTCAGATGAAGATTTGACACAATGGATAATATAACAAGCTTTTAAAATACAACACATTGTTAAAGATGAAACCAGTGGTTTCCAACCTTTTTGTCTTTTGACGTCTTACATAAAGCAGTGTGTAGTCGGGGTCACATTTCACATGTCTATGAGTTGTTAACAGCTCCACCAAATGATGGAGCCAAGTGATTTTCAATAAATGTTCAAATGACCCAGCAAAAATCAAAGATATCAGAACGTTGTTTCTTCTTCTTTCCTCTTGTAAACAGTAACAGTGAGTAGAAGGTAGATCTCAGCAGGTTGATCTTGAATAACAACAACCTGCAGGATTCAGAGGAGCAGCTGCTGCAGACTGATAAGACGTCACATTTCAGCAAAAATCAAAGATTAGAGAAAAAGTCCAAAACCTGAAAACAGATTTATGTATCAGAACTTTGTTTTTTCTTCTTTCCTCTCCCATTAATCATCTCACGACCCCTCAGATTTATCTGCTGACCCTTTGGAGGGGCCCCGACCCCTAGGTTGGGAACCAGTGGACTAAACTAGCTAACTGTATATAAAGTAGTGTAAACTAGCTCCACCTCCAGCAGCTACAACAGTAACATGCTGCTCTAACACTGATGCTTCAGTATTAATAATCTAATGATGTCATATATAATAATATATCAGTCAGAGGGACCAAACCACTACTTTTACTGCAATACTTTAACTACATCAAGCTCATAATACTGATGTACTTTTACCTATGTAAATGATCTACTGTACATATTTATGTATTTATATGCAGGATGTGATGTATCATCATCAGTGAGTTTCACATTAACCAGCAGACTCATATAAATCTTTAAGCAGGTCTTTCTAACCTGAAGAGTGTCAAGCATGTCAGAAATTTTTCCAGCTGCTAACATTCCTCTACTGGATTCCTCCCAGAATGCAGCAGGGCCACCAATACAGAGTGACCCGTCCAGCTAAAACAGATGCAAGTATTTTTGTGGGAGGCTGCAAGTCCTCTGCTGGCAGGCGCTTAATGCAATATGTGCCCGTAAGATGAAGTCACAAACATTGCAACTGTAGTCGACTCCCACTCGCCGGGCAGCACAGACGGGGCATTATGTGGACGAGTACCAGCTGGTACCACGGGCTCCTCATCCTCCTCAGGACTTCATTTGTTGGTGCGTTCTGAAATCAGGACATGGAACTGAAATCGAAGCGCAAACCTGTGAACGTTCTCCTCGGATGCATCGTCGCCGTCTGCTTTTGTACAGTTTGTCCGGCTCAAAGACGTGAGTAGAGCTCTTGATTTCTGCTGAGGGCGTCATCGGTGGCTGGTGAGGGCAGGAGGGGAGAGCTGTGGATGTTGATGAGGCTGCTGGAGAGGGAGAGTTCATGTTTTCAGTTTTTTGGTCTCTTAAAGCAATGGTTCCCAACCTCTTTGGCTTGTGGCCCCTTAAAATGAAGCTTTATCTGCCTGTGACTCTGTCATATCAAAAACTAAAGAGTAATCTCTCCTGAAAACATAATTTAATGCAATAGAAGTCTTAATTTTGTCTCTTATTCCTTTAATCATCTGGTGAACCCTTCAGATTTTGGGAGAAACCACTGCTTAAATACACAAAAAGTTGCCAAAATGGAAACAAATCTCACTGATTTATGTTTAGCACTTGATGTTGATTTTAAGATTTAATTTACAACTAGGTTTAGATTAGGTTAAGTGTTAAGATTAGGGTTATTCAAGGCTTATTTCACACTGACAAAATAACAGAAGAGGCTTCAAAGATGCAAAAGATTAAACTTCCTGTGTAAAAAAAAATGTGACAAAAAGTGTTCAGTCAAAGGATCATCTGGGACAATGGGAAGCCAAAGGTGTTTCCCATGAGCTAATCAGCTACCACAGCTTGTTCTTGACCATTTACTCAACGTTTCCTGCTTCGCCCAGGCAACTGCTCAGGGGCCACAGACCCCTAGGGGCCCAAAAAGTCTATGATTCCCAGCATGCCAGTTGGTTTTTTGGGGGGAATTCGAATGATTTAAGCACAATAACTAAGACAAGTCGAACATTAAACCTGCTTTATTGGTCCAAAGTTGTAGTTGTAGTGCATATTCCTTTTTATGAAGTTGTATTTAATCAAATTACCGCAAACTGACACACAGAAAACTTCATGTAAGGTGGTATTGTTCAAGCACAGGAGCACTGGTTAGTCTCTCTGGGTCTCTCTGGTGCTGTTTGTGTTGCACTTAGTGGGAAGTTGGAAGGGACACAATGTACACAATGCAGCAGATTTATACCTTGGAGCAGCCAAACAGGTTAATCCAGCGATGGATGTTCTGCAGGTGGTTTAGTTTTAAGGTTAAGTGTAATGTTTTAATGTTACAGCGTTTAGTAGGGGAGTTAGGGTATAAATCTTCTCGATAAAGGCCCTTAACAGGATAGTATACTCATCTGTGTGTGTGCATAGGTGTGAGACATGTTTCACAATAGGTCTTTAAGGGTTGCAGAGGTCAATTGTATCCAATTTAATGGCGTCCATTGCTACTCTTCTTTCTAAAAATCTGATTTTTCTCCCTCCTCTCACCTCTCTCAGTTTGCACGGTGCCTCCCGGTCCCGTGACGGTCCCAGAAAACAACACGGCTGACGTCCAGTTGGTTAAAATCATCTCCAACAGTGATGTAATACTGACTGTGAAGGAGAACCCTGACGATCTGTTTTACCTAAAAGGGAACGCCCTGATGGTGAAGAAAGGGCTGGACTATGAGGTGACGAAGCCCCAACAATACTGGAAATATATGTTATATCAAAACTTAAAATGTTTCTTCTTTAAACTTCATGTGACTGTTTTTTTTTCTTAGTCATTGTCCACTTCGACTCTGGTGGTTTGGGTTCAGTGCAGCAGAGAAGGCTCCACATCAGTGAGTACATCAGTCACAAAACACAAAATCACCTGGTAGAGAAGCCAAAAATAATCTAATAAGTCAAGAAAATGCATCATAAACAGCCACACTGAGTACTTCTTGTTTCAAACCGCTTCTTTCTCTTCGAGGTGACCGAGTCTGTTGAAGTTTTGGTCGAAAATATCAACGATAACCCGCCCAACTTTGCGCAAAACCACTACATACTGGAAGTGAATGAGGTGAGCAGTGGTTCCAGATGTTCATATATTTATAGTTTGTCTTCAGTTTGGGCCTGACGTTGACTCTGAGTTTCGTCTCGTGCAGCTCACTGCGGTCAACACCAGCATCGGACTGATAGAAGCTACGGATGTTGATTCAGAGCCGCTGTACTATCGCTTAGAGTCTGCCACGGTGAGATCCGCTATCTACTGCAACCACATAGTGACTGATCTTACTGGTTTTATTCTTTTAAAACAACATGAAGATGAGTAGAAAGTTGATGGAAACATTAAAACACACATACTGTACGTTTATTTGTTCATTAGTAGGCGACAATGTGAGTTAATCAAGTATACTGGCAGCTGAAGTCCCAACGTAACAAACTAATTCTGTCCTTTAAGATGTATTAAAGTCTCCTTCCACTCAAAAATATGTTTGTCCTCTTGTTCCTTCAGTTGGATGTTGTTGTTCTTCTCTGTGCAGAATGATCTATGTGCAGAGTTTGTTTTCATTTTCATCTGCTGACGGAGGAAAGTTTCTCAGTTTATGAATCCCTTGCAGACGTGTTTTAAGGCAGTAAATTTGTGTCTGATGTGGTTTTTCCACAAAAACGTTTGATTAATAAATTAAAAATTCTTAAAATCCTCCTTCTCCCTCACTGAAAATGCTGATAATATAATCTATAGTTCAACTGTAGGACACCAGACGTCTCCTCCGTCACTAAACATTGGACAACGATTGGCTCCAAACTAGTTGTGATGTCACAAATCGTGAAAACTTGAGATTTAAGGTGAGCTCAGAGAAACTTTCCTCCTGCAGCAGGTTAACGTGAAACTGTACATACAGCGCCAGTCAAAAGTTTGGACACACCTTCTCATTCAAGTTGTGAGAAAACGTGTCCAAATCTTTGACTGTTGCTGTACATCAATCTGCACAGTAGAAGAAAAACATGTTTTTTGACTGGAGGGGGAAAACTAGTTTGGAGCCGATCGTGGTCCAATATACAACTTACAGAAGTGTGATGTGGAAACTTGGAGCCTCCAGTGAACAAACACTGAGAACAGACTTTACAGTGAAGGAGGAGACATCTTGTCTCCAGCAGGAAAACTTTAGAGATTTAGATTTTGGATTTCTCAGTGATGGAGGAGATGTAATTTTACAATTTTTTAACCAGATAACTTTATTTTTAGGTGGAAAAAACAAACAAACAAAACAAGAAATCATTCAAAGCAGAGTATTTTTATACGTCTTGAGGGGATCTTTACCATTTTTTTTTCGCAGATGACAATCAAATGTACAGTATGTCTAATTAAAAACCAATGAGAAGGCAATTTACCTATCATATTTCTCAGAAAAATGGAAAACTTCTCTTAAAAAAAGCTTTTTTCCTGTCTGTTAAACCAGGATAAATATTTCCGCCTGGAGAACGTCAACACGCCGAAGATACTCGTCAAAAGTATCATCGACTATGACGTCGTACAAAAGATCTCTCTGGTTTTACATGTGCAGGTACAGTAATCATTTAAAAAAAAAAAAAAAAGCTTTAACATCCAGGTAAAGTCTGCTTCTCTTTGACCGTTTGACCTTTGAAATGTTTCAGGACACGTTCAACGGTTCGGCCTCCAACGAGCCCTTCTTCACGTCCGTGGCCTCCATCACGGTGCACGTGAAGGACGTCGATAACCGGCCTCCGTGGTTTCAGCCGTGTACGAGGACCAACTTGGGAATCGCCAAACTGTGCGTGAGCGGCGGCTACAGAGGGAAAGTCAATCTGACTGAGAAAGAGGTGAGTCTGCTTCCAAAGATGCTTTATGGTAAGAGACTCATGAAAGGAAGACCCAACGGTAGGACCTGAACTCTACTGGAGGGGTGAACATGGCCGGATTAACCTCCTCTGGGGCCTCGGGGCAAAAGTTTGTTGTTGGGCCCCCTTGAACTCCACTATACATGACAGTAATCTAGAGCTGAAATGAGTAGATGATTCATCAGTTTACCGATCAGAAAACACAGAAAATTAATTGGCAGTGATTAATTAGTAATTGATAAATATCTTATGTCATTTTTTTAGCGCAAAAATACCCCAAAATTTCCTGGTAGCAGCTTCTCAAATGTGATTATTCGCCATGTTCCCTCAACATATTTGGACTTTGAGTTAATATGTTGACTTCAGGGAATATTGGTCGGCATTTTTCACAATTTTCTGACATTTTCATACACTGAGCAATCAATCGATTATTAAAGAAGATAATGTTCCTATTGATAATGAAAACAACTGTTGGTTGTGGCCATAAAGTACTCCTATGACCTCAGTTTTGTGTGTGCAGGTTGATAAAAACACAATCATGAAATCTTGCACACACATTCATCGTCTCCAGAGGATCAATCTTATTTACTTTTGTGATCCCTTCTAGCACCACTAGCAGATTCACATCAACTGTCGGAGGGATTGTCATGAAATTTGGTGCATATATTCATGGTCCCCAGAAGATAAATTGTAATAACTTTGATGATCATTTGACTTATTGTGTAGCACCATCAAGTTAAATTTCAGTTTTGTCCAATACTTTGGCTTATGATCAGCTGTATTCTGTTTAGTGCTAATTAGCAAATGTTAGCATGCTAATATGCCAAACAGAGATGGTGATCATGGTAAACATTACCTGCCTGATTTGTGCTAGCATGCTGAGGTTAGCATTTAGCCCAAAGCACTATTGTATCTAAGTACAGTCTCTCAGATACTGCACTAGCTTGTCTGTAGACTCTTGTTTAGTTGTCAACAATGTGTTGAAGTTGAATATTAAATGCTGTTACCTCAAGTATCTTGTAACTTGAGGTACTGTTGAGGGCAACTTGTGCTCGTAGACATTGTAGAGAGAGGTGTTGATGAAACGTTAAAAACCTCTGGGATGACACGAGCTGAGAGCTCATCAGATGTTTGCTTTTATAAGGCCTGCCGGTGGGACATGCCTGTATAAATGAATACAAATGTGAGCTGCAGAATCAAGCACACCATGATTTTAATCCACAGGAAGGGCCGCTGGTGCTGGAGCCCGGCCCGGTGTTCGCCAGAGACGGAGACAAGAACAGGAGCGAGCACATCAGCTACAGAATACTCCGAGGTTTGAACTAACAAACACACTTTTATTTCCATCTGTTCATTTGATTCCAGTGGGGACGAATTGGTCATTTTTGTTTATGATGACATCAGGCTGTTCGCACATACTCACCCATTGACTGCCCTCTCTGTAGCCTTTGTTGCTAAGGTTGTTGCTAAGGTTGCTCCACAGGTTGTTTGCGCTGTCCAATCACGTAAGATCTGTATCTGATTCAAGGTCAAACATGTACGGATGTATATGAGACATTTCGAGTAAAGAATGGGGGAAAAACAAGTAAACTCCTGCTACTATAGTTTGTTTGTAGCCTCCAGAGCCAAACTGACCAATCAGAACAGAGCGGGCTCATCAGGAGGCGGGCCTTAAAGAGACAGGAGCTGCTTCAGACATAAATATAAACATGGAAATGTACATGATATGTTATCCCCTATATTTACTGCCAAACACAGTCAACAAGGAATAATAATAATAATAATTCAAAATATTATTCAAATGAAGGCACAGCTTCAGATATTTCTATTCCTATATGTATTCATAATAATACTAAAGTACATTTTATTTATATTTATTTAAGACACTTTACACAAACAGTAAAAAAAAAAAAACACTGAAAATGAATAGCTCTGTTTTGATGAAGCTAATGGGAATCATAATAAATTAAATTAAATCTAGATACATTTATTCACTTCACAGTTGCCATTTATTAGGTACACTTGATGCTGTCTAATACAACAGTTGACCTTTATGGAGTTTAAGATGTTGTTATTGTTCATTTGTGCTTTAACGTCATTGTCCAGACTGTAGGTGGTGATGCTGTTTTAATTATAAAGATATAGATTACACATATTATAAGTCGTATCAGTGAGGACAGACTAAATATTAGAGAATATTCTGATTGACGCATTGATGTACTCATGTGCCGGCTACAGAAAACTGTGTTGCCTTTCTTATGATGTTTTCTTTCATACTCAGGAAACGAGGGAAATATATTCCAGATTGATGAGGAAACAGGAAACATCACCATGGCTAAAGCTGCTGATATTGTCGGTCCAATATCTCTCACTGTCCTGGTAAATAAATCCAGACAATAGAACTTCACTTTACTTGACTGATAAAGGAAATTAAGACTTGAACATCACTTTCTAACACACTTGTCTTGAAACGTGGACTCGTCAGGCGTCGCAGGTGACCAACAGGGATCAGTTCGCGGTGACGCAGGTGACCATCGAGGTGATGAAGAAGAGCAGGAACCCTCCTCGCTTCGAGAAGGAACGATACGAGGGGTTCATCTACAGCAACTCCGTCCCTGAGAGCATGATCCTCCGAGACCGCGGCACCAACCGGCCCTTCAGGGCCCGAGCCCGGGACGAGGACTTCGCCAATGTGTGTGCCCTCTATGTGGAACTGTGTTAAATCTCCCGTAATATTTAATTATCACTGTTGTTCATTTCAAAACTACTCTGGCTGAGATTATGTTACTCCAGATGTTTGCAGATACGTTCGAAATGTCCAAAAAGAATAGATAATATAATAATAATGATGATGCATTTTCTGTGTGTCAGGGTTTGAATCCAGATGTGAAGTACGAGGTGCAGTACAGCAGCTACGTCAACGTGACCTCAGACGGTTTCGTGATCCTGAAGAGAGTTGTGAAGACGGAGTCCTTCGCGCTTCAGGTGACTGACGTGAAAACTGACGACTTTTTTAGAAGACGAGCACGATAAAAACATCTCTGTTCACATTTCCTTAAACCGTTAAACTGTTTTTTACGAACGCAGCTCAGAGCGGTGGACTCGACAACGGGGGAGTTTGGTACAGCGGCCCTCTCTGTTCAGGTCATACCTGGTAAGACCATCAGTTCATTAGATCACAGCTCAGTTACAATCACATTAAAATGACATCATGTCACAACAGCAACAATAAACAGCAAAGAGGTGGTTATTTTCTTACATATATATGTCTGTCACTTTCTAAAAAGCAGTGTACTTTAGTAGTGGTATCTTGATGACATGGCAGCTTCCCAAAAGTGAAGCCCAAACATCTGGACCGCCCCCTGGTGGCTGGCTGCAGTATAGCTCACAAGCCCCGCCCCCTCCATGTTAGCGGATGGGGTTTGAGCCAAACTAAAAAACTCAAAGTGCATGTCAAATACATTTTTCCCAAAGATGGTTTCTGTTATTTTAGGAAGTTCTTATCATGCTGATGTTTGTCCAAGCGCTCATTTTTATTATAAGTTTGGTTTTAATGAGTTATTTGATGATATAAAAAGGGGGTGTGAAGTCATGATTGACAGCTGTGACAGCCACTCTCAAACCTCCATCCCGACTCTCTGGCTCCAAATGATTTCACATAAGCAAGATGGCCGCTCCCTAAAAGGAGACATTTTAGCTTCACTATTGCATAGCAGCAGGAAGTGGAGACACATCGTCCATATTTATATACAGTCTATGATATCTTGCTCTATTGGGTCCATGGATGTATAAAGAGAACTGGATGCAGCGATGGAGGTGGGGCCCAGTTGCTGAGTGGTGCATGAAGCCAAAAAAGTTCAACAACTTCTTCCGTATTGCTTCTGCATCTGTACGACCATAGAGCAAACTCAGTAGTGACTAAGTGGCCAAGTCGGCTATTTCTAGTTTAGCCCTCCAGCTAACTTGTTGCTAACGTGTTTTTGGATTTATAGCTAAACAAACATAATCTTCAGACTATTTCCTGTGTTATGGACAGTTTGGGTTCATAAATAAACTTATTTTAAGAAGTGAATCCATCATGGACAAATCTCAAAAATTGGCCTATAAATGATATAATATCTTACATTGATCTTTTAATTTTATAAACATTGATTATTCACTTTTAATGTTCTTGGTCACTCAAACAAAAATATGACACATTTTCACACACGGTAAATTGGAGATGACATTTCACACCAAACTTATTTTAAATTTAAACCCCTAAATAATGAAAAATCACAAGCAACATAATTAAAAAGTTCACTGTTTTTTGGGGGGAAAAATGTCCGCACAACCAAATTTTAATTGTCACACATTTTGTGTTCCCATATTTGAATGAACAGTCCTTCTGAAATGAGATTTTCCTAAATATCGTCGGGTTTATACATATATGCATGTCTTTATTTATAATTAGGTAGATTTAGAGTATAAATTCTGCAGGTGTAATTTTCACCTGTCCTCTCTGCAGCGGTCGCCATCCCGTCTCCATCAAACATCGGCTACCGTGCGGGGGACATGGCGCTCCTGGGGCTGGTCATGGCGGCCGTGCTGGTCCTCTGCTTCATTGTGATTGGCTTCTTGATTTCCCGCTTGTGGAAGGGAAACACCGGCATGGACAAAATATGTGAGGTCAGTACTCTTTGTATGTTTTGAGCTTCATTTTGGAAACGCTGGCATCACATCAGGTCTTGAAATAAGCACAAACGCGCCATGAGGGATGTCAATTTTGTTTTTGTTTTGTTTCATTCACGTCTTTCAGGTCCTATTTTATTGTGCTATATGTGATGGTTGACTGTGTGTGTATGTGTGTGTGTATGCTCCCATAATAAAGGAATAGTTCAACAGTTTGGGAAGTACGTCTTGTCAAGAGTTAGATGAGAAGATTGTCTGTGTGTTAAGTATAGAGCAACAACCAGGACTTTTATACTATTATATTATATTAGCATTAGCTTAGCATAAAGACTGCAAGCAGGGAGAAACTATCTAGCTAACTAGCTATCCTGACTCTTACTAATGTTCAAAAATACGCCTACTAGCACCTCTAAAACTCACTTTATATGCTGTAACTTGTTTTTTCTAATCCGTCTACGGAATCTACATGTGCTAGTCTCCTTGATTTAATTGTCTTAGATTGCTCCTATCTGTTTTATTTCACTTATTTTGGGATTCAGATTTTATTCATGGTATCACTCTGGTATTATGATGTTGGTTACATGGAGTTATGAAAGTGAAAACACTTTCAAATTATTTAAAGGAAAATAAATATTAACTTTCAGCAGTCAATAACTTGTTAAATAAAACATGTTTCCGCTTTGAAACTCCTTATTATTTATTCTCGCTGTGGAAAAAGGACACACAGAGGCACCTCCGTACAGTTTGACGTCAGAGAAAGCCTCAGCTGTTTAATGCCTGCATGTTCAGAGCTCCTCCTGTGTGGCTTTGATGAATATTTATCAGCTGAAATCCACAGAAGGGCTCTGTGTTAAAACAGAACAAATGAACCTAGCTCACTCTTGGGAACCACGGTGGCATCTGTAACATTGAACAATGCCTCAATATCCTCCATGCTTCATTAACTGCTGTATTAATGTGGGGCCTCTCTCCTGCCTGTAGTGTTTTGGCCCCTGCCTGAGGTCCGACCAGCCCCGCACCGGCCACAGAGACTCCCTGCAGTACACCAACGATGGCTTCCAGAACGAGGCCGACCAGAGCCGCGGGGGATCCAGGCGCTGGAACAACGCTATCCCCAGACGGAGCACCTTCCCCCAGGGCCGCAGCCGGGTCATCCCCCTGGAGAAACGGAGCCGTCACTGCTCCTCCTGCGGCGTCTTCACCAACCACGTCCCCAAGGGGAGCCCCTCGGTGAGGCCCTCCAGGAGAGGCAGGGGAGACGGGGACGAGTACAGCATGAGGTCCATCCTGACCAGGAAGAAAAGGAAGGAGGGGCAGAAGCAGGTGTGGTTCAAGGAGAGCGAGGACTCCTCGGACATCGAGGTGGAGATTATCCCAGACACTGTGGGCCGGGTGGAGGAGGAGACTGAGGAGGAGTTGGAAGGGGAGGTGGAGATGGACGGAGTTGTCAGAGACCCGGCCGCCCCACGGAGAGAGTCTGACGGCGGGGAGGAGAGCCAGGGCACAGAGCCCAATGACGAGCAGGACCATGGAAATACCAAGGAGCGGGAGGGCTGACAGCAGAGAGGTCAGAGGTCAAACTGGAGTCGGAGGAAATGTTCATGAAACTGAGCAGAACGCTGTTTGTTTTCTCGTCACTTTTTGGATATTACAGCCTCCAGCAGAGAGGTGTCAGCAGTCCAGGATGAAAGATTCAACATTGCGGGATATTTGCTGAACAGATTCAAGCATCCAAAAAGTATTTATTTGCTACTGTGAGTATCTTAGAATACAGTATCTGAGGTAATAACTTTATGTGGTGTTTAAAAATATATATATATACGTTTGACTAGCATCGGCCGACATGACGATATATTCTGTGAAAAACGATGAACAGAACTTTCTATGACTTTTATATCAAGACGAACCTTTAAAGGATAATTGCAGAATTATACAACTTGGGTCTTATTTTCATAGTTTTGGTCTCTTGATCTCAGTTGGTGATAACAAACTCATCAAGTTAACTGAAGACATTGCGGCGGCGTTGCTACGACAAATTAAAAAAAACACAAGCAGTCAGACGATCAGACGGGTTTTAAACACACCCCAGGTTAACTGTCACAGTTTACAGATGAACATCCTGTTTCAACTTTGACTTAACGTTGTTGCCACAGTTTTCCTGCACAGTGAGGAATTATTACTGATATTTCAGTTTTGCTCAGTTTCAGTTTGGAATAACTGGCATGCATTGTTGTACCCACACCCCATCGACACACACACACAGAAATATAAAGACGCATTTTCACAAATCATAAAAAAAACAAAAGCTTTATGTGTCAGATGAGACTCAGCAACACTCAGAAAGTGTCCTCACATATATTTCATGCAATGCTGAAGTACAAAAGCAGCAAGTTGTTTGGTGGTTCGGTGCTGTCTGATTTAGATAAAGTGTCTAAACTGCTGGTTTATTCACAACTTGTCACATCTTCTGACTATTGTAGTGTTTTTTTGCCCCTGATAACATCTCTGTACGACGTTGCCGTGATCTCAACAATAACTTTTGATGATTGCAATGTTATTACAACAGAACAAAACTAAAATAAAACCCGAGTTATAATAAACCAGAATTATCTTTTAATAGCTTTGGTTTCATTAGACCTGTGGGTAATGTCACAAATTGATAAGAACCCCTTTTCAAGTTCTAACAAGCTGATTAATTAGTGGTTAATAAATCATTTATTAATGCTTCATTGATACAGTATTTAAAAAAAAAGGTTGCCAGGTTTCACTTTCTAATAAACCATCAGCATAAATTCATATTCTAAATGTTAGTAAATTATTAATAACCTGCTCTTATAATAATCTATTAAGTTATAAAAGTTAGTGAGTTGTTTAACGAGAGCTAGCGGCTCTGTGAAGCTGTATATAGGCACAGTGATGCTTTCAGGTAAATGCTAATGTAAGAATGCTAACATGCCCAAAATGGCAACGCTAATTATGCTGATGTTTTGTGGTTAATGTATATTATAATGTTCACCATCTTAGGTTAGCATGTTAGCATGCTAACATTTGCTAATCAGCACTAAAAATAAAGTATAGCTGAGTCTGATGGGAAACTAAGCTAACGTTAAGCTAGCATGGCTAAAGAGGGATTTAGTTCCAGATCCTCAGAGGTAGTCAGAGGTAAAAACGGTCAATTACAGAGAGATTTTATTTGAAACCTGGCAACCCAAACATTGTTCTTATTAATGCCTTGTACCTGATTTATAAAGCATTGATAAATTATTTATTAACCATTAATAGGAGTGCCTTTCTAGAAAGTGTTGGAGTCATTTAAATGTTGGATTTGTGTTTAACTTGACTTTATTATCCAAAAAACAGACATTCCTCATTTCCTCATGTTATTGGGTTGTTTATATATGAAAATTTACTACATCACAATATACAGTAGCCTCTCAATATTACTATATAAAAACACATCGACCGAGATAGATTTTGTCCCCATCACCCACTCCTACTTCCTGTCAGGTCAGGACGACAGATGACAACACGAGTCGACCGAAGGGGCCAAAACTGATGGATGTTTCTGTCTGCAGTGACGGCGGTCGCTGCAGTGCTGTTATGATTTCTGTCTCACTCTTCACATATTCTGTACAAACGTTACTAAACTGAACCAGTAGTGTTTGTGATTTTACAGTGAGAGAAATATGTGAAGACAAACTTTATCTACTGCATACTAAACAGCTGAAAAAAGACTTTTATATATGTGGACTGTATTTTATTGAGCAGGTTAAGGAAAAATAACTACTGTTTATGGATAAATCTTTGGTTAATGTATATTTGACTTTTTGTACATTAAAGTGATGGTGATGCAGAGGGAATAATAAAGTTTGAAGGATTTCTTGAGTTTATAAGGATCGCTGGTTATAAATTAATTTGTTCTGTGCAAAAGATTCACACAGGAAACTTTTAGGATGCTCCGGTATTTAAAGGAATAGTTTGACAGTTTGGGAAATATTCACGTATTTTCCTGTCAAAAGATAAGATTGATACCACTGTTCTTTATTTAGATCCCCATTAGCTTCCATTTAGCGGTTGCTAATTTTCTTTCATTGATAAATAATACAAGAAGAAGAGTATAAATGTATAAAGATCAGAAAATGAGTGAAATAACTTGACAAAAGTAGAAAATACAAACTTGCGAGCACTCTCATTTGTGACTTTTAAATAAAAAGTTAGTTAGCTTAGCTTAGCATAAAGGCTGGAAACGGAGGTAAAGAGCTAGCCTGGCTGTATCTAACAGTAACGAACTCTGTCCACCTTTAAAGCTCACCAATTAACACGTTACATCTTGTTTTATAAAAAACTGTTTTGCAAGAGGGTTATGAGCAACCCTAGTTCCTGGCTGGTATGGTCACTTCCTGGAGCCTCCACTGGTTGCATGGCAACCTCCAGGAAGTCACTGCTACTGGTGAGGAGTTAGGACTTAGTTTGGCATATAAACCCATGTTAAATAATATAATGTTTTTACACTGAGGTTCGTCTAAAAGGAGATAAAATTAGTTAATTAGCAGATTTTGTTGCCTTTAGACAGAGTTGTTTGTGCTAAGCTACGCTAACTGGCTGTTGGTGGTTGTGTCATATTACAAAGTGAGTAAATGTATTTCCCAAAAATGTTGAACAGTTCTTCTCAACGTCAGGTTTGAACACATTACATCTCTTGTCTTCAATGTGTTCAACGGTGGTTTTAACGGTCTAATGTGACACACCGTTTCTTGTCTGGGAGCAGTGACTTCCTGTAGTCATGTTGCCCTGAGGTTGCCAGGCAACCAGCAGAGGGTCCAGGAAGTTAAGACATAGAAACTGTTGGGAAACATGCTCATGAAAACAGTGTTTGTTAAGCCAACCTGTTGCTGGCTGCAGTTTAGACATGAGAGTGGAGTCAATCTTTTCATCTAACTGCAAAAAAAAAGTGAATAACAGTATTTCTGAAAATGTTGGAATATTCCTTTAAGACAACTTCACATGAGATAACCAGGCAAAACTAATTTCTATTAAATCTGCATAACACAGTGGACACAGATGAACTTTTTGAAAGTGTTTATTCAGGCCAATCACATCGACAAACATCCCACAGTCCCAAAGTCTTCACTCTAAAACGCAAATTAAAATCGTTCTGTTCAAAACAGGTCCCTGATTAAAAAAAAAAAAGAAAAAAAAAAAAAAAAAGGTCACTAAGATGTTTAATAAAAGGTCGCTACCGTTACAGTCAACTGATCCCTGATCAAATACACACACACACATCACACAACGTATCAAATCTCCTAACTGTTTCTCACTCTCTGCAAGAAATCGTTAAAAACCACAGATCAGTGCATTTAGACTTTACACAAAATCTATTGCTAAATACCGTTTGATTGCAAAGCAACAGAAAACGTGTGCAGCACAGACTTTTGTCTTCCAAAAAAAACTTGGACTTTTAGCTTTTCCTCGCATGCAGGATGTGCTTATTATTTGGACTTGGCGAAGCCCACCCTGTTGTTCTCTCGGTCAAAGACGGTGTAGTACTGGCCGATGAATACATCTCCCAGAATCCACAGGGGCCCAGCGGGGGGAGGGATGTCCAGACCCATGAAGCCACTCAGGCAGATTGTTTTTCCAGCCTGGACCACCTGGATACGTGGAAGGAGACACACAGTCAGAGGCAAGGCGGCTGAAATGTTATGGTCATATAAAATAATAACCTTTTGACATAAACCTGATAATCATGGACATAACATGGATCTCTGTAATCTCTCTTCAGACAACAAACCAGCCTCCTCCCGGCTTTGCCAAATGAAACAAAGCTGCACTTGTTTGGTTTTTCATGACGTAGTCACACAGTCACAGAGTTGTATTGTTTACTGCAGGACTCGACTCTCTGTCGCCTCCTGCTGGATGATAACACACACACACACACTTCCTGCACACAGTCTCACCTTGAGGACGTACTGCTCTCCGGTCAGAGTGTAAGGCTTTCCACCCAAGTTGAAGGTGATAACGGGCAGCGACGGGATCTTGTCACAGTTCACCATGTACTGAAACACAAACAGCCTCTCAGTACAAAAAGACTTTAAACTAGAAGCAGACATGACTGGAAAATAAAGCTGCAACAAAACACAGTAAATAAACAGTAAAAAATATAAAGTTAATCTTATTTTCTGTACTGTATGCGTCTGGAGAACTAATAGATTCTGCTAAATCTCAGGTTCAACTTAGGCAAACGAGGATCTCTCTAAACCTGCAAAACTGACTCAACATGTTTCTGAGTCTTGTCTCTACTTGTCGTTTCGTCCGAAGCTGAACTTTGTTTGAATGCACATAAAAAGGTCGGGCTACTGATTTTAAGCAGGTTCAAATCTGTGCTCAACTGATTATTTGCTAAATGTTGGGAGTAAAATTAATGAATTTCCATCATTACTTGTTCACAATTTTCATTTTATAGTGACATGAAATGCTGGTATTTTGCAAATATGCTACACCACATAATGTAATTTAACAGAGCGGGTTTTAGTGCAGCTGTGGAGAGATGTTTTATAAATATAAAAAGAAGGATAAGGCTTATATTTATTTTTTTTATTATGGCCGACAAACCATCGGTGTGTTAGTCTGTTGGCTCACAAATATCTTTCCACTTTTAGAAAAGGTTCAGTAGTTTCCTAAAAAACAGCTGGTGAATGTAGTTTTTAATAAACAAAGAGGAACAAATGTATTATGTATATGTGTTCTATCAATGACTGGTCTATTAATCCTGCTGTTGGAAACATTCACTAGAGCACGACTCTTTGTTTTTATGGATAAATAGATTAAACAGAGTTGTTGAACAACAATGAGGCACTACAGAACAAAGACATCAGACTTTAGATAAACACTCTGAATGTGTTAGGAGATCAATTCCTTGTTGGTTTGAACAACAAGAAGACCGGAGAGTCTCACCTCTCCCTGGATGAGCGGAGTGGCTCCGATGGCCTTCTGCAGGGCCCTGACCTCCGTGGCGGGGCCGGTGATCAGAGACGTCCCGGTGTCCACGATGGCCTCACAGCCGCTCTTACACAGACTCAGCTGGCTTCCTACTGCCATCCTATCATAAAAAAAAATAACAAAAAAAACACACATACGCTTCTTTATTCAACATATAATCAGTGTATAATGTTGGTCAAGCAGGTTTAGAAATCACAAACTAAGGCAGGCCTGTGATTAAAGCTGCGACTAACTATTATTTTCTTTATTTACTAATCTACTAAACTAATCTAGTCCAAAAAAAATAATGAAAACTGGCTTTCACAGTCTCCCAGAGCTTAAAGTGATGTCTCCAAATTCCTTGTTTTGTCAGACAAACAGTCAAGAACCAAAAGATGTTAAATTTAATTTGATGTAAAACCAAGAAAAGCAGGAAAATCTCACATTTGAGAAGCTGCAGGCAATGAATGACTGGTCTACTAATAGTTTACTCATCTTTAAATGTGAAAAAGAAGGGTTTGTGTTTGTAATAAACCATCTAATAGCTCAACAGTCTCTGTTGTTTTTGTCCTCAGTGTTGCAACCTGCTGCTGTGTCATAACCAGGCAGAGAAACTAGAACAGTATCACCAGATGTGAATGTTTAGGGTGTCATATCCAAGCGCTCACCCTTCCATGTGGATCTGCCAGTAAGCCTGGCGGGTGATGTTAATGTAGTTAAATTCTCCGGTGTAGTATTTGGGGTCGGTCCCTCCCAGCAGCAGCTCACCGCCGGGCTCAGTGTCCGGGTTCCTGACAGACACAAGACATCAGGGTCAACGTTAGAGTGTGACGTTAAAAGTTTCATTTTACAGAAATGACCAAAACAAAACAAAAACAAACCCAAAACATTTCCCCGTTCAGCCTTGGTGGCGTCAAGACGTGCAGATAGTTCTGTTTTTTTTAAAGACGTTTACAGTATCTGTCTCTCAGTTACTCATTTCCTCATCCAGCAGTTATGGAGCAACATTCATTTGTGTTTCTGTCCACTTAACTTGCTTCAAAGTCCAAAATGTTTCAAAGCCAAATTCAAATTTTAATGCCAAACAATCATGACATCATTCTTCAAGTTAATTGTCTCCTACAGCGTCGATCCATGTTAAACTCTGGTCATACAGTGAAGCTCCGTAAACGTCGAATCATCATTTTAGAAACAAGAAGATTGGAACATTAAATTCAGATGTCAAGTGACGTCATCATGTGTTTTTCTACTTGGACGGAGAGTAATCAGCATGTTTGTGAGAATCAACCACCTGCACATTAGTCTTATCTGTTATCAGCCGCTCTGGTCCGACACCGACAATGTTTGTGAACTCTGTTAAAAAAGGTGCAATCTGAAGGACTGGAAAGTTCATGCTGTACACTAGGAGCATGTAAACACTCTGATGTTCCTCTGATCACCCACATTACTCCGTTTCTCTGAGTAATCCGGTTACTTTACATGTAAAAACACACTGAGCGACGTGCTGCAAGCTCTCCGTTTCCCCACCTGTTCAGGTAGAAGGAGAAGACGTTCTGCTCCACCTTCTTCTGGCTCATGATGTTGTCAAAGACCGGCGCCACGCCGTCCACGGAGATGCGCGGGTAGGCCATGCCGAGGATCCCGTCGAACTTGGCTGCGATAAAGGCCACGCCGGGCTGCTTGATGGCCTCCCCGAACAGCTGGCTTTGCACCGATAAGTCTCCAATCTGAAAAAAAAAACAAACAAACATAAGTTAAACAATTTCACATAAACTTTCCACTGAAGCTTTACTGTGAGGCTGACGTGCGATCGAGCTCACTGTGCATGTGTCCTGACTGAGGTAGCCTGACAAGCTGCCCGTTCCATACTGGATGGCGAAGGCGGTACCGTTCTTCACGTATGAGCTGGACTTGGCAGAGTTATATTTGTGGTGCAGCACTGCAAGAAGCAAAGAAAAGAAATGGAAAGATGTTTTATAATATATAATTTTAATTGAACCTTTATTTAACCAGGAAGAGCGTGCTGGCTGAGACTGTCTGCAAAACACTGTTGCTGCCTGACATTGTAGACATATTTTGCATTATCTGATTTTATCTGATTTTATTATATCTCTCACTTTCAGAGTAAACTATGCTGTTAAAATAAATCATAAATAATATTTCTAATAAAGTTATTATTACATAATAAATATTACATCCTAGAGTCACTTAAGACACCTTAAAAACAAACCAGCAGTTGTCCAGATTCATAAAACAGGACAGAACTGGAAGATGTCAAAACAACAAACTGGGGCTGCGATGAATGACTAAGTTTCATTATCACTTATTTTCTAGATTAATTGTTTTATCCATAAACACGTCAGAAAACAGTTTAAAATGCCTGTTAATATTTCTTATATGTTCAATATGATGTTTCTTGAGGTTATTTTGTTTGATCAACAGTCCAAAATCCCAAGATATTCAGTTTATGTTCATAAAAGTCACATTTGAGAAGCAGAAACCTGCTAATAAAAATGATTATTCAGTTACCAATTAATAGTAGCAGATTCATTTCCTGTTGATCAGCTGATCATTGCAGCTCTAACTAACACTTCAGATAAGTTATGGGACAGCTGACGTTGTCTCCGCAGGACTTACAGCAGGCGATGTCTAAGAGGGAGCAGTGAACGGAGGGAACCCACAGGTTGGAGGAACCGGTATCAAACACCACAGTGAAGGGCTGAGGGGGGGTTCCCAGTCCGATCTCACCGTAATACTGGGCCTGATAAAAAAAAAACAAAGAAGAATAACATGCATATGATCATTAATAACAACAACAACCATCAGGATCTTGAAAGCTTTCAGAGATTTAGTCGTATTTGTAGAATTATTCTGGAGCTAATCTGATGTACTCAGGAGGAGAGATTACACTAATCTGACATTTTTACCCACAGAAGAGAAACAAACTCAGCAGGTCCAATTATTTAACAACAACAACAACAACAACAAGGTCTGAATGTACAAAGCAAGTGAACCAGACAAGTTAAAGACATCTGTTCTATTCTCACAAATCACTACGAGGCCGTTCAGCTGCTGCTGTCAGTCTGTCAGTGGGACTCGGGTCAAATTGTTCCTGAGTCACGTCAATAAATCAGCTGTTTTAGTTTCACACCGCAAAAAACAAAAGATTACTTCACACATTTCTTTAAAAAAAAAAAAAAGAGGAAGCGAAGTTTCGCTTCATGTGACCGAGGGTCGTTGTCGTCGCTGAATGCTGCGAGACTTCTGTCGAGTCATTCAGGCTTCACCGAACTTCCTCTTTTTAAAAAAGCAGAACGTGCGGTTTGTTGTGAAATTGGTGATTGATTTGGATTTGTTCACACAAGTAGCAGAAACACATGTGTTCACATATCTGTAGTGGTATCTAACCGTTCAGACACTTTGGGTTTCGTTGGGTTTTTTTTTTTAGACTTTGATTTGTGCCTCAAAACAAGGGAGGAAATTTTAGTTTATGATGCTCACAGCATCTAAAAAAATGACTTTTAAAACAGCTTAAAAAGCTAAAATTTATTTCTAGAAACATTTCTTATGAATAATCAGCAGTTTGGTAGAAAGTCATTCCTATAAAATGCATTCAAAGTGAAGTCTGGGCATCATTTGGAGTAAAGAGGTTAAAATGTTTTGGATGTTTAAAGCCTGGACAAATGAAACTATCTGCATGTTTAGATATCACCAGAAATGAGTGATTAGGATTAGGTGTTTTTAGGTCGCAGCATGTTTAATTATGTGATTGCGAGGACCTTCAGCAGAGATCCGAGTCACTATTTTGACCCCAAATGGCTGATATTTGGATGAAGGTGAGAGTGTGAAGCCAGTTCTTTAATATTTGTTTAGTATTTCATCACTGCACTAGTTATTTACTTCACTGAAACACTCTTTTCATGTAAAACATTTACGAGACCGTTGGGGGAAACTCGACATGTTGGCTTGAGAGAAGATTGTCAGATGTGATGGAGCTTCTCATCACCGCAACTAATGATTATTTTCACTATCAATTGATCCGTATTGATTAATAGAACAGTTGTTTGGTTATAAAATGTCAGAAAATGTTTCAAAAAGCCTGAGATGCAAGCTGAAATGCGTTCACGTTCTTCACTTTAAAAAAAACAAAAAAAACAGCTGACTGAGGTCAAAACTGAAGATAAAGAGTGACTGAAATGTTTAGTAACACCGAGCAAACAAGCAAACAAACAAACAAAGGTCTGGACTTTCTGTCAGCTGACGAGGATCAACAGGTCAGGTGTCCACACTGAGTCAGCTGTCATGTGCTGAAGGTTCCCGTTTTGTTTCATCACTTAGGAGGTGATGTTAGGCTGAATCATTCTGATGAAGCCTTTCCATTAAAAAAAAAAAAAAAGAAGCTGTGTGTGCATAAGATTTACTTGTCATGACAGGCAAGTCTGATTTCCCATTCAGCTGTGGAGGATTTACAGAAAAAAAGGCGGCCACCACACAAGAGGACCTTTGTTTGTTTGTTTGTTGCGTCTCTCCACCCACCCCCCCAGGAAGTAAAGAGTTAAAATAAATAAAGGTCTGCAGGTCAGCAGTCTGGAGAGTGATGCTTACATCAAGGTAGTTCTTCAGGGTTTCTGGAGTGGGTCCATTGCTGCTCGGGAAGCCGAGGTTGTATTTAAGGGACTGTTTGTCGGCCAGAAGCTCCTCCACTCGCTTCCCCGAGTCGGTCAGCTCACGTCTGATCGAACGGAATTTCTTTAAGGGAATTCTGCAAGAGAAGAAATGTTTAAGTGTTTTGTTTTTTTTAAGCAATTCAAATGAAGTAAAACTGAAACGGAAATTCACTTCGGTTATCAAGTTGTGTCATTTGTAAAAAAATAAGCAACATGACCGCAGCAGCTATGCAGATAAGACTTGACCCACTTTTGCACTTTCTTATCGGCGCGCGGTATCATTGAGAGTGTTGCAACAAGTCAACATAACTTCACTCCTTTTACCAAAACATGCCGCAATCAGGTCAATATTTTAATCATTTATGTCATCATTTTTGTTTATAATTGCAATAAGCTCTGGATACATCAGGCCTTGCATCATTATTTTAATGCTCTTAACTTCAGTATGAGCAGAGGATCGATGGTCTGACTGGAAACTAAACGGCTGTTGCAGGAATCAAACTCGTAGCTGCACGAGCCTGATAAATAGTGAACGGCTCAGTCGCCATATTATCACCCTTAGATTTCAAAAAAAGAAAAAAAGAAAGAAAGAAACAGGAAGCGGAGCAGTCATATCCTCACCACAGACCATTTTTACTTTCAGCACGTACAACCATCTGCACAGTCACAGAAGAAAGCTGCAACTCTTCATTATTTTATGAAAAATTCATCACATTTCTTATCAAAAAAAAAAAAAAAAAAAATCACAGTTCAAAGTCTCAAATCACAGGAGCTGCAATATTCGTGCCAAAATATGATTTTAAATTAAATATTGTCGTGCTGCTGCAGAGACTTCTGTGTTTGGTGCAGATCGCTGCAATAATCACATCATAATTCAGCCCTAAATGTCAGTTAATAAGTTATAATTAATCATGTAGCCTATAAAATGTCCCATATTAGGAGAAATGCACCCAAAACTATTTATTAAAAAAATCGCTGACTTGCATAAAACCAAGTAAAAAAGTGAGTAAAAACGTATTCATGTTGCACTTTTTCAAAACAAAAGTGCTTCACAATAAAAGCAAAATATGAAACTTGCAGGATATCATCAACAAAATATGATTAAAGTAGAAATAACATTAGCAAAAAAAAAAAAAAAAGAGTCAAAGTTATGAAGCATTTTAAACTGAGTCAAAATCATCAAACAGACACTAGTAAAGAGAGATTTTAGCTCCTGTATGGACACAACTAGTCAGATTCCTCATAGGTAATAACTCAAATGTTTAACTCCGCTGACGGGGCGAAGGGAGAAAGTGCGACGCTGGAGTGTTGTGCCCCAAATACTTTGTCTTTACAGGACAGGAAGCATCCTTTTGGCAGCGTGACTGAGGTATAATTCATCACAGAAGTCTCTGTGCAAAGACACAAAAACATCTCCCAGCTTTTTGGAAATACATATTTGTTGTTTGCTCTAAAATTCTGCCTGATAAACGATTAAAAAACGGGTGCATAGCGTCGTAATTAAGGTCTTATGCAAATAACTGATGACTCATTTCAGTCATTTTATAAACAAAAATACTTTTTGCTGCTGTTTTTCTTCAACATATTTAACAGTAAAGTGAATATATGAAGATTTGGGACTTTTAGTTGGACAAAAAAAAGCAAATCAAAGTCATCATTGTAGACTTTTCCCACTATTTCCCTCTACCTTTTCACGGATAAATGATTAATCAATAATGGAAATGATTGTAAGTGTTATGTTATAGGTGTGACTGGTTGTGTGAGTGTGAGAGCTCTGCAGTGAACTTGGCAGCAACCGTTTAAGGTGTGAACAAGCCTCACCCTTTATTCTCCTTCACTATCACCCACTGATCATGTTTAGATAGTCAATATGACTAACTGCAAATGGTGTCCAGAATAAAGGCCTCATATATATATATATTTATATATTAGTCACTTTTATGCTCCTCCAATCACAGACACTTGTCTCAGTGGCGCATCTGACCTGTTTCAACGCTGATATAAAAAAAACACCTGTATCATGACTGGAGACACACAGGAAAACATTTCTTTTGTCTGTTAGCAGAAGTGCTGGGATCAAAACAACACGCTTAACTAGATGTCACAAGATCAGCTCAGCGAGGATTGATACAAAGAGACCATCACATGCACACAAGAGACAGAGACTATATTAGTATTCATCTCTGCACACACACACACATACACAGATTTACTGTGCATACATATTATTATCCAGGTTGTAGTGGGTGCTGATGGCGTACTACAGTGCACTATAATGAATGCTGTTCCTAGTATTTTGTCCACTCCATTAACACACATGAGAGAGGGCAAAATATAAGGAACACTTTTCAATATAATGCACTCCAGGAAATCACCATCCCCCACTACGACCTCCACAATAAACATAAAGTACAATTATATATTTTCTTCATTTTAGTAAATCTATACTTATAATATGCACTTATCTTGTATTTCACACTTGCTTTGTCGGTGTAAACATATGTTACCCATGCTAATAAAGCCTCTTTGAATTACCGATAAGTAGAAGAGACAATAACCGTTAGCAACCGTTAGCTGGCTATAAATGTAAAGCGCAAACAAATTGTTACTTTTAAAGCTGCTGCGCTTCTACATTGCAGATATTATAGGTTTTATACGTGCAGTTTGACCTCCTTTTCTGTCGTAAAGTGTTGGGTAACAGAGTTAACATGGAGTAAGTTCGCTAACGTTACTTCACGTAACTCGCGTTCATGTTGCTGCTGGAAAAAAAGAAAATGTATTAACGGTCATATTTTTTGTTGTTGTTGTCTTACCGGACAAGAGCGTCGTTGGTCAGAACCAAAGCCGCGAAAACGCACAAGAATAAACTCCTCATTGTAATAACCGCAGAATCACAAGAAGAAAACCATGAACACTACAATGACTGAGCAGTTCAGCTTGTTCTCGACAAAACAACCGACTTTTATCAGCTGACTGGAGAGGAGTCACCGTCACGTGAGTTTCAATCCGGTCAGGAATGGCGTCACTTCCTGTGTTTTTTTTTTTTTTTTTTTTTTTTTTTTTAAAGGCGCTCTGAAAGGCTTCCTGTTTTTTCAAGTGTTTTAAAACAACAGTCAGGTGCTCACATGAATAGTGAAAGAGGTTTTTTCTTCGCTGTAATTATTCCTCCTGTTCGTACTGGCTATTAAAATGTGCTTCAGATGTGTTTTAAATGTGACTGATGGAGGCTATTTAGTGCAAAAAATGCATTTAAAATTTGATGTGAAGCTTTAGATGAGGCTTCAAGTGGATATCTGACGCATTTACAGTCTTTTTTAGCATCAAATTCTCCTCTTTGTGTTTCCCTGTTGAGCTGCAGGCAGAAGTATAGTAACAAAAGGAGGGACTTTGGCACAAAAAAGACTGTAACGTTGAAAGAAAACCATGTTTCAGTGTTCATTTGTTTCCTGACTGTTGTTTTAAGACAAAATTGAAAAACTGTGACCTGTCCTTTAAGTCCTGCATTAAAGAAAATCCTACTTAAAAAATACTAAAATGAAAATAGTTGCAGATTGATTTTCCGATGATCAACCAAATGATTAATTGACCAATAGTTGCAGCTCTAAATTTTGACTTAGGAAACTTTAACTCTGTATCTGAACTTTTACATGTTATCTCATCATTTTGACTTATGAATTCAGATTATTGGCTTATTATCTCACTTTTTGTTGTGCTTGAATTAAAAAAAATGCTATTTCAACTTACTGCCTCATAATTACAATATCTCATAAGATGGACTTAAAAGATGCAAAGATTTGACTTTATTGCATAATTTTGACTTAGAAAGTAAAATATTTCAGCTTCAAACTATCATCTTACCATCAATACTTTTATTCATATCATCAGTTTTCTCCTCTTCCTCTGCCAGAAATGAGTTTCTGTAGTATTCTGCAGTGCAACATTTCTGGTAAAGTGAAATGTCATATTTTTAAGCATATTTATATGACTGCTTGTTGTTTGTTTGTAGTTTCAAACAGATAAAAAGCACCTGAATGTTTCCTCTATTGAAACAACGAGCATACATTTAATGAGGTATTAACATTCAGGGCATCATTATCATGCATCATATACCTCAAACACATTATGCTGTTTATATTCCTGTTCCTGTTGTTTTTGTTACAGTTTTCTGCCTCATGTTTACAGTCCAAATAAAGCAAGAGGTCAACAGCTGACACTGATTTATCAGGGTATGTACTGCAGGCCAAAGGCGGGAAAAACCTTTGTGACATGTACGCTTTTGAAGTACAGGTGTTTCATCTGAATATTTCAATTTTGGGTGATTTTATACTTTTTACTCCACTTACAGATATTTACGTGTCGGCTGTATAAAAATCTTGGAACCAACTCATCCATTCATCACAATGAGTAGTTGTTTACTTTTGATACTTGAGTTTATTCCACTGATAACACTCACTGATTAAATTATCTGCCAGTTGAAGAGTCCTAAGGTTTCTCTCTTCATTATATCAACATCAAACTCAGTTTTCAGTTTTACAGTCTAAGATCACATAAATAAAACAAGCGATTTCTGGTTTTCAGTGGAGTTTTTTTTCATTTGCAGAAGATCCACTTTGAGAACTTATTAATATTCAGTCATTTTGTTTGGGAGACTTGTTAAAAAAATATACTTTCCATCTATTTTTTTTTTTTATCAGCCAAGAAAATTAGGTTAAAATTCTCAGCTGAAATGTTTACCATTAAAACCACCATTATTAAAGACTGTATGTATTTTTGGAGACATGCATATAAATAAATAAAAGCTGCAGGGATTTTTGCTGCCTTGTAATGACGTGGACTGAACAGGTAGTGGCTGCCTCATCCCACAAATCAGAGCGCACCATCCAGCGCTGAAGTGTTTGAGTAGGTGTACAAAATTACATTCAAACCTTTCTCTTATAATATCTCAAGGGAAAACTCTCAGCAATTTAAAGATCACAGTTACAAACAGGCTTTTTGTTCCTTCAGGATACATTCACAACGTGTGCTGGAAATGAAGATCCCAGACAGTCAGATATTTATATAACAGCACGATGACAGTTAATTATTGCTGCTTGATGAAGACGCCACAAGTAGATTTTATTGAAATTGATTGGAAAATAGAAATGTAACAAAGCCTATATGTGATTCAAAATTCAAAGACCTTGGTTAAGATTTAAAGAGTGTGTCACTTCCAATAGATCACCTGGCCTGTTTTGTGAATTTGGGGGATAATGGCTCAACATGACTGGGCTGAAGATGATGAACTCTGAGTTGTTATAATGCATCAAATATACAAAACTGTACAGAATTCAAAATATAGGCCTGGGAGTCATCAAACATTACAACGGATTTGTTTTAATTGTTGTCTTCTAGGTTTTGTCCCTTTTATGATACAGAAACGAACTGAGTTTCTTTGTAATATGTCTTGCAAAAGCTTTATTTGTAATTTTATTCCAGGTTTGAGGTGAAAATCTGACAGAAAGGGGTGCTCATGGGGGGAGACGGTTGGGTCTCTGTAAATTAAAGAGTATGGTCTATGTGAAAAGTGCCCTGAGATGACTTTTGTTGTGATATGGTGCTGCTATGGTAAAAAAAAAAAAATTGAATTGAATGGTAATGGTCACTTATAACAAAATAGAGAGCTTTAATCTCAAACATGTGAGAACTCAGCATGCACTGAATTACACACTATTGCTTTTACCACCAGTCCACAAATTCACTCCATTTATCACCATGGTTACTGTCACTACTCACTATGACTAAGATGTTTTAAAAATATCCAAACTAATGACTCGAGTCAAGATTGAAAGTGCTGTGTGTCACATGGTAGCACAGTTTGTGGTGCTGATGAAGCTCTATTGTAAAAACTGTTGAAGAGCCTTTTTTTTCCAGCAGTGTCACATGAGTCATTACCAGTAGTTATCCTAGTCAGAAAATGCTGAGACTGAGAGAAACAAGACTGAATAGTAATATGAGGTTTAAATTTCAAATGTCGGTCAAAAGGGATACCAAGACGTTGCTAGCGACTGTGACCTCCTTAGTAAAATAATCGGGGCCGATCAGAAGGATCTTCGTTTTGTCAGTACTGAGATGGAGAAATTTTTGAGACATCCCATTTGTAACAGAAGCTAGTCAGTCATTAAATGTGGCAAGGTTATTAAGGTTATTAGATTTAACCGAGAGGTAAATCTGCATATCATCGGCATAGCAATGATAAGAGATACCGCTGGAGGAGTTAAGAAGATGGCCTAGAGGTAACACATATAATGAAAACAGAATAGGTCCAAGGATCAACCCCTTGTGGGACCCAACGTAAGCGACCAGCAGAGGAAGACACGTAATTTCTGTCAGACAAGTACAAGGAAAAACATTTGAATGCAGGACCAGAGAACCTAATTCAGTAGCCAATTACAACGACATGATCAATGGTGTCAAAGGGGGGCGGATAAGGTCAAATAAAACCACTTACTTACTTTAGCAATGCCATTTCAGTGCAATGTTTTGATGTGAATTATCAAATATTGTGTCCCTGAGCTAGTTGGAGAAACTGGTGGGTGACAACTTTTTAAAGAATTTTTTAAATGAAAGGAAGTTTGGAAATGGGCCTGTAGTTAACTAAATCTGTCTTGAAATAGTCAGGTATGCAGCCAGAGGTGAGAGACTGATTGACAAAAGAGAGAAGGCAGGGAGCAATGACTGGTAGGACCTCTTTCAGATATTTGGATGGAATTATATCAGCAGGGCAGGATGATGGACGGATATGAGAAACTATATCTCAGAGATCTCGCATGGTAATAGGGTTGAACCCAGACAGCAGAACAGGGCAGGCAACTCGAACAGAATGATGAACACCAAGTTTGAAATTTAATCCGAGACCACTGATCTTCTCAACAAAGAAGTTTAGAAACTTTTCACAGGTCGTCAGAGGAGACAGTCAGAAATGATTCAGAATGAGCAGGGTTCAGATGTCAGTATTTAACAAAAACCTGTCGTCAGAGAAATATGTTGCTGTCACATCCTTGATGAGTTGATTGAGGATAGTTAATAGCTCCTTCATGTGAAGGTACTGAACATCAACAGCCTTCTGTATGGTCTTCTATGGCGTCGAATGGAACCATCTATCCAACAGGACAGATTAACAACTGGGACCAGTCTGATTTTATTTGGAACAACGTATCAAAAGCTAAGAAGCATGATTCATTAAACCAGTCAACAGAGTCATTAATATCGGAAAACATAGGAATAGTCTTGGACATATTAGAGAAGAGAGCTGAAAACCTAGCAGCAGAATGCTCATCAAAGATACTAGGCTGTTTAGTTTGTTTCTGAGAAGTCAACATTGATTGTAGAACCGTGCCAACCGACACTAGATCATACACATATACGCAGGGAGTTCAGAGTCAGGTCAAGCCTAAAAACAAGATCAATGGTGTACTCATAGTTTTGTATGAGGCTGGAAATATGTTGCAGTAGGTTAAAGGATTTTGCAGTGTTTAGGAATTCTTAGAGGGTTCATCAAATTGAATGTTAAAACCACCTACAGTGATGATCTTGTCAAATATAAATACAACAGAAGAAAGCAAATTGGAGAAACCAATCATACAATTTGAACAAGATCTAAGGGGTCGGTAGATAACAATACAACACATCGGGATATCACACTCATTTTTGAAAGTTAATAGCTCAAAACTCTGAAAAGATCTAGCAGTAAATGGGACACATTTGAGATGGTTCTTGTAAAACCACTGCAATGCCCCCACCACGGCCTATGCACCTTGTGGTTATAGTTAGGCTGGCAAAGCTCCACCAGGGGGCAGCAGTCCATTGATTTGAGCCGAGTCCCAGTAAGGCATAAGACCAATAGTACCAGTGACAAAGTCATTAGGAATAACAGATTTGTTTGACAGTGATCGAGTGTCGAAAAGGGCAAAAACAACTGGAGAAATGGACTTGGGAGGCTTAGACTTGCAAGAGACAGTAATCAAGTTCTTAAGCCTGGCAGCAGAATGACAGTGGATGAAGCATTTCTCTTGTCTGTTGCTACTAATCACAGGGATTGAAAAAAAGGAGGTAACATTAAAAAGATAAGACTGGGGAACTAGGCTCGGTGGGGATATAACAGTGATTGCTCTGTTATAATTAACAGATCTGGAGTCAGAAGGGTTAACAAGAAGACGAGAGACAGGACTTACGAGGCTTCAGGTTGTATAACTTTTGTAGGAGTGCAGAGTCAGTTCAATGTTTGAAGACAAGAGATCCACAAACATTTGAACAGGTACAGGTGGGTTAACGACTGTCCCAACTAACGGTATCCAGACCAGCTGTCATACAGTAGCTAGAACTAGAAGGGGTCCCACTTACATGGTTTTTGGGGCCTTTATAGGAGGTTTAAGGGGGTTTATAGTTGTCATTGCAAAATGTGCCTGTATGAGTGGCCATCAGGAGCTCCTTTTCACAAATTCTTTTGGTGGGCCCCAAACATTTGACTGGTTTGGCTCTCCTGATGGTGCGCCCCTGGTCATTATTAGCCTGCTGTTGTGGAAAGTAATAGTGCCCTTTGAAAATACTGAGTCATGTTTTTGAGCCACAGATAACCCTGGAAGACAATATCATGCAGTTTCACATCCTGAGTTTTTTTCTAAGATGTTCCAAAAACCATCCATCTCCACTTGCCCCGTCAAACTTAGTTATCGTTTAATAATTCAGCCATGTCTGCATCTAGAGATAACATCCTAATCCTAATTTGCATGAATCACCCTGTCATGATGACATTCAGGGTGAAGTTACAGAGAGGCTGGTTGGGCAGTTATATTGCTTCATTTTGCAGGATCAATAACAGCTGTTAATGTGAAATAAATAATTGAACGGCTGAGTTGTAAACAAAAACTGAACTGCTTGTAATAAACAGACTTTCTTTTGCTCTGTCAGTTGGTCCAACACTTTGGTTCAGACTGAAATATCTCAACAACTATTGGATGGATTGCCATGAGATTTTGTACAGATGTTCATGTTCCCCGGTGGATGAATCCTACTGACTTTGTTGATCCTCTGACTTTTCCTCTAGGGCCACAATGAGGTTGACATTTTTGTTTTTTAGTAAAATATCTCAAAAACTATTGAACTGATTGTCATGTAATGTGAACTGTAATAACTTTCTTGATCCCTTAACTTTCCTATTAAAACCATTAGCAGGTCATACGTTTAATTTGTCCAGTACTTGTTTGCTTTATACTTGAAAAACTAATGATATTCCCATCAGTCTCAGCTGTACTTTGTGTTTAGTCATTCACAAACGTTAGCATGCTAACACACTAAACTAAGATAGTAAACATGGCAAACATTTTACCTGCTAAACATCAACGCTTTAGCATTGCTAATGTGAGCATGCTAGCTTGCTGATATTAGCATTTAGCTGAAAGCTCTACATAACCAAAGCGGAGCCTCGCACAGCCGCTAGCATGGCTGTAAACTTGGTCTCATTTATCGTTAACCCCACTTTTGTCTTTATCACTGTCACTGATAGAGAGACTTTATCTCTACCACCAATCAAATTGATCTTCTACTACTTAAATATGAGTCTAAAATGGACATGATAAAAACGTTTTTGATATACAGTATATTGTCCATTATATGACAGATTTATTCAACAAGACCTCAAAGAAAATGACAAACTTCAGTGGCACGTTACTTTAAGTCCCCCTGTTCAGCAATAAGCAATATATAAATGTTTATTAAGTGTTTATAACATGTTATAATGTAGTTATAAGCAGATTTAAGAATATTTTAAGAGTTTGTTAATGCACAGTACTTGTCACCAATTACATAATATAAAAGACATATTTTATATTATAGAAAAAAAACAGACAGCTGCTCTTTTGTACATAGTTTTGTTTTTATTTCAGATTTACATGTGTGAAAACAATATTGTCTTTAATAAAAGTATTTACAATGTTTGTGTGTGTGTGTTTCACAAACCAACATAAAAGCATCACCAGACAAACAGCCTCTCCTAATGACTGCGTTCAGTGAAATGAATTATTACACAACGTTATTTAATCAGCACATTTGCACAGTAGCTAGTTAAAATAGCATATATATGAGAATTCACACAGTTCTGCCCAAGCTTGAGATAAAACAGGTTTGTTTTAATGTAATGCACTTTTCCTGCTATAAACATAAAAAACTAAAGAATGGTAACAATCAAATCAGGGACTTTTAATCCCTGGCATGAGTCCAAAAAACACTGATCTCACAATTCCCGCATCTTTTTTGTACCACACCTCCTTTTTGTTTTCTGTCAACAATGTTTAAGCGTGAAGCCCAGAGGCGCACAACATATATTATGCAAATGTTTTCACAGCAGTACTGAACTTTCATGTGTAAAATGTGTCCCATTAACATAATTATCATTATGCAACAAAGGTGTGTCATATATATAGCCTGAGGCTGAGTGGCATTTATCAGCAACAAAGCAGCAGATCTGATTGTCAGCATTATGATATGAATTGTCAAAGCAACATGAGACAACAGCTGTAAAAAAAAAAAAAAAAAAAAGGGAACATCATGTGAGCCCAAATTGCAAGAGAAGCAATAAAAAAAACCTGCAAACTAATTCATATGGTGAGGGGAAAATCATGAGAACAACAAAAAGAGGAACATGGGTCACAAGTGGAAACTAAGCAGCAGGGACATGACTCAGCTTTATGCTACTTGACAAAAACTGATCTCAGCAGTGAATGACTTTATCTAATCTGTGTATCTCATGATTTGTGGATGCTGTGACCAGCAAGTCAATTTTATTTGTATAACCCAATATCCCAAATCACAAATTTGCCTCTGTGGGCTTTACAATCTGCACAGCAATACAGCATCCTCTGTTCTTAGACTATCCCTTAAGAAAAAATCACTTTAGTGGGAGAAAAATGGAAGAAACCTGAGGAAGAGGAGGGATACCTCTCCAAGGACAGACAGACATGCAATAGATGTACAGAACAGAAGACAAAAAGGATTTAAAAAAAGAAAAGAAAAGATGCCTCCACCATCCCCCGATCTCCATCCCAGTGAGAAAAAAATTTGACACTATTGGAAATGAGCGCTTCTTGACTTTATTGGAAACTGGATAACTGTTGAACTGAACATCTAAGTTAAAATAATAAATAACTAGAACTTGCTCATCCTCCCAAAGTCACTAACTAGCTGCAGGGATTTTATCTTATCCAGCTTTTTATCAATACTCTTACTGGTTCTTTTTCTCTTTTTTTTTTAACATGATCATTTTCTAGATTTTTCTAAAGCAGCAACAGTAATGTTCACAACACTCTATAAACTCAGTAATATCTCACAGGAGACAAAATAAAACTAAAGTGTCAGTAAAATCATAATAATAAAAAAAACCCATTCCTGACATCAAAATACTCAATAAAGCTGAGAAACAATGAAGAACACAGACATCAGTCAGTGTCAGTCCCTCCTGCTGCTGATGTGATTCAATACCTGCAGGTACAGCTGGTGGAGGGAGGAGAGGCTGCTTTGTCTCAGACAGCAACTCATTTTACAAAAAAAATGCCAAATTTTAAGATTCATGGCAAAGATAAACAGTTTTTTTTTTTTTTTAGCTTGTTCATAACAATTTGCAAACTGGGAGACGGCGGAAAGAGCAGCTGGAAATGTCATTTTTATAAATGTTTATGCTTGTTGAACAGATGGTTTGATAAAGAACTTATTGGCTTTTTTGTCGCACTTACAGTTTAGGTCTTATCCACTAGAGTAATCTCCGAGTAATCGTCACTTCACCTGGTTCACCTCACCGTCTCCACCGCGGCCTCGCTGCTCTGCTGTGTGCTGTGTGTGTGTGAAACACAGAGAGCAGAGGAGAGGACAGGAAAGCAGTGCTACCATAAATGACAGCAAAACAGGGTAGAGACTGTCAGCATAGTTTTTTTTTTGTCTTAAGGGCTATGAAAAACATTATAAAGTCTTATAATGGTTGGGAAAACCCTAACGTTGTCTTGACTTTGAGCCTCCATGCAAAATGCTGATGTACAAACCCGCATGACCGGTGGCCACAAGTTCTTCTGATCCTGACAGTTTGTAAAAAAAAATGTCCTATCAACGCTGATTAATTGACTAAACCGATTAAAAAGTTGACCTCTAATTCACACACACAAGATATTTTTCACACAGAGAAAGAGAAACATGAGCTGAGACTGAAAACCTGAAGCCAGAGCGGCTTCGGGATGTGTGACGGTCCAGCAAAGAGACGCCTGAGAGAAAAGAGAGAACAAGGAGGAGAAAGAAAGGAGTAAAGAGTCCCTCCGCTGGCTGCTCCGTGTGTCCTGAAGATAAAATGAAATGAAAAAATAGAGAATAATTAATTTATCAAGATACTCCACTGATGTTCACCTCACACCTGAAATGACTGTTTAGTTTTTATAAGACTTTGATTGTTTTGCAGAACATTAAATTTGTGTCTGAGGACGTTTGTCGTTTGTCTTGTTTGAGAAAGACCCTCTCATCTTTCAACATGATAATACAACCGTGCACAAAGCCATAAGAAATAGAGCTCAGACTGCCAAAACAAAAGACTAAAGAAGTACAAGAGACGAAACTCTGGTGCTTTTTTTTGACAACCACAGCTAGATGGTGCCGTGGTAGTTGCTGCCGCCAATTTTTTGGACATTAATTCAAATGCATCACGATATGCACCCAAAATCACAGACAGAAAGTCACAGAAGTGCAACTGAAAATGTCTCAGAATAAGTCAGCAGTAAATTGCATGACACAGTGTACGCTAGGGATGTCAGCATACTGGAATTACCACTGAAGCTCCACTGCTCTCAGTGTCTGGTTTGATACCGCGGCAAAAAACCCAGAAACCTCCATTCAGGACCTTAATTTAAACACTTTTGATGAAACATGAACAACTGAACAGAAACTGTGTGTGTTTCATTATTTAATAGGAGAAGTGGATCTCCATCACTGAGGCCGTCGTCAATGATCCGAAGCATTGAAGATACATATGAAGCAACTACCAATGCAACGCAATTCACACATATTGCGATGCAGAGCAATTCGACAAGATTTGAGTCAGCACAATTGGGTTTTATACAACATGATGCAATTCAACGTGATGCAAAACAACGATGATGTGCAATCCAGTATGTTACAGAGAGTCTGATTTGATTTCTTAAGCATACAGGAAATCATAAATTAACTGAAAAAGTACCATTTTCACTTTTGTACCGCAGCTCAGTGAGCATCTCATTCATGCCGTTTCTTTCACCTTTCAACCTTTCACAAGCACAAGTCTCCGGTTTACATGCATATGCTTCATGACCCAAACAGTTACTGCCAAAACAGTTTAATAGTCCACTTACTTTGAGAGCTCGAGTTCCACCGGGGACGTTTTGGCAGCACACCACTTAGCTATAGCTATGCTAGCATGAATCAATCTAAATATCAAATTGTTGGTCACATTTCTAAATAACAAAGGCACAGAGCTTCTACTAATAATTATATATAAATAAATTTGATTTTACTGATGCAAAGATGTTAGAAACACATCATGAGTTCATCCTAAACTGTATCAGGTGCACACTTTTGTAATCAGAGCAATTGCATCGTGAACATTTACGTATTTAATACAGGCTGCCTCAGATTAAGAGTTGCAAATTAAATATTGGCGTGCAGCCTTCAAGTAGAAATCAAAGCAAATAGAAAACAGTCGTTTCAAATTAGAGGAACTGCATGAAATGTCATTCTGTAACAACAAATACAGCTGTGCGATTGTGTGCAATCTTGTAAGTATGATTGAAACTTTAAGTGTTTCAGCTTTTAAACACACAAACTCTTGTTATATTAGAATAATAATGAGTTAAAGGGTGAGCTGTTGCTACTACTGATGACTAAACGCTGGTATTGACTTGGTATCTATGCACTGATTCTTGTGACATCCCGTATTTTATCCACTTTGTAATGTGGTTATCAAGTTGTTTAGAAGAATGGTAATGCGAAGGACCCCCAGGGGTCCTTGAGAGGGCTGCTTGGCTTCCCAGAAGAAGCACAAATAGATTAATTTCATTTTTATGACACTAATTTACAGGAAACGTATCTCCTTAGAGGGGATTCTTTCAGACAAAATCCTCTCAAACACGGTCTGTGGTCTGGTGTGCATCTATTTTGAAGTCCTTGACATGAAAAAGTTTGAGATGGTTTGCCTGGTTTCTCAAAATCCCAACAGTGCTGCATTTCTCAAGCTTTTTCATTTACGCCTAGAACGTTTTACCGGCTTCATTAAGTCTGATAATATGGTAGTCACCTCCAGTCCAAAATGGCGGAGGCGTAGCAGCTCCTCTGCCGCCTGCTGATGTCGCAATGGAACAACCAATTAGCTTTCATTTCTTATCAATGTCAGTTCTTTGCCTCAACCGCATCCGACACTTCTGAGATGAACCACGGCTCAGAGGAACTGGTTTGTCTGAGGCGTCGTCTCGCTGATGATAGGTGGAGAGAGGTGTGAGTTGGTCGATTACTGGGAGTAATTGAAAGTAATAAAAGAGTGTCATGATTGTGACGTAGAGAAGAGGCTGTGGCTGACGGAGAGCAGTGGCGGCTGGATGCAAGGTGGGTCAGGAAGTCTGAATGTGGACCGAGATAAACCCACTCGATCACTCACCTCTGTCTGGATGCTAAACATACTTGGCACTCTGAAAACCCTCGGACAATGACCATATAAGCTTGAGGGTGTTTGCGATGAATTATCTTCTCCCAGAAGGGAATAGTGACCGTGATTACAGAGGGGCGAAACACAATCGACTGTATAAACATGGATAAAACGGTGCACAGCCTCTCAAGATGTGACTGAAGTAGTCGTGTGAAGAGTGAAGAAACGACCTAACCCTAACCCTGATATTGGAGAGGTGTCAGTAGAGGAGATTTTAGATTTTAGTTGGATGAGCCAACAAATATTTAGTTCTCTTTTGTGCAAAAACCCGCAGATGTGATCCAGAATCAGGTGGAAATCCTGAACCCAGGAGAGTGGAGGCTGTTACAGCAGCAGATTAATGTCTGACGTGTGCAACAATCACATGTTACCGTATCATAAGCTGTCAGATCTTTGTGCATAACACAGTCTGCGTAGTGAAAGCAGCACGTTAGCAGGCACGGTGTGTTCAAGCACAGTGCTGAGCGTAGGTCATGTGTGTGTTTTGGTGGCACTCAAAGCCCAAAACAGTATCAGCGAAGGTAAGAAAAGTGACTCGAAGCGAAAAAACACGTGTAACTCGAGTGAAATGCAAGTTGTTACACAGCCTGTGTAGACAACTGTATTGATTAAAACAGAAGCATAGGCTTTCTGTAGACACACAGAAGACATAATTGCTTTCTGTGTAGACGAGCTGTAACTCCTGGTCCCCGACCTAATGAATGCACAGAATCATTATTTATGACGTCTGTGTTGAACATGATCAAAGGTCCAAAACTTAAGGTGAATTTGCAACGTTACCTCACCTTCCTCTGCACGATGACATCACACTGTTCGTACATGCTTACGCTCACATACAGATGTATTTGAGAAGTTTTTATTTTGAGTAAAGAGTAATAAAAAAAAATGTAAATCCTACTACTACTACTTTAGCCTTAAGGGAGGTCGACCGAGATGCAGCTTCTGGAAGCTGACCAATCAGAACAGAGTATGAAGAGACGGGAGGTAAAGCTGCCTGTTGAACTGAGGGGCTGCATAAAGGACCAGTAGAGGATAAACTTGTTGTTTTTTTCAACTGTAAATCATGCAAAGATATTCCAATAGAGCCCCCGAAAATATAAATATAGACCTAAAAATGTGCATGATCTGTCCCCTTCAAGCAGATATCAATCTCTTCTAATCTGACTCTGTAGTAAAAAGGCAAAAGAGCACACAAAGACCGTCCCTTTAAATTGAAATAGAGGTTAACATGTCTGTATTTTTCTCCTCTGTGTCTGTATTTCCTGTTACCGCCCTCCCTTTTTTTTTCTTCTTTCCCCTTTAACAAAGCATACTGCAAAAACATTTTATCAATCCGTATCGCTGAATAACTCACACTTTAGATAAACAGCTCCATTCATAAATTATTCAAGGCAAACTCAAACCTCCTGCGGAGCCGTGCAGCCCGACTGTTGAATGACCATAAGGCAATCAGAACCACAGAGACACCCTTCATGTTGTTGTGATGTTTCCTCAAGCAGGTGCCGAAGCATCTTGTGTGGAACGAGAGGGAATGAGAACAAATGATCCGACGTGTGGAGCAATTGATCGGGCTTCAAACACAAACATGAGAGCAAAAAGAGCCGTCACGGTCTGAAATTGGATGTTGGCCTTTCCTGGTATTGATCTTATAATAGAAAACAGAAAATAGACTGCAGACTTTGTATGACATCTCCCAGTTTGGACTTCTATAAAAAAAGATCACCAGCACCAGAAATAGTTCAAAGTAAGTTTTTTTTGGTGCTGCTGCGGAGGCTGTTACTTCTGCTGCTTCCAGGCTTTAAAGTTGCCTTAAAGGGCACATATGCGCATGCTCTTTGTGATTTTCTGTCATTATTATGCTGTTATAATGTCAGATATCTACGTTAAACACAGTCAAAGTTCCACAACTTGAGGTGAACATATGTAAAAATTCTTCCTGAAGGTCAAAACCCAGAGCTTCAGTCTGCTCTAAACTATTAAACTTAGCAAAGTTACCTCAACTTCCTTCTCGCAATGACATCAGTTTTTGTTGCCATTGGTTGTTTGAGTTGTCCAATCACATATTTTGGATCAGATTTGAGTGCAAACATGTGCGGATACATTTGAGAATTTGACATTTTGAGTGAAGAATGATAAAAACAAGCAAAATCCAACGACTATTATTTGTTTACGTGGCCTTCGAAGCCAAAGGAAGTCTGCGGATTGGGCAGCTTCTGGGAGCTAACCAATCAGAACAGAGCAGGCTCATCTAGGAAGAAAGCTTTAAAGGAGACATATTATACTTTTTGCATTGTCCACTCTCATATTTCAGATCTGATTTGGGCTCCGATGTGTACAGATGCGTTTGCGACGTTGACATTAAAGAACGAGAAAAGCCTCCCAAGCAGCCAGAGGACGGCCATGACGCAGCTTCTTGAAGCTGACCAATCAGAACACAGTGGGCTCATCAGGAGGCGGGGCCTTAAAGAGACAGGAGCTAAAACGGCCCTGTTTCAGACAGAAGCTGAACTGAGAGGCTGCATAAAGAGCCAGTAGAAGATAAACGAGGAGTTTGTTGAACTGTAAATCATTCAAAGTTATTCCAGAAGAGCCTCAGATTTTTAAAAAATAAAGTGTTGGAAACGTGCATGTTATCTCCTCTTTAACGCTTTGTAGTTAAATTGTTATCTTGTCATATCTGACGAGTCATGAATCGAGCACTCACAGCACAAAAAAAAAAATAAAAAATCACATCACAAGACAAGCTACAGACAGACAGAGACTCCTTTGTCAACATATTTCAACACTCGTGCGGGTCTCTTTCTGCTGCGAAAACACCTGAACACTTAAACTTTTAATCAAGGCAATATTTTCCTCCAGTATACAGACGATAATGAAGCTGTAATTTGCAGTTTCTCTGTGGATGTCTCGCAGGGTTCTTTACTGACTTACTCAGGAAATCAAAACCCTCCACAGGCTCTTTAGCAGAAAACACCATTAGGAAAACGAGTCATACATATAAACTGCCACATAATACAGTGAGTTCTATTAAAAGGCAATAGAGCCGAGGCTGGTGGATAATTACCCCTGCCAGAAAGCATCTAATTAAAAATCCATCATATAAGGTCAGAGATCTTCCTCTGAATGCTCGCTTTAGTCCTCTGTCTGAACACTTTGTTGACTCGTACCTGTTTCTTTCAGTGCATTCAGCTGCAACTTAACAAAGTGGAGACTGACTGCGAGGCTCATTTCGGATTCTGACCCACGCTTAACAGAAAACATTTTTTTTTTGCTTCTATATTAAGTGACCAACAGTGTTCATTTTAAATTCATCGATCTGTGAAGGGGGTTGATGTGTCATTATGGGAAAGTGCTTCTTTTCTCTCCGGCTCTTCTGTTTTCTCTCATTTCGTGTCTAACTCTTCATTTTCTCTCCACTCTCGTCCTTCGGCTCTATAAATACTTTAAATTGCGAGTCATCTTCGGTTTACTCGCACAAAAAGCCACAAACAACATAAACTAAGTATGGAATAAAAGCACAAGGTCCCCCCCCATCTGTCAAATTGTCAACTAAAATGATGTGATTTTTTTAACTCTTTGTGGCTCCGATTTGATGAAAAGATGCAAACTTTACTTAAAATTCAGGTGTTAAAGTGTTTTCTTGCACTTCCTGTCTAAGTGTAGCCCAAAAGAGACACACACTACATGGCTCATTTCCTTTCATCAAATATTCCAGATCCACCTCGCTTCCACCGCTTCTTCAAAAATCAACTTCTTTGAAGGGGACTTGCTTCTATATTCACTGAAACAAGCCTGCAGGTGGATGCTGGAGTTTCACCGTTTTGAATCAAGAAAACCTGCCTGCAAAGACTTGAAATAGTCACACTTCAACCAAAATACCCAAAGCCATTAGCTCAAAAATTTAAATTCCCCTCTCAAAGTGATCTGCGTGCTCTCCTGATTTACTCTGTGACTCTACTCTGCCGCTTTCAGCAGGAAGCGCGGTGCTACAGCCTGCTGCACCAGTTGGCGTAGGCAGAAATTGTGTTTTGAGTGGGTCAATACAAAAGTGGGTGAGCTATGGTTTTCCCAGAAAAACTGACTTATTAAAAGTTCGAATAAGATAAAACAAACAAACAGACAAACTGAAAAAACAGCATAGAATAAAACAGTATAGAAAAAAATGCTCCTTTATAGCCTGAAGACAGCGTATTTGCACCTGTAAGACCGGCTGCTCATTGGCTTTTCAATGCACGGCAGTTAATTAACAACTATATTGCACAACTAAATATAAACCCAGACAGCAGAGAAGGTGTTTAGACAGGAATCGAACCTGCAACACGTCCCTTCATCGCAGCCTACAGCCGATGTTGCTTCAGTGCAGGTCAGCTCACGAATAACGGTCTCAGAAAACTGCGTCTTTACACTCGATTCTATCAAGAAAACTGTCCGTACCTCTGTGATGAGAAGCACCTTGATTTTTCCATTTTTTACCTGTGCAGGGAAATACTTACAAATTTGGCTGCTCTGCTGTAGTACAAAATCTTATATGTAGATGTATGTGCAGATTATCTGATTCCACTAACGGTATTGTTTTAGCTTTGACCAAACCTGAACTGAGCTCTGTCAGGTTTTCATCTAGACTGTGGAACCGCTGGCGTTATAGCCTAAATGCAATTGCCTGATTATTGTGGATTATGATGGTTTATTCTTCACACTTTATATATATATCCTATTGTGCTATATGGACCCTCAATGAGTAATAAAAGTTGATTTGATTTGATTTATTTTGATTAAACTTGTGTGTTTATTGGGTGTGTCAGATGCATCTGCCTCCCTCCCGTTCTTAGCCGACCAATCACAGCCATAGATCTAATATGGGGCGGGTTTGATACGAAGACCGTACAGATGGCTACGTCACACGTTTCGTTGCTCTGATTGGTTGTAGATCTAACCAATTACATCCAGAAGCATTTTGGTCTGCGCCCTTTGGAAATCAAAAATCAAAAGACGTTCATTCACTGAGACGCCAATTTGCGTTAGCGTATTGGTCGGGGCGATACCGGACTACCACCCAGGCCCATTAGTGCCTTCACACCTGAGCTAAATGCTAAAAAAATCAGCATGCTATAGTATGCTAACAATAACAATGCTAACGTGCTGACGGTTCATCAACTTAGCTTAGCATGTTAGCATGACAACATTTACCAATAAGCACTAAACTTTATAATGTAACATTTCAATATGTACTTTAAATAAATGTACAACAAAAGACAAATTAAAAATACATTTGAATTTGCTCATTTAGATTAGCTAATTTAATAAAAATGATCATATTTAATTTCGGTGGTTCTTAAAACAATGATTTGCTTCACTCCCTTCACTTGGCGGCAAAGAAAGTAACTCCTATTTCAATTAAATGTCTTTAAATCTTTAAAACGCTGGATGAAATTCTCAGTTTTACATGTTTCGACCATATTCTCAGTTTCCTTCCCTGAGAGTCTAAAAGACACGCGTGCTGGACCGGGGCCTCGGCTCTCTGGACTTTGAATTAAAAATGGACGGATTTACAGGGGTTTCATTAAAAATCCAATCAGTGGCGTTGGGATTATGGTACCTGACGGGCAAGCGGGGAGGACAGACTGTGGCAGACCCGCAGTCCCTCACCTCCGTTTCATTATGAGAGAAAGAGATAAATCAACGAGGTCAGCTTCCTCTTTCATCCGCAAGTTACCAGTCTCAGCCTGCAGGTTGATGGATCGTAGATATGACTTTGTTCTCTGAATTTTCTTTTTGCGATAGAGATGTTTTTCCCCAACACACAAACATGAATTGTATATGACAGCTTGGAACCACTGGCACAATGTGAGTTTCATAAATTAAGCGGTGTTCCCCTGTAACAGCAAAGATATGACAGCTGGGTGTGATAAATTGGAGCTAATTGGTCTCCATGCCAACACCCTGAGTCTTGGGCCATTGTAATTAACTTCATAAAGTTGGCGGATTGAGCCACACACACACACACACACACATGTACACAGCAAGTTACTGAATTACTTTGTGAGCAGGAGATTGTTATGTAAATTTCATGTGATTTCCATAAGTTTAATTCCGTAATGTATAGCGGAGAGAGACGCATTTAAAAAACATTTTACAGCGTCTCATCCGGCGTGGCGAGGAGACTGAAGGTGCACTGAGGTCATGAGTGTAAACTGAAGAACAGAGAACATAAAAATACAACTTATTCTACGTTTTTTTTTTTTTACTAAATCTCCACCTTCTTCTCTTCTTAAAGGACGAGTCCACAATTTTTAAAGTCTTTCTTAAAGGAGCCCAAATGAATATTCTTGCATATTGACCATTACAAGATCCCTTCATAACACATGTATTTAATGTATTTAAAAGTTTATGTGAAGCTAATACGAAGCTTCAGCTGTTAAATGAGTCAAATCAAGTAGATATTTTTCAGCGTTACAGTCTTTTTTAGTAGCAAAGTCCCTCTTTTTGTTTCTATACTTCCACCTGCAGCTCAACAGAGAAACACAAAGAGGAGAATTTGATGTTAAAAAGACTGTAAATGTGTCAGATATCCACTTGATATGACTAAACTCAGACTGATGAAGCCGAATAGAAGCTCCACATTAACTTTTAAATGCATTTTTGTGACCGTGTGGCCCCACTGTGGATTTCGCCCTCCATCACTTACATTAAAAGGTGTTTAATAGCCGTGTGTGAACAGGAGGAATTAATACAGTGAGGAAAAAAACCTCTCTCAGTGTTCATACGGACACATGACTGTTGTTTTAAGACACACTTGAAGTGTCAGGTCTGATCTCCACAAGAGGTGTCGAATAAAGTATGAAAACTGAGGCAGACAGGCGGGCAAACTGACAGGCGGGCGGTCGGAAAGACAAACCGAACCAACCGCAGAGAAACAAGACAGAAAACAATCAACGTGTGGATAAACGGACTAGATTGCGACTAGATTCAAAGATGCTGGAAAGTTTTTTTTGGGGGGGGCAGGCGTAAAAAAAGAAAGACACCCATTGCACAAACATGCAGAAGAAACACGCAGCTGCAGACAGATAGGTACACACTCTGAAATCCACATCTTGTTTCCATGGCCACCAAATGAACAGGAATCCTTGTTCAGATAAATTTATTTTCCAGTCCAAACTCTTGAGAAACGGACTAGTGTGTGTGTGTGTGTGTGTGTGTGTGTCTCTCTCTCTGTGTTGCTTTGAAATACACCCAGATGAAAACTGTCAGAACAAAGTTTTAAAGTTCCTAAAGAGAAACTAACTCACCATTTTCTCATCCAGGCGGGATTTAAGGATGCCGAGGAGGGTCGGTCGGTTCATCCGACACTGTGGTCCAAACCGAAATATCCACATGTACTGACCAGACTGCCATGAAAATTCGGTATAAATATTCATGGTCCACAGAGGATGAAGTGAGCTTGTGTTAGCTGTTAACTTTGGGGAGGAAAAAGGACTACTTTAATTTTGAAACTATAAACACCGTCGCACTTAATACTATATAACGCGCACTGAAGACACACCTGCAAACATGCAAGCATCACTTATTTCATTTATTTGTTTTTATTTGCACACATACAGGATAATACAGTTAATAAAAGCCAGACTAACCAAAAAAAAAGCAGTAGATGCAACATAATTTAGCAAATATAAGAAATATACAAAATGAAGCGTTCACCAATCAGCAGACAATAAGAAGAAGGAATAAAAAACAAAGGAATACATGAAAAAACAATAAAAATGAGAGAAGAATTAAATGCTATGACGATTTAATTTTAAAATATATGTAATGAATGTATCCCAGATCATAGCAAACTATGCATTATGAGCCAATTTGTTACTAATAGAACGAGATGATTATAATAACTGAGAGACTAATTTATTCTTTTCTTAAGGTAGTTCGGCCTCTATTGATCTAGGTTAATGATTTTTTTTCTTTTTTCCCCTTTCAGCTGGATTTGCTGAGCTCTGCAATGAAACTGTGCATAAAGGAAACTGTTCCTGCTGTTTGTTTTGCTGCTTGTTAATTGTTGGTGTTGTTGCTGTTGCCCCCCCTCCCTCTCTCCCTCTCTCTTTCTCTCTCAACCCAAACCGGTCAAGGCAGATGGCCGCCCACCCAGAGCCGCCGGGGTCTTCTTTAGGTTTCTTCCCGTTAAAGGGGAGTATTCCCTTGCCGCTGTCTCCAAGTGCTTGCTCATGGGGTGGAACTGTTTCTGTAAATTAAAGAGCGTGGTCTAGACCTGCTCCGTGTAAAAAGTGCCCTGAAATGACTTTGTGTTGTGATTTGGCGCTATATAAATAAAACTGAATTTAAACATATGTTACATGCAAGATATGCAAACTTTGTGGGGCCCAAAAGATAATAAATAAAAAAAGTCCAAAAAGCAAAGGGAAGGGCCAACAGGGAATGGGTGGAAAAACTTCCCCAACCATGCAAACCCGCAGCCGGTCAAATGAAGGTATAGAGATGAACCTTTGTTTGGTTTCACGTAAAAAATTAAAGACTTCAAGAAAAAAAGTTAACAGTCAAGGAGGGAAGATTTCACTACTAAGTGAAACTTCAGAAGCCTTTCCTCGTGTCAACATAGCCGGTCGTCGTCAAAGTCTGCGGACTCCTTCCCAGAGGATCCACGACATGGAAATCTTCTCTGATTTTTGGACCCTTTCTCTGCGGATCCCGCTCCAGAAGGACGTGGCTCAGCCCGCCGTGTGTTGGAGACAGACAGCAGCCTGAAGCTTCAGCTCAACACATGTCGACCGTGTGCTTCTCTCTGTCAAAACGCGTTATCAGATTCATGTTGCAGTCGGGGGGTTTTCCATCGTGACTGTCACAAAAAATCAAAGGCGAGGAACAAACTTGACAGTAACTTTGAATGCTACTCTGCGTGTCGGCCGCTCACCCGTCTCACCATGACTTGATCTCATTATTTCCCCCCCCAGAAGCGAACCCGAGTGTCTCACTGAGGGAAGGCAGAATATTTTATTTTGGTCATTACGGCTGACTGGTGGCATAACACATATTTACAGTCCTGTTGATTTTTTCTCTCCTTTTATTGTCATGTTTTTTCCATCCTCTCCCTCTCCCTCTCTCTCTCTCTTTCTTATTTGAGAAGGTGGTCGTCAGAATTTCTTTAACAACCAGAAGCGGGCCTTAAGTTATAAAAAGTTGATGCTCTATAGAGTTACATAGTGACAGCTAGCAAACATGTATTTGTGGAAGAGTGAGAGACACACTTCCTATAACATTCCTAGAATATTTCTATCATCATTCAGTAGCGTCTGTGCTGCTGAAAATACAACCGCAGCTCTGTAACACAGTATTTTAGGAGGAGAAACGGCTACTCTATAGATAGTTTGGTGAAATTAACTTGCACTAAATGCACCGCGCTCAGCTGCAAAGGTTATATATAATTCAAGTTAAAGTTTACACTAAGCATTATTGACATGCTTAATGTCCACATCCAACAAAAGAATAAGTCAAAATATGTATTAAGCCTACCAGCGGTTCTATTACATCTTAATTATAAAAGCAATCACGATATCAGGACGAGGCTTATATAATAATCCTGCAGTCCTTGGCTCCCATGAGGCGATTCTCCCTGTTAAAAATGAATAAAATCACCTGCTGGATACGAGCTTTCGCACCCTACGAGCTGCCAATCATCTTTGTATTGCGAGAAAAATAAACAGTATATGTTACTCTCATCGCTGTTCTACCCGGGCCGATGAGATACTGAATACTTTATTGTTGCAAACGAGGAGTTGGTGTTGAATTCTGTCCCCAGCAGCTATTGTTGCGCCTCCTCCTCCACACACACACACACACCCACACACACACACACTGCTTTCATGATGTTGAATAGCATTTTCTCACTTTTTCCCGCACACTGAGCTGATTGTATTCTGTTTAAGACATTGTTTTCTATTCACAAATGTTCCAAGAATTCGAGCTGAATCTTTCTCTCAGTTTTTTTTTTTTTTTTTTCCCAACAGAAACAGAGACACTGTTTCCTGATGCAGACTGCTGCTTCTGACATCCCTGCTCCTCATTAATCTGCACTGGAAGTGAAAAACTACTTGAATATAAAGGTGGCAAGTCACAACATAAATGAGTCCATGTTTTCCATTACGGTGTAAATAAAGCCCGAACAGCTGTGGCTTCATGCTCACAGGTTTCAGGAGGGTATAAAGTGTAATTTTCGTACCATGAGCTTGCAGGTAAGGCAGAGCTAAGCAGCCTGTAAGCCTCTTAAGCTCACCTTGGCAGTCCCAGCTCTCAGCTGTGTAATGTGTCTTACTAATGAGGTTGTGATTTCTCTGACGGCATCCATTATCGCGCTGAAAAATAGCCTTAAATTGGAAATTCCATTAAATCTGGGCCAGCTGGTTTTATGTATGATGGAGTATGAAGCCGTGACAAACTAGCATTGTGAAGCCAGTCTCATAAAAAATGTATTAAAATAAATTAAGGTTGCTGATGTTTGAACAGTTCTTTATTACCGGTGTCCTTTCATTATTTTTGGTTGGGAACAGTAATATCAGGGAGCTGGTGTGTGTGTTAGTGAGGTGCTGAGATTTTACAGAGCAGTTATTTGTTTATTCATTTGTGTGTGTGTGTTTTTTTTTAATAATCATTGACAATTATTGTGTATCTCTCCCACTCAGACAGTTCAATATGTACATAGATACACAATCTCATATCTTATGTAAGGGATAATCCCTGACTCCGTGGAGGAAACAGTGTGAGGCACCACGGAGGGAATTATCCCGCTTATACCGCCATAAATGATTATATAAAACTCTTGTATCAGTTCTCCAATACATATCAGCTGATCTTTACACCCCTACTGATAATTCAGAATCAAATTACACCCGTCTGTCCTGGAAGAGGGATCCCTCCTCTGTTCTTTGCCTTTTTTTTTCCAAATTAAAGGTTTTTTGCGGGAGTTTTCTGTCCGAATGGAGGGTCTGAGGATAGAGGATGTACGCTATATTGATTGTAAATCCCTTTGAAGCATTTTTTTTGATTTGTGATATATATATATATAATAAAAACTGACTTGATCTACATCCTTCTATTTTCTATACCAGCTTCTATTTACAGAGTTTCGATTTTTTTTGGAGCCTCTCCCAGCATGCACTGGGTGAGAGGGTACAGTTGTAACAAAAGATGATGCAATGCTATGAAATAGCGTACACCTCCTGTCCCCTAAGTGGATGTAGGTAGATGAAAGCAGGTTGAGCGGTGCGTCGCATGATGTTATCAGCAGTTGTAACATCATGAGCTCCCAAATAAATGTCAGAATTTACAGTATATATATATATCGAGGTTATATTTACACATTCTTTTGCTAACAGTAGATGTTTACACGGCTAACAGCCATATTTAACATCACAAAAACTAGCAAAAGTTAGTTGACTTTAGTTCAACAGTTTGACGCGGTTTAGCTAACGTTAACGTCCGGCTAGCTAGTAACGCTTGGTTTTGAACAAGATAACGTGTGCGGGGAAATAAATAATATTAATCTGAAATTGCGTTGAAATGTGTTATTTTTTATTGCATTAAATGTCTTTCTGCAAACATCAACAGTGGTCTGCCCAAGAGTTAAAAAAAAAAAAAAAAAGACGAAACTGGTCAGTACAAGGTGGGCAGTGTTCAAGGCTCCAAAAACTACTGTTAATTGATTAAACAAAGCCAATTAATTTCTTTTGTCTACCTGAAAGCAGTCTAGTATCTGTATGTTACTGTAGTAAAAATCTGTTGGGTCTGCAGAGCCCCTCTCAGCTCTTTTGCGAACACCTATGCACTTAATGGACTGTAGGAGAAAGAAAGAAAAAACAAACAAAACAAAAAATGCTTCTGTGCACTCTAATGATTGTCTTGTTGCACTGCCTGTTGGCATCTACGTCCTATTTGGCCCAAACTTAAGCTTTATGGCTCTTACTCGTGTTGTTGTTTCCTGCTTGTGATGTATCAGACTCATACGTACGTCGCTTTGGATAAAAGCGTCTGCTAAATGAAAAATAACTCACTCTAACTTTTCTGAGCATTTCAGTTTTCTCTTGGCTCTTCTTGTATTTTGCCGTTCCTCTGCCTTAACTCCTGCTCCTATCCAGCGCGTAATGTAATTCTCTATTATTTCTTTCCTTGCAGAGCGAATGCATGCTCTGGCTGTGCTTCTTGCGAGGACAAATAAAACATCAGCGTTCTACTTTTGTGAACTGCCTCAGTCTGCTCTCTGCCCAGTGCACTTACAGTCACTCTATAAGGTCGGCCTCCATTTTTAATGATTGTTTTTTTTTTCCTGGAAGACTTTGGATGGTTCGATTAAATTTGCATTGTACGTACAATGTTTTCTCTTCAGCGAAAATATCCAAGTCACCAAGGGTTGCAGAAAAGCTGTGAATGACATCAACCAGCAGTCCATCACATCTGCGGCAGGAGTAGGGGGTCCACCTTCATCTCTCTGATCAGCCGGGCCAGATATGCGCGTCAAGATTTCATCTTGGATGCGGTCTGACACCACAGTCTCTTCAGTCCTCACCTCCATCTCCTCTGTGACTTCTTCACTCTCAGTAACACTCTGTATGTAACATATAAACATGAGTGAGACCAAGTTATTTATTTTTTTAATGTAATGACTATCATAGAGTAGGGCTAAGTGATTTTTTTTAAGGGAGAAATGGAGATTTGGCTAATATATATTTACACAAAATGCATCACAATCTGCTGTAAACAAATCTTTTGCATGTTAATATGGGCAATAAATTGTTCATGCATATTCATGTGCACACACAAATACACAGAAACATTGCAAGGTAAGAGATGTAAATACATCATATAGGGAGAATAAATAAATAAAAAGGTGAATAACAATCGGGGGAAAATACTGTATATACATATATGGAGATATAAACATGATGAGCAGCAGCGTACCCAGGTGTAAACTGTGCAGTGCAACAATACAAACTAGAGATTATTAGCATGTACATATACTCTTCATGGTGCAGGTGTCAATAAGGATTATATAGACAGTATGTGTAATTGCGATTTTGCCAGAATATACAGGTTCCTAGTGTAAATAAAATAGAGAGAGTACAGTTTATAAAGGGGTGAGAAAATGTCCCCATTTGCAGCCATGCAGAGGCGACTTATGTTGATAATTAAGAATAAAACTTTATTCATACGGCACTTTTCCAAGACAAGGTGTACAAAGTGCTTTTCAGGGTGAAAACAACAAACATGAATCATCAAAGTGTTCAATCATAAAATGAGAATAATAGCATCATCACATGAAACAGTAATATGATAAAGCAAGAAACTGTAGAAACAGTATTAAAACATAAAAAAAACAAAACATTGGAGAGAAGAAGGCTCGACTATAGAAGTGTGTTTTAAGAAGAAACTTTGCCCTCCTAATCTCCTCTGAAAGGTCCTAAAGTCCGGGGGCCATGATGGCAAACTACTCCGTCACCTTTGTTGCTCAGTCTGGATTCAGGAACCACCGAGGAGAGGAGCGTTTGAGGGTCTGTGACGGCGTATGAGGAGTTAAAAGATCAGAAATATAGCTCAGGGCCAAACCGTTCCGGGCTTTAAAAGTGATAAGATTTTAAAAATCAACTCTAAAACTTCCAGGTAGCCGTTGCAAAGATGAAAGGATATGTGTTATGTGCTCTCATTTTCTGGTACCTGATAAAATCCTAGCAGATGCATTTTGAATTGATTGTAGAGAGGAGAGAGACTTTTTTTTTTTTTTTTTTTGCTGAAGACGGAAAAAAAGGGAGTTGCAATAATCTAAAAGATTTGATGTGGCTGTTCAAAGTGAGGTTGCTGTCAAATAACACACCAGCGGAGTAACAAGATGAGAGTATGAACCTAGTGTGTTGAGTATTTGAGGAGTCAGTGCTGACAAGAAGAATCTTAAGTCTTTGAAAGCCTCTTTATGAGCCATCCATTTATGAATAACCTCAAGGCAGTTTATAAGTGAAGAAATTACAAAGCTGAGGTAAACTTGTGTATCGTCTGCATAAAAAAATAGAAACTGATGTTGTGTGATCTTGTGAGATGTCCCAAAGGCAGCATGCAAAAACCCTGAGTGACCTCACAATGCATCCTGGTGGTGGAAGACCTAGACTCAGCAACACAGAAAGCCCTGTCTGTAAGGTATGACTTGAACCATTCGAGGGCCACCAACGCCCACCCACCGCTCTAGACGGGACGAGAGGATGGTGTGGTCAGCTGTGTCTAGGTGTACTAAAATGGAGGGACGTCAAGCATCAGCAGCTTAAAAGCCTTAAAAGTCTTTCATGACCATGAGAACGGGTAGTTTCTGATTGAAAAGATTCAAATATAGAGTTCTCGTTCACAAAGGCCAAAAGCTGATTTGTAACAATCTTCTCCAGGACTTTGGCGAAAAAAAAAGGAAGTTTAGAGATAAGTCTAAAACGGTTGAAATATGATGTTTATAAGAATTTATAAACAAAGTTCGGGAACTGAGACCGCGCCAAGAACACTACCAACTTCCGCTCAACAGAGTACTTAAGCACACCTCATCCGTTTCATCTCCCCTCATCTCAGTCGCAAGTCCCTCCCACCCTAAAGCCTCTTTTCCATCAACCATTCTCTGTCCTCTGTCTCAACACAGGAACAGGGGGGCTCCATCCCGGCGAAGGACCAGAGAGACAGCGCCCCCCACCCAGAGTCTCAACCTTCTTCCCCCCTGTTCCCTCCTCCCTTCCCACCATGGTATTCCTTGTCCTGCTGACATACCTCACGTCCGCCATCGAACCTTCAACCCTCCATTCTACGTTCTTCAACGCTCACCCCCACCACTTCATCCCTCCATTCCTAATCGTGCTGTCAGTTTCTCAATCCATCCATCAACACGTCAGCTCCTTCGTTACTACAATAAAACCGCTTAAATCTAACATTCTTGGTGTGGTCAAGTTAATGAACATTTGAATTGACTCCGGGTTTCTTTAACAGGGGTTGAACAAGAGCGTTTTTTTAAAATAATGGTGCACAGTACCAGAAAAAAGCTACTGAAAATGTTCAAAACACTTCTTTAAAATAAATCAAAGAGGGAGAATGTCATTTTGTTGACAGTTTCTTATAGTGTAGGTCGAGAGATGAGGTCGAAGAGATCAAGACCAGTATTGGGCCTAGCGGGTCAACGAACTGATGGGGGATCAACGGGGTGAGGGACAGGGGGAGCATCAGCGGCTTACAATGTTAAAAAGCACCTTCGGGTTAGAAATATTCAGTTCGATTAGATTTGAAAAGTAGAGTTTTTAACCTCAGCATTAAAGAGCCTTAAGGTTCTCATGGTGGCCACGGAGGTTAAAGGCCTTCCACTGATGCTCTGCTCAATGACATTTATGTTTTACAGTACAAATGTTTCCATTTATCCATGACCGGGACATGTGTTTGATTTCCCTGGTTTTAAATGGAGCAATTTCATCACTGCAGATGATATTGAATTTAGATAGATGTTCATCCACTGATAAAAAAAAAGGGGGGCTCTATCTCATAAAGAGATGGTGTTAAAGGCTTTACTACCAATATTGACAGGGGTAGAATTAAAAGCTCTAGACCGTAGCGGTGTACGTGAGCTGCTCAAACAAGGAGGTAAAAAACCAAATTAAAACATATATAATAGTGATCAGAAATACAAATCAATTCAAATAATTTAAGACCATGAGAGAGAGAACTAAATCAAGAGTATAGCCGTGACAGTCGGTAAGCCCGGGTCGGTGTGAGAGATAAATTAAAAGAATCGGAGATAAAAATAAAGCACTTATACTGTTAGAGGTGCAGAAGACATATATTAAAATCACCTCAAATGAAAATCCTGTCATACCTGGGTAGGATTATAGATAGGGGCTCTGAGAATTAATTTATAAAGCCAAAAGAAGATTTGGGGAGGCACAGACACTGGGTATTCCCCTTTAAATAAAAAACAGTCTTAAGTCAATACAGGAAGTATTTAAATGATCTCTGAAGAGAACAGCTACCTGTACCTCCCTTCCCAGAAGTCTAGTCAGGAAGAGATAGGCTTCAATTTGAGGAGTAAAATCCTCAAGTTGCTTCCATGAATCTGTGATAAAAATGAAACTGTTACACATAAATGACTTATTTATCAAAGATCTTACATATAGCCCTGTCTTGAATATACTGTATTTGGCATTTTTAGCATGGGGCAGCAGAGGAGACATTTGTAGTCTAGGCTTGTTACTGGTAGTGGTAGTCCAGTCCCTCAAGTAGAAAACCCCTGTGCTTTTCTAGAAGGCAGCACTGGACCCCTCCACTTTTTACAGTCTGAAAACTAATGTTATATTTAAAAAAAAAAAAAAAAAACAGGAGAAACTGCATGTGCTTTCACCACATAGAAACAGCATCCACTCAAACTCCCAGTCCCCCTTCAACCCCCCTCCATCACCTCTCCTCTCTGTTGATGTCAAGCTACCAAGCCAACATGGATACTCTCCAGCTACGTAACATTACTATTACTAACATTGTCTGGAGAGCGAAATAGTCGCCAAACCCATCACACATTTCCAAAGGGGGCAACAAAGGTAATTTGACAAACTAAGTACGGTAAGTAAGACGACCCTGATTATAAGACGACCCCCCTCTTTTTCAAGACTCAAGTTTGAAAAAAAGACTTTTTGAACACCAAATTTAATTTTTATACAGAAAATAATTACAGTACATCTGAAACAAATGATTATAACAATATATTCGAGAGGAAAAGCGAAGTTATTTTGCATTTTTTAGGCTCTCCATCTCCGCACATTACACTCTGTGACACCATATTTCACAGCCGCTTTGCGATTGTTTGAAGACTCCGCCTCGTTTATCACCGTCATCTTGAAGTTTGCATCATAGCTGCCGGTTAACCTGGCCGATCTTCGACCCACTTTTTCTCCAGATTGTCGCTACGTTTCTCCGTTTTCTGTTATCTCTTCTCTTATTTTCTTCTCTTGTCTTTCTTACCGCTATTTTTTTATTTTTCTTCTTCGTGACAGGGGTTCGCTTTGGCCTTTAAAGATATCTGTCGCCATCTAGCGTTGTGAATGGGTATAACGTCTAGACCCCGAATGTAAGACGACCCCCACTTTTTCAGTCTTATTTCAATGCAAAAAACACACCGTCTTATATTCGGGCCAATACGGTATTTAAGATGGTTGTAAAACAGCATGATTTTTCTATTAACCTATGTAACTTGAAATCAAGTCCACCTTAAATCACAAGTATCCATCAACCAAGTGTAAAAAGCAGAGTCTCTGTCACTGCTGGTTCACTTGGTTATACGTTACTGAAATCCCCCAGATATATGCAGAAATGCAGGAAATGGGATTTAAATCACTTTTTTTTTTTTTTTTTCCCTCGAGGGAGGCGTTTTATTGTTTCCACCCTCAACTTCTCAAACCAAAGTTATGCCCTTGCACTGCAGATTGTGAGGATGGGAAAGGCCAGGCCTGTAGTAACATATTAAAAAGAAACCAATGATCTATTGCATGAATGATTATGATGATGGCAATGAAGACCTATTACTGTTTAATAATTTCTTCTTTAATGGGCGGGCATTAAAGCCGGATGAGTTGTTAATTGGGAGCCACGCAGGTGTTTTATTACAATCCACACTGCTTTTGTTAGTTTAGTTCAACGCCTAATTATTATAAAGATGAATCAGGTTTTTTTTGCTGATAATTTGCGTGTTGATACAAAAAGGCAAAAAGGTGCTTTTATCAAAGAGGCTGTTGCTCCCCGTGTTGTTTGCTTTACAACAGAGGCACTTTTGAGTGCTTGTTGGCCACGGGCTCAATTGGATAATTCGACTCTGCTTTCATATCAGAGATCAGATGAGGTGGAGGTCCCTTTGGAAAACAGGGAGGATGAGACAGAGAGAAGCAGGACTGAGCTGCAGGTTATATGTTACTCTAGTACCTAAATATGTGTAGAAATCAGGGATGTGCAGAGGACCCGGTGTTTGCACTTATCTGTATTTGTTGCAGCAGCAAAATTATTTATATTTGTATTCAAATAAAAGTGGACAGAGGCTTAAAAATCCTGTTTTTTTTAATATTATTATTATATTATATATTAAATTATTACGCTTTTAATTTTAGAAAATTAAGGAGGTCCCCACATCAGGTCTCGAACTGGAGTCTCAGATCTCAGATGCTTTTCTTCTTCTTCCCAAAAACAAATAATTTTTAAAGTATCTGTATGAAACAAATATTCGTAACCCCCCACCCCTCCTCCACACACACACACACACACACACACACACACGTTTTGCCGAATAACATCCCTTGTACAAATACAGAAAAATGGGATTCAAATAGCATTCAAATTTTTTTCCCAGAGGGAAAAGAAGCAATTTGAACTTCTTAGATTTGGATTATCTGAGATAAAAACCTGTCTGTCTTTTTTTGGCTGAAATGCACACTGTCAGTATACAGATCTCTAGATGATACTACTGAGGACTGCAGCATGGAAACCTGCATACTTTCACCGTATATGTAATGTTTTCTGCCAAGCTGAAGGTTCGAGATGAGATCCAGTGATGTCTGTCCGTGAGGAGGAGGTGCATCTCTTCCTGGGTCCTGGATTGGTATTGGAGTAGCTTCTTTAGCTAATCGATCTTGATATAAAAATTTCACCTACATCAATGCCAAAAACTGAAAAAAAAAAAAAAAATCTGTGATGACCAGCAGGCATTTCAAATGGAGTCCTAATTAATGCCTTGAATTCAGTATGTTGAACAGCCTGTTCATATCCTTGAAGAAGTCCGCTGCAGCCTCACTTGGTAGCCTTTGTAGGTCAATGATGGTCTTCATCCCTATGTGATTGTACATTTATTACATTACATATTGTAATAAGAGTGAAGAGATGTCATTTAAAACGTAAGAACACGCAGGCCGAACAATTTGATCCGACATCAGTCAGTTTGAATTCCGGTTTCCGAACATTTTAAAAGTTCCGTCAGGTTTTCTAAAATAAAATATAAAAGTAGTGAGTTGAACTTGAACTTGTTTGTGAAAGGCAGTGTGGACGTTGCACCAGTGTGTGGGAGTCAGGTGACCTGGCTGAGGAGCAGGTCATGAGGTATGGTTATCGTTAACATGGTTGGCATGGGAACAGGGTTCGTTACATATACGTATACGGTGCAGAGACGCCACATTAGATCAAAATCCAAGAGAGTGATATATTGGTCCCACCTTTCCTTAGAATTGGAAGGTGCCGAGGAGTCTGGGAAACAGGAAACTTACCCGACACGCGATACCAATGCAACACACACACATAGCCTGGTTTCGGTATAAAAAGGCACGTCACGTTCTGTAAAGTTGGAAATCTCTGTGTCTACGTTGTTGTGAGCTGTGTGTGTCTGCATCTTCCTGGTTGGCTCCTCTTTCCTCCACAACAGCAGCAGCAGCAGCAGCACAACAAGCTTCACAGTTATTTCTGGAGCCACGTGGACAGCCAGAGTTCAGCTCAGAGTATCGTCATCACCAAACATCTCCGAGTGTTTCCACTGGGTTTGTTTCGCTCCTGTCTGTAACACAAGACAGTAGAAGGTGATGTGATACATATGGTTTGATACCATTCATGGTTTTCTCCAGCGTAATTGGACCGGATGCGAGCTAGCTCTCCACTCTGTCTGCATGTGGCACGTCAACAAGTAAACAAATAGCCTCTCAGCGAAAACGGTCATCAATAAAGTCAACTTGACTTCCCATGGTGATGTGTTGGTGTCTTACCTCCCATCCCATAATGAATTCCTGGTGCTGTAATCAATCGCATTAAAGTGTGGGGGAATAGTCTATTTCTCAGTTTCTCGGTACGAGCCAACAGCTCCGCCGCTCACTGTAAACAAGCCTTGTGCACGTGGAGCTGCAACCCCCCCCCCACACACACAGATAAACAGAGAAATCAGCTTTTTTTTTTTTCCCCAATAATTTAATGTGAGTACAGTGCCAAGAATTCATTATGGGATGAGAGACGACACATCACCATGGTGATTGAGATGTACTTGATTAATGGCTTTGGCTTCTTTACGTGTTCCCACCCAATGGTTTGTGTAGTGTTCATGGCTCTGATATGATGAAATCCAACGTCTCACTAGGTGATATGCAGGCTGGAACAAACATACTGTACATATGATACATGCATGATATGTATGATATGACATATTCTTATTTGATAATGAATGTTCGGGTTGTTGTAAAACAGACTTAACAAGATGAAGCACAAGTACATGTTAACACAACCTCCATCACATTTAAGTGAAGTGCTCACAAAATATGTTGTGCTCCTCTAATTGGATTTTTATTCAGACTTACTGTAAATCTAATCTCCTCTGGCAGTATTTCTGCAGAGTATCCTCAACCCGCAGCGAGCAGATGGAAGTGTATACAAGTTATTTGTCCTCAACACACAATAATCATTCCATAATATGACCCCTTTAAGTGAACTGTATCCTGTATCTGTTGCGTTCAGTCGCTCTAAGCAGCACAGAATGAAACTAACGAACTTACTTGCCTCTCCGCTTTGACCCGCCACTCCTCCTCCAGTCATCAATACCCCCGGGCTTGGTTAGCCACCTCGCCTTTGGCCGTGAGTCCGTCTATCCCGTCCAACACCCTGACTGTAATCAAAATGTTTTTTGAACACCATCTCATCAAAAACTAATGAAACAGCGAGCTCAGATGGTGTCGTTGTTTCGCCTCGCTGTGCCATCTGGTTCGGGATTGGATCAAGGAAACCTGGCTGTAAACAAGAGGGGCAGTAGTCTGTTAGTGGAACGAACCGACATGTTAAAAACATATGAAAGGAGGTCAACGCACAACAGCAGAACAGATACATGGTGATAGTCCAGAAAGTCTAATATTACAATATGTTATTGACCTATATTACGCGCTGCTGACACATCACTCTAGGCCTATATTTTATCGTGATCCATGAGATTGTGAAACGACTCTTGCATGGAAATGGCCCACGTTGGTATTTATGAAGCGTTGAAGAGTTGATGGGGATGGAAGAATAAAACGCCTCCTCAGCGTCCCGAAGGCATTCTTAGGCTATGAAGGAAAATCTGCACACCCAGCTGTTTGATCAATGTTAGGAATTTTCTTTCTTCCTCTCTGTTTTTCGGCCGCAAGTTTTCATTTGATGATATATATATATATAAAAAAAACTCTGCAGTCTCTGGAGGAGGAACTTTCAGGGCATCAGAGAGTTTTTTTCTTCTGCCTCTTCAGCTTTAAGCCTTGAGAGGATAAACAAAGGTTTTATTTTTAAAAAAAAAGAGAGGGAAGTTAAGACAAAAAAAACACACACACACGCACCAAGTAGTCACACCTTAGCCCTTTTGTAAGGAACGCTCACTTTGCTTTAAGGTCTCTGACTTGAGCTCACAGTCTATATTTCAGTCTGTTCTCGCTGGCCGTTTCTCTGTGAAGCTGTGCATTCATCTTTCCTTCCCCCCCCCCCCCATGCTCTCTCTCTTGCATCGCTGCTCAAGCTGTCAGTCTTCCCTCCCTCCCCTTTCCAGTTTCAGGTCATCCTAAAGCTGCCCATATCGCCAAGAAATGTGCGTTGAAACCCATCTTACAGTTCGGCATCTTAATTCTAGTGACATAAATTGTATTATTTATTTGTAAAAATCATTAAGCGTCAATACTTTTAATTACAAATGGACTTATTTATTACAACCCCCTTTATCTCAACTACTACTTCCTTCAGCGATTTCCTCTTCTACTTGTTTCTCTTTCACTGCTTATAATAACACGCCTATTGATTGGAAGCTGCACTCCGTTAAAGATGGCAAGTTTTTAAACCGGCATTGGATATAACTCATTAATTTTTCTGTGTGTTGGTCTTTTATTACAGTTGCTGCCAATATTGGTCCGACCACTTCAATAATCAGGGTCCCTAAACGCCGAGAGAGATATCGCCTACACTCCAGCTAATCTACTGGTGTCATTAGCTCAAGGGCTCTACAATCCAATTTTGTATCATGAGATGTTTTAAAAAAAAAACTTCATAGGAAAAGAGAAAATAGCAGCTAATTCTTGTTGTGGATATTTTTGAGCGAACACGAGCCTTTGATTTCTTAAAGTGGAACATGTTTGAAATGGGCGAACATCGAAGTCATCTGCAACTCGGATTGCTGCCCCCTTACGTTCTGCCCCCTCTAGACAAAATCTAGAAAGTATGACCATATCACACCCATTTTAGCCTCTCTTCATTGGTTACCGGTGCAAGCCAGAGCGGACTTTAAAGGTCCTTCTTTTAACCTTGATGAGGGCTTTGATGAGTTTATGTGTTTTGTGCTTAAAACTGCAGCAGCTTGGTACAAAAATGTTCAAAACAAGTTATGGTATATAAAAAAAAAAAATGTGCATGTGTGAAAAGGAGAAGTTAATCTGTTATATAACAGAGGAGGGTATTGTAGCTTGTCACGCGAAGAGCACACGTGGCATGACAAGGGCAACGAGGAAACCGCCAAAAGCTTACAAGAAATAGGAGATAGAGATCATGGTAGGGGGGCGGCTATAACCAGAAGAGAAGCTCAAAACATTTAATTTGTAACCATATAAGGTATTAAAAATTGTATAGAAAGAGGTGGACTAGAGATAGGAAGAGGAAGACCAAAGGAAGTATTAAACCCTAGACAACGAGCTGTAAGATCAGATCTCTCTCTTGGCGTTGTGCTGCACAGATTTATTCTGTGTAAGAGTAGTGAGCAGTGCAAACTGCGCAATAAAAACTTTTGATTCAACTGTCGTCTTCTGAGTGTTCTTTTCTGCATCAACCAACTCGGGGAGGGAGACGTCAGGTCAACCTCAACAACAACCTATAAGGCCCTGCATGGTCTTGCACCACAATACCTATCGGAAATAATCACTCCATATACACCAGCCCGCCCTCTACGTTCTCTCAATGCTGGTCTCCTGGTCATCCCCTCATATAACAAAAAAATCAGCTGGTTTCAGAGCTTTTTCTTACCGTGCCCCATATCTCTGGAACAGCAAATCAAAGAAGCGCCTCCTGTGGACATTTTTAAAACACAATTAAAAGACCCATCTTTATTCAATACATTACAGTCTTCCATAACACCTCACTGAGTCTATCACCTTTTAACATCTTTTTAAACTGATGTATTTTATTTTGTGTTATTTATTTTAACTCAGTTGATTCATTTCATTGTATGTTGTCATTTTAAAACTTGTTTGTACTCATTTTAAATTCTTGGGACTGTCACCTTTTGGACATCCTTCCTGTATTGATGTTTTAATGGGGTTGCTCTCCAGTTTTACTATTATCATTTTAAATTGATTGCTGTATGATGTGATGTGCAGTGTGCTGAGACCATGTTGCATGGTGATTTTACACTTAAAATAAATAGTCTTTAACCCAAGCAGATCAGCCTACAATATGAAAAATTAGCCTAATTGCTTCACCGGTTTCTAAACGAGGAACTGCACTTTACCCGTGTCAGTTCAGGTCACGTTGCGTGGCGCTTCAGGTCGCTCTCAGAATCGACGCATTCATCATCAGTCTGCGTTGTCTCGTGAAGCCTCCTCCAAGCTTGGTGACCATAACAATGCTGATTTACCCCTCTATCAGAGAGGTTTCTGCTTTGGACAGCTGGAGTGTCAAGGAGAAGGAGAAAACGTCCCCTTCCTGCTCAAAAATTACAGGTTTGATCCATGGTAAGCCAATTTCTAACCCCTAAAGATGGAAAAGTTTCCATAACAGTTCTAGTCTAGTTGAAAAGCCCAAAACCTACAATGCATTTCTCCTACTTACATGCATGGTCCATCTCTCCAACACCAGATTGTATCTCATATATCCAAGAAAAGAAGGATTGAAACAAGTCACAGAGATGTGATGTGACTTCGGTCATATATAATTCATCGTTGGGATGAATATGGGTTTTTTTTTTTTTGTTTTTTTTTTACATTCCAGTACTTTTTCTTGGACTTGAAAGTATTGTGCAATGTGGATGCTCGGGGACTACGCTGTACAGTACAAATTTAATGTTTGTGCCTTATTTTGCTTGGTTTTTACCAAACCAGTACAATATCATTTCAGTCCAATGATACCCCCCCAATCCCCCTCCAATAACAGTTAAATAATAATAACAAGTGTCTAATAGTGTCTCATATTTAGGGATATTGGAACAGTCACTCTCTTGTGAATCTATTTCTGATAAATTATTATCTGAGTGTGCCAGAAACCTCAAGAACAAAGCTTTTCGACTTTCCTCTTAAGAAACTTCTCATGTCATCACTGTTACGCTGTCGTTTCAATTATACTCTTAATAGAAAAAAAAAAAAAAAAAAAGGGGTTTGCTCGTCGTCTGTGTCGGAGCGCATCGCCAGCTTGAGATTAAACGGGTTTGTAATCTGTCCTGTAGTAGTGAGAGCGGCGATGTTGGCTTCAGTAGCGAACCGCGACTCTGAAACGTCGGCCCTTTAACCTCACGGGTCACCCCTTAATCTCTCGTTGTGTTCGGGATTTGATGGGTGATGCAACAACGAACAATGCTTATGCACCAAAACGGGTTTTATCTGCATCATCTCAAATGTAAGCATATTTTTCTGCCGCTCCCCCCCCACCCTCCCAGCAACAGGCCTGTGTTGCGACACCGGGGGGGGTTGTGTTGTGTGTGGACGTTTCTAAGAAATCTGTGTAGCAGATCCAATTATTTTGAAATAGATTTTGTGACTTTGTTTTGGTTTGTTCCAACTTCTATATACTGAGCTGACAATCACAGCCTGAGTACTTGTGCCGTCTGTGTCGAGCCGTTGCAGCCTCTGACCAGAAAAGACAGACCGACAGAAAGCCTTTGAGTTGCCGCGGCAGTTTATGTTGCCTCATTGGTTTTCTGACTAGACTCTAGACTCTAGTGGTCCTTAAGCCTCTCTCAAACCGATCAAAGTTTTTGGATTCGCTAAAACATACACAGCCACCGCAGAATAAAGAAGGACTTCATAATACCTTGGCATCTTCAAAGAAAATGTCAGGTGAGTGTCACTAAAGGGCAAAAGGTTGACTTTTATTTAGAAGATGCAAAGTGCCGAAGAAAGTGTGAGAATCAGAAAGAAACTGGAGTGAAATTGCAAAGTTTGCAGAAAATCTTTGCTTGGTAGTTTTAAGAATGCATGCCATGAAGAAGAAGAATTACCCCCATTAATGGCTGGATTAACTTGCAAATATTTGCTTTTGAGCAAATATCTTGATACCTTGATCTATATTGGCTCCAACACAATAAATCAAATGCAAACATGCATGCTTACTGTCCTACATGAGTCCTGAAACAAATAGAATAAAACCAACTCACTCCAGGTTTTCTTTACATCAAATAATTTGTGGTAAATTGACGAAAAAACATTATCATCATATTAAAAGTCTTAAAACTAGACATTGGAACAACGTTGCTTTATAAGACAGGCCGTCAGTATTACCTCATACTCCATCTGCAAAATGCAAATTCCCAAACTAATGTGCAGAAAATCAATTTAACACAATCTATTGACGCGCAGTGAACCTGCCTCTACTGCTGCGTTGCACTGATGTGTCCATTTTTGAGTTATTGTGGTTATAATGCAGGGTGTCAAAGTCTGCCAACCAAATGAACAGAGCTCAACCCAAGCAAACTAATCATCCCCTTGTTTTTACTGGTCAGGTGCGCTGGGTTTATTCACGGCTGCCGCATAAACGTCGATGATTTGAATCATCGGTTGAGAAGCCCTTCAGTCAGACTCGCACTTTGTCAGTCAAATCACCCTTTTTTTTTTTTTTAGCTGCATCATTGTACACAGAGTGACGCAGTGTGACAGCATGACAGGCTGTAAACTTTTATAGAGGCTCGTCTCAAAATAAATCACCTAAATATATAATTGTGGTGGAAACAGAGAGGGATGACGGACAGTGTGATGCCGAGCAGAGCGACTGTGTTTTCTGCTCCGACTCGGCTCCAATGTTCAATATTAGTAAAGTCGATTTAACTACTTTTGAACCAGACGCTGGTACGACCTCCTCTACCACCGTCCAGTGTGACGACTCTTTGGCTGACAGAGATGTTAGCAAGCGGGCAGGAGAGACACTCTGTGGTGCGTTTGGACACCAGGATTCATGCTTTTTTTTTTAAAAAATCTCTCACTCTCTAACGTTACAGCTTTAAAAAGACACTCATGTATGAGGTCGGTACTGTGGGGCAGTCTATATTTTAGTACAGCTCAGCCATTTCTTATTCTCATATCAAGTTGATGGCGAGGAACAATCCATACTTTATGTAAACCTCAAGTCACCAGATAGTGACTGACAGCAGAAAAACTTTGCCAAGTGATGGTTATATATTTTTAAAATTCCAACTCAATGTCAAACATATAAAAAAAACAACAACAGGAGGAACAAACAGATAATGGTTGGTTGTATATGTGTCCACAGAGTGAGGAGTGTGATGGATTATGTGTAGATTAGGTGTAGATGAGTCTGTCTGGGTCAAATTCAGCCATACAGCTGAAATTATCATTAGTATCGCCTCTCCTCACATCTTCACCGTTCGCTCGCATCGCCAATCAATGTTCCAGGGAATTGGCTTTAAAAGAAAAAAAGACTTAATGATCCCGACGCCACAAAGCGCTGCTTCATTAAATTAGTGCGAGTTGGCGATAATTATTACTTTATGTGTAGACGAATACGTGTGTGAAGTCAGAGATGAAGGCGTTTTGGTGCCGAGGCTGGGGCAGCAGAACAGCCGGTGCTCAGCCTTCGAAATGATTTCACTTTTAAGATGTGCTGAGAATATGAACCCTCGGCTCACAGCGTCCACTGAGGAGGCTCGAGAAAAGCGGTCTATATCATCGATCTGATGATGGTCAGTGGAAGTTTTCCTTTATTTTTTTTTCCAGAATGTCTTTGTGCATGGCTCAGATAAAGAGGTGCAAGTTTTTCACTTTCAAATTTATGTTTATTTATCTCCGAGTGGGAATTTGTTTTTGCAGCAGGTGAAACATAGAACACTGAAAAAAAGAGAGTCTGACAGAGAAGATCAGACCTATCCAGTCGCCAAAACCTTCCAACTGATCTTTGACTTGAGAACCACACAGAGACACGAAGAAAGCATTAAACGTTGTTACTTGTTGAAGCAGTTGTAGACACTGTACAATCCATCACATCATCAGTAACAATCATACAAATGTCTAAACACAAAACAAACAAAAAAACAATCATCTTGTACTTTTTGGAGAGAAAGCACAATGTACAGCCGGCCCTTTCTCTAAAGATTGTAAACCCAAACCCCTTTAGGCTGCATTCACACCAAATCCGGCGGTGCGGCGAAAGCTCTAGTCGTCCCATTCATTTCGGATGGGGGTAGTGCGGCTCGCCTGCGGCCATTTTTGCCGCTGCGGCGCCGCACTGGACTGTGGCCGGAAAAGTTTAGCCAGAGTCAACTTTTGGAAAACCACAACCCGACGTCACGTTGCGGTGGCCAATCACGTAGGTCGGTGATTAGACCGGAAGACGAAAGCCCCGAAAGACGTTGTTTATTTAGCATGTAGCATTGTAGCATTTCAGCATTCTGCTTTGGACGGAAGATGGTTGATTGATATTACTTTATTATGAAGATGACGCCGCTGTAAGTGATTTCCCAACTTTATATGAGTGCTTCTTCTTTTTCTTTGTCTCTTTCGTTTTTTTATGGTGGTTGGCAAACTACTTTCATGCGTATTACCGCCACCTTCTGACCGGGAGCCACACTCCCACAAATGTGCACTGACCTGCAGCGTTTCGCCGCACCGCCAGATTTGGTGTGAATGCAGCCTTATACCTCTGCAGAAGCAAAGTTAAAAACAGTCATGTCCCTAAAAGGACACTTCTGCAAACTGTTACACCTTCTTGCCCTGGGACTCCAACGGGGCGTGTGTGCGCTGCGTTCCAGCTCCGATGCAGTGTTGCTCCGACCTCAACGTCCTGTTCCACCAGGAGCATGTTGGAAGTGGAGCGCCCTCGCTGCAGGGAACAGTGAGTGGCGCTTACAGTCAGTAGCACTCCTACTACAGTAATTACAGCAGCCTAGTCAAAGTTGATAAAGTGCCCAAAGGCTACCGTAATTACTGCAGTAGCAGGGCAACTCAGCTTTCATTGATTTGGTCATTTTCCTTGATTTTTGTGCTTCTGCTATGAGTAAGTAGACTACGTAGTTAAACGCTTTCTTTATTCGTCTGTTTTAATTGCGTCTATTGTTGATATACGACCCCACAGTCTGCACAGGGTGTTTTATTTTGAAAACTGACCGGATGCGTAATGCTGTTTCTGTGTCTTACTTCCTGCCCAGCTCGACCTGCTCTGTTCTCTGCAAAAAAAAAAAAAAAATAGAATAGGCGCCTAGCTTTAGCGCATCAGAGCAGAGAGCCGCTTCGGGCCCGGTGGAATAGCGTGCAATGACTAGAGTGGCGGCGATCAGCTCCGAGCAGCCGCGTCGTAGCTGGAACGCTCTTATGAAGTATGGTCATGAGATGATCCCACAGAGACCTCATGGTCAATCGACAACTTCAAACAAGGACACCATTCAAACTGAGCTTGACTAGGTACCTGATGACCCACACAGTTTCTAAGACAGTAGACTTCAGACAAAGATATCTCTAGCTAACCCCAGAAGTCAGCAAACAACCATCAGATAGAAACAAGTTCGAGAGTTCAACTAGCCTAGGAGTAGGATTTCTTGACCAAGATGTGCACCAAAATGACAATGAAGTTGCATCACATTCAGTTGAAAACAAACACTGATTCCTTAGCCTGAAAACATTTGTAACAGATTTACAGAGGATTTATAAAATGATAAACTTCCATCATCGTTTTTTAAAGATCCCGGGATGACTACTGCAGCAAAGGTAAGATGAACACAGATGTCTCCAGATGTCGGGGCTCTTTTCAGGGGTGAATGTCAAGGTAAAACTGACTGTATATTACACTGATGAACACATCTAACAGCACATTTTCAATAATAAAATCCATGTTTATGGCTGTCAAGGCAACGCTGTCACTTCCTGATTTATCTTTCTGTGGGAAACGTTGATCGGTGGGATGCTTTTTCAATCAAACTGAATTTACTGCGCTGACAGCTTGTTAAACAGTGTAGGAGTGATGAGGGACACAGTCAACTCACCTCATTTCTGGGCTGTTTGACACTGATGGTAGTCATCACATCTACTTTGGCTCCAACATTTTAATTTTCAGTAACTCGATGCAACTTTTTTTTTTAAGCTGTCAACCTCTGACATCTACTAGAATGTGTATGAATAATTCATTCTTATTAACATGGATTAAATTATTTTTTCAGATTAGTCTGGAAATAAGGTGCGGAGAGACTTGTTCAGCAGGACCCAGGCGCAGAGGTGACATTCAAAAGTCCTTTATTGCGTATCAAAAAACAAAGGCAAGACTATGACTGTGACTGAATCAAAAACCAAATTGAACCGACAAGGACAGAACTGAAAACCAGGGATTAAATACACAGACAGAACTGACGAGGGAATGGAGAACAGGTGAGGGGAACAGGTGGAAACACTTGGGGTAATCAGACAGACACATGAGGAAGGGCAAGTGACCAGAAACAAGGAGGAATCATTTTCAAAATTAAAACAGGAAATGACGAGACAAAACATGGAGACAGGACAAAAACCCCAACTAAACTTCACCACGGCGTGACAATGAATCTTGGGAACTGAACATAACGGAGCATTTAGTAGTGAAAGAGCCGGATATTTCCCTCAGGAGTTGGTGGAGAGCATAAAACAGAAACTAAAAGAGAGAGAATATTGAACTTACATTCATCAGGTGAACAGAAACAGGACTCCAAATGAATGGTAATGTTGCTCCATAACTGCTAGATGTGGAAATAAGCAACTGTTCAACATATCAAAGTATATGTCAGTGTTCATGTTTTCCACTTTGCTCAAGGACCCAAAGAAATCAGTTGTTGCAGGTTTAAGGTCCTGCTGTTTAAGGCTCAAGTATAGCTGTATAAACAGTTGGTGACCAGAAACCGTTAGCTTAGCAACGTTAAATCCCATTATGCTGTTACATAGAAATTCTGATGGAAAAAGTTAAGGGACAAGTACAGGAAGGAAAGATGGTTACAGAATGAAGAGTGGTGCTGAAGGAGGAGATAGAAAGAAATGGATGTCCAGCTCCAGTTGGAGTTTCCTTGACCCCCTATTTAAAAGATAAGCTGACTGGTGGAAACATTGACTATGTGATACTACACTTGACACCAGTGATAGCACAGATAGCATCTGACTCCAATGAACCAGAGACACAAGTCTCCCAACTAACCCAGTCTCCTTCAGTCTCTGACCAGACACCGCAGAACATTCAGTCTCTCCAAAACACCTCAGCTCAGCCCTCATATTCTGCACCATCCTCACTCCAGGCATTTCAAACCCTTCCATTAGATCAGCAGGTAGCCCCTCTAGCCCTCCATGAAACTCTACCAAGCTCAAAGCTCTACAACCAGCCATTCCTCCCAAGCAACAACCCAGCAGGCAGCTCAGCCTCCAGCATTGTATAAGCAAATCCAGCCTCCCAAGACACCTTCCCAGACATATGGCCCTACAGGCAAAAAACAAGTCCAGACAATTGTTATTTTGAAGAGAGCCTCATGTCTGTGCTGAATAAATAACATGACCAAGAGGAATTATTCCTCTTTAGCCTCGCCCCAATGTTAAGGAGTCTGCTCCCAGAAAACAAGAGGTGAAACCAAAATTGAACCGTAGACTGTATTACACAGAGCAAAGTTCACATCAGCCGATTCTGTTGTTCCTATTGTATTGATAGGACAGGCCTATTGTATTGATTCTATTCCAGTGCTATTGTTTCTGTTACTTTACACTGGATGTTATATTTTGACATTTTCTTGCTGCACAAGTTAAATGTGGACGTGCTTTGTTACAGATATCTATAGTCAAGATATCTATAATACTGTTATATAATGTACAGTAGTATATGTATTTGAGATTCAGGCCTCAAACACAATTACATCATATTAAATTGATGACTTTGCTGCAGTAAAACAGAAATGCAATGAAGTGATAACAGCAATAATCTGAAAAGTGATTAAACCAGATGTAATCAGGACAAAACATGACATGAGAGAACAGAGGATCACAATAGATTTTCAATAGAGATGAATTGGATTGGTGTCCATAAGAATGAATGAGATAATTATATCAAAACAGAGCAGAATTGTTTTATGAAAACATTTCTCAGAATGCTGAGATAATTATCTCATTAATTAAGAAAAAACGTGGCAGGACTTTTACTCTCAAATGAATGTAGATATCAAGTAGATTTTCTCACTATGGGAACATCAGCATTGCATTAGTTGGTTAAGTCTCTGTTTATATAGCAGCAGAAGAATAAATAACAGTGGGATCTCAGCCCAAGCTTCAGTTGTACATCATGCAATAGCTGTGCAACAACTGAAAAGAGTATCTGAAGCAAATGTATTTATGGAGTCTGTCTTTTATGACACGCTGTGCTTCCCGTGCCATGTCCCTAAAACAATCTGCAAGCACCATTTTAGCTGCGACAGTTTTCCACCTTAATCAGCTGACATGAGGTGATCCATAGACAAGATCTGAAAGTGGAAACACAGAGTTGAATATCTATAATAAATCATAATTAAAATAAAAAGCTTCTCCTCGCAAAGTATATCATCCTCTGAGCTCAGGTGTTAAGTTTTAGTTTCCACAACATTTAATTCCTTATTTGTATTCAGTGTCTCATAAGAGTTCCCATTTTCAGTCACTGTCATACTCAGTATTTTTATTAACATCTACACTCTTCGGCTCATTGTTTTAAATGTTTGACATACGGTAACAGACACGAACCACTAATGGGGTTGTTTGTCAGTTTATGCTGCTAAATCTGTGGCAATATTTGTTTAAACAGGAAGTCTGATACACCATAACAGAATACAACTGCTCACTGACAAGACTTGAAGCACACTGTAATTGTTATGTACTTACAGATTTATTCTCCACTCATAGCTTAATGAGGCAAAATGACAAATGAATGCAAAATGGATACAGTCTTTTTTTTTTTTACAAACAACTGCAGTTGCTGGGATTTGGGTGATATTAATTAGCCCCTGCAGTATAAATTAAGTGTCTACATGAACTTCACGACACTTCAGCGGCAGCAGTACAATGTCCTACTCAAGCACAAGTACTGTTACCTTGCTGATATTTTACCTAAGTAGAGGTAAAAGTACTGGTGTACAAATCTACTTCAGTAAAAGTAAAAAGCAACTCAGTTTAAATGTACTCAGAGAACTATTACTCTTCTCTTTGCTGACTGACTGCACCACTAATGAGTGCACCAAGACAGGCCCACATGAACAGCACGATCAGGGTCTAAGAGTGTCAGCCGGTCTCAATGCTTCCATGTAGATGTCTACCCCAAAACTGGAGCTTCCTGCCAAGGGGTCTAAATTGTCTCAACAGTTCGTTGAGGGAACATAGGGATTAGGTGTTGTGGCGAAGTAATGTCAATGTTAGCATCAGAGACACACACACACACACACACACACACACACACAAGTCCCTCCCATTTGATTCCCATTCAGCGAGGCTGACCTTGTGGATAACGACGCACCAAATACACAGACCTTAAGTACAGTATCACAAAAATAATATGCAAAAAACAATGGCAATAACGGTTTATTAAACACATTTAACATGTAAAGGCAAAGTTTAGTTATCAATGACTGAATGAAGTTACAAGTTGATCATACCGGGTGAGTTGGTTGCTCTTCACTTGTTAACTGCCCAGAGATCCAAAGCTGCTGAGGCAAGCTGTGGTTTCCCACAGAAGAAATACAGTGTCAGTCCCAAGTCTGCCTGTGCATGTTGACCCTGGGCAGCATTCCTTAATGCAGGCACAGTATGTGGGTCTCATCATCAGAATCCAGGGCGCCTGGTGTGGTAATTACATGCCGCTGACTGTCACAGATTGCCTCACAGTCCTCTGACTGTGTACACCCCGACCTGTGATGAAACAACTCCTCTTCAAAAAGAAAAATAACAGACATAGATTCTGAATAAAGAACATTTCGGCTGCAATAAGTAAATCATTTTCACAACCAGGCTTAATATTAGCACACTGTCAAGACTGGCAGAAGCAGGACCCAGGCGCAGAGCCGTAGTGACAAAAAATTTATTTTGGACGAGAAAAACCAACACTGGCAAGGCAAGGCTGTGAGTCAAAACTAAACAAGACTATGACTATGACCGACAAGACAAGAACCAAAACCAAAAACAAGGCAAGACTATGACTGTGACCGTGACTGACCCAAGGCTGTGAATCAAAACCAAACAAGACTATGACTATGACTATGAATGACAAGACGAGAACCAAAACCAAAAATGAACCGACAAGGACAGATTAAAGGATTAAATACACAGACAGAACTGACGAGGGAACGGGGAACAGGTGAGGGGAACAGGTGGAAACACTTGGGGTAATCAGACAGACACACGAGGAAGGGCAAGTGACCAGAAACAAGGAGGAATAATTCTCAAAATAATTACAATGTGCTTCAAGGAACAAATCCCAGATGTTCCTAGAAACCACTAGGACACAAGGGGGGGGGGGGGACGACCCCTCCGGGGGCCGGGCGGGAGACCGGCTGCGTGGCCTGGGGACAGGCATGGGGTCCGGCTTGGGCTGAGGCATGGGGTCCGGCTTGGGCTGTTGCTGTGGCTGTGGCTGTGGGACGGGGTCCGGCTTGGGCTGTTGCTGTGGCTGTGGCACGGAGACAGGCTTGGGCTGTGGCACGGAGACAGGCTTGGGCTGTGGCACGGAGACAGGCTTGGGCTGTGGCACGGAGACAGGCTTGGGCTGTGGCACGGAGACAGGCTTGAGCTGTGGCACGGAGACAGGCTTGAGCTGTGGCTGTGGCTGTGGGATGGAGACAGGCTTGGGCTGTTGCTGTGGCTGTGGCTGTGGGACGGAGACAGGCTTGGGCTGTTGCTGTGGCTGTGGCTGTGGCTGTGGGACGGAGACAGGCTTGGGCTGTTGCTGTGGCTGTGGCTGTGGGACGGAGACAGGCTTGGGCTGTTGCTGTGGCTGTGGCACGGAGACAGGCTTGAGCTGTTGCACGGAGACAGGCTTGAGCTGTTGCACGGAGACAGGCTTGAGCTGTTGCACGGAGACAGGCTTGAGCTGTGGCACGGAGACAGGCTTGAGCTGTGGCACGGAGACAGGCTTGAGCTGTGGCTGAGGTTGTGGCACGGAGACAGGCTTGAGCTGTGGCTGAGGCTGTGGCACGGAGACAGGCTTGAGCTGTGGCTGTGGCACGGAGACAGTGGGTGAAGTCTTTGGATTCAATAGATGACGGTGAAGCCGCTGCAACCGCTCAGCTGAGCCATCTGGGTGGTAAAGGCAGCCCTGAAGTCCTCCTGGCCACGAGCAAGGCTCTGGACTCCCCGGCCCAGCACAGCCACCTGCTCCTCTGAACAGGCGAGGATTGCTCCCCGTGTACGAAGAGCTGAGGACAACAGCTCCGACTCCGGCTGTGGCTGTAGCTCCGGCTGAACAGCCTCCCAGTGGCCCACCTCTGCTGGGTCCCTTGTAGGTCGGTTCATTCTGTCAAGACTGGCAGAAGCAGGACCCGGGCGCAGAGGCGTAGTGACAAAAAATATTTTATTTTGGACAAGAAAAACCAACACTGGCAAGGCAAGGCGGTGAGTCAAAACCAAACAAGACTATGACTATGAACGACAACCAAAACCAAAAACAAGACTGTGACTGTGACTGAACCAACACTGGCAAGGCAAGGATGTGAGTCAAAACCAAACAAGACCAAGACCAAGACTATGACTTTGACTATGACTATGACTGACAAGACAAGAACCAAAACCAAAAATGAACCGACAAGGACAGAACTGAAAACCAGGGATTAAATACACAGACAGAACTGACGAGGGAATGGGGAACAGGTGGAAACTCTTGGGCTAATCAGACAGACACATGAGGAAGGGCAAGTGACCAGAAACAAGGAGGAATAATTCTCAAAATAAAACAGGAAGTGACGAGACAAAACATGGAGACAGGACAAAAACCCCAACTAAACGTCACTACGGTGTGACACACACAACCTTATCTCTGGCAATAGGCCAATTACCAGGTTCTGTTGCTCAGCGCTTCTGCATTGAGAAACTGGTGCATTACAACTTCCTGTTGCCAGCTATGGCTTTCACTAAATCACTCCACAAAATAGTTACATTATATTATATAAATATATATATAAATAAACTTTGCACAGGAATGCTTCCGTTGTAATGAACAGGTTTAGCTGTTACCATGACTATGTGAAAAGGACCTATTGTGACTGCTTACTAACTCAGGACAGCATTTAATTATACACCACTGGCATGGTGTTTAATCAAGCTGTGGCTTAACATAATATTTTAATGAGATTGTCTATAGCTTTAAAAACTTCATCATGCTTTAGCATGTTAGAGAAAGTCAGTGGAAACTATGAGGAATTAATATAGCTTAGCAGAATTTGGAATGATTCATCCTCCCCACTGATAAAAGGTCTGTTCATGTCCCAGATTTTTGATGACACCTGCCAGCTACTCGCTAAAGTCAGCCAAAACAAGGTAAAACAGGTAGTTACATCAAAAATGATCAGAGACACTGTAACAACACCTCTCTTCAGTGTTTACAGTTTCTGCTTCCTTGTAAGTGGCTCATTTACATTTTTAGTAGTTTGACACGTTGCCGCTTTAAAGCAAAGTGGATCATGGAAGTGACATTGGGTCACACTGACATTGGCTTGATGATGGTGTTATTGTGATTTATATAAGATGTCATGGATGGAGCAAGCATTATGTTTTTTTCTTATTTTAGTAGCAATTATATAAAAGAAAAGCTGTTCTTCAAAGAAATCAATGAGGTATAATCGACTAAATGTTATATGATTACACATATGTCAACAATGGCCATGATGCATGACACAGACTAAACGCATGGCATCTGATTTGAGTTGTTCCTGGAGATGGCATAAGATGGAAGATGGTCTGCACTTCATGTCTGCAACTTTCTATAACAATTCTCAGGTCAGGTCAGGTCATGTCAAATTGGAAGAAGAGAGAGAGAGAGAGAGAGAGAGAAAAAATTAAGTGAAACCATATAGACCGGGCTCCAATTATAAAATGTGTGGTAGAGAGCATAGACAAAACTCTCCTTGAACCACAAAGATTATCACGGCTATCTGGATCTCGGCCTGATAAAATGAGAACAGTGTTGAATTAACTTTGTCTATGTAGATGGTCCAACATCCATCTGGATTACCATGACACCAAATTCTATGTATTGTCTGCATTCAGTATCTTCAGGTATCATATTGTTAATTCATGTAGTAACAATGTAAAAGATCTCAGTCAATGCAGCTTTAAGGATTTTTGTGATTGAAATTGAGTAGGGGGCTGAGTGAGTCCATAGATAGATACCTGATCCAGCTTGAATCTGTCTACTCTGCAATTCATACAGTGTGCTAAACCAGACTTCTGAAGAGCTCCCACGAAGGCCTGGTGAACAGTTGAAGCCCTATTGTTGTTTGAGGCACGGAGCTACATTATCTTCCTGCTGTAGCCATCAATGCCACTGTGACAATTCTCTACCTTGAAGAAAGCACAAAGACATACTGAATATAGATATTAAAGTAAATAATGATAAATATATACAATACTGTCAGCTATGCATGGAAAAATGGGTTCAGTTAGAGTCTACAAAGAAAGGTCCCAAAAGAACCAACAGCTGTCATGGTAACAGTGAGCTTGGACTCAGTGAATCTTGAAAAATAAACTGATGTAAATACACCATAAAATATATACAGTGAATATATAGTTGTCTTGAATTTTTTGACAAATCTTGAAAATGCATTGCAAGCTCCGACACAATATTCATTTAAAGGAGTGACATGTTTACATTTGCAAACCTTTTGTACATAGAGTTCTCATTTTAATTCCTTATGTCTTGATTTTATGTCTTTGTCTTTACCTTGATAGAAGCCCATGTACTGTCCTGCCACTCTTATCAGGAGCATCTGTGGTTGCTGCCTGGCTATCGAAGATTTTCTTTCCCCTCCCTTTTTATTCGCTTCCATTGCTTTCAAAGACCAAGTCTCAAAACATATTTCTGGCTAAAGAAGGAAACTGTGTGGAACAGACCATAGAGATATATCAAAATGATTTTCCTCTGTGGAAGGAGCAGCTATGCATGGGAGAAGTAGCTTCTACTCAGTGCCAATGAGACAGAAAGACGTGTGTCAACTCCATTCACTTCATAAAGTCAATTATTTTACAATGGCAGATTAGGGAGACCCCCAGTAGTTTCCAATATCGAGAGCTTGCAACTGCAGCACCTCAGGAAGCAGGTTTCAAGTGCTGCTTTTGATGGTAATAACTTCAACACCTTCAGGCCTGAATTAGTTCCAGCCATGGGAAAAATTGTTTATTTTTTCTTGCTCATATTGTGTATTCTTGCTTCATTTCATCTCTTTTGCAATGGACGTCAGGTTCGAATAGTTGTGAAATCTCACAACTAGATTTTATTGATATTTGCAGTTTTCTCTTAAAAAAAACTGGAAAACACTGAAGAGATGCCATATTTTAACAGTGACTAACTAATGAAACATTAACCAAAGTAACAAAACTGTCATACGCTCATTTTTCTCATTCTAATTTTGGTGAGCAGCCTTGAAACAGGTCCTGTGAGGCACAAAACACACATGCACCTTGGCATTTGTTGCATTACGACTGTGTTTTCCCGGAGCAGAATGGCTGCTTACATCTGGTGCCCTCCAATTTGTCATCATAGATGGACATGTGGTCCATAATGTCCATCTGGACCTCTGGCAAGGGGCGTCTTTGGCTTGTCCCAGCAGTGGCTGCTCCTGTTCAGCTGGTGAGGTCGGGGTGCTTGGCCTGATGAATTCTGCCACATTCATCGAGAAGTGCAGGAGGTCAAGCACATCGTTCTGCTGCATCTCTTCACGTGCACTTTCTCTTTCTTGTGCCATTTCACCACTTGATCCGTGTCTCCCACCCCAACAGAGTTAGAGGCCAGCAGGATAGGACGGTTGTCAAACCACTTGACCAGAGCAATTTTCCCATCAATGCTTGTGATCTGGTCATAATTCCTCCTCTACTCCATTGACATCGCCTTGGCATCCATCTGAAGAGGTTTTTCAAAGTGGCAGACCCGTGCTGTTCCAGCTGCATGAACGTCCTTCTCAGCCAGCACCTCCAACACATTATAGGTTGCGAGGTAATTATCCATGCAGAGCTTGTGTCACGGATTCTGTGGCTGAGGTGAAGAACCACTACAGCTCCACGTTTGCTTCTTGCTCTTTTCAAAGAGCTCAGAAGTAGTACCTTGGTGGAGGATGAAATCATAGGCAAGGCCACTTTCACCACAGAGAATGAAAAATTTCACTCCCAATGGGTTTGGCTTTCCTTTCACACACTGCTTCACAGAGAGTGCTCCTCCGAATGACGCAATCTGTTCATCAATACACAGGTTTTCCTCCAATGAGACCATTTCCTCCAAATATCACTTCTGGATGGATTCATAGAGTGGGTGCACTTTATAGAAGACATCCTGATCTCCAGTTGTTGACAACATGCAGGTTTGAGCTGGAAAAACCTGTCACAGCTCAAGGTATCTCTGAAGAGGTCAATATCCATGGTGGAGTCCAAGTACATTCAAACTCAAGGCAATTTCATCACTTGCATAGCCAAATGGAGGCCCACTAAGGCTTTGATTTCTTGTGGGGAAGCATAGCTGGAGATGCCTGTGGCGTTCTGCGGTGCATACATGTTGGTCATCTCTGCCATCCGCTCAAACATATCATGTGGGGAATACTTTTCAAAGTACTCATGTGGTTTCATGAGGGGGAGTACTGTAGTTGTTTGAGGTGAAAGAATCTCGTAGGCAGTGTTTAGAGGATTTATGCTTTGCTACCAATGTTAACACATTGGTCATCGTCAGATCCAAAACATGGTGGTTCGTCCTCCTGTTCAATCTCACCGTCCTCATCATCCTCATCAGTTACCTCACCCTGACCCTCTGTTGCCACAACCTCATCCTCATCACTGTGTGTCCCTGAAATCAGTAGAAAAAATTTATGTCTGACTACCTGCCTGTCTGCCTGCACATCTATATGTCCATGTCTATCTATATGTCTATTAATCATTTAGATTATTTATATTCACACTGGATAGAATAGTGAAAATGGATAGATAATATGTATATTTTGTGTTATTTCTCTTACAAAAAATAAAATTCTTTCCTCACCAACTATACGAATCCTGGTTGTCAAGGGTGCAGCTTCATCCTCATTCTCATCCTCAGTATCCAAAGACTCAATTTCCAACAGATTTCCATCAGCCAGAAGTTCCAGGACCTTTATTACTATACATCCTGAATTTTAAAATGTTATATATCATACTAAAAATAACATTTTCAATGCTAAAATAACATTTAACACATTAAATTTAGAATTTAATGTTTTAATATATATATATGATGTTGTTAAAAAAAGTTACACACAGCAGCCATGCTTCTCTTCAGTTTGATGTAACTTTTTCAAATGTCAACCAGTTGGGCCACACTTGCATCTGATTGGTTAGTTCGGGTCTACTAAATAACCAATCAGAAGACAGTTATGTTTAGCATACATAACCATAGAAAAAAACGCCAAACCATTGTGGACATTGCGTGTGAAGGGCTTAGAATCAGTATTACTTTTGCTACTTGTATTTGAATATAGTTAGCTATATGTTTTGGATCATTTTAGCTTAACTTTACCAAATATGTAGGTTTAATCTATGTGATCTTATGTTCAGAAGCATCTCAACAGAGCAAAACAATAAAGAAAAGCTGGATAATGTTAACAATGTGGTTTTAGGTGAAGTTATGTTCTCTTTAATTATCTGTAATTTTATGCATTTTAAATCGGACACGAAAGCCTGTACACCTGTACATACCTGTAAATGTTTATGGGTAGGAAATATACTTATTAGTTAACTGTAAACTAACCTCATTGTAGCTTCATGTTATTATTGTTTATAGTGGTTGATTTCCATCTTTCCTTCCTCACAGTTAGGAAAGATGGTATAGGTAAATGGACTGTACTTGTATAGCACCTTTCTAGTCTTTCCAATGGGTGCCATGGGTACCATGCAAGGTCCCAAACTGTCCATCAGAGGAACCAAAGCATTCACACATATTCACACACTGATGGCGCAGTCAGTTCAGCATCTTGCCCAAGGACACTTCAACATGTGGACTGGAGGAGCCGGGAATCGAACCATTAATTGATTAGTGGACGACCTGCTCTACCTTCTCCATAGCAAATGTCTTATCATCTGAAGGGAGCCTAAGGGTTTGTGCACCAAGGCAGTTGTTGGTTTTGCACAAGTGCCATTGTCATTTGTTCAAAAAACTTATGTAAATAGATAAATCAAGGAAAAGTTAAGGCAGAAAGGTATTTAATTTCAGACTATCTACACCCTCCAATCAGCCAGTGAGGTGGCTGCAGGAGAAAGTGAACAACTGTGAAAATCTGCCCATTTCACCTCCTGAATAACTACTGTAAGAGCAGGAACGGTGTCCCACTGTTATCTGACCTCCAAAATAATGACTCAGCACTGCCAGGATTTCATGTCATTATATTAGTTGAAATGTTGGATGGAAATAGATTTTGTTAAGCTTCACTGAATGAAGTTAAAGTTGTGCCTTAATTAAAAAAAAAAAAAAACGTATTACTGGGACAAAATAAATTAGTGGATGTCAAATTGTTAGTAATGTCCACTGTACTGTCAGCAGATAGACTGAACTGGCAGCTATGAATAGATACAGTGAAAAGAAAAAATAAGTGAAGTGTTTTTTTCCATTGATTGTTCATAACATACAATCTGATCTTCATCTAAATCACATGTAGAGATAAACACAATGATAATCTTTTCATGCTGGTGTGCAGTGCCCTATTATGAAGTGCCCGCCATATGTAGTGCTGTGTTCTTCCCAAACAATTTAATCTTAGTTACATCAGTAGTGCTGACTTTTTGTATTGTACTTTATTGTATTTATTGGGACAATGTACAACATTTGATGCACTGCACCAGAGCTAGCTTAAAGCTAATTTTCATCTGCAGTCCCTTACAATTATAACAGCACAATAACAAACAGTGCAAAGCAAAAAAAACATACAAGACACATTATACAAAATACAACTAGAAATGAATCATCTAAGCATGTCAAATAAAAAAACGAGATTATTTGAGAAGACCATGAGATTAAGATTTAGATTCAGTGGTTACAGTTACAGTTAAATGAACAAACGAGTTGTAATACTAACAGACAGGATTTTGCGATTCTGTAAAGTGGTCACTTTGGTAACAGTTTCATCTTGGGTCAGGACGACCACAACGTAAACAGTCGATGTTCATGTCATGTCAATTCCAAAGGCGTCATTCATTTTTTTCTTGCCACTGTAGATAGATACATAAATAGATAGATTTTCTGATTTACTCTCAACCTGTGGCTACTTATCACCTAACACCCAACATATACTGTAAATGCAACATGTGTAAAGATGTTTCGAGGATGTGTTTCCATGGTAACGGAGCCAAGTACTGACAGTGAGGCTCTGCTGGCTCTGTGCATTTAACATCAAGTGTTTTCAGCTTTTCCAAACTGTTTACAAGAGCTGGTTATAAAAAAAAAAAAGCATGGACAGTCTACATCGCCTTCTTCCTCGCTGCTTTGCTCTTTAAACCCATTGAGCTGCTTTTCCATCATCTTGTATTGTTTTTGTAGGATTTTGTCTATCTCGCTCCCAGCCATCCTCCCCCATTTTTCAGAGCAGGGTGAGAGTTAGTTAGAGAGCTCCACACCTATGACAGATGAGGAGGTGGAGGTTTAGGATGGCCTGGAGCCAGAGTTTCTCCTGGATCCATCAGCGGTGGTGGGCTGCCATAGCCTCAAGAGGGTAAAAACAAAGTATTACTGACTCAGAAATCACAAAAATATATCAAATATTTGTAATTATGTCCTTTATCCCAGGGGCCACCTACTATTAATATCATCTTAACATTCTCTTTTCTTTCAGATTTCAAAATACAATTACACAGTGTTTAAAATAGAGTAAATTTACATAAATAGCAGTAAAATGAAAAACTAAAATTGATAAAAAAAATGTCAAGCAAATGAGATCTTTCTCCTGCTGGTAAACAGGAAGGAAGGATTCTGTGATATAATGGTTTCATATTGATCCAGAAGAGTGTTTAAAGTGTTGATCCTGGAATAATTCATCAACACAAGCTGTTTTTTCTGCTGGATAATTATTATAGGAAATGTATTATAATATTTGTGTGGTTCAATACTTGAAGGAGTGTTAATTCCAAATGACATGATGCTTGCACACGGAGAGATTCTGTGATGGTAAAAGCAGAGCTGCATCAAAAGATATTTTGAGATGATACTAGACAGGTTGAATTTTCTCATTCAGAGGTCATGAGCTCCCAAAGCTTCGTACTGAGTGAAATAATGACTGTGCCCTCCAAAAAATGTGTTTCATTAACCGCTGATTTGAAACAACAAATATGTCTCGAAAGAAATGCAATGCAATGTCCCCCAAAATAACATTTTTATCAGCACGATAAGGAAACATTATCTGCAAAAATGTTCATTGACAATGTATTTAATTTCTTTTCCGAACATTATTCCACTACTGACAATATTATTTATGCTTTTTATGATTATGTTTGTACAAGTCTGTCGTTAAACAACAGTCAGGTGTCCAAATGAACATCAAAACATGTTTTTTCTTGCTGTAATCATTCCTCCATAATGTACTTCTAATGGAAGTGATGGAGGACAAAATCCACAGTCCTCCTTCTGTTGATATGAAGCTTCAGCGTCCAAATGAGTCAAATCAAGTAGATATCTTTCAACGTTACAGTCTTTTTAGTGACAAAGTCCCTCTTTTTGTTTCTATACTTCCACCTGCAGCTCAACAGGGAAACACAAAGAGGAGAATTTGATGCTAAAAAAAGACTGTAAACATGTCAGATATCCAGCTGATGTGACTAAACTCAGACTGCTGAAGCTGAATAGAAGCTTCAGATCAACGTTTAAGGAAACAATCCTCTTTAACCATTTTAATGCTGGATTTACCTTCAACAATCGCCGTCCAGCTCACCTATCTAACTTCTAATGTCATCAAGCAACCGCAGTTTCTGTTGATATTGTAATGTGGCTTGTGATCAGTTTGACTTCAGTGACTTGTTTCTGTCATTTTCTGCTCTTTATTTATATATTTCAGCTTATTTCCCACATTTTCACGCCAGAATTTAGACGAGAACCCTTCAGGGGGCATTTTGTGTTGCTTTCACATTATTCAACGTCATACTGCATTCACTGGTCTCTCTGACCTACTTTCTCTTTGAAAGATCTACTTCCCTTTTCCTTTTTGATGCTTTAGAAGCAGCTGTCTGAAGTTACAGTGTTGCAAGGGATGGTCTAGTAACAGGTAGCCTGTAGACTGTAGACTGCATGTGTTTTATATCAATTTAATGTTGGTGATAATGTAATATCCAAGAGGAGAAGAGGATGTCGAATAGGTGGTGCAGCTGAATAAAAGATAAATGCATGAAAGTGGGTGTTTTTCTGTCATTCATCTCCCAAATTGTCCCAAATAGACGCACGAATCAGGACTCTGAGAGCGCGGATTGTAACGTCAGTATTTTAAGACCGGCATCAATGGAGTGACGCTTTCCTACCAATTTGTTGGTTGTATGTGAGGGAATGGATTCTGAAAACTCTGATGCTTTAGTGCACTAAGCTGCATGGCAGATAAGAGACTACCAAAACTGAAAGCCACCATGCTTTCATTGTGACAAAAGAGGCTTGAAAATGGAAAGGCACTTTGTGTACCTCTGCTGCTGTCCGCCTGTTGATGGGTCCATTCATCAATCAGTTATCTGCCTTGACAAGGACTTTAGTGAAGACTGTATTACTTGACATCAAAACAGAAGCTATTCTGCCTCAGTCTGAAAGCACAGTGCTGAGGAGTTCTCTCAGTTTGCTCAGCAGTGAAGTTAACTTGTGTAAAGATTAGTAGCTCAGGTTCTGATTTGAAATGTGCTGCTGCTTTATTGGACTGAAGGGAAAAGTGAGTGAATTGTTCCTTCTGTCATTGACTGTACAAACTGTTTCTGAGTGATTACTCAAAGGTGGAGGCAACAAGCTGGAGGCAGCTGTTGGTACAGGACAGGCGTGAGTGATATAAAATTGGAAACTTACAGTTGAGAGGTTAGATTGCTTGACATAATTAATGACCCAAACCCATCACAGAAACAAAGCTGTTTCTAACCAATCAGTCTTTTTAGACAGCCCTCTCCCCAAAATAAGTACTCCAGGTTTTGGCTCAGTTAGCTGAACACGCCACCAAATGCTATTATTTTATTATGTGAAGCTGGACGGTTAAGCGGGCAGGGCGAACTCTGAGAAAACTTTCTTGTTTTGGCTCATGAAACAACACAACAACCTTAAATGTAGAGAGCTGCTGTTGATCAAAGAGGTCAACAAAGCTTCAGTGGTGTGGTGACACACTACTTAAAGACCAATTTGGCCAAGAATGGGTGGAAACCATCTCAAACGGTGAAAACACAGGTTACTCGAAGTCTGTCACAAAACGGACACGGATGTATGATGTTAACTGTTCTGAAAACCTTTGTGAACAAAGACAGGAAAGCTGAAAGCCATGTGGGAATGTTTTCTCCTCTCATTGGTCAGATGTTTCTGGGACGGGTGCAAGAACGTAAACACACGAGGAACATCCTGAAGAAGCTCCTATCTGTCCAGATATCAAGAACACAGTTCAGGTTGGACCTTGATTTATTCTGCGGATACCCACAGGCAACAGTCGACCTCACTCAGGTGCGATTTAGCTCAAACTTACAGTCTTGTAGTTGGGTCAGATTGTGGTCGAATCAGGTTCCCGCTGCAAATTAACCGCTATAGATCAAGACTGCTTCCTCTAAAGTATGTCATACTCCACTGATAAGGAGAGGAATTACTGAAAGATAGAGCAACAAGTTTATGCCAATGCTGCTATTACAAGTGTATTTCATTCAATCTGGGGGGAAAAAAACTACAAAATGGTTCAATATTTGTCTGTTTGCAATGCCGGACAATAACATTACTGGCTATAAACATTAAAGGCTTGACTTAATGTTACATTAGAGCCAAACTAGCTCTACTGGAAACAAACACCTCATTTCTGTTTCCGTGCTCAGAGCAGCGAAGTTGGCTGGACTCTTTTTGAACCAGACAGTAGTTCACTATCATGTATGACACAAAAAAAGCTTAAAATCCTCATATTCGAGAAGCTGCAATAAATACATTTTGGGCATTTTTCCTTAAAAATATATTATTTGGTTATGAAATAGTTGCTGATTGATTTTCTGTCAATCAACTAATCGATTAATCACTGCAGCTGTAACTTTTTGTCCTCCTGTTTCCAGCAGATATAAGTAGTGAACACAAACCAATGTCTTATATTATATTTACTGTGACATCATTCATATCTATACAACCAATGTGTTTATGATGCAGTGGTTAACTAGAGCACAGAGTTCTTCATAGATCTCTAGCCTTTTGCTTTTGCTCTAAAAGTGCACTAGATTGATGCATTTAACTATAAAATGTACAAAGTTTTATTCTAGTGGAGTGTGCTCCCAGATCCTGCTACAGGGTTTGAGGTCCACCCACCACAGTCTCACAAATTCCTTTGACAAGAACTGTAACTAATCCCCTGAACATCAGAAATAACTCAAAAGGAGGAGGTTGAAATGATGAAGGAAGCTGCCGCAGCATACAGCGTTGAGCATGAGCACGATTAATAAAGTGATAACTAGTGTTTATAAGTGGTTATAATGTCGGCACTGATGCCAATAAGCACATACAACTCAACTTCAGTGCTCTGCCTGTACTGTTCTGCTTCATTGGCCAACAAAGTTGTGTGTGAAAAGGCAGACATGTAGCTGAAATGTTTTGACAGTCCAGAGCTTTGAATTCTGTCCATTTCCACACTGATCATTACAAAAAGTGTGTGTGTGTGTGACTGTCTGTGTGTTGGTTTCAGAAAAATAAGATAAAAATTCCTTGAGTGCGTCTGGGTCTCAAATCATATTTTAAACTCCTTTGTCTCATTCGAAGAGTGACACAATACACCTCTATGTTCCATTCAGCTCATAGTTTTTCCGAGTTTGATTTCAAATTGGAAAAAAAATACCCCTGCTACAACCATTTTAGCTCAGTAAACAATACCTGAATGCACAAACTGAACCTGATTAATGCAACAATCTGGGATTTCAGAAACTAATTTTCCTGCATATCTGAGTCAAGGACAAAAACAAAGAAGCAGGAAACAGAGTTGAGCCGAGAAGGAAACACGAGCAGTAGAGAGAAAGCAGATGAGAAAAGGTGGAGAAATGAGGCGAATAGATGGAGAGGGAAAGATGGAACATTATGAATGGGAAGGTTAGATATTGTGAATGGGAGATAGACAAAGAGATAAAACAGGACAGACAGCGATGAGGTAGCTTCATGAATCTCATCATCATCTCATTTAAATGTCATAGTTTGCCTCCTTCCAAGAGCCTTTTTTTGTTTGATGTAGCTTCAATGCAAAAAGTCTCCAATGAAATACGTCATCTTCTCTGTTTCCAAACTCTATCATCTATATTTAATTAAAATGAATATAAAATTATCATTTAGTGGTTGTCATTTCAATGGTTATTATTTCATCAGTTCAGTTGAACAACTCACGTGGAGCATTTTAATGTAGTGGCATCTACACTCAGAGTCTACAGGTGGGTGCTGGGGTGGAGGTGGGGCTTTTTAAACACTATGAATGGCAGCAGAAGCGGCCATGGCACATGAGCAGTGTGGCGGCAGGCATGCAACAAAGTGTGAGCAGAGAACTGACGACTTAAATACGCCACCATGATTACAAGGGTTCGTTGGATATATGCAGTGAGGAGAGAGTGAGAAACTATTGAATAGAAGGTTATCATTTGATGTATTTCTTGTACATATCATACATGTTACTAGGCATGTGCAGAGGACCCAGTATTTGTATTTGTATCTGTATTTGTTGAGGCAAGGCAAGGCAAGTTTATTTGTATAGCACATTTCAACAACAAGGCAATTCAAAGTGCTTTACATTGATCATAAAAAGCATTAAACAGAATTTAAAAGTAAGACATGTAAAAGACATAAAAACAATTAAAAAGAAAAGGAAATAAAAATAAAAATAAGAATAAAAGATAAGAATAAGAAAGAATAAGAATAAAAGTAACAGTACAGCGTAAAATAACCCATAATGTTGTTTAATGGAAGGCAGCGGCAAACAGAAAAGTCTTGAGCTGCGATTTAAAAGAACTGAGAGTCGCAGCAGACCTACAGTTTTCTGGGAGTTTGTTCCAAATATGTGGTGCGTAAAAACTGAAAGCTGCTTCTCCATGTTTAGTTCTGACTCTGGGGACAGAAAGCAGACCTGATCCAGATGACCTGAGAGGTCTAGATGGTTCATAGAGTAACATCAGATCAGATAAGTATTTTGGCCCTAAACCATTCAGTGCTTTGTAAACCAGCAGCAGTATCTTAAAGTCAATGTATTTGTTTTTATATTTGAATAAAAGTGGAAAGAGGCTTGTTTTTGTTTTTATCATGCTTTTAATTTTAGAAATTTAAAGTGCTACAATAAGTGTTCATGAATAAACTATTTTCCATAGGAGGTCTCCACACCAGGTCTCAGAAGTCTCCCAGATCATAGATGACTGAGCTGACCACTGAGCTAAAACTCTACTCATCGCCTCATTGCAGACAGACTCCTACCTATTTATACACCCATAACACAGACAACAGAAGAACTTCAAAGGCGATTATTGCTTTGCGCTTTTTATATATATATTTTTTACAACCTAACTTTGTAGAAAGGAGACGGGGAACAACAGCAAAACAAAGGAGTAATGTCCACATTAGGAAATGTGCGTCATGTAGCAGGTGGATGTGACTGCCGATAGATTATGTAACCTGCATGCTGGTGTTTGGCATGTTTTAATTTTTTTTACTGAAAACAAATAATTAAGAAAATATCTGTACAAAACAGACATTCGTAAAAACAAAACAAACAAACAAAAAAACACTCTTAACACTCTCTCACACCCCATACATGTTACAAATACCGTTCTTACATTCAGTTTAGTGTTAGTTTGTGTTCCACATCTGTTCTAAATGCCTTTATACTGTGTCTATTCTAAACTCAATTCTCTGCTGTGTAGAATAAGACAGTTGAGTGTTTATAGTTAAAACAGTTAGTTTATTCTGTTGTATTTTTGTCTGAGACATTGGTGACAAATCATAGTTGTTGTTTTTTCTTAATCTAATATGGTAGCGATGTTATTTTGTGATCCTACTTGATGTATGCTTGTGTGCTGTCATATATGGTCGCGAAGTAAGGTTGCTTCTAGGTTAGTTGGTCTCTTGACTTTTGTTTCTATCTGAGGGTTGTTTACTAACCTGTAAAGTTAAATTCTGTACAGTGGTGTTTGAAGGGCTGGCTGAGTGACAACTTTTCAGACAAAGAAAAGATAGATAGGTGATAGATATCTTCATCTCCAGAAATATGACTTCTGATTCTTCTGATTGTATTTGATTATATTATTTCATAACCTGACAATAATATTTATTGAGTGATCAAGCAATTTCCCACTACAAGAGTATGGCATGTGAGTGAGCTGCCTCACTTCATTTTCCCCAAACAAATGATTTTATATTATTATTATTATTATTATCAAGCAGGTTTCTTCCCATCTTATGTTGCATAAGTGCTGAGGTCAGTGGTCGGTTGGTAGGTGTGAGAAAAAAGACTGACAGGTAAGACCCACAGTGAGGTTAAACCTGTGGGAAACATTCTGGGATGAACTGAAAGAGGCTTATTTTGGTTAATAAAGACCAGTGGTGAGCTTGTGTCTGTTGGGAAAAGGAAGATTCTGTTATGTTTATGGCTTCAGTGACAAAGACTCACATGGTGAAATACTTATTGAGTTTTTGCTTATTAAGTCTAAAATTAACACAGTTAAAGTGTTCATTATACATGCTCTAGTTTCACTTTATTTTATCTTGTGTTTATTATTATTATCAAGTAGGTTTTATTTTCCATCTTATACGCATTGACATGTTTTTATGTTCATTTTATGTCTTTTTTTCTTTTGTTTTAAGCTGAGCTGCATTTTTTGTATCAAAGGTGCCATAAAGTTATTCTTAAATTCAACCTATCAGAGATAAAACTGCACTGGACATTTCACCTCAAGGGCATAATTTTATCTTGTTTTGTCACCCCATTTACAGCAGATGAGGCTCATTATCAGCTCATTATTACAACTGCTGACTGTGTGTGTGTGTGTGTGTGTGTGAGAGACATTCTCAGTTTAATAACTGTTATTATAAAACCACAAACCACAGATTTACACCAATTCATTATCCTCACCACATTTAGGCAAATTATTTTAATGGGTAAAACTGGAAATTAATAGATTTTGGTGGCTTCCCTGATTATTTCCAAAATGCCATAATTTTTATGTCTCATCATGAAATGAAGATGATGTGACATTATTAATGCAAATGTTTAATCTGTCAGCTGTTTAATTTTAATAATATGTATTTTACTACAGATAAAACATTTCTTATTCCTCAAGGGATGTATGCATAAAGAATGATTAAAGATGAGACTTGTTGCATTTATCTTTTGAGCAGAAAAAGAAGAGGTTTATCCTATTTGGTATTTTGATGTGATATGTTACTGCCAATAGACCAATCCTAAGCACCACCTGCACCTGCACTGTGATTGGTGCATTCAGTGAATGCAGCTAAACAGGAACTTAGACCACCTCGAAAAGCTTTCCGCTCTAATTTGCATTCATGCTATGTCAGATGGATGGGAAGGATCGGATTTATTAATATTCCCACGTTTAGGACTTGCAAGGGTTCACATCAACTGATAACTCAGGAAGGTTGAATGATAACTGAGTTGGATATATAAGGGTTTAAAGGGTTTAAAATACTGTGCATTGACAAATTTACACTATATCCCTTACATTTAGGTTTAATTATATTGAGTGGCAGACTTTGGCTGATATGAGACACCCATGTTTGATTGGTTTTCTAGCGCCTCTGAATTATTAAGTTGGATATTTTGTAGCTTTCAGAAAAATCCCATTATTCCAGTTGAAATTAGGACTTAGTGGTTGACTTGTTTTTACAAGAGGGAAACTTCTATTACAGAGACGTTGATACGACATGAATGTAGTGTAATGCCTCTGGTGGTGAGTGCCTTCCACAATCTGTATATAAAGTGTAGCAAGGTGTGATATCACCTGTGTGCATTGATTTGCGTTTCAGCTCATGGTCAGCGTCATCTTCTTGGAGTGAGGATCTTCCAAATAAGGAGTTTGGGGAGTTGCCTTCTCACAGTCTGGAAACACACCCTACTACTACCTTGGGCCCAAGCTAACACTAGCTTACTGGTAACACCAAATGCTGCACATTTGGGCTAACGTTAGCTACTTTAGCTAAAGTGTGCTACCAGGACAGGTATCATAATCAAGTAACATTAAACTTAGTGAAATATTGTGACAATAGTGTGACTCAGTGTGAGTGTTGGAGCCCAGGAGAGCAGCAGGTGAGCCACCTGTCAATCACAGCTGTCAATCAACACCCACACAGCAGAAATCAAAGCTACTGTAAGTCTTTAAACTTTATTAATGGAGCAATAATTGCCAAAATGACAACCAGCACACTTATTAGAGGACCTGCATTTAGACATTAAGATACCATAATGACTCATAATGACTCATTGAAAAGAAATATTATTAGTATTATAGAGAAATTGACACTTTTTGAAGGGAAGTCAGTTGGAGTATCTAATGGTTGTCAGTGACACTTCTGCACTGACTTCAGCCTTAAGTCATGGTGGTTGCCACTTGGTGCTTACATTCAAATTTTATGGTTTAAACTAAAGTGTAAAGACATTTTGAAAATGGTCAAACGATGCCAATGAGATAAATAATGAAGACACTTTGTATCCTGATTGTGTGGACGTTGTTTTTTAGTCCAGTTTTTGACCACCACACCAGTTTTGAGTGATATTTGTAGGTCACAGTTTTGTTTACATCCTGCACAATAATGAGGACGCACATGTCCATCACACGATTCCGCTAGTTTGATAGTTGATGGTGGTAACCTCGGATTCATAGTTTTTGTGTGCACAATCTTGCACCTTTGAGTTTTGATCAAACATCCAGATATTTTCTCTCACAGTTGTTCATATTTATGTGCTGAGTTAAGAGTCCTGCACCCATTCAACCTTTGAAGTGCTCCAACCGTCAGTCATATAACTGTGCAGAAAATGAAGCAGTCTGAAAAAAGAAAAAACACTTCTCATCCATTTCGCAGCTCATTTTAAAACTACACATTGATATTCTGATTTTTATTACTTTAGTGGGTGGAGGCACATCCACATAAACCTTTGCAAAATCACACAAAAGCACTTCCATTTGAGCTACAATTGTCTGTTTTACCAACTCCAACAGCTGTGACTAATTTAAACAACTTTCCATACAAGATGTTAATTTGCACTGCACATCAGACTGTTGTCCTACTTTATTGTTATAAACATTTCCTGAAGGTAAAATAACACATTTTGAGGATTGTGCAGCCTCGTTTCCAGGTATGAGCTCTTTTTTAGCTGTGGAGTCAGTACATCCACATTACAAAGACAAGTTCTCCCCTCAGATTATTGTTTCATCTAAATCCAAATCCATCCAAAAAGGATCATTCGCATGTATTATTTTCTTTACTGTATGGAGCAGCTTGTCTTGCTCCACACAGCTCCGAGAAGATGAAAGCTTGCAGCTGCTTCCTGTGGGAGAAGCTGCTATTAACTGTGAATGAAGAAAGTTTTACGTCTGCTGATTATTTGCCAAATACTCGCAAATGGGTTTCCTCTGTTGCTACTTAAACAACATCAACATGTCGTCTGAACGTATTCATAACCACAGGGTGATGATGAGGTGAAGTGCTTCAAGTCCTCTCACTTCCTCCATAAGCTGTGTTTATGAGCATTTCCTCTTTCAGCTCTCAAAGTCTCAGCATTGCTTCAGTTTGCACAAAGGCTCCGCCAGGCAACTGGGATGATGATTTCTTTGATAATCTGGGTTATATGAATTTCAAAGTGGCTGGCATCTTACTTGTCTCCTCAATTTAAGCAGTAACTGCCACCTGTCACCATCTAACAATGTGAGAAAATGCTCCCTGTCCTTGGGACAAAGTTAAATTATTGACTGTCTATTATGGTAAATTTGCATTTTGGAAACTGAAAAATAAACAACCTCCTCCTATTGATTCTCCCAACAAATAATAAGTGATCATAGCTAGGGAGGATGTGTGTTGTTTATTCTCAGGTTGACTTCCTTAGTTTTTCAGAAGCCAGTTTCTATATTCTTCAAAAAGAAATAAAAATGGAAAGAAGAAAAAGTGAAGAGAAGGAAATAAGAAGCAAAAGAGAGAAGGAAGCGAAACAAAAACAACAAAAAAAGGAACAAACAAGGCAAGAGGAAAAAAAAGATATAGAATAAGAGTTAACAAACAAAAGCAGGCAGCAATGCCAGCCGCTATCACAGTCCTTGTCATTTCTGTTGGGTATTAGATATCCTCTCTCTATGTGTGGGTGCATGTCGTCTTTCTTTTATCTGTTTTTTGTTTGTTTTTGTACTGCCAGTCAGACTCAAGACGTTCTACACATCTGACACAAGCACCATCTAGTCAATATCTAACCTTTGTCAACTAAAGGCCATCTGACAAAACATAAACCACTTGGGATCTGATTTCTGTTCCCTGTTCAGACATCAATGGGAAAAGGAATTGGAAAAGGAATTACAAAGGACCCGAATTACAAAAACCTTTCAGGTCTCCTGTAAAACACAACTGGAATTACTTTCAGTAGATTTGTATGAAATTTAGGATCATAGCAAATGATTCATGAATATCACAGTGCTGACATTTAAAGGTTCTAAATGACGCAATTTTCAAGCAATTTACATGTATTTTCGTTTTTTATTGCCAATGAGTGAACAGTTTGTTGTGAATGGGTTGTGTGTATATATATATTGGGGAAATTCCCTATCTAAAGTACACCAAGTGTAATAAATTACCTTTTGCAAGTGTACTGGCAATGGCTTGATGGAAGGAAATCAATGTAAAAACCTTTGGGATGATTTAGAAAGGGGTCAGAAGCGTTGTCAATGGGCTAAAACATGCAAACACATTTAGATTGAAGTTAGAGTACATTATATAAACACATTAAGTTATGTAATTATGTTATGTCATTGCATTTAGCTGACTGAGAAAACTGCAGACTGAAGCACCATCAAACTGAAAAAAAGGTTCTGTACATCTCTATAATAACCACAGGAATTGCAGCTGCAAAGTGAGTGTGTGTTTTCCCCTGCTGACAGTTGTAGACAGTACAAGCAAGTCCCATATTGTGTAATTTGCACATGTCAAATAAAATCTATCTATTCTGCATGCACACACACGGTCACTACATTAGGATAGAGGGCTATCTGTCAAATCATCAAACCATAACCACCTGTCACTTGCCCGTGACAGTATTTCCAAGATGTGATTGAAAAATCCACAAAACAAAGAAGAAGTCATGTTCAAAATAATGGCTTGTCAGATGCCAGATGACCAGAGAGCCAGCAGCAGGCACTCACCATTTCATGTCCATAACTTCCTCTGACAGAAAATTAATTAACCAGCCAAAGTTTTAAAAAGTATTGAACACTGGAATCTCAAATGAGAGCTAATGAAACTTCAGTCTCCACAATGCACATGTGCTGAGTAGGGATGTGCAGAGGGCCCAGTATTTGTATTTGTATCTGTATTGTATTGTTATTAGAATAGTGGAAAGAGGCTTAAAAATTCTGTTTTGTTTTCATCACGCCTTTAATTTTAGAAAATGAAAGTGTTACAATAAGTGTTCATGAATAAACTACCTTATGAAGGAGGTCCCCACACTCCCAGATCATAGACAACTGCACTGACTACTGAGCTAAAACTCTACTCATCGCCTCATTGCAGAGAGACGTCTACCTATTTATACACCCATAACATAGAGACAGCACCGCATGTAACAAAGTAGAGAAGAACTTCAAAGGTTTTTACAACCTAACTTTGTGGAAAGGAGAAGGGAAACAACAGATTATGGAGAGTGCCTTGGCAGCACTTTACATGTGTCAGTAGCTCAGCTTTATCTCAGGGGAACACCCCCAACAAAGGAGTGATGTCCAAATAAGGAAATGTGCGTCATGTAGCAGGTGGATGTGACTCCCCTCATTGAGACCTGCTGATAGACGTAACAGCGGAGCAGAGGAGAGACACTGAGAAAGTGATGTAACTAACCTGCATGCTTGTATTTCACATGTTTTTTTTTCTTCCAGAAAACAAATAATTAAAAATATATTTGTATGAAACAAATATTCATAAAAAAAACAAAAAATAAAACACTATTTGTGCTTTGCCAAATAATGTGTTTGTAGCTGAGAGTATAACTGCAACTCCAACTGAAATTAAACTGCTCCTACAGCTTTGTAAATCACTTGTCCTGTGTTCTCCTTTGAAAAAAGATCAAAAGGGAGTCATCTATATTTTAAATTCTCTGATTTCTTCATGGCGTCCCCTAGTTTTATATTATTTATGTGTTGTTCCATTATCCACTTATGTAGCTGAAGTCCTTGTTTACATACAGCAAATCAAACCATTGCAGAAAGGTTGGTCACACTGAGCCTGATTCTACACAACACAAGAGCATTAAAACCCAACCTTGAGTCTATAGTGATGTCTGTGATTGTTATGCTCTTTTGTCTGTCTGGCTGTGATTGTTTCCTTTCTCTCTGCTGGACTCAGGACTCTCTCACAAAATAGATCTTTTTGAGATTGCGCTATTAAATAAAGATCATATAACCAACATCTGGCAAAATCATTTCTTCTGCAAACCTGCTCCTCTCTTGATGAAACTCCTTGCTGACAGGTGAAAAGAAGTGGATTGCAATAGCACACTTAGCAGCCCAGAAAGTAGAGGGACAAGATGAATCAACACATTTCACCGTTGTCTTGAATATTTTCAGCCTTGCTAAAGGTGCAAAAAACAACATTCATCTCCCACAGATGTCAGCAAAGATATGGACTGGCAACTTGATAAAAGAATGAAGTTACACTCCCTCCGTTGTTTGTTTTGATAGCTGGTCTAGCTGTGCACGCATGTTAGTGCATGTGAGCCCCTCCCTGGCTTCCCCGAGTCCATCTTCAACATGGCAGCAGGGCCACAAACTTTCTCATATTACAGTCAAACAGTACACTAAAATATGTTTCTGAAACCATTTGAGGCGAGAAATAGGCAACGCAGTAACAGAATCTTTATCCATATTTGATCAGCAGTGCCTAGTTTGACAGTTTGATCTAAGTTTCATGAGCTGACAGTTCAAGGTCCACTTTATTTTGAACCTTTAAGTCTCCTTTTCTCATTAGCACAGTGAAATTAACCAGCTTCGTCTCTTTTTTTCCACTTCTAAAAATCTTTTGGAAAAATGTTTTATTCTTGACTCTGAAGATTTAGTCAGATGGGGAACATGCTAAACTGTGAGAAAAAAATGTTTCCTAATGAATTTCTTATTGACCACATGTCCCTGATTGTATCTAACATGGTTTTGTAATCAATATGAGAAATACAAGTAACTTCTCTGTCACCTACAGTGGATGGTAACCACAGTAAGCACTGTAAAAAAAAGCAAAAAACAAAACTACCTATACATAGATTTTTACAAAAATGTAATGTAAATGTAATGTAATATACCCCATGTTTTGTGTTCTTTAATTAAGTTTTGGTAAGCATTTCTATTTCAAATTATTATTATTATTTTAATATTAATGTAATATTAAGCTAATATAGTAAAGTTAAGCTAAGAACATAAAATAAGGACCTAATTCATTAGAATATGACTGACAACGGATATAGTCCAAACATCTTTTTATTCTGAAACTAATTTCAGAATATTTCAACATAAAAACATATTTCATTAGACACTATTCATTTAACAATAACATGACCAGATACAAGAACAATAACAATGAATAACTAGAACAGCACAAACACAGACAAGAGTAAAAACAAAAACCCCCTGCTTGTGCTACGTTTGTGCGGGTGTAGTAACCAGAACAAAAACATAAAATTCAAGATAATTATTTTCTAATCTTTATCCTCCACAAGCTTTGCCAAAATGTCTTTTTGAATTTCATGGTGATGGGTGGTTACAGGCCGAGGAGGTGGAAAGAAACAAATGACATCCTCAAATATGTTCCAGATTACGTCCTCTCTGGTGGCCTAGAAGAATCAGTTCACTCCCACACAGTGCGTACATCTCACTTGCACCAGAACCTCATCAATGGCGGTGATGATGCCTGCATTGAGGTCCACGTCATATTTTATGACGCACTGCTTTTGAATGACTTCTGGACCCCATTCAATGTCTTCTGTTGTTGGTGTGCTTGGTGGGTTGAAGCTGAATGCTTTTGTGTTAAAGCATGTGCACTGTAGGATCCTGTCAATGGTCCACATGCAGCTCATGTACAACATGTGCCCAGGAGAAGTGGTGACAATCTGGTGTATTCTCATTGTTGATAGGACTTGGATGGATGCTGTCTGGCATGTCCCTCATTACCCTAACAGTGGACACTTCACTTACATAGAACAGTTTAAGAGTGGCACCTGTGTGCACCATGGTATCAAACAGATCCATTGCATTGTGGATGTTATGGCCGTGGCTCACCAACTGCACCTCAGAGAAATACCACATCCCAGCTTGGTAGAATTGGTAGAATCCCTTTTTGTGGAGGAAAGAGGTGAAGGGGAAGAAGTTCCTCTTCTGGTGGTACTGTGTACGCTACAAGGTCCATTGCTGAGGAAGTGGACCACTGTGATAGTAGATAAGAGGTTCTTGACCTAGGACAGAATGGGGCTTAGATTTTCCCATATGGCTGGAAACCGTTCCAGTCATGAGGGCGAGATGGTGATGAAGCACACTGACTCAACATGAAACTCCAGTGTGCAGCATTGATTGCTCATAGGACGCTCCAATGTGCACTGCCGGGATGTCAGATGCATTTTTACATTTTCAATTCTCAGAGAAGTCCACATGTATGATACATTCATTCTCAGCCATGTTCATCTTCAGTTCCCTGCAGTATCTGTACTGTTGCCAGATGTTGAATACATGGTGTTTGAATTTCAGGAGCATGCTGTTGCAGAGCTTGATGAGCTTGATCTCAACCTTCTTTTTTGGCTGTCTTCTTGATGGTTGTTTCGGTGTTACCCTTTGTTTGTTGTTTTGTGTCCTCTGTGACGCACTGCCTGTACGCCACTCAGGTGGAGCTTTCACTACCTGAGCAGTTTCAGTTCTTACAGTTTCTGTACATGCATTTTTTGGTGCTTGGTCACAATAGGTCTGTCATCAACGTTACCATTTCAGGAGGTGTTAAGCAACTTCATGTTGCAATCATGCACTCTCATCTTTCTATTTCAGAAAGTGTGAAACAAAAACTGGATTCCAAGGAAATAAGTTTTCTCTTCCCTGGCATATTGCCAAGAAATACTTGGCAGAGGAAAGTGAATTCGTTGGAAATCCTTAATTCACATCAATGGTACAGGGAATTTCCTTGCACTTGGAGTGTTTCTTGGCCTTGCATATCTTACTTTTGTTGCTGGAAACCCTGACCTCATCAGCGACCATTGGAGCAACTTTTTTATATCACTCTAATGTAACTGTGTTACCACGTCATATTACAGCTCAGTAATGGTCACTGGCTGGTCAGTATGGAGACCCCAAGATTTATAAACTTTGTCTTTATGGTAACCTTGCTATACTTTTCTTCAGAAATGGAAGTAGTTATTTTTGTGGGAGGTTTTGACAAATCAATTGAAAAACAAACAATGACTGCAGAGTAGAGGTGAAGAGACAAAACAGCAGTTGTTGCTAGGGAGTGGAGGCTGTGGATTTGTATAGGTCCGCCTATCATGTTGCACAGTGTCCTACAAGTACCTGCAAGATGCATGAAGACACTAACATTTCCAACGGGGAACTACGTCTGAATTAAAAGTAATGCAAATTCACATATACATACCAGAGAGTGGAGCTTCCCAAACAGCAAGAGGGTGTTAGCCTTAAATCTGCAACTCAATCACTATTGACAGCAGACCAGTGACCACAAAAAAGAGTTATGATTAGCTGGAGGCCAAACAGAAGCTGCCTAAAGTTAGCAAGATAAAACTGAGACAGCCCACTTTGACAAAAACAGAGGTGTCAAACAAGGGCAAGCAAGGGAGTAGAGGCAGATACAACACCAATGGCACATGCTATGAGCATGCAGTACAGTACAAAACTGTAAAAATACATACCTTACAATTGCAGGGAAGCCAGATTGTGAAGACAAGGTAGACACACCAGTCACGCCAACTGCACGTACATCAGTCAGCATGGAAACCCGGGTCCATGAAGAAGTAGGAAATGTCCATCCAAGAAGCAGTCACCACCTAGATATAGCTCTAACCAGTCTTGCCCAGGAATTAGGACACTGATGAATCACTGAATCCAGCCGGCTGACAATTTACGGGGCCAAAGGAAAGGAGAAAACCTAATCTGCCACAGTCAGTTCTGAGGTGCCAAGCCTTGATGAAAATGGACTGTGAGGTTTAACAACAAAACATACTGCAGTCAAAAGTTTTAAAAGGAAATCTGTGTAATCATGTCAAGTCTTTCCTGAACCGACAAATAGAAACATGCTTTTCATTCCTCGTGTCCTACAGGTGACAGTCAACGTTCAATACAGGTTGCTCAAAGCGGTTGGCTCAGCATGCTGTAATGACTTCTGAGACTGCTGAGTTTAACTGTCAGAGGAAATCACACACAGCTGTCATCAGCAGCAGTGTGTTCATCTGAAAGATGAAATGAAAGTGAGGTTATTGCCTCTGACATGTCTTAGGGACAGAAAGGTCAAACAACAGTTGATTGATGGCACCTTGACATATGTCACTTTTCAAAATGTTCCTCTGTAAATATTTTTAACCGGCTTAATGTTCAAATCTATCCTTATAATGACATGGATCATTTTATGCACTAATAATGTTTTATAAGCACTGAGGATGGTGCAAATTACTAATCCTGCTTCTGTTTGTCTTTTTTCTGCGGAAAAACACTTTTAAAGTAAATGGGTTTATACAATGATAGTGAAAATAAGTTTAAAGCAGCTCCTTTTAAAATATCTATTTTAGAAAATCTGCAGAAATTTGGAAAAGGATCAGTCTTACTGATTTTCTATCAGCCCTATTGCTCATGGCTCATTAACCAATAGGTTGTGAGGCTTTACTTGAGCTAAATGCTAACATGCTGACAATGGTAATGCTAGCATGTGGATATTTAGCAGGTTTAATGTTTATCATGTTGACTGTATTAGTTTAGCATGTTAGCATGCAAACATTTGCTAATTACACTGAAAGGAAAACTATCAGCAGTTGGCACGAGAGGAAAGGTCAAAGGCTCACCAAGTTGTCAGAACGTATCCTATAGGGACATTGCTTTTGTTTTGAATTTCATGGCAATACATCAATATTTGTTCAGATATTTCACTCTGAAACTGAAGTCAATAGAAATAGTCCTCTGGGGAACATATGCATGTCTTTAAATCTGTCACGCCGTGGTGAGTTTTAGTTGGGGTTTTTGTCCTGTCTCCATGTATTGTCTCGTCACTTCCTGTTTTATTTTGAAAATGATCCCTCCTTGTCTCTGGTCACTTGCCCTTCCTCATGTGTCTGTGTAATTACCCCAAGTGTCTCCACCTGTTCCCCTCACCTGTTCCCCATTCCCTCGTCAGTTCTGTCTGTGTATTTAATCCCTGGTTTTCTGTTCTGTCCTTGTCGGTTCATTTTTGCTTCTAGTCTTGTCATAGTCACCGTCATAGTCTTGCCTTGCCTTGCCTTGCCTTTGTTTTTTGGATGAAATAGTTATGTTTAGCTGTCCTGCTTCCTCGCACATTCCTGACAAAATCCATAGCAATCAGGATCAAATTTCAGTTTGGACCAAAGGGATGGACCTACTGACATTGCCTTCCCTAGATCCAAGCTGCCAACATGGTGAAGTGGTCTTCTTACGCACTCCCTTTTTTGCCCTTAATATCTTAGTGTATTAAGATGTGCAAATGCTTGATACTGTTTACAAAGTGACTGCTTTTTAGTGCAAATACTAACCCTAATCATAACCCTAACCCTAACCCCAACCCAAAAGATGACAGGAGTAGCCTTGTCAGAACACCTAACCATAAATACTGGCATCACGTCCCACCTGCTGACCCAGCGCCAGCAGTCACTCCAACAAGTCTGTGTAACCATGGCTGGGGACCCATCATTGAGGCCCTGGTCTTCCTATTTTGGTTGGCAAGTGGTACATTATATCATTTTGTTCCTTTGTACCTTCGACCAACAAGACCACAAGACCAAGGAAAGTCCTCTCCCTCCTCCCCCAAGTCATCTACCATCCATCTGAGGAAGACACTTAGGTGCAGGTTTTGCATGTTTGGCTGGGTCAGCAGCCTTTAACAGGGTTGTTGGCAGCATTGATGGCTGCTACATCCATGTGAAGTTACCAACAGAGGATGCAGCCTGTTATCTGAATAGAAAACAATTCTATTCAATTCAGTTTCAGGCTGTCTGTGATCCAAATTCATTGATGTGTTCATTGGTTTCCCTTGGTTGGCGCATGACACAAGGGTGTTAAATCACAGATCTGTTTATTATCTACCCTCCACCAGGCTTCTGGATCAGTGGGGATGGTGGCTGCCTCTGCCTCAAACAATCCATGACCCTCATAATGCCTCACAGACAGTCTCTCCTCAACCAACTCCAGGTACGCTTTCATAGGCACCTGTCTAAAGCGAGATGTGTTGTGGTGAGACCTTTTTGGCATCCTGACGACCAAGTGGAGGTCTATTTCCTGGAAGGCACTGGAGGCGGATGTCCTCTATGTTCCGAGCGTCGTCATCCGCTGCACTGTCCTGCACAACATCTGTCTCAGCAATGGGGACCAGTTGGAGCGAGAAGATGTTGATGTGGAGGCAGCAGCAGGGGACCACTCAGAACCAGCCCCTCCAGGCACCATCTGTGGAGCAGAGGTATTTAAATGGCTATTTTTAACGTGTTTCTTTCACGCTTTGTCCTAAAGCTTTTCATGATTTATGTAAAGCACTTTAAATTGCCTTGTTATTGAAATGCGCTATATAAATAAATTTGCCTTGCCATGTGGGTAAACGTTTATTTGTGATTGACTAAAGATCTAGAGTAACACAAATAACAGACAGGCCAGATAATGAGGTGTTTTTTTTAAAAAATCATTTGTTCAGTAATTTCTCGAGGACTGTCAGGAAGTGCTCCTCTTTGGCAGCAATCTTCCTGTCTCTCCTCTCCTCCCTCTCATTCATCTCTTTAAAAAAACATTCCTCCCTCTCTACAGCCTCATGTTGTCTCCTCTCCTCCCTCTCAGCTGCCTCTCTCTCTCTGGTCTCCTCTCTTTTTCCTTTGACTCCATTTGTCTGAGCTCCATCTCATACACCTCCTCTTTCTTCCACAGATTCCTTAAAGCCCCCCAGTGTATTTTGGCATTTTTAAGACGTTATATTTTCCTGACAATGTTGATTAGCAACACTGTTCATCAAATATTGTTTGACAAATAGCTTAATTTTGCACTCAAAGTTCAAAAAGTCAAGTTGTCAACACAACAATGACATGACTATAGTAGAATGCTGCAGTCATACATCATCCTTAATATCCATTTATCTTTGTGAAAACATACTGCATGCGCCCATGGAGCATGCTCACCAGAGACTTCCACCGGCTGAGATGGCTAACTTCAGGTTTAGACGTCTGGCTAACTTGAATGGGGATAAAACACTTTCGAAATGTGATCGGACCAAATGGGTCAAATTCTGATAGCGAGATGAGTCATTTCACAGGGCTTGTGACCCTCTTTCACAATGTAAGTCTATGGGGAAAAGTGGTTTTTGGGGCCAGTGTGTATGACGTGATGTAATGACACTGTTTGGCCACTGTGTCAAATTCACTTCAAAGCCTGGCGCTGTTCCTGTATCCAGTTCTCTTTATACATCCATGGATAACATTAGCAAGCTAGCCAGTTTACACCATGGAGAGAATGACTTACCAACTCAGACTGAAGGAGGGTCTCTTTTTGAGTAAGTGGGAGAAATGGTTGCTATATGACACAGCAAAAGATGCTTAAAAACAAACCAGTTTTGTTATAAATTCTTTACTCTGGATACATGTAACCATGTGTGATTTATTTTTTTGTTTGTTGGCCGGCCTTTTATGTTCTTTTATTTTCTCTTTTATATGCTCAACTCTGGAATTGGGATTCAAGTACCTATGTATACTATTGCACAAAATCCCGGCTGAACGCAGAGACCACACTGATATCAACCCCTCCACTAATCCCCGTAAGACAATAAGCACAGCAGCCCCCCAAGTGTAAAAGTAACGGAGTGTTACAGGGATTTGTAACTTTAATATGATTGCTGAATTTCAAATTGTAATCCCTTACACTACTTGTTACTGCCCAACACTCCTCCTAACATGTAACAGTATCATACCACTGGAGTCTATTTTGTCTATTAGTTTGATTTGGTCTCCGGAGAAAAACATCCAGCTCTTTGGCATTTACTCATGTTGTGTCCCATATTATGTACAAATAGAATACTAACTGTGATATCTTACTTTTCAAAAGTTCTGTACTAACAGGAAACAGTACAAGACTTGCATCAGTGGACCTCAATATAACTAATTTTAGAATGTCTCTGCTAATTAAACAAAAGTAAAACGTTTTCCCAAAAGCTTTCCCACATGTCACCCATTAGGCTTAGCATATGGTCAAAAACCACAGGGACATGTTTTTCAACTTTTTCATAAAGACTGATAAAATGTCAGTGGAACATGAGCTAATGTTCTCTATATGGGGGGTTGAGAGCTGCTGGGGTTCAACCATATGGTCGAGCAAACCAAACAATGTGCTGGAAGCAGCAACGAGCTATAAAGTTGGATTTAATTTTTAGTGTGACTGGCATTTCTGGCAACCATGGACATGCAGAGGATAGTGGGTTTTTCCCTCTTTTGCTTAAATGTCCAGAACAAATTAATCCTTATAATTAAAATAGTACATTGTTAAAGGATAAGGCTGGTGATTTTCTATATTTTTCTTATTGTCAGCAAACCTCATATGCGGAGCCAAACCACCAATTAACTCATTCTACCTACAAGTATTGTGTGTGTATCCAAAGTCTGACATATCTCGTTCTTCTGTGCCGTGGACCTCCGCTGTTGTCCAAAAAAAACTATTAAAAAAATAATCAGTGAATCATACTGCTGCAATGGGAGACGGTTATTACTGCAGCTTGTTTAGACATGACTCCAAAGAGTAAAAATAGCAATAAGATAGTAACCAGAGGCCAGTGCGTATGTGCAGAAACATGCCTCTGTTTACAGAGCTTCACTATCACTTTTTTCTAAAGTTCTTTGAGAAATTTATAATGTAGCACAAGGTCAAGAGGTTGTGGTATGTAGCACAACAAGCTAACAAAGCTGTGCAAATGGACCTGCGTTCTAACGTATGCACAGTGGCGTCTGACATACAAGGAACCTCAGCCCCTGAGGGTTTCCATCTTATCGTTTCTTTTAATCTTTGGAGCCATGTCTAAACAAGTTAATAACTGTTATAAAAAATTAGGATTAGACTGAGTGTGTGTTCCTTTTCTTTCGATGTGTTAAGATGAAGGTTTCTCTTTTATTCAGTAACTTGTAGCGTTAGTAACCCTAGTTAAAGTTTAGGGTGAAGGGTCAGGATAAATATTCATGAGGAGGTCATAAAGGGGCTAAGGGACAGGCCAGGAAGGATATAGGTAGATTGGGGGGGTGGTCATAAATTAAGATAATATTTTACCTGTGGAATGTGTTTGTAAACATCAAGAGAAAAAATAAATTCAACTTAAACTCTGATTCTTCGGATCCGGTCTCCATCATTTAAAGTCCTTAGGGGTGAAGGAACAGTGCAGCGGTGTGATTCATTGACGTTGTATTAGATGTTTATGGATAACAATGAAGGTCTACGGCACAGAGGGATAAGATAATGTGGGAAACTTCTCCAGTTCAACATTGTGGTAATTACAAGATATTAAAGTGTATAAATCACCTGAATAATCTGTGTGTAAACCTGTGTATGACTTGACGAACCGGTGACTCACCAATCACGCGATTATGCAGCTCAGTCACAGTAAGTCTGACAACTTCTCGTTAAAGATCAGAATGTGAGATAACCGTTTCGACTTTAACTGTAAAAACTGACTCAGAAATAGTATCTAAAAAAGAATCATGTTGAATCATTGCCAGAAATCTTAAACCTTTGAGGTAATTTGTGGATTGCGGAATTGGGGGAAAACCAATACTGATAGTGGAAAACACCCGATTTTGAAAACGAGATATGACGAAAAATTCCCCTTTTTAACAGAATCAATCAAGCAGAATCGGGCTCTAGGTGAGCGGTCATCTGCCTTGACTGGTTGGGTTGAGAGAGAAAGAGGGAGAGGGAAGTGGGAGAGACACACAGAGAAGCAAAAACGATTAAAAACTAATAATAACAACAGAGATATGACTTGTAATAATATCAGCAATAACAGTAAGAAGAGGTGTTGAAGTAGGACAGGACATCCACCGGACCACGCCACCATCACTGCAACCCTTAACGTCCAGGTTGTCCTGTGAGATGAGAAAACACAAAGACTCTGGGGAAGAAGTCAAGTTAGTAACATGCATCAATGGTGCATGAATGTATCCAGATGGAGAAGAGAGGAACTCAGTGCATCATGGGAAGTCCCCCGGCAACCTAGACCTAACGTAGAGAGGCTGCCTGCCTCCTGGACTGAGTCTGGAGGGTGGTTCCACAGGAGAGGAGCCTGATAGCTGAAGGCTCTGCCTCCCGTTCTACTTTGGACTGTAGGAACCACCAGTAAGCGTGAGAGTGCAGTGCTCTAGTGGGGTAATATGGTACTATGAGCTCTTCAAGATACGATGGTGTCTGACCATTAAGGGCAGGGGTCCCCAAACTTTTTTTTCCTGTGAGGGCCACATAACTTTGCCCTTCTCTGATGGGTTTGTAACAGAAAAAGTGTGACAAAGAAAGCCACACATAACCCAGAACAGAAAAAAAGTCCATGGAACATTAACTTTCTGTTCAATCTTAACAGGTGAAAGTTCAGCTTAGTTATCAGAGCAGAGTCTCTTACTTAAATGACTCATATGAGCAGTCAGTTGGTTTTATAAAGCACTGAATGGTTTAAGGGCCAAAAATACACATCTGATCTGCTGTTACTTTAGCAATATCAATATCAGCAATATCAATTACAAATCAATAATGCTAAAAGTAAAACAGGAGGGGAGGGAGAGGGGGCGTGAACCACATGAGATTACATCACGTGACAGTTCAGGCTTAACGCGAGATTTGAACGAAGGCGTACCACAATGACATCAGACAAAGTGAAGTTGCTTAGCAACATATGTCTGTGTGTACACGCAAGCGGGGTTAATAGAGAGCAGAGGGTGAAAACACCAAAGAACAGAAGATCTCTGAGGGGAAGTGGTGCATGGTCGGGTCTTAATTCACAAATAAAATCCGACCCACAGTCTCACACGCGATGGCACGCTAACACAAAGCTGTCCAATCAGAAAACACAAATGAGTTTAGCACGATAAACACAATCAAACGAGGAGTAAACAGCAATGATACCTCTACAGTATCATCGACAGCAGCAACCGCACTCACAGTCTGTTAATTTCGCAACAACAGCAATACAGCTGAAAATAACCTATCTCCGCCCGGGCTTACGTCTCTCACTCGTGTCACTTAAGGGAGCAAGTAGGGTGTGTTTCTGGGTGTGTCCATCTTTCAGGTCTGGCTCCGTTCCTCTAGTTCGAATGCTGACAGGTGCCGTCCTCTTCCTCCTCTTCGGATCCAATAATGCGCTCAGTTGTACACAGGAGGTCTATGCCGGATTTCACACCTAGATGTAGGTTGAGCAAAGTATGATGGGAGATGAAGTCTGTCTTGGAGCCAAGCTTTATGACTGCATGTAGGCCTGCTTTGCACGTGGCGTTCGAGGCTCAACATCAGTTCTTTGTTGGTTTGGTCTCTGCACATATTTGTTGACAATAAGAAAACTTGAACAGCCATATCCATTAATAACAACATCATCTGAATGTACATTATGTTTTTAAAACATTAAGTGCAAGTCATGTTTAATTTGTAAAATACAACATGCAGTGTAGCACCCAGGAAATAAATAAAAAAAAGTTTGTTGGACTCTAATTTAGAAACTTTTTTCACTGTTGCAACACATATTGGATGTAAACTTGAAGCAACCACATTTTGTAATCAAATCTGCTTCTTATCTCGCCGAGTTATCAGGACCTCCTTCGCTGCCTTATCACGATAATTACTCCCAAACATTAGATACTATATTGAGCTCATATGTGGCTGCACAGTTCTCCTAATTTGATATTTTAATGACGGGAAACGCTCTGAAAATTTTAATTCTGTGCCTGTATCTTTGGCAAATAACTCAAGTTTTAGTTGAAACATCACACAGTCTTACTGACTCATTAACAAAACCCTCAAACCTCATTATCACAATAATGAGGGCAAAGTGCTGTGAATGCTGAGATGAATTTTCTGCAGACTTCCCTCCAGTCTGCTCCCTTCACATCTCTCTCCGGTTATGTGACTCCATCAGTGCTAAATATAACTCAAGTCAGTGATGAAGTAAATGATTAGTTTGAAACTAGCTAGTTGTTAAGAATTTAGGACGGACTTTCCAGTCAAAGCGATGGATTTATGAACCGCTAGTGCAGCCCTGAAAAGCAGTGCCTACATTACCCACAATGCAACGAGACTGCAGCGTGCGCTATGCTAGTAATGACTAATGGAAACTGGAGTTGCTAGCATCCATCAGAGATGAGGAGTGAGCTACAGAGGTCACAGCTCCCTCTGGAGAAACAAAGGCTTTATACAGCAAATGCAGTTGTATTCATCTGGAAACACACACTGAGGTGGGAAACCTGTGGTTAAAATGGTAATAATTCATGCATGCATCCTCTCTCATCCGGATTATGGTGGATGGGCAGTAAGAGGAAGCGGTTTAAGAGGGATTCCTCATGAGAAAACGTCAAACCTTATAAAAAAGTAGGAGACATTTCCGCTCCATGCATCGAGGCGATTACATCCTCGTAGGTGTAGTCAGATCTCCAGTCATGTCAAAGAAAGCATTTATTCAGCCCATACAACTCAGACTGCATTACGCACTTGTTATTTCACTGCTGCATTTGTAAATCAAAGTGTTTAATCTTCTCACATTAAGCACTTATTGGGGACACTTTGTACTTTTTCTCTCTATTCAGATATGTGCTCCTTGTCTCTGTCTATTGTGCTGGAATCACAAAGGCTTTCCATCCACATACAAAGCAGAACATTAGTATTCTCCGTGCTCCCGCCGCTCTCCCCTGGTCATTACATTTATCTGGTGTTTTTTAAGTTCACAACTTCAACCCGTTCTGTGGCAAACATATTTATTCGCCAGAGATGCACAGAGACAGAGAGATTTTTGGTCTTTGTGAAGGAGACCACAGGGGGTTGATTTTTTTTTTTTTATTTGCTTTCACTCTGTGGAGCACTGCACTCTTTTCTTTGTCACTTTGGTTACTTCGGCTATTTGTATGCACACAAAGCGTCGTACTTTGTCCTTCTGCCGGCTCTTGTGACTCTTATCTCCCTCTTTTGAGCAACTCAGAAAACAAGCAAAAAAAAAAAAAAATGTTTTGATGCGTGATCTTTATGATATGAATGAATAACTGCCCGAATGTCCAGATGTGACTATCAGTTAAAATGTAGCGTGATAACAGATTAAGTGTGGATGGATACATCTTAATTAAACAAAAATAACTCTGTTTTTGTGGAGTTTGTCGACACATCCAGCAGTCAAACACTCTGACAATAGATTCTATGCCGTATAACTCAGTCATCTGTGAAAGCATCACCTGACATCAGCGTTTTCGCAAAATTTGAAGCTTGAAAAACTCGATTGCAAAATCAGGTCAAAGTGTGACAGAGCAAATTTAACATACTGTCACTGAACAACTGGGTGCTGATCTGTAGCATGCACACAGGAATGCGAATGAAATACTTTTGTAAGACGCCCCTGGAAACAGCTTAATCAAAACAGTCAATATATTTAATATATGATAGTAAATGTGAACATAATCGGTCACATGCAGTTCCTTGCATACTGTTAGCATGCCAGTGAGCATCCCTGTATGCTTAAAGTTTCATGCTAGGTGTTAATTAATCTTAACATGCTAACAGGTTAGCATGCTAAATACTGGTATGTTGATGTGGTAACTGTGAGCATGTTAGTATGCTAAAAGTTACATGCAGTATGTTAACATGTCGCTTATTTAAAATGGAAATATCATGCTTTTTGTGATGTTCTGTTATTTTTATACATTTATTATTGCTGTTAGCATGCTAGTGAACATCCCTGTCTGCTTAAAATTTCATGCTAGGTGTTAATTAATCTTAATGCTAAGAGGTTAGCATGCTAACATACTAAATACTGGTATGTTGATGTGGAAACTGTGAGCATGTTAGTATGCTAAAAGTTACATGAAGTATGTTAACATGTCGCTTATTTAAAATGGAAAAATCATGCTTTTTGTGATGTTCTGTTATTTTTATACATTCATTATTGCTGTTAGCATGCTAGTGAACATCCCCGTCTGCTTAAAATTTCATGCTAGGTGTTAATTAATCTTAACATGCTAACAGGTTAGCATGCTAACATACTAAATACTGGTATGTTGATGTGGTAACTGTGAGCATGTTAGTATGCTAAAAGTTACATGAAGTATGTTAACATGTCGCTTATTTAAAATGGAAATATCATGTGTTTTTGTGATGTTCTGTTATTTTTATACTTTTATTATGTCAGATGTCGATGTTAAGTATGATCAAAGTTCCAAAACTTGAGGTGAACATATGTAGAAATACTCCCTGAACACCAAAAGCCAGGCTTCCTCCTCATGATGACATCAAATCGTTCACACGTGCCCACAAACAGCCGTCCGTTCAGTAGTCTTTGTTGCTAAGGTTGTTCCACGTGTTGTCCACTCGTGTATTTCATATCAGATTTAGGCTCCAATATGTACAGATGTCTTTAAGAAGTTTCCATCTCAAGGAAAGAACAAGAAAAGGAAGTGAAATCCTGCTACTAGAGTTTGTTTAAGTAGCCTCCAGAGCTGGAGGAAGTGGGCTCATCAGGAAGGGGGCCTAAAAGAGACAGGAGCTTTTCAGTTTCTGACAGATTCTGCGCTGAGGGGCTGCATAAAGAGCATAAGTTAAATAAGGATTTTTTTAAAAGTGTAAATCATGCAAAGATATCCCAGTAGAATATAAATATAGAAATGTGAATATGTGTCCTCTTTAAGACACGCTAGGGGAAGCACTTTGGTCTAGATTAAAATATCTGAACAAACTGCGGGTGCGTTGCCAGGATATTTGGTGCATTCAAGGTCCCAAGAGGATCAATCCTAATGAGCCTGGCGCTACCCTGACTGTTCATCTAGCACCAAGTCAAGACTTTTAATTATCCAGTAAAATAGCTCAACCTCTACCAGATGGATGGGCATAAAACGTGGCACACACATTAATGGTTCCCAAAGGATGGATTGATGATGAATAATGTGATGCTGCGAAATTACTTATTTAAAACAAGGCTACAGAACATTACAACCATTACACGTGAAACTCCTGCCTTTATTTCAGTCTTCCAACTGATTTTTTTCATACGAGGGCTAAATTAACATATTCTCATTTCGCCCTCATTGACACCCACACAATGAGTGACAGCTGTGTCGCTTCTGTGAGATACAGAGTCCAAGACCTGGTCTCCATCGTTCCACCTGGCAGGAGGAGAGCCATTGTGTGGTTTTTCCCTGTGGGGCTTTGTGTGCCTCCGAACTAACAGGCCAAGTTATTTAAAAAAATAACCAGTTCTTCTTGCATGTATTCAAACAGGAGCTGAGTGCTCACGGGTTTCAAGGTTAGGACACATCACACGGATGTTTTCATACGCTCTCAGAGAAAATCTTTTCATTTCAGGCTCAGTGATGTGTATTGTCATACGTTTGGTCGTTATTTCTGTCTAACATTTTATTCACTAAGTTAACAGCTGGGATCTCGGAGGGCAGTGACCTCCCAGGGAAAGAAGTCAGACGGGGCAGTAAGCACTAGTAGTCTGGCAAAAACCAATAAGTCTTCGACATGTTCAGGTCTATGAACTCCAGAACGACACATAGAAACGTTGTGATCTGACGCCCGTCTGCAGGACGACATCATTACAAATCACTGCTGAGAAATAAATAAAAATAAAGTTATGAGGTGACAATGCTAGGTTTAGAGAAACTAACTTTCCTACTATTTTGTTAAACCTGCATTAACAGATTTTATTGGCCACTTGTTTTAAGCGGAAATGAGTACAACACTGATATATCATCACCTTTTAAGTTGATATGTTGAAGTTGTTGGCAAGCAGATGCTTATTTCCACATCCAGCAGTAACATTATCATTCATGTGGAGTCGTGTTTCTGTCCACCTGGTGAATGTAAGTCCAATATTCACTCTCTCTTTTAGCTTCTGTTTCTGCTCTCTACCGACTCCTGAGGGAAATACCTGGCTCTTTAGCTGGTAAATGCTCCACTAAGTGCAGCAGTTAGACTACAGATAACTGTCTGTTTGCCATTTGGTGCTGAGCAGGTTAGTGTACAGAAGCTTTTTAGAGCTTTTTCCTTTGAAAACTGCCGCCTGCTGCGGCTGAAAACGATGCTACGAGAGCGCCGAGAGTGAACCGAAACAGTAAAGGTGCAACTTCTGTAAAGCTGCAGAGTCACTGATAGTTAGCAACACACCTCTAATATTATACATTGGTATTGTTAAAAAAATATATTATTTGTAGGTGCTTTAAAGTAATCGTCATGGTTACATTAATAACCACATGATCAATGTTGATGATTGTGGTTATGGTTTAAAATTGTGTTCACAGAGTTAGATAACTGCTCTCTGATTCTACTGACACTTACATAAATCAAATAAAAAAAATCTCAAGCCTGGTAGAAAACATCAGAGTAAAGACAGAAGGTTAGAAATGTAAGTCATCTGTAGCGTCTGTAGCATCCTACTGTAGTTAGTAACTTTGTAAAATGATGTGCTGCTCTTCACTTTGTCTTCTACCTCACAAATGTGAAAGCTACAATCCTGAGCAGTTGTTTTTTTTGGCCTTGTTAGTGTTCACCAGCCATATATTCTTTATTACTTCAGGTGAGATTATTAATTACACAACTTTTGAGCAGTTGTCAAACGTGGTGTTGCATAGCAACCGGAGTGACATAACATCACTTGTGGCCTTGGGCTTTTTGCTCCCTCTGCTGCTGCTGCTGCTGCTGCTGATACTCATATCTCTGTGTTTGAAAAGATGCATCATGCCTGATTATTATCATCTCGGTCTCCTCTCAAAAAAGAAACGGCGACACATTAACTTTTCCCGCACAAACTATCCCAACAATCCACATTAAGCGGTTGATTAAATCGGTAATTATTTATGCTTCCTCTTGTAGCTTGAGTCCAGGTTGTGCCCCGGTCAGGTCATGGTTCAGCACTCCGTCCCGTCAGGTTTGACTTTTCCGGAGACAGCGGAGACGTGAGCTTCGGGTCATCCGGCCCGTAAAGACCCGCCCAGTTATTTCATCCTGAGCTTCAGAGGATAATTATCCATCATTGTCTGAGCCTAGGGTTGATTATATTTATTCAGCGGCTCGGTTATAGTTAGGCTCTCTCTTTTCTCCGCTCGTTCTCTTTTGTCCTCTCTCTCTCTCTCTCTGTTTATAGCAGCTCAGCCCATCTGCTAGCTGCACATGAATTTTTAATGTCTTTGCCCCCGAGCAGTGCAGTGTCAACAGAACATTGCTACTGTGTGAAAAAAAAAAGAAAAAACTTTGATTCGTCTCTGTTCTTTATGTTAAACTTTAGGTGCTGCTCGTGTTTAAATACTCTGAGGCACAGAAATCTATTAAGAGCTCAATTGTGTGTTTTTCAAAGCGCAGCGTCAGTTTTTGCTGGGTTTCATATCAATAAATCAGCTTTTTCCGTCAATAGTGGGATTTTGCAGAGCCAGTTAGCCTCCTTAGTATATGCACAGACATCTCGCAGGTCCGCGGGGACATAGTTCACTGCCCTGTGGCTATTTTCCTCTAATTAACATTCAAGTTGCAGAACACAAGTTGTAATGTTGAACCGTTATTGCATCGACCTGCCTTCAGAGCATCAGTGTCATAATCACCTTCCTCTGGTTTGTTTTAAACTAGAATGGAAAGTGATTATTTAATACATTACAGAGTAGTTGAATAATAAATCAATACTCAGGCTGTATGACAAGCCCTTTAATGTCGGTATGACAGCACAGTGGAAAACAGGATTAAAACCGTGTGCACACATTTGTGTTTGTGTCTGCGTATGTGTGTGTGTGTGTGAGCTGAAGGCACTCGCACACAAACACACACACACACACACACGTACATTCACATCTTATGTTCGTTTACGAGTTGGGAATAAAATCTTCTTGAAGGCCCTCCTGAAGTCTCGGTTAAAAATAGTGTAAATGATGGGATTCAGGCAGCTGTTGCAGTAACCGATCCAGAAAAAGAGGTTGAAGAGTGTGTCGGGGATCGTGCAGTTCTCTCTGCAGACGGCGTGGAGACTGTAAGTGAAGAAGAACGGGAACCAGCAGAGGACGAAAACCCCCATCACCACCGCCAGGACAAACGTGAAGCGCTTCTCCCTCATTTGTGCCACTTTGTTTTTGGACAGAGACATCTGCCGGCTACGGAGAGGCACGGGAGAAGGGAGGAGGAAGTGATGGGAGCAGTGGTCGGACGATGCCCACGATATGGAGGCACAGGCGGGAGGGGGCTTCAACCTGTTCGCTGTTCCCTCAGAGTCCTTCCCCTCCTCTGTTTTCACCCTCCCGCCGGCTCTCCTGGGGAAGCGGAGCGAAGAGGAAAACGAGGAGGATGTTTTTATCTCGCAGCTCCTCTCCTCTAAGGCAATATCATCCAGCTCTCCTCTCTTCTGACCGCTGCTGTTGCTGCTGTCCACGTTGGAGGAGCTGTGTCGCTTCGCGGGCGGCGGGCTGTCCAGCTCGTACTGAGGCTTCTCGCAGCTCACTCCCTTTCTTTGGCAAGTCCTGGAGGCGCCCACGAAGCAGGTCTCGGACTGCGACGGCTGCCGCTCCATCACGTTCTTCGCCACGAACACAGTGGAGGCCCGCTGCTTGGCAACGTGGTAGATCTTACAATAAACAAGTATCATGATGACTCCCGGGGCGAAGAAGGACACGAGGCAGGAGGACAGGATGTACCACGTCTGGTTGTTGAGGAGACACTCCTGTCTCTGTGTGTTGTCGTCCTCTTCCGCGTCCAAATCCCAACTCTCCTCTTTCTGTGTCATAAGGAGCGGCGGGGAAGAGATGACGATAGATATGAGCCACACGATGCTGATCATTGATTTAATCCGTTTGGGCGTCCGTTTGCGGTTGTAGCTGACAGCTTTAGTGACAGACCAGTAGCGGTCGAGGCTGATGGCGCAGAGATGGACGATGGAGGAAGTGCAAAAGAGGACGTCCAGAGCCAGGTAGAAGGAGCACCAGGTGGAACCAAAGTACCAGTAGCCCATGACCTGGAAAGACAAAAAAACCAATTAAGATGTTAATTACTCATTTAAGCACTATTAACGACCTCCAGAAGAAAAGAAAAAGTGTTTATTCATATTTTCAGTCACCTTTAGTCAGTCAGGGCAGTCCTTGATTAAGGCGCCTAAAAGGATTATTTCACTTCAAAATAAAAATTCAGTCAATATCTCATTACTTCCACGTTGTCTGAAACAGTTTAGCTTGTAAGAAAACCTCACAGAAAGTCTTCCCTAGTGGTTTCATCTCAGCCGGCTTCAAAATGATTGAAGCCGACAACCTCCTCAGAACTTGCGAGAGACTGTAAAGTATCCGTCATGTTCTTCCACAGCTTGTGCTTTCACACTTTTGTAGTCCTTTGCAGTTTAATGAAAGAAGTCTAGAGAGAGGAAGGTCCGGCATTTACCTCTTCATCACCTGTGCGGTCATTGCCTGGCAGGAGCTAAAGAATTAAGTATTCGACTTTCTTAGCTGCAGTGAAATTGCTCGGCTGCAAAACATTTGGAAGTTGTTTACAGTTTGGGAGCTGACAAATTTCTGCTTGGAACTATTTAAAGTTTTATATTTGGTTTGCCCTCAAACTTCAATGAGGTATTGATTGGTGGTGAAATGACTGTTTAATTGATTAATGAATCAATCAAACATTTATAAAAAAATATCTTTGTCATTTGTCAAACAACAGGACCCATGCTAGTGGCCCTGTGAGGCAGTACTTATGTAGTGGTGTTCTTAGCTTTATCCATATATCACCATGCTAACATGTGCACAATAATACTAGTCCATCAAAATCAAGCCTTCATCAGGGTTGTGCGATATGTTTTAATTTTGATGGACGTGCATTGAAGCAGAACACATTGACAGCGCTAACATGCCGATGTTTAGCAGGTATAATGTTTACTATGTCCACCATCCAAGTGTAGCATGTTAGCATGCTAACATTTGCTAATTAGCACAAAACACAAAGACCGTCATGTCGTTTATTTTGTAGGTATTTGGTCATTAAAAATATTGGACATAATTTGGTAGCTATCCATACAATGGTTGATATTTAACTCAAAAGCACACATGTCAACCTCATGGTGGCGCTAGAGGAAAGGTCAGAGGATCACCAAAGTCAATGGGCCTCATCTTCTGGAGTCCATGAACGTCTGTACCAAATTCCACGGCAATCCATCCAGTGGTAGTGTAAATATTTCAGTCTGGATGTCAACATTCATTGAGCCATGGCTCCAGCAAGGCTAAAAATGCCAAAGATTCTCTGATTCCAGCTTCTCGATTTGCTGCTTTTCTCTGTTTTATATCATTGTAAATTGAATTTCTTTGGTTTTTGTCCTGTAGGTTTGACCAAACAAACAATCTGAAAGTGTTGCCTTGGCTTGGGAGCTGGGAGATGGAAATGGGCATGTTAACAGATTTTTGACCTTTTCTAGATGAAACAATCTATTAAAGCAAAAGACATTACAGTTTTTTTCTTATATTACTTTTGATGAAATAACTCTCTAAAGCATATCTCAATATGGAGAGCTGTTATCAAAGGCTCCTGTGACCCAGACTTATTGAAAAACCTGGCAGCAGCACAAGTTTTTTAAGCGAGTCTCGACCTTCTAACCAACCAGAGATGGCCAAAGTCAGGGGTGGGAGCACACAGTAATCAGTATGTAAATGCATTTCTGGCCTGAGACTCTCCTCTTGTACTGAGGCTTCAAACTAGCATTAGCTTCTGGAAGACTTAACTATGGCTGACTCACAAGCTAGCAAGCTCCTGATACTTACAATGAAAGAGCTCCGTTATTTTCAGTCCCGGGGAGAAATCAATACAATGGGTAAGCATGATCACAATGATTCAGATGAAGGGCTGGCAGAGAGTGAAAGGGGGGGTGGTTTGCTTTTGAATCATGCTAGCGCTAACTTGATTTCCAGAACTGACATATTGTAGCTTTAATCAGGAGATTAATAAATGAATCAATTATGAAAATAATCATTAGCTGCAGCCTTAGTCTGGGGGAAAGAATATCAACTAAATGAATATCTTCTGTTCATTTAGCCTCAACTTTGATCATGAGATGAATAGCGGTCAGCAGTAGAAGAATATAGCTGCACTGGATCTGAATGCTTCATTTAAATTTCTTTGTTTTTTTTCCTACTCTCAGCTTTTCCTTCAGTCTGCCAGAGCACTTGATTTGATGACTATCCTTATCTAGGTGGAAGTTTGAAACCAATCAACCGGAAAACAGGAAAGACAGATAAACCTGAAGACTTCAAGTACAAGACAGACGATAAATCAGCCAGACAGGCTGATCCAAAGCACCAGGAAAAAGCTGCGTTTTGAACATTTGTGAATAAAAAGAGAAGAAGAGCAAACGAACTGATGAACTCAAAGTACCAGCCCATCTAAAGCAGAGGGGGGAAAAGAGTCTGTAACGTCTCAAGTGACACGGAAGAGGCTCCAGGTAGATTTTAAGTATTAATGGTTGAGGGAAAGCGGGGACAAACTGCTAACCTGTTATTACTGAGTGCAGATGAGAGGAAACAGCAGCAACGCACAAAGTAGACACCCACTAATTTCAGGGTAGAGATGATATCATTAAATTGTCGGAAATGATTCAAAATCTGTAAAAGGTTTAAAGGGGACCTATTATGCTAATTTACAGCTCTTTATTTTTATTCTGGGACTCCACTAGAATAGCTTTGCATGATTCACAGTTTTAAAAAAAACCCTTATTTATCTTATACTGATCCTTTATGCAGCACATCAGTTCAGCCTCCATCTCTTAACAGGCAGTCTGAGCTCCCGTCTCTTTAAGGCTCTTCTCCCGATGAGCCCGCTCTTTTCTGATTGGCCAGCGTTCTGGAAGCAGGAAGTTGAGGGACAGCCATATCAGAGTTGTGTTGAGTTACTGCTGATGCAAACCCCAAAATTTCCTGCTTTACTGCTTCATATCAAAAGCGTTTAAATGACGAATTAATGGGAGTTTTACTGTGAAGGGTTAGGGGAAATGAAACATGTTTATCACCAAATTAGTGGAGCTTTGTTAGCAGTGCTTTGGCCACATTATACGTACACAACTGAAAATAAGGAAAAGCATAATAGGTTCCCTTTAAGATGTTACTTGAAATACACACCAGTTTTCAAAACCTAAATCACTTATTGGCTCTTTCCTGTTGCTGAAATGTATTTCATGTTGGGTACGTCCTCTCACAGAGCACAGGAACTGACAAATAAGTTATAATTAAGAGCAAAAAAATAAAACATTTCTCCTAAACAGCACCAGCCACGTGTTGCCTGAGAGAGATTTTACCGATCAAGCGTTGTCTTTGTATTGTTTTCTTCATGGAGAATGCCAAAAGCTGGAGTCTTTAAATGTTTCTTAGAGCACAAATGCATGATGTGAGTGAACACATCAACACCACCAAAGAAAATATGGATGAATGATGTCATGCAAGACACTTGCGTTACCTACAGCGGCTGGAGAAAAGGAGAGGAACCAATATGTATCAAACACATGATGTCAGATTTAAACTTAAAGATCCTCTCCAGACTGTTTGTGCACTTGTGGCTTTCCATATCACTCTCGTATAAGCTGAATATTGGACCTTGATTGACTTTCAAACTAGGTGTAATAGGCTCATCCATAATAATCTGATTTTCAACGAGCAAAGAGAAATTTTCCACCTTGAGCAGACGAATGTGTAAAAAGCCTTTCACTGTCATCATTCTGCACAGAAACAGCTCGAACATCCAACTGAGGAAACGAAGAAAATCCAACCTTTGAATGGAGGTGGCTTTTTAACCAAATCAAACAAACAAAGGCTGCTTTGTCACCATGTTTTTTTTTAGTGCTATGAATAGATACACAGCCGATGTTCACATTCATTTTAAATGTTCTTTTCATGTTTCAAGATGTCTTGAAAGTGGTTTTAGGTTTGAGGAATGCTCCCTTTGCCTGAAGTCACATGTACACCTGTCAAACTTTTGACATTTTACAAATTCTATCACCTGTTGCCACTAGGGGTCACTAAAGTGCAAAAATTACAGCTTTAAATCCAATAAGCTTATCAGTGATGAATTTCATTGGCACATGCATATAGGCTGCATTTATATGCAATCTGTATGTGGATACATTAGTTTGGTAATTATATCTGATGGGCACCCTTGAAAGAGCAGGAGGAGGCAGAGTTAAGGTGTCAGTATACTCCATCAGAAGTGTTTGACAGATGGGTGAACAGCTTCGTAAACCCTCTTTCCCCACATTTTTCCAATTTTGGATTTGTGGGAGCTCCATCTGTGATATCTCTGATATTCACACCAACTTCATGCAACGATTTGCCAGCTGTGCAACTGCGAGAACAGAACAGACTGAAATATCTCTGTTTGATGGATGCCATGAAATTTTGTGCAAACATTCATGGTCCCCAGACCAATTTATCTGCATTTACACCTGCATTAACATTTGTTTTTCCTGATCCAGACAACCAGACATCTTGCCATATCTGGCACCAAGCGGTTTTCCCCACTTGGTGTGATTTATTTGGGCAGATCTGAGCACAGCGATCATACTCAGGTGCAGACCAAAATAAGCGCACCCTTGAGAAAGCGGTCTAGGTTTGGTCACAAAGTTTGTTTATGGTAGGAATGTAATCTGAACTCGACTACTGGGCGTACTCTGCAAGTTTGAGCTAAATGGCTCCGCTAGACAGGTACACTCTGCATGCTGGGATGCAGATGAAATTGTAACAGTTGTTAGCAGCTTGAGACTGAATAAAGGTCTGACCTGTGCTGACAACAAAGTACGTTGCAATTTTGATATTCAGGCGGATGGAACCACCTGCTTGTGTTTCTTGCTCCTGCCCTAGACGCATTTAAGCAATGCCTGACTTTTAATGATGCGTTTTGGTTCACGTTCATTTTTTTCTTGTGTACGAAGAAACTGACCCACGTTTACCAAGTCATCCACAGCAAACGACCTGCACGTTTTGAAAAATGCCTTCGTAGCACAAACATGTGAAGTTCCCTCACCTCATTAGCCAAGGAGAAGGGGATGACCAGCGTCGCCACCAGTATGTCCGCTGACGCCAGAGACACCAGGAAGAGGTTCTGAGGCGCCCGCAGGGCTCGGCTGGTGAACACCGCCACCACAACCAGCACGTTACCCACCACGGTCCCCAGGATGATGACTGTGACCACCAGCACGATGAACACAGAAGCCACCTGCGAGTGCGGAGGTAGAGGAGGAGATCTCGGCGAAGAAGAGGACGCCTGGCTAACATTCTCCAAAGAAGAGTTTGGTGGTGAAGTGGGCGGCATGGTGGCCATCGCAGGTGTCGATACATCCGAGAAGTTCATCTTGGTTAAATGACTGATGTTATGATCCCCATTTTTTTTTTTTTTTTACCTCCTGTGCATTCAAAGCCAGCCAGTGAGAAAATAATAAAAAAGGATAAGAGTAATGGTAAAAGGAATAAGAGAAGAAGAGAGAGAGAAACGACTGAGTGAAAGAATCTGCCAGGAAAAGGTGTCTTTTTGGTTACAGAAGAAAAAAAACCATCACTACTGATTTTTAAAAACAAATTAGGTTCATCTCAGAATAAAAAAAAAAAACACACAAGCATGTGTCAAATCCTCGGCGCTACAGCTACGGTCAATATTTCATATTGTACCTGCAAAACACACATTCTGTGACTGAAGGAAGGATTTGCATGAATTAAGTTAGGATTAAAGAAAAGTCATACCTGCTAAAATATCCGTTCATAAAGAAGCAGATCTGAGTCCAGAGGTTGACATACTATATATTGGAAGCTAGAAGACTGTCCCACTTATCTCCAATGTGATGCACAACAGAAGAAAAGCATATTGCTACATGCTCTGGATGGAGCAGAAACCCTGCTTGGAATGCAAGGTACCTTCATACTGCTGCACTCCGAAAAGGATCAATGTGTGCAAAAGAAGAAGAAGGAAAAAAAAAAAAGGACTGAAAAGTACAGAAGATATGAGTGAAATGAAACGACTGAATGGGAAGAAGCGATTAAAAAAAAGGAGGAGGGTAGAAGAGGGGAAAAACTAGGAGACGAGAAAAAGAAAGAGAAAAAAAACCAAACAGCGGTCCTCACTTTCATGCGAGTCGTTGGCGTGCTGAGTGATACTGCTGCTGCCGCTGTTCAGTGATTCTCTACTGCTGGAAAAGAGGAGGAGGAGGAGGAGGAGGAGGAGGAGAAGGAGGGGGGAGGAGGAGAGACTAATAGAGAGGGGAGATGAAAGAAAGAGTAAGAGAGATGCGGATAGAGAAGATGCAGAGGGGAAGAGATGTTTGAGGAGATGGTATAGGAAAGGCCGGGAATAAGCAAAAGGGACGAGACTGAGAGAGAAGAGAAGAAGAGGTGGATGAAGTGAGAGATGAGAGGCAGGTGTTATATACAGGAGGCGAGGGCACTACAAGACGAGAGAGAGAGAGAGAGAGAGAGAGAGAGAGAGTGGGAGGAAATGAGAGGGAAAGAGGAGAGATACAGGGATGAGGAGTGGAAAGACGAGAAGATGAGAGAGGACAGGGAAGAGGAGAGAAGGAAAGAAGAAAAGATTAGACGGGAGAGGAGAAAAAGAGTGGGAGAAAAGGAAAGAGGGGAGATAAAGGGGTGAGGAGAGGGGAAAAATGAGCAGAGGAGAGCGGAGGAAAGGAGGATTAACGAGGAGAGGAAGTAACGAGGAGAACGAGAGGATAGAAAAGGAAAAAAGACGATTAGAGAAGAGAGGGGGAAAGAGAAGAAAGGAAAAGGGGAGTAGAGGAAAGGAAAAGAAATACAAGAGAATAAGAAAGAGATGAGATGTACAGGGATAAGTGGAAAAGAAAGGAAAGAAGAGGAGAGGGGATGAAAAAGAGACAGGAGAAGAGGAAAAAGAAAAGGGAGAAAACCTACAATGAGAGGAAGGAAAAAGAAGAAAAGATGAGGGGGGAAAGTGAGCAAAAGAAGAGGAGAGTAAATAAGATGAAACAGAAGACAGGAGAGGAGGTGAGATGAAAGAGAGGATAGATGAAGGTGAGATGGGGGGGGGGAGGAAAGGAGGAGAGGAGAGGAGAGAGGAAATAAAGAAGATGGAGAGGAAAAAGAGGAGACAGAGGAGGAGATGGTAACGAGGAGAAAACGAGGAGAGATGAGAGGAACAAATTATACATGATGAGAGAGAGAGAGAGAGAGAGAGAGTGGGAGGAAACGAAGGGCGAGATGTGCGGACGAGGAGAGGAGAGGAAAAGAAGAGAGGAGATAGACGGAGGTGACGAGAGGAAAAGAAGAGTAACGAGACTAGAAGAGAGGGAGAGAGGGAAGGAACGGAGAGGAAAGGAAACGAGGATAGAGGAGAGGAAAGGAAACAATGATGGAGGAGAAGAAAGGAGATCAAAGGAAACAAGGATGGAGGGGAGGAAGGAAACAAGGATAGAGGAGAGGAAGGAAACAAGGACGGAGGAGAGGAAAGGAAACAAGGATAGAGGAGAGGAAAGGAAACAATGATGGAGGAGAAGAAAGGAAATAAGGAAAGAGTGAAGGAAATGAAACTAGGGTAGAAGAGAGGAAAGGAAACAAGGATGGAGGAGAAGAAAGGAAACAATGATGGAGGAGAAGAAAGGAGAGGAAAGGAAACAAGGATAGAGGGGAGGAAGGAAACAAGGACAGAGGAGAGGAAAGGAAACAATGATGGAGGAGAAGAAAGGAAACAAGGATAGAGGAAAGGAGATCAAACAAAAAGAGGACAGGTGAGGAAATGATAAAAAAAAGAGGAGATATACAGGAGAGGAGAGGAGAAGTGGACAAAAAAGGAAAAGAAAGAGAAGACAAAATACGAGGAGAGAGAGGAGGAAGTTTATCGAGGTGGAGGAGGTGATTAGAAAGAGAGGAGTGGAGATTATATAGGGAGGGAAATGACAGGAAGCTAGAGTTAGCTCTGATGCTTTAGACTTTTTGAGTGGTCATCAATCAATTCCAATTCGCCCCGAGATGAGTGGAGAGAGTGAGAAACCCTTTATTGAATCACTCGTCGGTGCTCTTAATTTAGCCGCCTGGCACTGAGCGACGACATGTAGGCAGATCAACCACAATCCGCCTCTGACGCGGTTACATCTCTCCTGCTTCTGAATGCAGCCCACCACATAGCAGAGCGCGCCGGGACACTCACACACCTTTTATATCGGGCTTCAGAGGTAGACAACCACTTAAATCAGACATCATAAAAAAAAAAATAAAAAAAAAAACCCCCCGGGTGACATGAATCCAGGCGGGGAGGTAATCCCATGATGCCACAGCCTGTGGGCACACTTAACAAAAGATCAGGGACAGTGGATTTACAGTACATCTTCCCTCCCACTGTAGCTGGCGCTGCCAAGTTGGGTAAACATCAACAGGTTTCCTCAGGGAGCGTTCACACACCAGCGCGTTCTGAGCCGTTTATTCAACCTGAAGAGCATTCAGGGGTTTAGGTTGGCGGGAATCATTTGTTCTTGGCGCCAGAATATTCACACTTTCACAGCAACAATTGCATTAAGGTTTCTTGTTAGGTGATAATGAAGGGCTCACTAACAGGATAAAAAAAGGGACCCAGACTGAGAACCGAATGACGTCAATGTCCATCTAAGCCTCCTCGAGTAAACAAACAAGCCTAAAAAAAAACAGCGTCGTTTCAGTCCGCGTCGGTCACCGGGAAGGAGGAAGTATAGAGTATGAATGAGACCGTCCTCCCGAGTGAAACAACACGTGACTATTGATTGTGATTTTGACCGTTCAGATGACGAACGTGGACAGATTTCCTCATTCAGAGGAGGAGGGTGGATGGAGGCATTAACCCAACAGCGGAACTTTAGCCGCAGGAGAAACACTGGCTGTTTCGTCTTTCCGATCGCGAGTCTACGATTGTTCCCTAACCTTTAACCCCCCCGTGGTTATTATCGTAGCCAATACGACGAAGGTGGCCTGACTTTAAGGACCCAGTTTTAATCCTGTGTCACTGTGTTAATTGTTCATTTATCTCTTCTTATATGCCAAATATGCCAAAAAAAGAGAGTATTTTTTACATCTAAATCTGTTTTTTCTCTTCCTGTGGAACGGTTTCAAATGTATGATGACTCATCCTGCACTCAGGGGGCATTTACAATAAAGTTAATCCAATCAAATGTGACTTTGGGTTAGTAGCTAGCCACATCTGTTATATAAAACTGCACCTCACCATTTGTGGCTCATAGAGCTTCCTAACGGAGTGATATGGAGAGAGAGAAAGATAGGAAGAGAAACTTTGGTTTCATTTCCACATCAACGTGGCTGACGTCTAATTCATTCATCTCTTCCTCGTTCCTAGTCCTGATCTATCAACAGGTGAGGGTGCTTAAGGTGAAGCTTAACTCTAAGCCCCGCCCACGGTTTTAGCAGTCCAATCAAATGTGAAGGGTTTGATTTGCCATGGCCCTTAGGTTTGTGTCTTACCTTGGGCTGCTGTTTGATTTCACTTAATCCCACTGGGTGCACCAGCCTTTCCTCTCCGCCTGGCGTCATGTTTCTTCTGTTTGGTCTTGTTGCCTTTCTCTTTGATTTACACCGTACACACATCCACTCACCAACAACTACTGATTGACCTTTTTACATATTAGATCACTAGTTTGTTGTAATTTCTTTAAAAAATAAATCTAATTGATTTTGGCATACAACTGTTTGTAATCTCCCTATTTCTTGTCACAGCTTAGAGCCGGGTTGTAACATAATACAGAAGCTGAAGACTCATTTTCACTGGGACTTTACGCAGTAGCTTTAACACATACCTCATGTTTCTCTAACAAAGCAACCATTTTTAAGCCAAACCATGTCCTTTCCCTAAACCTCAGAGGGCTTTTTGTGGTTAAACCTAACTGGACTTGAATCACAGAGTTGTCATCACATCATAAATCGTTATTTTTTAAAAAAAAAGAGTGATGCTCAACGGTTTTGGAAAGCACGGACAAATGACGTTTTCCTGCCGATAGAGGCATCAGCTTACTAAACACTCCTTTGTGTAGTTCTTGAATCACACAACATATTTAATCATTTAATTTGGAGGACTTGTTGGTGCAAAACATACCTGAAGTGATCATGGATGTACACTGTATGCAACATACTATATTACTATTGCACTGCTTCAAAACTGTTAGTATGAATTTTATCTAATCCTGTGTGTCTCACTGATTTTAGGTGCTGTGTATGTTACAGACGTGTTAAGTTATTCATGTTATAAGATCCAGATGTGTAACCCTATATAAGCTATGCACCAATAGCGGTACGGTGCCCAGACCATCTTTATGCATGGAATGGACCCGATGATCATCGTATAATAAAGTCTGAAAGTAACGTATTTAATAACTTACTTTAATAAAATCCAACTTGCATGCAAGAAGTGAAACTGGATACCGGACTCAGATGATCCGCTTGAATGGAAATTGCTCACCTGGCGCATAAACTAAAAAAAAGTTTTCCAGCTTCTCTGGCAGAGTGGTGCGGGAAGTTGCCTGACAGCGCCAGTGGGGGATAATTTCACCCCCAGGTTCTCCAGGGATCAAACCAAGGGAATTCACAACCAAGGAAAACCACCCGTGACGCACCTATCGGAAAACCAAAACTGGAAGTGCGAAGGACACTGAGACTGCTGCCTGGGTTCTCAGGATTCAATTCAATTCAATTTTATTTATAACGGCGTCAAATCGCAACACGAAAAGTCATCTCAGGGTACTTTCACATGGAGCAGGTCTAGACAGCGGTAAAGAAAAAACTCCCCTGTCAATTAAAAGAAAAATAAATACACAACACACAATTGTAGAAAAACCCTAGCCTTCCCGATGACATGAGGGACAAATTGCATGCAGGGTTGTTTGGCTTCGAGCTGAGAGTCACACACACAGTGGTTAAAGACAAAACAGACAAGATTGACTTACCAGAGGACACAGAGCAACCGCACCTTGAGTGGGCCAACAAGTCCCCCCACACCAGCAGAGCCAGCTGCACATACACACAACTGTATGTTTGGTTGGTGGCCAACTGAGTCTCGGTGTACAGTCTTCAAAACTTGGCGACAAAAACACTCAGAGTTATCATGGGTTCCCCTCCAGAGTCTCTGGGTGGAACAGGCTGGGGTGCAGGCTTGGAGACCATGGGTGAGTCCACAGAGCCAGTCTGCCGATAGGCGGCGATCTTGCCCCGTACCACATTGAAGTGTGGAACGAAGCGACTCACCCAAGGTCTCTCCTTAAACCGCTGCATCTGGGCAGAGATCTTTTTCCCATTGAGCAGTGCGCAGATGAGGGGCAGAGGTGGTCAGGCGAGCTACAGCCTGATCCAATTCCGCAACTTTTGTAGAAAAAAGTTGAAGCTCCGCTGGGTCCATGTTGAGGTCGGTTCGTTCTATCACAAAGTTGCGCAGGAAGCAGGACGCAGGATGCAGATGCAGAGCTTGCGTGGCAAAAATCCTTTATTGTTTAATCCAAAACAACAAGGCTAGGCTAGGCTAGGCTAGGCCTTTTTTAAAGTCTTTTTTTTTTTTATTTTTAAAGTCTTCAAAATAAGAACTTCTTCATCTCTTCCTGTGCAAGATACACCATCACATATCAATCCTTTTACAAACAAACTTAAATTCAACTAATTTTCTCTTTTCTGTTCTTCCGGAATGATAGTAACGTATTTAATAACTTACTTTAATAAAATCCAACTTGCACACAAGAAGTGAAACTGGATACTGGACTCAGATGATCCACTTGAATGGAAATTGCTCACCTGGCGCATAAACTAAAAAACGTTTTCCAGCTTCTCTGGCAGAGTGGTGCGGGAAGTTGCCTGACAGCGCCAGCGGGGGATAATTTCACCCCCCAGGTTCTCCAGGGATCAAACCAAGGAAATTCACAACCAAGGAAAACCACCCGTGACGCACGTATCGGAAAACCAAAATCGGAAGTGCGAAGGACACTGAGACTGCTGCCTGGGTTCTCAGGATTCAATTCAATTCAATTTTATTTATATTGGCGTCAAATTGCGACACAAAGTCATCTCAGGGCACTTTCACATGGAGCAGGTCTAGACAGCGGTAAAGAAAAACTCCCCTTCCTTTGACAGCACCTGTCAATTAAAAAAAAAAAAAAATACACAACACACAACAGTACAAAAACAATGATATGAGGGACAAATTGCATGCAGGGTTTTTTGGCTGCGAGCTGAGAGTCACACACACAGTGGTTAAAGACAAACAGACAAGATTGACTCACCAGAGGACACAGAGCAACCGCACCTCGAACGCGCCAACAAGTCCCCCCACACCAGCAGAGCCAGCTGCACATACACACAGTATGTGCAGAGCAGAGCACATTACGTCAGACGGCAATCAGTCACACCACAATGCTTACACTACTCCTTTAAGGAGCATTGTAAGCACTAAGCCTTTAAGAGTATACAACAATCAGCAGACAGACACAATATACATCTTTGGCCATATGCCGTTTATTATGCATCTCATGAAGACAATCATTAGGGCATCATCATTTCATATAGATAATAATTTAGACATGGGCCTACTTGTCAAACTAAACATTTAACATAAAACTGACAATAAAACTTTGTACAAATAAATTTAATTTATATTGCTTATAAAAAAAAGCAACCTTTCTTGATTTCTTTGCCGCAAACTCCGCGATTAAATCCTTATAATCCAACTTGCAGGCAACCTCATTTTCAATTGACAGAAGAGCGAGCCCGCACAGTCTGCATGCAGGGAAGGAGAGAGGAGGAGAGCTGTGGTCGGGCACCTGCCTTTATTGGTGCCCAGGGTGCCAACCTGCAACAGCGCCCTAGAAACGGTTCCAAATAGTGGCATGGAGAGCCACTACATACGGCCACACTTGCATGTGGTGCAGCCCACTGAATATGTATTTTTCCTGCTGACATGTCTAAACTGTCTGGAAGTTTTATGATTATAAAACCTTAAAACTCTTGGTAACCTCTGTTATACTTCTGTTGTCAAGTCCTTTTGGTCATTTGGTTTTGCTTATTTATGTTATTTGGGGTTTTTGGTTTGAAGGACTGACTTGCATTATATCACAAAGTTGCGCAGGAAGCAGGACCCAGATGCAGAGCTTGCGTGGCAAAAATCCTTTATTGTTTAATCCAAAAACAACAAGGCAAAACAAGGCTAGGCTATGACTGTGACTTGTGGACAAAAACCAAACGAACCAACAAGGACAGAACTGAAAACCAGGGATTAAATACACAGACATAATTGACGAGGGAATGGGGAACAGGTGAGGGGAACAGGTGGAGAAACTTGGGGTAATCACACAGACACATGAGGAAGGGCAAGTGACCAGAGACAAGGAGGAATAATTTTCAAAATAAAACAGGAAATGACAAGACAAGACATGGAGACAGGACAAAAAACCCAACTAAACCTCACCACGGCGTGACAGAACCCCCCCCTCAAGGGACAAATCCCAGACGTCCCTAGAAACCATCACACAAGGTGGGGAGTAACCCCTCTGGGCGCTGGGCGGGAGGCCGGCGGCGGAGGCGGAGCACCTCCGGAGGCCAGCTGCTTGGGCTGTGGCTGTGGCATGGAGACAGGCTTGGGCTGTGGCATGGAGACAGGCTTGGGCTGTGGCTGTGGCTGTGGCATAGAGACAGGCTTGGGCTGTGGCATGGAGACAGGCTTGGGCTGTGGCTGTGGCATGGAGACAGGCTTGGGCTGTGGCATGGAGACAGGCTTGGGCTGTGGCATAGAGACAGGCTTGGGCTGTGGCTGTGGCATGGAGACAGGCTTGGGCTGTGGCTGTGGCATGGAGACAGGCTTGGGCTGTGGCTGTGGCATGGAGACAGGCTTGGGCTGTGGCATGGAGACAGGCTTGGGCTGTGGCATGGAGACAGGCTTGGGCTGTGGCTGTGGCATGGAGACAGGCTTGGGCTGTGGCATAGAGACAGGCTTGGGCTGTGGCATGGAGACAGGCCTGGGCTGTGGCATGGAGACAGGCTTGGGCTGTGGCATGGAGACAGGCTTGGGCTGTGGCTGTGGCATGGAGACAGGCTTGGGCTGTGGCATAGAGACAGGCTTGGGCTGTGGCATGGAGACAGGCCTGGGCTGTGGCATGGAGACAGGCTTGGGCTGTGGCATGGAGACAGGCTTGGGCTGTGGCTGTGGCATGGAGACAGGCTTGGGCTGTGGCATAGAGACAGGCTTGGGCTGTGGCATGGAGACAGGCCTGGGCTGTGGCATGGAGACAGGCTTGGGCTGTGGCTGTGGCATGGAGACAGGCTTGGACTGTGGCTGTGGCATGGAGACAGGCTTGGGCTGTGGCTGTGGCATGGAGACAGGCTTGGGCTGTGGCTGTGGCATGGAGACGCCGGAGAGCGGAGGCTCTTTGAGGCTGGCAGAGCGGCACCGTCGTCCGCGTCGACGACCTGACCTCTGGTTGGCACACCGAGGGCCACCCACAGCCAGAGTGCCCAAGTAGCAGTCCTGAACAGGGGCCACTGAGGAGCTAGCAGATTGGTGGCCAACTGAGTCTCGGTGTGCAGTCTTCAAAACTTGGCGACGAAAATACTTAAACAGAGTTATCATGGGTTCCCCTCCAGAGTCTCTGGGTGGAACAGGCTGGGGTGCAGGCTTGGACTGCACCCCAAGGCTCAAGGCACTTGTCACTTGCATCTTTTCCTTGCATCTTAGTCCCGCCCACCATGGATGCAGGAGACACGCAAGGAAACCAAACGAGGAGAGAGGAAACGAGGAAATTTGTTTAAAGAGATATGAGACGTACTTTCCTCTGAAGCGTCATGAGAAGCGACGTCCGTTTCTGATGACGGCGGAGTTTGTGTCTGCACATGTGCACTGTGTTAATACAAATAAAGGTTCACCGCTACAGCAACTGTTTCCTCTCCGCAGCCTGTTTCCTGTTTAACAAACACCTGAATAAAAACCTGCATTTATACTGAGTCCTGCTCAGAGGATCAGGAACCATTTCCACTCGCAGAATGTGTTTATACTATTTATTGATTATCTGCATCTGTATCTTTTGATCATCCTGATAGTGAATTAATCATTCAATAACCCAGAATATGATCAGTGTCTTCTGAACACTGGAAAATATGTATCTGTCTAAATGTTTCAGGGAAAGTTGAAATGATGTGACTCATATCAAACCTGACGCTCAGGAATTTTCAGCCTCACATGTGACTTATTGGAAATAACGATAAATGATGTAAAATATAGATGTTTAACAGTTATTATGAATCAAATTAAAGTCAGGAAGAGTCTGTCTGTCAGCCAGAAATCTTTCTAATAAATTAAGTTGTTTTTGGTTCTTTTGTTGATCAGACTGACGGTTAACAGATTTTTAACTTATGTGATGAATCAGAAAACAAACAAAACATCTGTCTCCACTTCGGTATGAAATAATAGTGATCAGACCAGTTTGATCAACTGGAGCGTCTGATCACAATAACTAGGGGGCGTGTCAGCCGGTAAAAGACTTCCATGGAGGCTGATCACATGTTTCCTCGCTCCTCGATCCTCACCCCTCGGAGCAAAATAAGAGACTTAGGACGCCTGTCAAAATGGCGTATCAGGAACAACTTTCGGTTCAGGCGAGGCGTACCCCAGGTCTTGTCAGCCCCGTTCTGCTACCAGCATCTTCCCAGCCAGCCCTGACCTGTTCGCCATTCTCCCCATTATTAGTTCTGTGTGTATTTAAGTCTTGGTTTGCAGATCAGTTTTGTTGGATCCTCTGTTCTGTTCTGTCTTTTCAGTCCAGTCCAGTCCAGTCTGGTCTGATTAGATCAGGTCAGGTCAGTCACGTCTTGTATTCTGCTCAGCTCATCCAGTTTTGTTTGTGTTTTGTTGGGGACTTTTTTCAGCAGAAGATTAATCTATATTTGATATTCAAGTGAGTATTTCTGGCAGCGGGATGGTGTGTGTGGGTATGAGTCAAAATAAACTATGAGCAGTGTGGCTCATTGAGGTGTTTTTAATAGTTTTTGGACAACAATGGAGCTCTACAGCACAGGGGAATAACATCTATGGCAGACAGTACTTTGCAGATCAGTTGATTGCTTATTGTTGACAAAAAGAAAATTATAAACCAGATTGCACACTTCCATCTCTTCATGAAACTCTTAATTACTCAAATTTACTTCATGAAAAGTTGACATTGTGAAGAAAACCTGACCTTTGATTTGTGAGCAAAAAAAAACTCTACTTGCGTCTAGTCTGTCAGTTGTTGAGGATAAACGTGAGCAGCTCAAAACTTTATCAAACTCATAATTACCTTCAGGGCAATTCCACTAAATAGGGTAATCAGGTCATGGATTCATGCATCATTGAGAGTTTGTTGGCTATTTTTCTTGCGTTTTTACATAAACAGACATGTTGAGTCAGGTTAAACTAATCCTCTCAGAATGAAGCCAAACTGATAGAGCGCACATGAAGGTGACTGTATAGCTTGTTGTCTGGGAAACCGTTTATTATTCTCTCCGCCGTGTCACAGGACGTGTTACTCAATGACACATCGACACATTGGGTTGAACATGCAGGAAGCACGTCTCCCTCCTCGCTGGACTCACTGCAGCCAAACGGATGTCGGCCCGCCGCTGTAAAACCTGCGCAGTCGCATTTAGCTTGCAGCCACATTCTGCCTTCGAGCTTTGCAGACATAACCGCGGGGCACTTATTCAGGCTGAAAACATTTTTGTTTGAGGAAGACAAAATCTCTACATTTCTCTGCTTCCTCTGATTCGCTTTGGCATCTGGAATGTTTCTGACACTCTCACTAGAGACTTCCTCGGGTTTCCTTTCTGGGAAGTGCTCATTTATACGTATAGTCGCAGTGATTCAGCAGGTCACAGATGTTTCTAATGCTTGCGGAGGAGTGGAAGAGACTGAATGCACCGGTAACGTTGCCGTTGTGCTGATAACATGCGCATCACACGTGGGCTGTGGCGTTGTTTTCATCTGTTGCCACAGCAGCATGTGGGCATGTCAACAACGACAGCGCTACCGACTGTCACGTCACAAGGGAGAGATGGCGCAAAGTGGGAGAAACGATTATGGGTTGCATGTGTCTCACTGTATGGATGTTCAGACTTGACAGACAGTCTGTCATTAAGTGTTTTAGTTAAATAAATAAATAAATAACAATAATAACAATAAATTAGAGGACGCCTTACCGATGAAACAACCAAGAATTAACAAGACGACTGTGGCTGAGGAATCCAGGGTGGGGGCGTTACATATGTCGGAAAGGAGAGAGAGTTCAAGAGGGTGGGGGCTGCCACGCCGAAGGCTCCGTCTCCGAAAGTGCGTCCGAAGGTGCGGACGGTTCATTACTTTAAAAATGTAATGTAAATGAATTTTGGAGTTGTTAATATTCCCTAGTCAGATCTCATAGTCATATGCAGATCAAACACAACACCCACCAGGAGGCGGGATCAGACGGTGGTGATGTCTCTCTCTCTCTCTCTCTCTCTCTCTGAGGCAATGATTCAGTTAAGGATATGATAATTTTAAGGGTTTTCTCAATGGCCGGGTGCCCAAGCCTACATGCAGATACTATATATAGAGGGTACAATGGAGCACTTGGTCTCAGTCAAACCAGATTCAAGAGGATGTGGGTCAGTGTGCAGATGGTAATTCTGACTCAGCTGTTTCATATACTTCACTTCACCGATTACATCTGTGGTTCCTTCACACCTGGATCTTGACGAGGCTGTGGACAGATTCTCCATGGCATGATTTTTTTTTTTTTTTTTTTTTAATGTTTTGTTTTTACACGTTTATAGATCTCCCTCAGCTTGCTGCTGCTGCTGCTGCTGTTCTTCAACAAACCGACTTCCACCGCCACAGCTGCCAGGTGCCGCAGACCCATCAAAGCGACAGGGTTTAACGAAACCGCCGGTCAGTTTCGGACATGGTACCGGATCACGCCGAAACCCGCCAACCCGCCGTCGGACGAGGGGTGCGAGCGGGCGGCCAAACAGATGGAGGGCGACCTGAACAACCGTTCCCTGGCCCCGTGGACATACAGGTGAGGCGCAACATGTACGGAGGCCACAGAGGGACAAAAACAAAACGTTAACTTCACGACTCAGCAGGAATCACTTCAGGCAGTGGAAGAATTATTCAGATGCGACAACGTCAACTCAATTAGTACAAAAAAATATTATCACCAAAATGTGGTTTAAGTAGTAAAGTAAAAGTAGCATGGCACACCCATTGTGGGCAACGTAGGCGCCGAGTTTTGACAAAGAAGAATGTGTGGAATTTTAAAAAAAGAGGACATCTCAACAGACTAGAAAAAAATGTGATCTTACCCTTTAAAAACACTTTTTTCAAAACAAGTTATAAAGTGCTTTTCATAAAATTAAGGCTGTCACAAATGTCACAAATTTTCACTACAATTTATCATGACCAAATGTGCTCAGTCAAATCATCTTTAACTTTGTTTATTTTTCTGGCAAATTAATTAATTGTACAGAGAAGAAATGCTGGTGCAGCAGAAGCTTAAACTTATTGCGATTAGTCACTGTATCGTTCACCTTGTGACTTGTTGACCGTCTGCTCTGTCTGACCGTCTTCCCCAGGATAGACCGAGACGACAGCAGGCTCCCTCATGAGATCGCCGTCGCAGAGTGCCTTTGCAAGGGATGCATCATCAACCGGCGTCTAAACCACGACTACAACTCCGTGCCCGTGTACGCTCCACTGATAGTCCTGACGAAGACACGTCGCTCGGATAGATATAAGCTCAGAAGAGATATCCTCTGGATCCCCGTGGCCTGCACTTGTGCTTTTCCAAAGCAAACTACAGGCTGAAATTATTGGTCCTCTTGCATTTTATTAAAAAAATAATGCACCATTTGCCCTGAACAGTGTTGAAATTTAAAGATATTTTGCCATCAGGGCACGTCTGAGGTTTGGGTTTGCAGTGGAACAAAACAAGAAAAAGTTGTGAAAATAACTGAATTCATGCTTATTCTACAAACGACAAATAGATCAATTATTGGTACTGATTTGTATTGATACGTCAAGACTGTGTTTTAATTAGTATCACGGGTGTTTTCAGTCTTACAGTCATTCACGCAGCCAGTTTAAAAAAAAGAGAAAATGAACGTTGAACATGGAAAACCGAAGGAAAACTAGAGAGAGCGGTCTGAAGACATTAGCCAAACCATAATAGAGCTTGAGGTTCCTGTGACCACTGTTGCCAATATTATGAAGAAGTTTGAAGTCTGTGTAAATGAAATTAATAGATTTGTTTCTAAATACACATCTGAAAAGACTGAGAACTATGCGATACTGAGTTGTGGACATTTAGTGTTAAACTGCTGTTCACCACTTTCGTGTTCCTGATTTGTTTGGCGGCGCAGCGGAGAACGAGAGCGAGAGAGCGCCTTCGCATCGGTGGTGATCGATCGTGGACGCTGCTCTGTGTAATATTCAAGGAAGTTTTACTTGTATGGGTGTTCAGACTTAACACACAGTCTACTATCATTAAGTGTTTTAGTGAAATAAATGAGTAAGTAAGTAATGAGTTGAATTTTTGGAGTTGTTAATCTCCCCTAGTCAGATCTCAGTGATAAGCAGACACCCACCAGGAGGCGGGATTAGACGGTGGTGATGTCTGTGTCTCTCTGAGGCAATGATTCAGTAAAAGGAAATCTTCCCAGCTTAGTGGTGTCATTATTTAAATTTTAAAAAAAAAAGAGGACATGAAAAAAGGTGGATTGACTTCATGAGGAGCTGCTGAAGAACGTCGACGGAGAGCTGAGGATCACCAACAACACTGGATAGTTTTGTCAAGTTTCATCAGAGACAACTGGGCTTCACAAATAAACTGCTGTTACTGGTGACCGGGGGCCCGACCAGTGAGTGTAAGTTGCTTTGTGCGCTTGTTGTTGTCATTATAGTCCACAGTAACCGCTAAATTTTGAAGGTGGTGAGCCTCCTACTGTGAACTAGCGTCATTTTTCATAGTGCATGTAATGAAAATACATTGCTTTGACAGAAAATAGCAAGGGTTAGTGAGCAATCATAACGCCGACTTCCCGGCTTCATCCTCCCACTGCTAAAATTCTACTGGCGCCGTCTGCAGTGACAATATGTGCCAACAAATGAGTGTAAGTGGTCTCGTGTGCTTAAGTTGTGATTATGGTCCAAAGCGGAGGATTTAAAATGGGATTGGGATCCAAATGGGGATCTTGCAGGGGCGGGCGGTTTTTTAACTTTGGTGGGAGCGCACGGTCACACAAAAAAAAATTAAACTGCAGGTTGCAGGATTTAGCCAGCGCCGCAGGCCGACTGTCACGTAGCTGGTTGCTCAGTCAGTGCTCCTCTGACACCACTACCTGCTGCCGCTCCTCCTCACACACACACACACACACACACACACACACACACACACACTCACATTCCTTATGTACAGTGCGCTTCGTCTCATGTAACAGTGTTATTTGGCCCTAAAACGACGCATTATATCTGTGATTTTATGTGTGATTGTACTATTATTATTTGCTGTTGTCATATAATTTTATGCACACAAGTTTCAGTCAAACCTAAACCCAAAGCTTCCCCTCAGCTTTTATATTATCCCCATAAATAGAAAGGGTTAGGAGTGTTTGGAAAAGCTTGCGGCCCACGCTTTGATATCCAGTTTTATGAGGGCGTCGTTGATCAGGAGATTAAAAAAAAACATGCATCACCACGTTTGGCTGCTTAGACAAGTACTATCAGCTCTTATTTGTTTTCACAAAGCAGTCATTTCCAGCCACAGGAGAGCCGGCACGCCTGCGTGATGGGAGGTTGGTTGTTAGGCGGACCGCTTTGTGGGGAAACGGACTGTGACTACTCAACTGTCCGAAAAGAAAACAGAAAGACTTTCATTCAAGTCTTTGTGAATGTCTATGACGCTGATATCGTTGTTGGGAGAAAACACTCCTGTCACGCTGATTTCCCGCCGTGGTAACCTATTCGTTAGTCAGTGAACACAGACAGTAATTAGTGACAACGAGTACTGCACGAGTCACTGCAATAGCTATGGAGCGTAGTGACTCGGGCAAACACGCAACACTTGTGTGTGAAAACTATAACTGAATGATGTCTTTGTTATTGTAGGGAGGTTTGACAACAGATCCAGGAAGAAGACCTCCAGAGGACCACAGCTGAAGACGAGTGAGGAGCATTTACAAATGTGTCCATGTGGATGAGTTTAATTTGATGAGTTCATTCATGCTACCATAATGTTGTCTGTCTTACTGATTTCTTTTGTTTTTGTGTGTTTTCAGAGAACATGCAAGACGATCACCCTGCAGCCAAATTTGTCTGTCTCTGTCTGTCCTGTAAGAGACATCCCACTTCTGCTGCTCCTCCTAAAGTTTCTTTCATTTTGTCCATGTAAAAGGTTTTTATGGGGCAGTTTCTCTAATCACATTTGAGGGTGAAAGGGCAGATTGTCATATAAATAAACACATGAAAAACAACTGTTGGTCTAAGGTGTGTTCTGTTTCAATATTTGAAATGTATTAAGAAATGTATTCATAATGTACAGGTGTGCTCCTGATGATGTAGAAAACCCATAAATTATATTTATTATGTACATGTTGTGACTCCACATCATGACTTAAAAGTCAATGTAATATATAGTATTATTAGAATTATATATATGTTTATATATATTTTCATGTTTCAAACACACTGAGTGTAATTATTGATCAGCACTAATAATTAACGGCCGTGTAGCTGAAATCATAACAGAGCATCAATGACACAAATACCATCAGCTCCTCCCTGATAAGTGTTCCCCATCAGCTGCTGGGGGTCCCTCACACATGACCCACCGGCACCGGCCCCGGGTCACTATCAAAATTTCTGCCGCAGATATCCTACGGCTGCCATCCAGAATCTCGATATGCAACAGATATAAAGAATTGCAATATAATATCCTACATAATGTTTATATATCGCCATATATCGATAGTAAATATACAGCAGGAGTTTCACCAAATTGTCCAAAAACACACAGGCACTAGGTCGCATTGCTTGTGGGAGGGCAAACATTAGTGTTGCGACAGGTCAACAAGTGTCAGCGAGTCCACTTTTATGCACGTTTGCTTGGAAGTATCCCAGATTCTCGTAAACAACACGAAGAAGTGATTCAGTGTCTACTAATGTTGGCAAGGAAAGCAATCATGGTGCGGTGGGTAGGAGATGACCCCCCCCTTCCCCCCCCACTCTATTCTTCTGTGGAAATCTCTGATATCTGAGGTTGTGACTCTAGAAAAACTGGGACATTACATCAATGGGAGAAGTCATACATTTCAACAGAAATGGAAGAGTCCTCTGGATTGACTTGGAGTTAAATGCAATTTAGAAATGAACTAATTGGACACACGCCTGGGATAGGACACTGCAGAGATCTAAATCGTGTGCGTGCCTCTTGATATTGACTTTGATGCTGTCTGTATGTATCAATGTGAGTGCTGCATTTCTTTATCTTTTCATTTATGGACCAGTCTTGTTAACTGTAATTCTGTATTAACTTGTTTGCCTTTTTGAAATTGAATAAAAGGGTTTAAAAAAAAAAAAAAAAAAAAAAAATCTGCCGCAAAAATGTTCTAATTTACAGAGGTTATCGTTAAATTCCTGCAAATTTAAGTGAGGTGAAAGCTTTAAAAAGTCTGTTCTATTTACACGTCTCCATCTGTCTTAAATATATAAACACTAAAAATAAGAAACTATTATTATTATGCTTTTTTTTTTTTTTTTTTTTACATATATGTGGTTTTCTTTGTCAGCAGAGCAGCAACCAAGACGCCGCAGAGCTCTGGTGTCAAAGCGGCTTCCCTGACGACAGAACGGGTTTAAAAGTTCATCCAGGAACAGAAACCAGACATTGAACTGTAAGCAGTGAGTCATGGAAGAAGCTCAGTGGTGAAAACATACAGCCCAGTGTCAGAAAGCTGTGTTTTAGTCGCTGGTCATGGGTCTTCCAGCAGGATAATGACCCCCAAACATTCATCAAAAAGCATCCAAGGGAGGATGAGAAGAAAACATTGGACCGTTCTCAAGTGGCCTGCCACCAGTCCTGATCTGAATCCCAGCGAACATCTGTGGAAACCATCAAACCTGAGAGAACTGGATCAGTTTTCTCAAGAAGAGTGGGCTGAACTGCCAGTGGAGACATGTAGAAACTTTATTCAGAGTCGCAGGAAGAGCTGGACTGCAGTTATTGTTAAAAAAATAAGTGTAACAATATTATTTTTTGGGGGGCCAATTGCATTTGTTTTATTGTATTAAATAATATGTTAAGTTGTAAATCAAAAGCAAAAGTTTCAGTTGTGTTCAATGTGAAATAAAGAATGATGGATATCATATACTTCTGTCAGTTTCAACTTAATAGAGAGAAGATTTAGTGGTTGTTTTTTTTTAAAAGGTGGAAGGATTTCAGTATTTTCTGCCACATCTGTAAATGATCTAAGAAATTATTCTAATCATACCATCACATCAGCCCTTTTTTTCACTTTTTTCTCTTCATTAACCAAGTTAACAGCATAATAACAACAAAAGAATCCATCTTGTAACATATAGTGAAATTAATCTATTGCTGTATGACCTTTTATGGTGTCACTAGTTAGTTAGTTATCAGTTTCACGTTTGTTTGTTTGTTTGTTTGTTTGTGGATGTTTTATGGTGATTTCAAAGGTGCCAGTGGACACTGTGGAGATTATACATATGGATGAAAAACTAGAGTTGGGTTAGTAGAAAGTGCAAAGTTCACATAACCTAGATGATTAGTGATTATTTAGTTTCTCCACATTTCCCTCCACATAGAACAGGCTGGTCTTTATTTCAGTGCCCACATCCAGGAGAGTTCCTCTGATCAGTCTGTGCGGTCTATAGGTCATTTATTCTATTTGCAAGCTTATCAATGGGTCCTCGCTTCTTCCAGATACACCAAATAGTTTATTTTGAAAGACCAAACCATCCTTAATATAACTGATGCAACTGTTCTCTAATCTTGTGGACTCTTGTATGTCCTTTACGTTCATGTTGAGAGCAGCAGAGAACTGACGCATAAAAAAGCACAAATTGGTGCATAAAAAAAAAATCCACCAGGATGCAGGAAATTAAGTGTCTGACACATTGAAATAATATTAAACTCAATTAAATATTGTGTCAACAGTCTGACTCAGTGCGAGTCCTGTAGCAGCAGGTGAGTCAACTGTTAAAGCTGTCAATCAACGCCCACATGGGAGAAGTCTTCAAATCTCATTAATGGAGCAGTTATGTCCAAAACAACCACAATGAAAAATGCTCGACTTTGTATTTCCAAAGAGAAGTTGAGGTCCTTTTGAATAAGAGTCATTACACATCGACATGTCTAATCCAATGGGCTCAATTATACATAATCATTGTTAATAGAAAATGTATTGATTCGTGAGGCTTTTTACCAGCAAACAATAAATTCCCTTTTAGCTTTCAGAGAGCACACCAACATCTTTTTAAGATCTAGAATTGAGTTTAGCCTTCTTCAGCTAACAATATCTTGTGTGTAGGTGCTGCCGGAGGCTGTAGCCGGACCAGACGGCTCCTGGATGGTACCGATGTACCTGTGTTGGGATGGATTTAGAGGGGTTATAATCCGAGGCTGAATATTTAAGGTTGCTGCTACCATATTAAAAATAAAATGAGAAAAAGGGGGCCTTGCTCAGGGGAACATATGAGTCTTACCTGTTAAAGGAAGAAAAAGGCTAGATCTTCCTTTATCTGAGCTGGAAACAGTTCACTCAAAAGGTCTCAGTGCGTCATACGTTGATGTTTCTGGGACTTTTTATTTGCTATATTTAAGCAAAGAAGGGAAGTTTCAATCTAATTTTGATGTACAGTCTGTTGATAAGCCGGGATTTCTTTATCTCTCCTGTATCTTATTAAACTTTTTTTTTTTTCATTTAAAAGAATTAACATTTAAATGCCAACCCAGACAAAACTTTGTGCTACCTTCAGTTTGCTCACTTTTTTTTTCTTCTTCTTCTTCACATTTTCATTAAGGCACCTTCCTGTGGTGAATTATTATATTCCAGCATTTTATTGTATGTCAAAGTGGGAAATAAATGGCATCAAAATCCTTTACAGAAGGTACATGTCATGGTCTATCAGGACTTTTGGGTTTTTGTTAGTTTGTCTTTTTGTTTTGCCCTGTCTGATGTGTGCTTTGTTTTGGGTTTTGTTTCCCCTGTGTTCCTTTGTTTTCCTGTTTTAGTTTGAATTCCCTGCTACCTTGTGTCTGGTCACTTTACTTCCTGTGTTTCGTTAGTTCATGTGTCTCACCTGTGTCTTGTTCTCCTCACCTGTGTTTCATTTGTAATCACTGTCTGTATTTATAGTCCTGTTTTCAGTTCAGTCCTTGTCGAGTCGTCTGTTGTTTTCCCTGGTGTTGCGTATAGCCCTTGTGTTTTGCAATTTATTTGTTAGGATAAACGGTCTGCATCAGATTTTGCCTGTTTCGGCTCTCTGCATTTGGGTCCACCGGTTCCTCCACATCTCTGGCTCGTGATAGTACAACAACAAATAAAGCCTTTGGTGCACATTTGGAGCCGCAAAAGCACATTACATAAAAATATTTGCATAACCTTAAAAAAAAAAAAGCCCCTCGTTGCTCTTAAAAGTGGCGTGAGTTTAAATGAACCGCTTATGAACTGAAATAGACCAGTTGATAGTCCAATTGACCACTTAACTACATAACCCGAAATGTTTGTGCACGCCAGATCGATCAACTTCTTCCGCACTAGACTGGGGGAAAAAAGCGTGCTTCCACAAAGTTGGGAGCACGCTACGACGGCGATCCCCGTCATTTTTGGTTTATGATCTCACAAAAATGAAGCAATAAGCTGGATTTTGGGGGAGGCAGAATTGTTCCACCCTTAAGCTGGCAGTGAAAGGAGTCACGTCGCTGGTTAAACGTCTGCGTCACAGATAAAGGGATACGCACATTTGACATACCAGATACTGATATTGGTGCGTTACATGTCGCGCCTCTGCTTCGGGAAGGCTGGCGTGCTATCTAAATCATGCATAGGGGCCAACATCATGCCAGCTTTGTCTGAGTCGGAGTAGAAAAGCAGAGGTGGCGTAATGACAGGTCATCTTTACGGCAATATTGCGGGATCTCTGTATAAAAGGGCTTCCTGTCTACTTGTGACCTCTTATCATAGGTTAAACAGCCCGACCAGATGCCTGCACTGGTGAAAGACGACAGTATTTTACAAGGAAACATCAGAAAAGTCCTAAAAACAAACAAAAAAAAATGGAACGGATCCCCAAGTACAGCACAGCCAGTCTAAAGTAATATTGTATGTAGCTTAAAGATTCAGCTTCAAGGGGCCTCGTCCAAAACATAACAGCTACAGACCAAAAGCACATAAAATACAGTATGTGAACAGGGATGTTACATAGATGTGGCCATATATTATATATCTAATATCTAATATCGGATTGTTTTACAGTTTTCAGTGTTGGTAATGTGATAGATAATAATGTGATAGATAAAATAAACATTTAAGATAACAAGGATTGTTTGTGAGCAAAAATAAGCACACATACAAAACATTAAAAAAAAAACAAAACTAAAATTACCTCAAGCAGGCTGAAAGAAACATTTAGTAGAACCATTTTATTTCATCATAAACAGTTCAAAACAGTGTGAACATTTGTTTGAAAAGTCGACCAGCATAAAATGCAGATTGTCACATGACCACTAAACTGCTAAAAAAAAAAAAAACACTCAGACATGAAACTTAAAGGGAGCATCTCTATTAGTTTAAAATCTGCAGAAAATCTGCAGGTTGTCGTTGGAAATCTGCGGACACAGATTGCGTGTGGGCAAAAAAGTGGCCAATAGATCTATGGAGATTATTCCATAGATCTATTAACCAATGAAATGGAGCCTGCTGACTTTGACTAACGCAAGAAGGCAGGCTCCATTTCATTGGTCATTGGCTATGCTTGTTGCTACACAAAAAAATCTGAGCGCAGTGGAGAAATCCGTGAGCAGAAACTTAGCGAGCGCGCTGAAGAAACCTGAGTGCGAGGAGAAGAGTTGAAGTTTGAGCGCAGGACATGTGCGCGAGCAACATTGTATCCGAGTGCGAGCACACAGTTTGAGCACAAGCGGAGCAAATCTGAGCGCAAGCAGAGGCTGTTTGAGTGCGAGGGGAGGGTTTTGAGGGACAAATTACAAAATTTGAACGTAAAATCAATAAAGTTTGCTCTCGAATTTATATACTACGCTCTTGAATAAAGATAAGGAATAATCTCCATATAGATCCTAATAGGATGCAAACAAATGAAAAAATAAATAAACCTGCAAGCAGGCAGATAAATATAATATAGTGTAGTATAGCAATATGTAGCCAAGACCAGTTTGAGCTGAAACTGAATGGTGCTTTAATATGTTTGTATGCTGAGATCCTGCATGACGCACTGTCGATATCTGCTCCAAACCACAAAGGAAGGGTGTGTTTTTTTCTTCTTCTTGTTTTTTCAGTGGGATGTGGTGCAGAATTTGTTTCCACATTCATCTGCTGAAGGAGGAGGAGAATATTTTTGTACGCATCTTCAAATCTTTAGACATGTTTTTCAGACCTACTTGTGCCTACAAGTGCGATTGGTGACATCACAAATAGTTTGGCACAGATCTCGGCTCAGTATTGCACAAGTGTGACGTGGACATTCGGAAACTTTCCAGATGAGGATTTAAGGATTTTTAACATAGCTGAATATTTTTATATTTCATATTTCAAAATGTCTGGGTGGGATCTTTTAGTTTGTTTTCTTGTTCATTTGTTATTTACTCAAGAAAGACACTCTGGACCCACAGCATAATGTCTGAGTATTATCTGCAAACTAGAACAGCATGATATTATGTGCAGAGTGAAATGTGTTTATAAAATAACTCATTTATACTGAAGTCTTTTTGTATTGAATAAAATAAAGCAGTTTAAATGAGACTGAAGGGAATAGATATCAGGTTTTTCCCCTTTTTATGATTAAAGTGAAAGTAACAAGTAATAGCAGGTTATTTCATTTGAATCAATGGATCACATAATAATGAATGAATGACCAACAGTGACTTTGCCCTTTCAGAGTATAAACGATAGCCACAAAAAAAAAAAAAAAAAAAATGTGAAGTTATTTATTTCGTTCAAGGCAAGAATGAAAAGGGGTTACTGTTGTATCAGCTCTGCACACCTCTGCAGGAAGGCATTCAGCTAAAGTCAAAAAATATTTCGAATGAAGAAACCCGGTCTCTGGCGGTGCATTACAGAGGGACGCCCGGAGCCACTGCGCTGCTAAATCACTCTCAAGTTTCACTGAGCTGCTGCAGCAGTGGTTTAGGAAAACTGCCTGAATCCTGTTTGACAGCTCTGCAGCAACTACTTAAAAATGAAGCTCAGAACCTGCCTAGAAAAAAAAAAACTCTCTCTCCATTTTCTTTTTTTTTCACTTAATAGCCTGGAGAGTGAAGCGAGGGGTGACATCTGTGGACCCTCTGGGTGAGTCATATCTCCCGACTCTAATGGAGAGAAAAAGAGAAAGTGAAGCAAGAGGGGGGGACATGTTAACAGAGAGAGAGAGGAGAGAGAGGGAGAGAGAGAGAGCTTACCACAGAAGATAGATATAGAAAGGAGATAAACACAAACAGACTAAACAGGCAGCCAACACAAAAAGATGAGCAAGCGGTGAAACCTTCTGACTACAAGCCAATTCAATATCTCTGAGGCTATCATTTTATAATGTGATATCTCACAAAAGAAGTTTTAAATCCCCCCTTTTTTTTTAAAGTCCAAGAGCCAGACTGGGAAAAACTAGTCCTGCCAAGAGAACAAAAGCTAATTAAGACATTTAAGGAGCACTGTCTCTGAAAATCAATAACGATGCATTTAATTCGTACCGCGCTTTCATTCACAGTGAAACTCAAAGTATAAATAACACAGAACACACAACACAAAGAAAATGATAATAAGAGTTGAAGATGAAAAACCTTCATGAATAGAAAGGGTTTAAGGGTCTGTGCTGCCCTCAGATTGTTAGGAAGGTTTGTTCCACTCGATCCCCCCGTGGTGCCGAGCTTAGTACTGAGGGCCCAGAGGAGCATGCTGCTGGCAGATCTGAGGGCGTGAGTGTAGGTTTGTGGTATGATCAGTTCGTGTAGGCAGGGAGGCACCGCATGGCCGTTGATGGATCTATATGTGAGCGGCAGGACTTTGTAGTCAACCTGTCAAACTGCAATGAAAACAGAATCGGTGTTATGTGTTTATATGTTTGTGTTTTCGTCAGGATTCCTGGTAGCGCTGCTCTGAATGTACTGGAGCTTCCGGATATTCCTGCCGGGGATCCTTGCGAAGAGAGCACATTACAGTAATCCGGTCTTGAGGAGATAAAGGCTTGGACAAGTTTCTCTGCATCCGAGAGGGTAAGAGAGGAGCTTAGAGGAGATTTTTTTTGAGGCGCTAGAAAGAGGTTTTGCACATATGTCTTATATGGTCAGCTGAGGGTCAAACCTGAAACTCAGATTAGCAACTAAGGGGGAAAAGGGGATGTCCTGGCTGTCAAAGGTGAGATGAGGTATGATGGATGACTGAATTTTGTGTGTAGTGCCAATAAAGGAGAGCTGCTGCTGCTGTTGTTGATGTACAGCTGGGTATCGTCAGCATAGCGATGTACCCGAGCGATGTACCCGAGCGACACTTCCGAGGGGGAGCATTCAGAGGGCAAACAGGATGGGGCCGAGAACTGATCCTTGCGGAACGCCACAGGCAATATAAATGTGAACTGCAGAAAGGAGCAAGCACAGATCATCTTTATGTAGAAACAGAAGAAAGAAGAAATGCTACACACGTCATTCGGACGGGTGTTTTACGGAGGAGGTTGTTTCTTGTGGGTCAGTAACTCCCGGCAACATAAACCATGTTGGCAGTGAGCGGCAGAATGTGAGAGTGTCTGTGACTCCTGTGGGACTCTGAAGGTGAAAACAACATTAGATCTCTAACAGAGTTTTGTCCACTGAGGCTGCTTCATTTGTTGAGTTTGATCCTAATAAATTGGAAGGATAAAAATAAATCTAAGACACTAAAAACGACTAAATGTGATGTATTTAGAATTTCTGGATGTATTTTATTTAAATGTATTCTTATTACTAGTGTGGTAATCTACCCAATTATAGCCTTGCTGCGCTGCCAAAAGTATGTGGACACCTAAACATTAAAAGGTAAGGCTGGCAGTCTTGTATATTGTTCACCAAATCTCATGTGCAAACAGGTATCGTATGTGTGTTCAAAGCCTGATATATCTTGTTCCTCTGTGCCGTAGACCTCCGTTGTTGTCTAAAAACTATTAAAAACACATCAGTGAGCCACATCGCCGTGCTGGGTGACGTGTTCCTTCATTATGAAGAGTTTTAGTCCTGTTAGTTTGTTTAGAAACTGCTTGAAAGATTAATAACAACGATCACATTTTCAGTCTCCGGAGAGTAGTCCTGTGTAAGGCAGACACCACTGAGCATGTGCGGGAACGCAGTTCTTGTTGTGCTACATATCACAACCTCTTGACTTTGCACTACAATATAAATTTCTCTTCTTCAACTTCAGTGCAAAGTCAGTAGCTTGTGATACAGCGTGGGATCTGCCTTACACAGAACTACTCTCTGGAGACTGAAGACATGATCGCTGTTATTAGTCTTCTTTGCTTGAACCACGCATCACTCAGGCTCATTTCTAAACAAGAAATGAGGACCCAGATTCATCAGTTTCTTCTTGATCATGTGTACCAACGAATCTCTTCTGCGCAGGAGCTCCGTCATGTTGAAACAGCAGAGGGCTTTCCCCAAACTGTCTGAAGATGTATCCTGTAGCATTTCCCTCAACTGGAAACCCAAACTATGAAAACCAACCAAAAATAAACAAAAGTATGTGGACATATTACATATTAATGACCATAAGGTGTATTTCCAGCAGCTGCAATAGAGTTTTATTGCAGAGAATATTTCAGATTTGGCACCAACGCTCTACCATCCGGTTTCTAAACTGATAGACAAAGAAGAGCTATACTGATGCAGATAGTAAGACTTTTATTTATGACGATCAGAGCTCCAAGTATACCTGAAAGTCACTTCCACACAAAGTCTGATATGTTGTATTTAAACTTGAGCGTGGTTAGAGCGAGGAGGGGCTGGTTGGTCACAGAAGAAATTTGGTAAATCTTCAATGGGGCGGCTGCGGCTCAGGAGGCAGTAAAGGTCAGTGGTTCGATCCCTGATTCCTCCAATCTGCATGTCCTTGGGAAAGATAATGAACCCCAAATTGCTCCAAACAGCTGCTGCGTGTGAATGAGTGAGTGAGCTTTAAAAACACTGCAAAGCGTTTATATATCACTCCTTGCATTGTCGAGCCATCCGCGCATGAACGTGTGTGTGTGAAAGGATGAATTGTGTGCATGCATGTAGGAAGTAGAGGTAATATTGCAAACAAAGTGTTCAAAGCAGCTTGAAGCCGTGGGTTCTGACTAGTGACGTGTTGGTCGTGAACGAGTGGGCATCCCGTCTGAGAGCTGATTTCTTTTGTTTTTGTAAAATTAACACAAGACAGAATAACAGGATGATCTTTTGTTTTTCACCACACAACTGAATGTTGTGTTGATGTTTACGTGCATGCGACCAATCACACGTTGCCGGGCGGGGTAGCGTGGCAGGAATGGACTCAGACGACGCAGAGATGAGGTGTAGACGAGGCAAGGCGAAGCGAGGCGAGGTGAGGCTAGAGGAACATGAACGAGGACAGAACAAAAAACCTGAACTATAAAGACAAAACTAACAAAGGAAACAGGTGGAAACATTTTAGGATAATCAAACTGAGACACACGAGGAAGAGCAAGTGACCTGAAATGAAATGAAAATAAAACAGGAAACTACGAGACAAAACATGGAGACGGGACAAAAACCCACCGGGTATGACACATGTGATGGCAGACAGAGATCATACCATTAGGTTAAAAGCTGACAGTCGACACTGTAGCTGCCCTGTGTTGTTTTCTCTCTTTGCTTTATCATCTATCATTTAGCATTTTTCACACTGGTACGACGCTCCAGGCCGATCAGCTTGCCAGACCACCGGGAATTCTGCAAATTTAGCAAACTGATGTGACTCGTCGGCCAAAACTCTTCTCCTGTTTTTGTCAAAGCAGTCCAGGACAGTTCGGTAGTAGCAACTTTACATCTATATCTATTTTATTTTTCTCTATTTTTTTTAATACTTGAAATATTGTTCAGAAGTTGGCTGTAGTTTGAGCTTTGTTTTACTATTTACTCTTAATAAAACTGTTGTGTGAAATGTGTTTTTAGATATTTGTTCATCTGATTTGCACTAAAAATCTGTTTTGCTGTGGCAATAAAAAAACTTTTCCAATACATGAATTACATTCAAGGCAACTTTACTTACAGAACACATTTCATACAGAGGGTAAATTCAAAGTAGTAAATCCACTGACAGCAGAAGGATAGAAGTCGTCACCTTGTGCAACGTTTACAATGCAGATCATTGACATTAGATTGGCTTTCAGGAAAAGGAACGGAGCCGTAGGATCCAGCTCCCTTCAAAGAGCAAGAACACCCATCAGTAGTTTTGCAGGGAGCTTTTTTTTTTTTACATACATTCATCTAAAGTTTGGGAACTTTGACCATATTTAACATAGACAACTTTATAACAGTATAAAAATAACAGAAAATCAGAAAAGGCATGATTGTGCCCTTTATGTCAAAATGTGAAAGGGGCCACTCACTCACTCACAGATCACCTTCAGCTTTATGGCACATTTTTAGCATCTTTCAGCTCAGTGTTTTGGATTTACAGCCCACAAATTTATCATTTTATTAAATTAACTCTTAACACAGCTTCCAACCAGCTGTTTTTTTTAGAGAAAAGGCTCCGACAAAGCTGGACAGAAAAACATGGCGACTAGCTGGCGGTGCCTGGAACGCAACATCCATCACCGTTAGCTAACACACTCACCTTAGCATCTCTATGAGGTAATAATATGGCAATTTTGTGTTTACAGCTTCTTGTACTGTCCCAGCTAAACACAGAAGTGATAAAAAAATTAAAATAACCCACCATAAAACACATGGATAACAATTGTATTTCTGTATGCATCGTTTCTTTTAACTTCAGGGAATAACTGGATAAATATAGAAGACAAAATGTCACATCAAAAAACTTCCAGTGAAACTTCGATGAGACTTGACAGCGTTCGTTCTTTATATTTAGCATCAAACGTTTAAATATCAGCTTTTTGGGTGTCAGCCGCTCTACGCTGATGTTAAACAATAACAACAACAAAAAAAAAAGAAATTCATCACCGAGGAGGCTCAGGAACAGGAGACACAGGAGAAAGTCGACGCTTGTACAAACACGCCGGGATCAGAGTGACGAGGCAGGACTCTCACTTCTTACATGTGTAACCAAGCAGCTTATTACATCTAATGAGTTCACGTCTGTTATATGTGGAGGATGTTCAAAGGCGTTCTGGGACGTACAAAAAAAAAAATAATACAGAGAAGAAAATGTACACGAGGTAGGTCAAAAAAAACCAAAACATCTTAAAGTCAACCGGGATCGAGACTTTTAAGCTACACCGTGTTTATCTCGACAGTCTGAGCCACCGAGCAGAGTCCGCTCCCTTCCTCCTGTAAGATCAGCAGCTCTCCTACCGCCTGCTGCCCGTGGACCACAATGCACTGCTCCGCCCCCTCCGATATCACCACCTCCACCAGCTCCTGTCCCGCCCCCGCAGGCAGCGAGCTCCCCGAGGTGAGGAGCAGAGGGCCGGGGTTCGACGAGGGCAGGCCGTCTGTTTGGACGTAGACGACGGCGTGCTGGACGTCGCCTGAGGCCTCCACGTCTCCTCCTCCTCCTCCTCCTCCTCCTCTCCCCATCGTCGAGGTCTCTTGAACCGTCCTCGCCGCCTCCTTCTCCTCCGCTTTTCCTCGCCGTCTCCTCCGCTTCATTTCGCCCGCCTCCTTCTCTCCGGCGCCTTGAGGGAGCGAGTTCTTCTTGGGTCTGCCCCTGACTGGTTTCGGGTGACTGGAGCTTAAAGCCGTCAGCTCTCGCACGGCCTCCTTCGTCTCCCTCCCGCGCCCTCCCTCCGCGTCCGCCTCTCTCTGAGTTCCTTCCTCTGTCCTGTGCTGAGCTTGGTGCCTCAGCAGACTTTGTCTCAGGGTGTAGGAGGCGCCGCAGTGGCAGCTGTGCGGCTTCTCCATCAGGTGAGACGACTTGATGTGTCTCCTCAGCTTGGTGGCCACGGTGTAGCCTAAAGAAGAACACAAAAAATAAGATCTGAACCGCAAGAATACGTTAAAACATCATTTAGTTTTCCACTAATTAACAATTAAATAAGTATTACAGAACATTAAAAACTCACTGTCATTTAGAAATGAGAAAACAAAGATAATAGAAGACCTGTTTGGTTCAGTACAAACAAAACAGTCGGTTGTCATTATCTTTATAACTGATTTTTAAACCATCTCTCACATATAAACTTGTCTTCATCCTACAGTTTTTAATCCCTTTTAATTAAAGGAAAGAAGGTGCTGTTCTACATTTTTCTTATTATCTACAAATCTCATAAAAAACTCGGACCAGAAACAACAACGTGTCAGTCTGACTCAGCACTTTTGTTTCCACTGAGGATGTAGATCTTTAACTCTGTTCATATCTCCGACTCTTCCCAGTTATCTCCTTATTTAGTCTCTTCTGAGCCACAAATCTATTCTTTCATTGGTAAATACCTCGTTAGTCATTATGAATGGGTGATTAATCCTTAATGACGCTTTCAGAGAGCAGAGAAAAGTGTTTTCTTTTGGTTTTACGGGGATAAAAAAAACAGTCACAATCACGCTGCATTTATGCTCTTATGTCACATAAAACATCCAATCATGATTTCAATTAACTTTTTTTGAATGGTGATTTTTGAATTTTCTGGTCAAATCTAACCAGACTTCTCTCGAGTATTTTGCAGGCAGCTGTGTGGGACTGAGCCAACATAAACCACGGCGTGTGTGTTCATGCTAATGGAGGGACATGTCAGCCGGTGCAGCGGTGTGACTCACTGATGGGTTTTTAATAGTTTTTTTGGACAACAGTGGAGCTCTACAGCACAGAGGAGTAAGATATATCAGGCTTTGATAAACACACAATACTTAGAGTAGATCAATTGCTTTTTTTTGGTCTTTTTATGGGATTTGCTAACAGCGAGAAAAATATAGAATACTGGAGGTGGAGGAGAGGTTAATATTTTACACTGCTGTTACTTTTATTCTCTTCTTTTATCTGTCTTATTTACTTTTTTAAACATTTTTTTTACTAGGGCTGTAGTCTGCTGCTCGACTAGTCGATTAGTTGGTCGATATGCTCTCGTCAGACTAAATTCTCATTGGTTGATTAATCTCTGTGTTACTTTCATAAGGAGAAAAGTGCTACATCAGCAGCTTTCTGGGATTAATCCATTATTTCCTGCAGCGGGGGGACAGACTAACAAACTACCTGTGAAAACAGCGGGGGTGTATTCAAAACACCCCCGCTGTTTTCACAACTTTGGACTCGCCCAAACTAACAGAGACTTCTGGGTCTAACTGTTCTCAACGGTTACTGAACGTTTACTGAATCAGTGTTTCTCCTACAATTATATCAACGAGAACCCCCGCCAGGACAGAAATATATGTTTTTAATGCCAGAAACAGCGCTGTTCAGGACGCGAGTGAACCGCTGTGCCGTTGCCTGGGAAACGAGCGCGACTCTGTTAAGTAATACGGCATTGCGTAGTATGTTTGCGTAGCGAGTCGGACACGGAGAAAGTGACGGTGGATACGAGTGGAGCAGAGGAAAAGGTTAGCGAAATGTGTGGCCGCTGAGTTCATTGTGCACTCGAAGATTATGTAAAAGATTATGATTCTGTACAATTTTAATTTAATTTTAACTTAATTTTGTTTCCAAATGTAACACTTTTTAACTGTTTTTATATGTGTCTTTACTTGTCTTGCTTTTATATTCTGTTTTAATGCCTTTTATGATCTAAGTGAAGCACTTTGAATTGCTTTGCCTTGCCTATGGGAAACTGTGTAAATCGCCTCAGTACATTAATTGTTCTTTATAAACAACTTGGCTGCAACTGTGAGCGATTCAAATCCAAAATAAAAAAATAATAAAAATAAATAAATAACCACATCCACTCCTTTAATTATATTCCACAAAAATGAAAAAGCAAAATGAAGAGACGAACGCGCCATCTGTGCCTGCCAGCCAGTCACGAAGGATAAAACGACACTGATGATTAAGTCCATCAATAATGCAACCCGCTGAACATGAACTCATGCACATGAGTTTTTTGCTGCTTCATAAAAAAGTATATGTGGACAACCTCCTAATCAGCAGTTGTGCGTTTTTTTTCCAATCAAGTATGCAGGACAGAACATCTGCAGCCTACTGAGTGAGATAAACAAGGCTGGTTGGAGGGGAATCGGCCAGCGTGTGTGTTTCACGCCCGACTGGCTTTTTTTTTCACTGTTTGGTTTCAGTTACAAGATGTGTTTTTCACTCTTCTAACTCTTTGATAAAACATCAAAAAATAGAGTATTTCAGCCAAGAAGAGCGTAGCTATTGTTTTAAACATTTCTTGTTTTAATGAGAATTGTCTAGCATGTTGAAATTTTTTACTTAATTACTTGTATTACATTATAATAGAGACAATTTACTCTACTTTCTGACATTTTTAACAAGCACAATTAGAGCTGCAGCTAACGATTATTTTCTCAAATAATCATTTAATCTCTAAAATATCAGAAAATAGTGAAAAATGAATGAATGTTATAATTTTTTAAAGCCAAAAAATGACGTCTTTTACTATCATGTGTGACAAACAAAAGCATGAAATCTTCACATTTCTGAAGCTGAAACCAGACAGTCGTCTTAAAACTTTTAAGCTCTAAACACAATAACACATACGAGATGAAATATTCTGCTCACTACAGATGAGTGGCGGTTTATTAATGAGACGCGACGATTAGTCCGTCAGTAGAATAAAAGAACATTTTGATGGTTACAGTGATCATTCAAGCAAAAAATTGCCAAAAATTTGTTGGTTACAGTTTCTTAAATGTGAGTATTTTCTGAGTAGTCGATCTCATTTTGTCGCACTGTTGCTCAGAAGAAAACGAGACATTTGAAGAAGTTACCTCGGAGGGAATCACTAAGATGGGAGTTTTTTCTTTCCTACTTTTTTTTTTTTTACATTTCATAGACTAATTGATAAATGAAAATAACCGTTAGTTGCACCCCTACTGTCGATCGACTGACGCACACTGCAAGTCTACGCTCATGCTAGCGGCTCTGTGAAGCAGATATAATGTTTACCATGTTTTTTATCTTAGATCAGTGAGAAAACATTTTCTAATTGACACAAACCAGAGCTGAGACTGAACGTCTTCAGGTTTGCAGATATTTAGTTGTGAACTAAAGTGCTTTGACCTGATGGTGGAGCTTCATGAAAGGTTTGTGATTATTATTATTATTATTATTATTATTATTATGCTTGTCAAATTTCATGTTTTAATAAAATAAAAAATAAAAATGTCATCGTCATGGTGGTGCTAGAGGACAAGTCTGGTTCAACACTTCTCTGTGAAGACGATTAATGCTCCATGTATGGTTTAGTTTTAGGTTTAGTGACTTTGATTGTTGCCTGTTTGATCATTAATATTTAATGTTACAGAAAAATGACCTGAAACCAATTTTTAGGGGCTTTAAATCCACAGTATGTGAAGTTGAAAATGTACTGGGATTCCAAACTGGTGAAAAATATAAAAATAAAAAACCTTTTCCAAAGATTCAGCTCGACCTTGACTTGTCCCCCCTCCCTCGCCTGTTTCCACACTTTTATTTGACTTTTAAATTTCAGCACCGAGTTCTAACCTTTCCCGCAGATAAAGCAGCGATGGGGTCTCTCTCCAGTGTGCAGCCTCTCGTGGGACTTCAGGGTGTGCGGGTCCCTCAGAGACTTTCCGCAGTAGCTGCAGAGGAAACCGCCGCCGGTGTGGGAGAGCATGTGCCGGCGGAGCTCTTGTTTCTGGGAGAAGTTCTGGTCGCACTCGGTGCAGGGGTACGGCTTCTCTCCGTTGTGGATCCTCAGGTGGCTGTCGAGGTTCCCTGAGAGACAAGAGACGGCATCGGTCAGACAGGAAAGACACGAGCAAGAGGGCAGAGTGAAGAAGCATTTTTCTATCTAACGTGTGAAGATTGATGCTGTCGCGTTGACAAATGAAAACTTCAATTGGAGGAATTGATCACAGCGGTGCAAAAACAAGCGTGTAATAGTCTCTCATCAGCTCATCAGTGTGAACACACAACGAGGTAACGTGTTTCCTGTCCTCCGATATCAGACGGATACTTTTGACAGTGTGTGGAATCAATTTACTTTCCTTACTGGAGGTCAGATGGGAGATCAATAATTCCATCTCTGTGTTCGCTGAAGAGAAGGAGCTCGGGGACACAATTAGCTGGGAGCGAGAGGGAATGACAACGCTACCGTCCACAGCTGATTTATCTATATGTTGTATGTATGTATGGCCCATCGTGGTTTGTTTACAGATTGAATACATCTGGAAATTTATAACCAGCAACAACGGCGAGCTGCTCTGAGAGGTCCAGCGTCCTCGGGGTAAACGTGACATCTCTCGACGTGTTGGAAGGTTATTATTTATTTCCTGTTTCGGTTTGAATCGACCCGTTTCTCCTGCTTTCAGTCTTTGTGTAAACAGTGTTGCTGATTATTATCAATGCAAAGTCTGCTTGAAAAGTTGCCACCATAGATGATATCACCTGTGAAAAGAATTAAGTCAAACTAAACTAGAGGCTGAGCTGCTATCACCTCGTCTATTATCTTTCTCTGATTTCAAAAACATGGTAGCAGGTTGTTGTAGAGCATCTTGAACAGAGAGAGAGAATTCAGAATGATCTTCTACAGCCCCCTTCAGTTCAGCCTCTGTCTATAAACAAGCTGTTTCAGCTTCCTGTCTCTTTAAGGCCCCGCCTCCTGATTAGCTCGTAGAAGCTGCATCTCGGCTGCTTTACAACTGCTCAGGATATCACTTTTATAAACTAAACTAAACATTCATACACGCTCAAGACGAAGCCATCCATACATCCCATAACCTCTGCATGTAGCTCCTCTCACACTCCAACAGATCCAGGTTGCATTTCTAATCAGGTTGCCCAACACCTGACGCCGACCTTGTTGACCTGGGCGACAACAACCGAACCGGTATGAACCTCGAGTTTGCGGTTTCACTCATCCTGAGGTAGGCCAGCAGCATTAAGGACCTTGTCTAAGAGTCCATACTGGATACGTCCAAACCTCCTGTACCAAAGTCAGTAGTGTTAACTGTATATACCGTATTGGCCCGAATATAAGACGGTGTGTTTTTTGCATTGAAATAAGACTGAAAAAGTGGGGGTCGTCTTACATTCGGGGTCTAGACATTACACCCATTCACAACGCTAGATGGCGCCAGATATCTTTAAAGGCCAAAGCGAACCCCTGCCACGAAGAAGAAAAATAAAAAATAGCGGTAAGAAAGAAAAGAGAAGAAAATAAGAGAAGAGATGACAGAAAATGGAGAAACGTAGCGACAATCTGGAGAAAAGTGGGTCGAAGATCGGGCCAGGTTAACCGGCAGCTGAGGAGACGTTATGATGCAAACTTCCAAGATGACGGTGATAAACGAGGCAGAGTCTTCAAACGATTGCAAAGCGGCTGTGAAATATGGTGTCACAGAGTGTAATGTACGGAGATGGAGAGCCTAAAAATGCAGAATAACATGCTTTTCCTCTCGAATATGTTGTTATAATCATTTGTTTCAGATGTACTGTAATTATTTTCTGTATAAAAATTAAATTTGGTGTTCAAAAAGTCTTTTTTCAAACTTGAGAGGGGGTCGTCTTATAATCAGGGTCGTCTTATATTCGGGCCAATACGGTGCATATATATATGTATATACATATATGTGTTGGCTGTTATGTATGTGCTCCAGTTTAAGAAGAAAAAAATGCTGATGTGAAGTTTTGCAAAGACGAAAAAAAAGGGTTTAATGTTATTTGATGAGATGTCCAAGACTTCATTTCTAGTTCTTGCACATACTTTTGTAACTTAATAAGGAATTTTAAATCTGATTATATCTCTTTTTAATTTAACATGTTCTTTTGTTTTTTATTTATGCAATCTTTTTTTTTTTTAATCAGGCAGTCTCATTGAGGTTAAAGATCTATTTTCTAACAGAGAACACAATAAACAAGGAATTAATTTAAAAAAAAAAAAAAAAACAGCTAAAAAACATCAGATTATAAAGTTTTAAAGTCTCCAAGAGATTCGAGTTTGAGGGCAGTTTGTTCCATTTAAAAGGTGCACAGTACCTGAACATGAGGGATATCTGAGGTGCTGTAGTTATTAGATTTAAATGACAGAAGACATGTGAGGTGGTTTGGAAGCTTTATAGATGAATAACATGAGACGGTCGTCTATAAGGAAGTCCAACCAACCGTGTGAGAACAGTGATGAGTGTGTAATTTTTTTTTATTTTTGTGATAGACAGGGTTTAACTGCTGAAGCGTTGATGGGCAGCAGATAAATATAAAGGTATACTATGCAGAGTTTGTCAAGTTCAAAGTTGGCCTTTCCTCCCCGGTTCAACCAGAGCGAGCTGAGAGAGAGAGAGAGAGCAGTGGTGGTTGAGCGAGCTAGAGAGTGAATGAAGAGAGGGAGCAGCTCTAACAAGAGCAAAGCTGTGAATCAGAAGGATAAAATGTTGTTTTCTGATTGTTTCATGGCGGTTATGTTCTAAAGCAGCAGTAAACACTCCCACACCTCCACACAACCACGCAGGAGGACGCAGCATTGCCGAGTTTTGTGTGAATGCAGAGCTTCATCCTGTCCGCTGTGGCCTCTCTGCTCTGCTCTGCTCTGCTCTGCGTGTGTGTGTGTAGCTAAGCCCCGCCCCCTCGCTCAACAGACACACACAGACCTGCTGCTGCTCTTTATACACCGATGTCACAGAGACAGAGAGCAGAGCGGAGCAGAGCAACGGAGACAGCGATGTAACTCGGTCGCTACGCTACGAGTCCGGACCTCACTCCCTGTGCGCTGTGATTGGCTGGGAGCTGCTCAAAGGCGGACGCTCAGAAACGTCCCGAACACAGCAAGATAATAAGAAAATAAGAAAATCCAGGCAGAGGGCAGAGTCTCTGCAGATAAACACACCACCACACACTTCAAGTGATGACTGAGAAGGATTATTTTTGTATGTGTCTGTTATTTATTTATTTATTCATTTTAGGAAAATCTTGCAGAGTGTACCTTTAAATAATAATACTGTCAAGAAAGGTTGAGTAGTTTCTGGTGCACGTACATTCAGATTTTGCTATTTGAAATGTGTCAAGGCCAAATTTTGAGCATCACAGAGATCCTGGTTTGCACGATTACCTTTTTTTTATTTTACTCACACCAGTCAGGAGTCTGTGTACAACCTGCCGGCCTTTCACACGATCTGCTCCACGTTCAGACCTCTGGCCTCTGACATTACCTTTCTGACTAAAGCACTTCCCACAGTGCTGGCAGATGTGAGGTCTTTCCCCTGTGTGGAGCTTCATGTGGTTCCTCAGAGAGCCCGAGTTAGCCAGCAGCTTGGGGCAGATCGTGCACTGCAACTGAGAGAGACAAAAAAAAAAAAAAAAAATCAAATGCGGCATGCCTTTTTCTGTCCCCCCCCTCCACCCCCTTTTTTTTTAAAGAAGAAAAGGTCCGGCATGAAAATTTAAAGATGTTACATGAAAGATTTTTGTGGCTGTGGCTGAGCGGTGCTTGGACAAGTCTGGAATAGCTGAGGGGAAGGTGAAGCAGCAGCAGCAGCAGCAGCAGCTATTTAAAAACAATCCTCCTCGGTGATTGCAGGAGAAACGCTGCAACACCGCGAGTGAAAAATGAATCAATTCAGCCGCCCGCCGCCGCTCTTATTAAAACAGCAAACAGTTTCGAAAATGTCACCACAGACGAGCGGACCCGAACGCTTTAACACGTCCCCTCTACCTTAGGAGACTGCGTGTAAATCAATCTGCTGCAGTGAAGGAGGCGATGGATGCGTAGGGAGGGGCGGCGTGCGAATCCCTTGCCACAGTGCTCGCAGACGTACGGTTTCTCCCCGGTGTGCAGGACCATGTGCTCCTTCAGGTCCCGCTTCAGGCCGTAGGTCTTCTCGCAGTGAGGACACGAATACGGACGCTCCCCGCGGTGACTCAGCTGGGGGGGAAAAAAAAAAAATAGCATCTTTATTTGCAATGATGTATATTATTACCGCTGCTATTGTTGTTATTCACTTGGGGCGGGTTAATTGCTACTCTGCATGATCGCTAAACTCGTGGCTGTCAACAGTCTGTAAAGGAAAAATGCGACGTATCTTTCAATCCTGAAGCCATTTAAGTTGTCAAGTGGTTTCTTTTTTTTTTTTTTTTTTAATTCCTGCAAATAACTGAGCCAAGAGGGTAACAGCTCTAATAGCAGGAGATGTTTACAGCTAAAACATCGAGTGTCCGTCAGAATTAAGCCGCTATTTACAGGAAGAAATATCACGTCGCAGTTGAAGCTTTTCCCAGATAAACGGGTGTAAATGTCAGCCGATAAATAACAAGAACAAACATATGACGTCATTTAGAAACTGAGTCTACATTACAGAGATTGGTGCGGACTGGTAAGTGTATATATCGTCACACCAAACCAAAAATGTGTTGATATGTGTACAAATAAGAGAAACATTGGCCAATATATTGATATATTTGTTTTACTCCTGTTATTAATATATTGGCAAATTTCTTTAAGGGTTAAATAGTGATAAAAGCTTCAAAAATCCACAATCATATGAGCTTTAATCGTAAATCCATTTACAGTGTAAAATATGGAAAATGTTGACATTAAAGCGCTTCACTTTAAAAAAGTTATAAATATGTGAAATAAAATGATGGACATCACTTCACAAAGCATTTTTTGATAACTTAATTAAATCTCTTTATTAGTTCAGAACAGTTTATTCTAGTTCTGATTTTATTTATTTTTTTAATCAGCTGCATTTTTTGAACATTTGAAATGAATATATTGTAATTTTCTTCAGCTGTTACAGAACAATATTTATACAAATTCAGTTGTCTGTGATGTTTTAAAGCGTACTGTTTCACTTCCTGTCACTGTTATGTTACTTAAGTTCATGCGTCTTGCTCACAATTATTAAACAACCAAATTTAAGGAATCATTACTGAAATTGTTTGAAAATGTAAAACGCTGTAAAAATGAATGAATCACATAAACACAATGATTTATAGCATCTATGTCAGATTTTTAAAACTTATATCTGCTTCAAAAATCCAATATTGTTTGACAGAAATAAAAAAAAAAGAAATAAAGAAAAGAATTAAAACATAAAATAAAGGAGGTTTAAAGTCAATGACAGAAAAACAACGAGAAAAGTAAGAAAGAAACTTATTAAAACAATAAATAAAAGGAGGTTTAAAGTCGTTAAAGAGAGTAAAAGAAGGAAAGAAAAAGAAACATAAAGAAGGAGAAAGAAAGAAACTTTTATTAAAACATAAAATAAAGGAGGTTTGAAGTCATTAAAAGAAGTTTATCAGCTCGTATCTCTCACCTCGTGCGCTTTGAAGCTTTCTGCAGACGTGTAGTTTTTCCCGCACTCTTTGCAGCTGAAGGGTTTCTCCTCTGTGTGACTGAACTGGTGTTTCTTCAAGTGTCCGATCTGGAAGAACTTTTTGCCACAGCTGGAACACCTGTACCGCCTCTCTCTGATCTCCGGGTGCCAGGTGAGCGTCGCCCCGGCAACGTACGCCGCCGCCGCTGCCGCTGCTGCTGCTGCTGCTACGACAGTCTCAGCATCGGGGTCTAGTGTCTTTAAGGAAACCGTCTTTTCTGGGGACGACTTGGCGCCCTCGGTGGGGGTTCTGAGGGGCGGGTGAGGGTGAGGGTGAGGGTGAGGGTCGGGGCGGGCGGCGGGTTGCTTCACCCGGCCGCTCAGGCAGTGAACCCGTCGCGGTTTGGCGGCCAGGCGGGAGCTACAGCGGACGGGAGGAGGTGCAGACGGGCCTCTGGAAAGCGCGGCGTAAGAGTGTGACTGCGTGTCTACGGCGGCGGCCGGGACGCTCTCTGTGCTCGCCGCGTGCAGACCCGCTGCTGTGACATCATGGCGAGCCGCTCTGTCTGCGTGAACAGCCGTCCCGCTGTCTGGCTTCGGCTCAGACGGGATTTTCTCAGCTCTCCTGCTCCTCCTCGGTGTGGCTGAGTGAGTCTTCTTGATGAACCTGTGGGAGTCTCTGTGCTGCTCCTCCTCCTCCTCCTCCTCCTCCTCCTCCTCCCCTCGTCTGTCATCTGTCTCCTCTTCTTTTCTCTCCTGAGTGATCGATGTGTTGGCAACAACAATCTCTGGGTCTTCTATGCGTTTCACCTCGTTATCTGTGGATTTTAAAAAATAATACAGTCAGCTGTGTGAAATGTTGACACGTTTCAATAATCAATTAAATCATTTATTATGCAAAAATACCAAATATTTTGTAGCTTCAGCCTCTAAAATATGAGCATCTGTTGCTCCTCTGTTTGACATCATTGGAAATTCAATATCTGTGAGTTTTGGACTGTTGACCAGACAAAAAAATTGGAAAGAACTTTTGATGTTTTTCTGTTATTTTATAGGTCAAACAATAAAATAACTCATCAAAAAAATTCATCATTAGTTCCAGTCCAACAGAAAAAACACAGCAACCTGAAAAACGTAGTCACTGTTAAACTAACGTGACACTTCCTGCACATACGGCTGTAACACCGTTGGTCTCCGGTACTCTTTTTTTTTTTTTTTTTAAGTAACGCTGGTGTTACATGGATGTATAAAGAGCTCTGAACTCTGGATCAAATGTGACACAGCGGCCAAACTGTGTATCTATGACGTCATGTGGCTCAAAAAGACTTTTCTCCGTAGACTCACGATGTAAAAAGAGAAGTCTGTAAACAGCGGGTACATTTTTTTTTGAGCGTCACAACCTCCGTGAAATGACTCGTCTCACTGTCAGAACTCGATCCATTCGGTGCGATCACATTTCAAAAGTTTAAAAGAGCCGCACTAGTTCATTGTTTTGTCTCCATTCAAGTGAGCAGGCGGGCTAAACAGGAAGTAGAAAACTCAGCCGGTGAAAGTCACTAGTGAATTTGCTCTATGAGCCGCACAGATGTGGAAGAAGTTTAACTTTTTCGGCCTCATAATAATATAATAATAATAATAATATCTTTATTTATACAGCACCTTTTAAACACAAAGTTTGCAAAGTGCTTTGACAAACAAAACAAAAACAGAACAATGCAAAGACAAAGACATGAAACAGAAAACAATAAACAGATCTGACCTTTAAAAAAAATGGCGGTCAAAGACAAAGAGAGACAATAAAGAAACGATAAAAACTTTAAAAGAAGGATAAAAAAGTTGTAACATGGCCCCGCCTTCAACGCTGTATCCAGCTCTCTTTATACATCCATGTGTTATTAGACTAGAGGTAATCAGATCCTTTATTCAAATAAAAGCTGTGATGTAAAGGCACTCCATCACAAATAAGTCCTGCATTCACATTTTTTTTACTCTCGGCAAGAAAGTAAAAAAAGGAAAATTCCCCAAAAAATTCAGAAGCATTTTTGTAACAGTAAGTAAGTAACGGTAAAATATTAGTAACGTCGACTGTCCTCTGTCAGTCCTCTGTTATTGTTGCAACATATCAGCTCATCAGTCGTCTGTAAAGCACTTTGACCTGCGGTAACCTGGACGACAGGCGCTACACGGATACGGTTTGGTTGATTGACACATCACTGTATTTCTGTATAATCAGCATATATTTCATATTTTATCTCTTGTAAGCATTTTATATATTAGCGCTGTTGGCTGGTATTTCATGTAACACAGTGCACAGTATTTAATACGTTCATAAAGGAAACTAATAACAACTGTTTAGACACATAAAGTACAGTTAAAAGTGAAAAAAATGTATTTAACTGGATGATTGATTCATAAACAAACATATGATATAACAGCTTATACCTACTTATATTCATATGTACATATACAGTATTTAAAGCCAGCTGAACATCTGGTTGCTGTTGTTTTTCCACTGCACTTGTTTACATATTATTCCATTGCTTGTTTTTATTTTTTATTCTCTCGTTATTCCCTCATTTGAAAGCTCCGACTATCTACCCAGCCCGTGTTTTTCTCGCCTCTATTGCAACTCTCCACTCCTCCCCCCCCCCCCCCCCCCCCCACCACCCCCACCGCCCTGAAACTAATTAATATTAGCAACCACAACAATGTAATTTCCCCCGAAGGGATCGATTGCTTCTTATCTTATTATCTTTCATTTTAGTTTTCATAATTGTTTTGAAGATGCTTTCGTGATTTATAGGCTCAATCTGTTTAAATCAGCACTCTACAGGAGAGAGAGGTTAATAAGATATCCAGAGTGGAGCTCCAGTTTGATGCTGCTGGGTATTCTCTGCATGAAGAGCCTCCTTAATGTCCCATCAATCACGGCCCATTAATGCTCCGCAAACCCAGAATAATAATAAAGGAATAGCAGAGTTGGAGAGCCTATTATTCCGATACAACAAACGCGCTTTAATGATTTTGTTTTCTTGCCTCGTGTTTTCATTTAATTGAGGTATTTTGTGTTTGCCAGACATGATTCATCTTCTAATTATTAATGTCCGTCTTTCATCCTCGTTTTGAGTGGGGGGGGGTTTTTTTTTTTTCAGCTGACCGTGGCGGATTTTTCCTCCTCTCAACTGAAATTAAAGCCGACGTGGAAGTTCTGCTTTTATCATCGAGACGATCAGTCAAGTCCGCTCGTCCGCCGAGACCTTCGTGTTTACATACGGGCCGTTTCATTTAACTCTAAGTGAGAGTGTAATTATAACACAGGGTGGTAAATGAGGTGTTTTTTTTTTTTTTTCTGGGGTCAATAATGTTGTTATTGTTGAAAAAGGTCCCCCCTGACTTCCAGAGGTAAACGTCCCTCTGGCTCCTCCAGGTGGAGAGTATGAACCGGAGTCTGCTGACACCAGTCAGGGTCATGTTTGGTACCGCTTTTACAGGGCTTCTCTTCACTGATTTATCAATTATTGGTGCTTAAAATGTCAGAAAATGGTGAAAGATGTCGATCACTGTTTCCTAAAATCCAATGTGACGTCCTCGAATGTCTTTTTGTGTCCCGATCAGCAGCCAACAATCCAAATATGTTCAGTTTAGTGTCACAGAGGATCAAAGAAACAAGAAAATATTCACATGTGAGAAGCTGGAATCAGAGAGCTTTGGCATTTTTTTAATTAAAAATGACGATCGACTTAAAGATGAATCGACTTAAACTGTTGAAGCTCAACAACACTACTTATATTTTTGGGTTTAGCTGCAATTATTAGTCAATTAATTAGTTAGTTGATTGAAATAAAAGTAGTCTGCAACCATTTAGATAATCAAATATTCATTCAAATCATTTATATTTCAAATGCTGTAATGGATGATTCCACGTGTTATAGATAATCCATAACTGACCAGGACAACAAACTGTCAAGCTGTGCTCTCCTGTTCTCTCAAACAGAAGATAAAACATGTGTTGTTTGATAAACCAGGTGCCTCACGGCGAAGCGAAGGCCAGAACGCAGGTCACCGCCAGACGAGACAAGACAAAACCCCAAAGATACAAACTGAGGTCACAGATTTATGATTCGGGACTGATGAACTAATTTCTCTGATTTGCTTAAAGGCTGGTTTTCGGACTGTCAGGCTGTCAGACGAGTTGAGACATCGAACCACAAAGACTTTCAGCAAACTCCTCTTTTGGTTTTCTTCTTCAAACTGAAAAAACTGCTGCCGACATCAGCTCAGAAAAATCCACAACACCGAGTAGTGGTGTAACGGATCGTAGTTCAGCAGGCGTGTGAACCGCAGATTAACTGCAACATTTAATGTCTCACTTAAGTCAGACAGTGTGTGTGGCTAACCGGCGTCTAACGGGGCTGAAGTGACATCTGCAGCTACGTTTACATGACGTTTAACGTGCTGCAGCTTTGCATCTATTTAGCTACGTAGCCGCTAACTGACAGTATGTTTGTTTGGTGGCTGCAGGACAAGACGTGAGTTCATGTTTTGATGATGTGGACACAGGCTGCTGTTTGATTCACTACCATGTGAAAAGGAGGAAGGTTCATGCTTTATATTGTGCTTCAAATTAACAGTTGAGTATTGAATATTTTATATATTTTAAGATTTTAGTTAAACATCTTAAACATTGGGACGTTCCTTTAAGACTGTGGGTAAAACTTCCTGTTGTCTTGATCACCAGCTGACTAAAGGAAGTGATAGATTACATATCAACAAGAATAAACTCAAACGTGTTCACTCTTTAATAAAACTCCTAAATCAATTGTGTGTTGTTTTAGTGCTTTTCTTATAAATGCTGCGTGACAGATTTTGAAACCCAAAGGTGAAAAAGTGAACCTAATCTCAAAACGTTGCTAATTAATCCTTCCTTTGACTTCAGTGTGACTGCAAACCTCCCGGCGTCGTCTCTTTGGCTGATGAACTCCCTCCCTTGTGTGATAATCAGTTACCTCGCCGCTGTTGTCGTCCGCCGGGCTCGTCCTGGTCGGCGTCAGGTTCGTCCGCTGCCTGCGCGGCGGCGTCTCCGTACAACAGCAGCTCCGTTCCCGGCTGGATGTCCCGACACACGCGCAGACACACCTCTCCGCAAACACACTGCGCCGCCACGTTCTGCTGGGCTCTGCTCCGCGCCTGGCAAGCAAAGCTGAGGGAGAAAAACATGTACTGAATCAAAATGTGTTGAAGCTTAGAGGACGGAGCTGACTTAAAACAACAGTCAGGAGCCTAAATGAACATTGAAACATGTTTTTCTTGCTGTAATCATTCCTCTCGTTCACCCGTCAGCCGGTACGAACATGCAGACTGTTGTTTTAAGACACTGGAGAAACACTGGTGAACTTGTCCTTTAACTGCATGTAATCAGTGCCCAGTAGATATTGAGAGCATAAAAACCCCTTGAAAGTCCAAATACTTGCATGAAAAAACTCAAATATGAGAAGGCTATAAGTGCTAAATGAAAGTCACAATTAACACTTTATTAATCCCTTTTGCCGCATCACAGGAGAAGCATATGACTGTTTTCATTTTCACTCTCAAAAGAGAAAAATAGGCCAATTTTTTTTTTTTTTTAATCAGGACACCACACAGTACGCAGCCTGCAGCAGGAGGAAATATTGGCAGCCAGCAGAAGCAGAAAGTACAGATGACACACAAAACCACAGAAAAAAAAAAAAACATGACACGCTCAATGTGGTAAAAAAAAAAAAACCTCAAATATGGAGAGGCGGAGAAGGGAGGACTGGTCAGAGGTAGAGATGTTTTGTCTGTTTCCAACGATGGGACGGAAGCATTTGTAATATTAAGACTTTAAATGACATCTTTAGTTGATTTAAACATCCTTAAATCTTTATGGATGCGACACTAAAGATTGTTTTCTGTGTGCTGGTGTCGTCACGTCAAACCCGACTAGCTGCAGGCTACAGTTGCTGCTAGCTGTCATTCCTAAATAGTCTGTAGATATCTGAATTTATGTTTTATGTTTCATATTTTTAATAAATTCATGAGTGAAAACATGTATTGAATTTCTGCTTTTATGATTTGGTACAAACATTCATGTCCCGTCACCCTCCGCTGCACTTTGTGTTTTTAGCGCTAACTAGCAAACATGCTAACATGCTACACTACGATATTAGCATGCTGACATTAGCATTTCCTAGCACGGCTGTAAACTCTCCTGTTTCCGTCTTAATAAATTGTTGGTTTACTGTGAAAACAGCAGCGACATTAATGAGGAATCAGTTCAGGATAAAGTCTGATATGTTGTATTTTACTGTCGATAAATCTGGAGCTGCAACGATTACTTGATTTATCGATAAGCTGATCAGCAGAAAATGGATCGCCAACTATCTTGATAATCGGTTCATCGTTTTGAGTCATTTTAAGAAGAACATTTCTAAATTCTGTATAGAGTTTTTCTTTACACGCATTATTCAACTTCTCAGAGTTTAAACTAAACTTTTTACAGCTGCAACAGTCAGTCGATTTATTTATTAGTTGCTAACTATCAAATTAATCGCCAACAATTTTGATAATCGATGAAGGAAATTTCCAAATTGACTGATTCCAGCTTCTCAAATGTGAATATTTACTGGTTTCTTTAATCTTTCTTTGTGTTGTGGACAAAAACAAAACATTTGAAGACGCCATCTTGGATTTTGGAGAAAAAAAGTGATTGATATGTTTCACCACTGTCTGACATTTTACAACCCAAACAACTAATGGATGGAGAAAATATTCAACAGATTAAATATATGAAATAACTGTTGGTTGCAACCATTTATATCAACCGATCCAAGCGTTTATTTGCCCTGAAGACGCCAAAAGTTACCTCGACTCACCTGATCCAGACAGATTTCTGCAGCGAAGCGTCTTTATTTGCTGTAAAGTCCATCAACGCCTACAAACAAAAAAAAACACACAACACACAGACGTTACATCATCACATTTCTCCTAAGCTGCCTAATTAATCAGATGTTTAGCACCTTTTATACTTTTAGATCCACTTTCAAATGAACGATTACAGTTCCTGCCTGACTCGGTATCCACTTAGCGTCTCTCTCGTCTTCCACTCAAAAATAAAAATGCTTTGAATGTCTTTTTATGTCGGCGGTGTCCTTGTAAATTATCGCCGGTGCATATTTTATCCGTGAGGCCGCTCTGACTCTTTCTCCTTATGTGTTTTTTTTTTTTTTTTGTCTGGTAGAAAAGCTCGGAGGGGAATTACAAGGACTGGCTCATTATCTTCTCCACGGGGTCGGCACTTAATTACAAGCGGAGAGACTCGTGTTTACTGCTAATGCTGCAGGTGAAGGTACAAACAGACAGCGGACAGGACGGATCCACATCTGGGACCTGATTCTATTGGATTGATACTTGACTAACTGTCTGTTGAATAACGCAATGAAATTTCATTAATTTGACATTTTGACAACCTGTTTTTTTATGAGTTTGGATATATGTTTGTATTCTGCTATTGTATTTATTCCTATGAAGTGCGTGTGTGTGTGTGTGTGTGTCAATAGGTTGTTAGTCCATTTGTAGTGGAGATAATAGGTTTTTTCTTTGTGTTTTATTGTTTCTGATCTTCTTCCCAGAGACTACAGATGGAAATTAACAAGCAGAAAATCTGGAACAAAGCATCTTTTCTCTTTGTTTGAGATGAATATATTTTCTACATGATAGATAGATAGATAGATAGATAGATAGATAGATAGATAGATAGACAGATAGATAGATATCTTAAAAATCATTATTGCATTGCTTCTTTCTTGTCAAGGCTTGTCTGTTGAGACGTTTTGAATCGTGACAACCAACTAAAATGTTAAAAAAAACAACCTAATTTTACATTTGGAATTTATATTTCTATTTTTATGAGGACGACACCCTCGTCTCGTCGCTGTGTGTTTTTACTGATCTCGGATCACCGTGTTCGGGTGCATGATGTGACGACTGCAGGTTTTTGCAGAGGTTGACATTTCCATCTGTCTCTCTGTCTTTAGATAACTTTGAGAGGAGATGAATCTATACTCAAGTAATGCATAACGCTAACTCATTTATCATATATGATCATGGCGGCTAAAAAAAAAAACGAGCTAAAACCATCTTTTTGATCTTTTAAGTACGTGTACATGACTCCAGAGCGTCAGCTGCACCGCAGAGGAAGAAAGTACAAAAAATGTAAATGTTCAGACTTACATAACTTATTAGAAATAAAGCTTTGATGTGAACACTGAGGCGATATGAGAGATTCTTCCGAGGAGGATAAATGGTTTTAATGTTGAGAGGAAGTTGAAGTTGATCAGATTCATCACAGAGTCTTCAGTCCTTTCTCCGTATGAGAGTGATCAGCAGCTGTGTTTGTCGAAACTTTATATCACATTATAGACATTTGACATCCTCCGCCAAACATTCAGCTGCAACAGGTTCAAGTTTTAATAAACTAATAAACTTATAGCTGCAGTTATTCTCCTCACAGGGCCTTTTTTTCTTCCAACAGCAGATATTTTACACAACATATTTCTATTGAAGCTTATCATTTGTTTGCTTGGAGCAGAGGCCAGTAGGCTGATGATATGTGGGCTAAAGCAAAGCCGCACATATATTTAGGATGATAAAGAATAAATATAATTTGTCTTTCTGGTATTTTAGCACATACTGTTGAGACGAGACAGTGTCCTAGAAGAAGAAAAGCATATTTATTATCTAAATGATGTCGAAAATGAGTTCCACTTTATTATCTCTTGTCTTTTCTTTTGTTTAGTGAGACAAAATAGGTATTGATTTTGTGAATATGGATGACGCACAAAGACTGAGTGGGCTGTTCATACATGAAACTCATAAATTAGACCGTCACTTGGAGAAAGAAAGCCACGGAGAAGAGAAACAATTTTTTTTTTTTTTGGTTTCGTTTTGTTCGTTTTCCTTCGTCCGCATGTTTCTGTATGTGTGTTACAGGAATTCAAATGACTGGGACGAGCCAGATGTTTGGCAGGACAGAAATAAAAAAAGTTAAAAAAAAAAAAAACTAAACTCTGTTCATGTTTCCCAGTAAGCCGGATGCAAAATGTGGGAAAGACCTGTTGGATTTTATATTGTGTGTACAGTTACAACACTTTTCATGTCTTCAACTGTCTTTAAACGAGTTTTGTTGCATGTTTTTTTATTATTTTTTTCCCAGGAGAATAAACCGAACTGAACATACAAGCTGTCAAAACAACCAACTTAAAGCTAAAAGATTACAAAACTAAGATTAAAGGTGCAAAACTCTATTTTCAGACACCTTTTAGATTGGTTTAATTATCCATATTCAATCAAAATCAACAAATATACCTTTTTAAAATGTGTTAAAAAGAATCTAAACAGACAAAAGACCTTAAATAATGTAAATAATGTGATAATGTTAAATAATGACAAATCTACCTTCTCCTCCTCTGTGCTGCCGGTCTGATCTGTCACGGGCCGACGCGTCTCCGTGACTTCATCCTCTCGCCGGCGAGTCGGCGGCGGGTCGGCGCGACGCTTCGAGGCCCGTTCCGCGGTGGCGTCCCACCCCTCCCTCCCCAGCAGGCACCCGGCCTCCAGAGATCGGCCGACCCACCACAGCCCCAGCTTCCCCTCGCAGAACAGAGAGGGCCCCACGGCGAAGCCGCGGGGAAGCGACGCGGAGAGGAAAGAGGCGAGAGCAGACGGGAGCCGCGCCATCGCCCTGTACAGACACAAAAAGAAAGAAGAAGAAGAAGAAGCTGGTTACAAGTATTCATCATCATTTGTTTTTACTTGTTTTTACATTTGCAGTGATCAAATTTATTCTTTTACTGTCTGTAATATGTTACTTGCTTGATGCTGGATGTTTTATTCTGTTATGTTTTCTGTTGTTTTAGTCTCATTGGCTCATGAAGAGCATTTAAATGATCCACTTTTAATAAAAAAAAGGTGCTATAAAGAGAAAGTTTTAGGGGACACAGGCCGTTAAATCATGACAAGTCCTGGTTGATAAATGATGAACTGTTAAAATAATGTTCCTGAGATCAAGAAACAACTGGAGAATGTTTTCAGACGATCACTGAGGATCCCAAAAGGTGTCAAATACATTATTAAATACACATTGTTCATCAGTTGATCAGTGAGTTTATGTAGTCACAACGAACCTGGCAAATACACACAACCTTCCTTCATCATCCATCTAACAGGTGTTAATAAGGAGAAACTAACACCTGTAAGAGCCTGCAGAAACAAACCTCAATGATCAGATGCAGCTGCGACATCACTGAGGAACACAGCGGCGTTTAAGCAGGCTTCGCTTTTTCATAATGAAACACGGAGGGCTGCGACTCAGATTAGATAAAGATTATGTTCATTATAAGTTAATTTGTCAAATCATTTCTCTGTTGTTTGGTCATTTTTGCCTATAAAATGTGAAAGGTGTCTGTTATAATCCTCAAAAACCCGAGCTGACATCACCAACCGACGGTCCACATCCCAGAGATACAGTGGCTTTAAAAAATATTAAAATGATTATTCATTTTTTAGAACGGCTGCTGATTAATTTTCAGTCATTTCATAAATCCATTAATGTTGCAGCTCTAGAAATTACTTCAATAAAAAACTGTATAATAAAATAATGGTCATAAGTTCTCAGAGCCTCTCTGTAATGTTTTTTCTTTTAGGGTGTATTCATCCTGAACACATTAAATACACTCTGAGGACGCACAATGATGGTCTCACTAGTGTTAAATACAATTATCGATATTATTTATCTTCTTTCATTTCAATTTTTCAACTAATTATGGAATTTAATCTGGTTGCATTACAACAATTTACCATAATATTTAAGTCTAGTAACAGCACTTATAAATAAGTAGGCTATTCTAAGACTCTTTACACCTCATACTGTGTTCAGTGGTGGAAAGTAACTAAGTACATTTACTCTATTAAGTACTTAAGCACAATTTTAAGGTACTTGTTCTTTACTTGAGTATTTCCATGTGATGCTACATTCTACATTTCAGAGGGAAATATTGTATTTTCTACTCCACTACATTTATTTAACAGCTTTAGTTACTTTTCAGATGAAGATTTGACACAATGGATAATATAACAAGCTTTTAAAATGTTTCAAAATATAATATTATATATATTGTTTCAAAAAAACACTTGGAAACCTACTTTTTTTTTTTTTTTTTTTTTTTAGAAAGGCTTTCCCATAACATTTGACTGTAAGCTTGCTGTGTGTGTGTGTGATGTCTGAATGTGTTCTTGAATGTGTCTTTTATGGTTTTTGTGTCCTCTTTTGTAATCTTCGGTTAAAAAAGGTGCTATATAAATAAGTTTTACTTACTTACTTACTTAAAATACAAACCAGTGAACCAGATGAAACCAGTGGTTTCCAACCTTTTTTGTCTTTTGACGTCTTACATAAAGCAGTGTGTAGTCGGGGTCACATTTCACATGTCTATGAGTTGTTAACAGCTCCACCAAAAAGTGATTTTCCCCTCTCACATGCTTTCATTTCAATAAATGTTCAAATGATCCAATATTTCAGCAAAAAAATCAAAGATTAGAGAAAAAGTTCAATGACTGAAAACAGATTTGTGTATCAGAACTTTGTTTTTTCTTCTTTCCTCTCCCATTAATCATCTCACGACCCCTCAGATTTATCTGCTGACCCTTTGGAGGGGCCCCGACCCCTAGGTTGGGAACCAGTGGACTGAACTAGCTAACTGTATATAAAGTAGTGTAAACTAGCTCCACCTCCAGCAGCTACAACAGTAACATGCTGCTCTAACACTGATGCTTCAGTATTAATAATCTAATGATGTCATATATAATAATATATCAGTCAGAGGGACCAAACCACTACTTTTACTGCAATACTTTAACTACATCAAGCTCATAATACTGATGTCCTTTCACTGTAGATTTAAATACTTCTTCTACCACTGATTATATTAAAATATATCAATATATTTCAGAAGCTAACGCAGGGAAAATGCATTTCTGGCCAACAACAAACAGCACAGCCTCGCTAGTGTATTAGCTGTAGGCTGAATAGATTCATTTTAACTGAAGGACATTCCCATTTACAAAACTCTGGATGTTGTTCTTCGTGTTAATCAATCACAAAATGTTGCTAACTGTCTAAACGCACCGCAGCTAACGGTTTCCCAGCAACCAACTTTCACGGTGTGTTAGCATTGGTGAGCTAACTAGCTGTTTTTAACAAAGGTCCGTGTTACACAAGCGATTTTATGAGTCAGTTTGATACTGAATGTAACCGTGTACATACTTGGGGTGTGCACGCTGTCTTGGGTTGATTATTTATTACAATACCGGCTTATTTATTCCGTAATAAACTCTGGGAAAGCCATCGTTATCCAGCGAGAAAACGCAAGCGGAAGTCCTCGTCGTTTATGGTCCGACTGGAAAATGGATTTATGGTGTATTTAGTTCTGCAGTCACCTATCTGAAAACGCTTACAACATATTGCACAGCATGTTTAAATTGATAATGTTGAAGTGATAGTGACTTATAAGTATTGATATGTGTGTCTATATCAAATAGCAGCTGTATTTCAGCCTGTAATATATATTTCATTCAAAAATTAAGACGAGTCATCTCGTTTCTGTGGTGGTGCAACAGACAGACAACAATAAAACAGAAAAGAACAAACCAACAATAACATAAAAGTACAAAAAAAGGAACAAAACTGAAATAAAATATAAAGAAAAACACAACCAAAAGGAAAAAAAACTGTTACATTTGTGATAAAGTGTTGAAGTCTGGAGACTTTTATTCAGACTGCACTGTCATTTGCACACCTTGTGAAGACCTGAGACCTGTTTGACATTAAAATCTAGAGACTCAACATAACGTGCAAAATCAATCAAACAAACAAAACAATTATGGGCAATATCTACATATTAAAGAATGACTTATTGGTCCAGCAAGTCCTGACAAGAGTTCTGAAAAGCTCCACTGTATCAACACTACAATAGAAATAAATGATTAAAACTTTAGTCAAAATAAACAAATGTCACCATTTATTTGTAATACATGTACATGTTTGTAGTTGAAAGGTAAATGAGATTGTCTTTACAAAAATAAAGATAATAATAATAATAATATATGATAATAAAATCATATAAAGTAGTTTTAGCTAATCAGTATCACTACAAAATAAATGTAAATCTCAATCAATCAATCAATTTTTATTTATATAGCTCCAAATCACAACAAAAGTCATCTCAAGGCACTTTTCACATAAAGCAGGGAGCCTATAGGCTGCACTTTTTATGTCTTGCAACAAAATAAAGAAAGTAACGTCTGAAATTTTAAATCCTCCATGACAAGAAAATATAAGATACGGTGCTTTTATTTTCTAATGAAAAGAGACTGACTGAATCTGGTGAATGGGAAATATTTTATCAGGTTGAATTACAGCCAACATATCCATTATACACCATTTTTAAAATATAAATAGGACTCATGGTCTTGGACTCTTGCACTTGTTTTTTTTTTTTAATGATATTTGGCACTACAAGGACCTGCAGGGTAAACAGCGTGTTCTGCACTTGGAGATTTCTCTCTTATGAAAAAAACTCAGCAGTTAGTTGTTGTAGCTGAGTCAAGACTTCATCTGTCATAGAAAATAAATGATACATATATATATATATAAAAGAACAGAGGAGGGAAACAAGTCTCATTTTGCTCCAGTATGAAGGAGGGAAACGTTTCACTTTCACATTTTTATTTTATTTAAACATAGTCACAACTCTTCCCTGTGGTTATGCATGGAGGATATATTTATTTTAACAATGCTATATGATGATATGATTTACTGTAAGTGGCAGAACTCATGGGTGCAGTTTTGGGGGTTATCCTTTATCAGTAACAGTTTACTGAACATGAACACGTTTCAGTGTTTGAGTGGAAACAAACCACACAGATGTAGAGATGACCCGCACGTGCTGCCGTGTCACTTACCGTCAGGCTTAGCTGCTGTTTTAGAACGACTTCAGCTAAACCGGACGTCGCTGATCTGTTAAAACGCAGCTGTGTGCTCAGATGAACCAGCTGAAAAGGTTGCTCCTCTCCCTTTTTTGTTAAATCACTCATTTCGGTGCAATGTTTCTGTCATGTGATACAAACAAAGGAGTTTCAGTTGAGAAGTTTGTCTCTCACAACGTCCGTGACAGGTAGAGAAGATCATATTGATGATGACAACAGGTGTGCATCATCAGCAGATAAAACACTCTGCAGTAAATGATGACTCTCAGCAGTAATTTTACATCAATGTTGTCTTATATGTTCTTAAAGCTTTGCATCAACTCACCCTGTGATCACCTGATCAGATGCTACGTCCCACTTAGAGAAGGTCAAAGATCAGCCACTGGTTAACTGAGATGGACGAGGCAGTTTTCTGTGAAGCTGCAGATTTTTTATTTGTTTGTTCATTGCTTCAGTTTATAAGTTTATGTCTGTTAAGTTTCCCGGCGTTCATTTTTTCCTCTGTTCCATTAATATTTTTTGTTAATAAACATCACTTCTTTTGCTTCAATAACAAATTGCTTCAATAACATTCAAGTTTCCAGGGCCAAATAAAAATCTTCTGCCTTTTATATGAGGCGGCGGCGGCGGCATTACAGCTGGATGTTCCACACACATCCAGTCAGAGGAACACCACAGAATAAGTGACTCTGTTTACTCAGAAAATGTGAACTAAGGAAATTAATTTCAGCAGTCAGACTTCCAATTTTCCACCTCAGCTGCCACTGATCACTGACACTTTTTTTTTTTTTAATAACACAATTAAATGAACTATTCTCCACAGGGTGCAGCAGCTGTGTGGGTTTTTTGTTTTTTTTTTAAGACTGAACCACAAGTGCAGTTTTAAACCGTCGCTCTAGGCCACAGACATGCGGTTTCAGAGACATGATTTTGCTCCAAACAATGCAGCTGAACCAAATGACAGAGCAACAAGTCTTTGATTCAATTTACTTTAAGAGCAAAAACAGATAGGCAATAAATAGTTGCATATAAACAGGAACGATGAGTCTAAATTTATTCTTAAACTTTAAAATTTTGATCCCATCCTGTTATTTGTTTCTTTCTTTCTATATTTATGGTTCATGTTTAGGTTTAAACCTTTTTTTTTAAACTTTAATAAAGATGTTAGTGTTTCTGAAAATGGTTTACAGCTTGCTAATGAAGTAATAAGGTATATATTTCAAGCTATTGTACCATAATCATTGTAATTGTGATCTGTTTTCTACTAATGAACAAGTGCAAAGAGAGACGATTCATCCAGAGGCCCGAGGGCGGAGAGGTGAGAGCCGCTGTGTGTGGAGGGAGCGGTGCTGAGGATCCTTTTAAAAGGACTCCATTCAGTCACAAGGCAGCGCTGACGCCATGTACAACCCACCCTGTTGGGCAAATACAAATTTACCGTAATTTTTATTATTCCTGTGAGTCAGCACTGTATGCTGTTTACCTCGTCTACTAAAAAAAAAACACTGAGCTCACTGAGGCTCAGACGGAAAAGGTGAAAGACGCGTTTGTTGTCTGTACCTGGAATATCTGGGTGTCGACCCTCCAGGAACGATGGAGGACTTGACTGACTGATCTCTGCAGTTTTGTCGGTTATGTAACTTTCAAACATCTTTATGTAGATTTTCTGTATGAACGAGCATGCGTCACGCCAGAAACCTGAACCCGTTACATAAGGTAACAACCGAAGAGTTTTTTTTTTTTTATTTGGCGTTGATTGATTTGTTTTCAGAGTAGAAACAGCAGCATTATGGTTCATGATTTTTCAAGTGTGTCTTAAAACAACAGTCAGGTGTCCGTATGAGCAGTGAAAGAGGTTTTTTCCTCGCTGTAATCATTCCTCCTGTTCATACTGGATATTAAAAGATCTCCTTCAAATGTGCTTTCAATGGAAGTGATGGAGTAATGGAAGCTTCTGTTCAGCTTCAGCAGTCTGAGTTTAGTCATATCAAGTGGATATCTGACACATTTTAGCATCAAATTCTCCTCTTTGTGTTTCCCTGTTGAGCTGCAGGTGGAAGTATAGCAACAAAAAGAGGGACTTTGGCGCTAAAAAGACTGTAACGTTGAAAGATATCTACTTGATTTGACTCATTTGGACGCTGAAGCTTCGTATTAGCTTCACATAAACTTTTAAATACATTGTAAGGTCATCATGAAGGGATCTTTTAATGATCAGTATGAACAGGAGGGATGATTACAGCAAGAAAAAACAGGTTCTCTGACAGACTTGACATTGTTACGTGAGGATGAGGAAAATATGTGTTTTTCCTTTTTAAATGAGTAATGTGTATTATATCAGTTTCTTGTTTATATCTGCCTCATCTAAAGAGCTAGTGTTTTATTCATGAATGTACACACCATAGCGTTGTCCTCACATTTAAGGATGAGGCTGCTTTTATACCACATTTTTCTTATTGTCTCATGAAAAGACCAAAACCAACAATTGTGTGCGGCACTCCACCTAAAGCCCTTCACTTCCTACTGGAGACGTATATATATCTATATACGTATATATATATCTTTGAAAATGGGTCACAAATATGTAGTTTCATTTTATACAGCTGGGCACTGTAGTTTTTTTTGTTTGTTTGTTTTTGTTTTAGCAAAGTTACTGAAACAGGAGAAAATGGTGCATTTGTTTGGGACTATTTTCAGCGGCGGATTAATACACATTTGGCGCTCTGGTGGGCGCTAGTATAATAGTATTTCTGGCAGCAGGATGTGTGTTTATGATAATGAAGGAACATTTCTGGACAACAACGGAAGTCTTACGGCGTAAACGAATAAGATATATCAAACTTTGGATACTTAAGCAGGTCAGTTTATTGTTGGTTTTGGTCTTTTTCATGGAATTTGTTGACAATATGAAAAATATAGACTGTTGCCGGGCTTTAACGAGTGAATAAAAATGTGGCTACAGCAGACACAAGCACAACTTGGAAACTGAATTCTTAGTTCTTTGGTTTATCATGCAGCAGGCGACATTATGTTGGAAAGAAGGCACAGCCCCCCCCCAAAAAAAATACAGCAACAATGACACAAAAACAAGTGCACAAACGAGAGCAAAAGTTGGAAGAAAAAAAAGAAACAATAATAATAATAATAATAATAGTTCACACACCGCAACGGGATACAGCAAGGTTATTTCTTTCTGGAGCTACACACATGAAACAGATAACAGGTTCATTATAGGGACACCTGTGCTCTCCACGGAGACGCCGTGCACCGCACAGCCTCGTGGAAGATGATAGTGACTGAACACACAGAAAACAAAAGACTCAAACCGGCCCGACATGACAAACTGTGAGGTCACGGACAGACAGTACCACTTAATCCTGTACAGGTTAAATATGAAATACGGAGATGTGTTGCTGATGCTGCTGCGACACAACAGCGCTGAAATCAATAAATAAAAGGTTGCAACGCAGACATCGACCAAAAGTTTCTGCTTGGATCGGATTCGCGGTTGAAGCTCGACTGGGTTTGTTTGATTTCTTCTTAAATATTAACTTGTTTACACTCATAAGATATATTTTTGGGGGGGCATTTTGACAGCTGACGATGGCGAAGCAGACAGGAAGCAAAAGTCAGGATATATGTGCTTGTAATTGCCGGTTGATGTCACATTGCTTTGCAGCAAAAGTTGCACCCAGCGTTGATTGGCTTTGAACCCTCTGCGATGGCGTTCCCGCCCGCAGAGCATTCATTTTACATTTGTGAGTTATCTGTTTCTCCCTCCCCTTTCGTTCTTGATGCTAAACTTAGCGAACCTTGCTTCATATTTAGCGTGCAGACGTTGGCGTCAATCAGAGCAAATAAGCAAATTTCCCAAAATGTCAAACTTTTTCCCTTTTTGACAGTTGAAATTTAAAGTTGCATCAAGTTTACGTTCTACTTAATACTAAACTTAAATCAGCTCTCTAATGTGCTTTATGACAACATTGACTTCCCGCCTTTCCTGCGATGAATCGTCTGGACGTCGTTTTTTCACGTCGTACAAACAGGAAGTAACAGCAGGGAGTAAAAAAATAAAACGCTGACACCTTCGACTTTGCCGATTGTGATGATTGACATGCAAACACTTTAAACACACACACACACACACACTTTTAACTTTGCCAAAGCAGCGTCTCCCTCCCTATCTCCCGCTGTGTTCAGTTTAACAGATACATTTCTCTCTGGTACCTGACATCATCATCATCAGTTAGTCGGTTTTTACTCACAGCTCATTTGGAACCGACATCTAAATGCCGATCAGTACACGTGGACTGGTTTTCTGTGGTAAAGATCTACAGCAGACTACAGTGAACCAGACAGATGTTGCCGTCTTGTATAGAACAAAGCAATAATTTCACCAAACAAAATTATATTACAATACACACAATGAAAATAAACTCAGAGCAATAAAATTATTATATATATATATATATATAATTAAAATATATTACGAGGGGCAAGGGGGGGACACAACAGACAAAAATCACATTACCATGATGTAGCACCCTGGATGTGGGAATTCAATAATAATAATTCAACCATTCAAATCATCTTCACTAAAATGGAAAATGGATTTTTGTGTCGAGCAAATGTCCTTTTAAATAATTAACTCCTCTTTGTTCTTTCTTAGTGAAGCTTGCTGCTGCTGCTGCTGCTGCTGCTGCTGCTGGCTGGTTCTGCCGGACTCCTGCGGCTCCTCCCCTCTATTCTTCTTCTGGCTTTTACTGCGTGCGGCGAGGAGAAGACACAACACGTGCGTGAGTTATTGTTAGAAAAAAAAAAAAACGAACACACCCGTCCCTTTTTGCTGTCAGCGAGGTTTCCTCTACGAACTTAAAGAGGGAACTCACCGTCGGTACATTCCACCTGAGGTTTCTCCCACTGTCCGTCCGCCTTGCAGCGAACTACCGGTGGGTGGCGCTGTGTGAACCCTGGGTTGCACTGATACCGGATGATGGCGTTGACAGGGTACTCCTCCCTCCTGTTACCGAACATGCGAGCGTTCTCCACCTCCGGCGGGGCGCCGCAGGACACTGAGGACGAGACCAGAGGTCAACATATCAAACCACGTGTCCACTTACCAACCCTGTCTCCTAGTAACGTGCTTATACACTCTTAAACTTTATCTTCAGTAGACTCGACTACTGTAACGATGTCTTCACGTGTCTCCCTAAAAAAATCAGACGCTGCTGCTCGAGTCCTCACTAAGACCAAGAAAGTGGATCATATCAGTCCAGGTCTCAGATCTTTACACTGACTTCCTGTCTGTCAAATAACTGACTTTAAGATGCTGCTGTTGGTTTATAAAGCACTGAATGGTTTAAGGGCCAAAATACATCTCTGATCTGCTGCTACGTTACGAACCATCCAGACCTCTCAGGTGGTCTGGGACCAGATTTTGCTTTCTGTCCCCAGACTTAAAATTAAACATGGAGAAGCAGCTTTCAGTTTTTATTCTCCACATATCTGAACAAACTCTGAGAAAACTGCAGGTCTGTAGAGACTCTCAGTTCTTTTAAATCACAGCTGAAGACTTTTCTGTTTGCCGCCTTTCATTAAACCACATAAAGGGTTAATATTTCCCTTTTTAGCTTCTTTTTTCACATTTCATTTCCAAATATAACACTTTTAATTGTTTTTATATGTCTTTTTTTACTTGTCTTGCTTTTATATTCTGCTTTAAAGCCTTTTATGATCGATGTAAAGCACTTTGAATCACCTTGTTGTTGAAATGTGCTGTACAAAATAAACTTGCCAAATGCATTTTTTCCAGAAAACATTATTCCAGATGAACGATGTTTTCTGACAACATAACAAAGTTGTTCAGTCAAGTATTCGGCAAGTTACAAAAATATTAATATTGAACGTCTGAGTAAAATGTTCAGTGGCAACATATTTCCTTTTTTTCCCGCCTAAAATATCTGATCTTGCAGAACAACATCTGCTCATACTTACTAGTATCCAGCGTTATTAAACTTTTTTATAGTAGAGTTTAGGCCCAGGCAGCACTTGGTTAAGATTAGACCATCTTACGACCATCTTTTAGCCGGTTGTTTTGGTTTTAATCCCATTTCAAGCAACAGAAACACCCTCTGATAAACCAACACGCTACCTGCTAGAGGTGTTCACCGCTCCACTTGGCTCCTAGTCACCGAGACCCGACCCAGGACTCGAGCCCGTCCTAATTACACTCAGTCTGATTGGGTCTTGGTGGTATAATTGTGTGTCAGACTCTCTATTAGCTCTACGTGATGTGTCATCATTACCGCAGGAGAAAATGTGTGTTTAGAGGCAAGACGGAGAGTGTGAGCTGTGGAGCGTAGGGAAAGAAAAAAAGACATGTTTTTGCTCTTTTCAAACTGCTGCTGCTCATTAATTGGTGGAGCATCAGGCTGCTGCCAGTGTTGCTCTCACTTGGGTCTGTTTGTTGGTCTAATTACTGCGTCTACTGCTCTGGTCTTTCCTGTTCTGAATGTTCGCGAGTGTCTTTTAAGGAAAAAACAATCACGCAGGTTGGGTTCGGAGCAGGTTTTCCATGGGTCCGTTTCAGTTCAGGTTCAAAATTTTAGACCCATGAGACCTCTAATACCTGCTCAACAGCCAAAGGCAGATAAACAGTGTTAGCAGCTAGGTAGCAAACAAAGTGGAGAATTTACTTTAGCAGCTAAAAGACATTTTTTGCACGAGCTGGTGAAGGTCAAAACAACTAAAAGGAGAATCAATGTCAGATTTACATTAATCAAGTGGACAAAAACACGACTCTGCTGGATGTGCAAAAGCATTTAAATACGCCAATACATTCGCCATGGCAACCATTTAAAAGGAATAACATCTGCTCTCTAGCGACTGGAAACCAATGGATGCAGCTTTTAAAAGGCTTCTTCGCTGCAGATGCCGGCGTACCTGGGCCTTTCTTGCAGGTGAACGGCAGGTGGTAGTTGCAGGGCACGTCGTTCCACTGGCCGCTCTCATGCCAGATCATCACCACGCAGTCTTCTCCGCCTTTAAAATAACTATCGGGCTGGTTCGGCCTCCAGTTTTCATATTGCTGAAGAAGAAAAAAGGAAAGAGAAACATTCAGCACAGAGCAGAGCAGAGCAGAGGGACCTCACATGTTTTCATCATTCTGTATTAGCTGAATTATACTATAATATCTTACATCATGCAACACTACTGTTGTCCTCAACAAGAACCATCAACTACTATCAATATAATTGTCAAATTGCCATGAAATATAGTTTTTATAGTAGATTTATCAATTAGTTGATCAACAGAACATTATTTTGCTGCTATTTTAATAATCAATTAATAGTTTCAGGTTACATCTGTTGGTTCAAGCTTCTCAGATGTGTAGATTTGAGGCTTTTCTTTGTTATATATGATAATAGATTAAATGTGTTGGATAAACAAACTATTTCAACATGTCACCTTGTGTTTAAATAAGGATTTTTCACTATTTTCCAGCATTTTATGTGTCAAAAATATTTTTAAAAATAAGTGGAAGATTAATAAATAATGAGAATTACTGTTATTTGCAGCACTAGTGAGCTTTGCAATCAAAAATAAATGTCTTCCTACACACAGGAATATCAAATGTAATGGGTAGATTGCAATATAATGTTACAATCAAACTGACTTTGATAGCTCTGCTGCTTGTAAAGCTCTGAGAATAGAAAACCAATCAGTATCGTGAAACACTTTCTTTCTTTTTTTGAGTGTGTTATGAACTTTTCAGCTTCAAGGGTCCACTAGCCGTGTGTGTGTGTGTGTGTGTGTGTGTGTGTGTGTGTTCAGACTTTTAGATCTCTTGGTTGCAAAGACGGCAGAAGCACTAATGAAATGTGACTTTGGGTCTTGCAGCGGTGCAGCTCAGGTGCCGTTTATGCAGATCAGGTGGTTCAGAGCTATTCTGGTGATTGAGTTTTCACCTGCTCAGAAAACCTCTTATCACAAGAGTAAACAGCAATTTTCACAGCTTTTCACACACAAAATCTTTTAGCGCTAGTGGAGACTACTAGAGAGGTAGCAGCTTCTCATTTTTAGCTGACTGTTATAATAACAGATGTCACCTGTAGCAGATCAGATCAGCCGTAGCTAATTAACCTTAATTGTGAAACGGGTAAAAACAAAAAGTGTGTTCTCTGGTTAACGTGCTCTCAGCAGCAAGTGTTGTTATTCAAGGAAGCATCTCTCATCACTAGTGTGTTTCTGTAGTTTGATGGAGTGGAGGCTGATCGCTTCACTTCAAGAAACTCTGATTCCCATCAAATCAATATTTTAATCTGATTAATTTAATCTGAATTCATACCTTCAGTAGCTCCTGAACTACACTAGGCTGCAGCAATGATTTGAATGTGTCGGATAATTCACTTCACATTTCATATGTTATGCTTTTCATCTCATTTTTTAGGTTATGAACATTAACTTGTGTGCTACCAAAACATGACTCCACATCTTAGAGTCGTAGTTATTTTAGTTACTTTTGTTACTTGCAACTGTTGAAAGGCAAACCTAGAAGATTCAGGAAGGGATTGGAGAAGGTTTGGATTCAATAAACGGATTCAATAGCGGATAAAAATGCTATCCAACACCATCCTTCACTCACCAGTGGAGTGCCATCTGTCCAGCGGAAGTCTTTCTCCACTGTCTTGTCATTCAGCCCGATCCACTGGTAGTCCTTTCCGTTCACTGTGGGTGGGAAAAACATAAACAGAACTTTACGTCTCCGTCTCAAACACACACACACACACACACACCACATTAAGCACTCACAGTTGACAAAGTCCTGCTCCTCCGGTGTGACGATGCTGACCAGATGTGCGTTCAGGTCCCGGCAGCGCTGCTCCGCGTCCAGCCACTCCTCCCTCTCGGAGAAATGCAGGTAGCAGTTCCCCTGAAACTTAGTCCAACCTTTTTCACACTGCTGCTCATCTGCAGCCACGACACCAAGGAGGAAACATGAAATATGTCACTTCATTCAATGGATGAACTTTCTTTTTTTTTCCCATTTTCGAGGCTCTGAGACAAAGATTATATCTACAACTACAGATGGGTTGAAATATTAAAGCGCTGAATCTGCTGATGAGAAGCTGTCTGCGGGGATATTAGTGTTGCAGCAGCTGATACAGTGCTTGATATTCTTCACAACCCATGTAGTTGTTTCTGTTTTTTTTTTACACATTCAGTTGTTGTCTTGTGAGTCAGTGAGGGAACATATTATCCCCACTGCGATGCCCGCAGTCAGTCCTGCATCCAGTGCAAACTCCATGATGGACAGTATTTCCTTCCTGACGTGCAAATGTCCCCAATACAGAATGGAAAATTACACATAATTTCACTTCACTTTCAACAGGAAGGGCCATGCCCAACAGTAACATGATTGTAAATTTCCACTTTTTTTTTTTTCTCTTTTACTGTGTAACATTCAAAGGCTTCATTCTCTCCCTTGCTCCACCTTAATGAGTCGCCTCAGCCAAACATTTCCATTTAAGCCCCAGCAGCAATTAGCCGTGCAGAAAGCATTGGTTTTTTATTTGCTCGGAGTTTGAGATGTCCACCTCTGAGATTACTGTTACTGTCCCAATATAACATGCCTTTAACATCACGACTCTCCAGAGACAATGTCCCTGTTCAGGTCTGGTCTCATCAGCATTTAAAACAGTGCAATTCATAGCAAATTCAATTACTTTGAATTTGTTTTCTGCTCGTTAGCTGTGATAAACAAAATGGTTTTCTATGGTGAACAAAATGCCAGGGGGATGTAAACAGATCAGTAGAGAGAAAATAGATAGATATTGTGACTGGTTGCACATCACATGGACGAGCAAATGTCCCACCAATTTACTCAGGATAATCTACAGACTGCACCGTGTACATGAGCATCATTGTTGACCTTTGGCTCAGTACATGTAACATACAACATCATCTCAACTCGCTAGCCTTTTTCCGAGCTTTCAAGTACATCTCACAGCGTTCATCCGCTGATGGAGCTGGCTCAGGTGTCGTCTTACAGCATCGCAGATGAGTGGTGAGGACCCTCCAACACAGAGCAGAACATCTTGTCATTAAGGAGGAAGATAGAGAGATTGTCTCTCGGGGCCAGCGGGTACAAAAAAAGTGAATGACAAGGACGCGGCTCCAGCCTCGTGGTGTGTTCAGACAGAACGAGAAGCGTAATGAAGCTGGTGTAAATCACATGACCTCTGAGTATAACTGTGGTCATTTGATGACACCTGAGCCAGCTCCATTTTCTGATGAACATTGTGATGTGTCGTTTAAAGCCCTGAATAAGTTAATACCTTTGACCTTAAGCTGAGGATGAAAACATTGTACTAGAAAAGCTTTGGAAATTGTAGAAAGTTTGCTCTGTGGTTCATCCTGAGTAGGACATAGCTCCTGAAAATATCCTGCTTTTGGGTTTTGTTCAGATTTATTGTTTGCTAAGCTCCTCCTCCCTTAGTTACTGTTGCTACATCAGCCTGGCGTTTAATACTCATATGGCGAATATGCCGTTTTTATTGATAACGGTGGCAGATTTACCACTCATGATTAGTAATTATTGGAATATTGTCTGTGTGGCAACCAGTACCAGTTCTCATGCACTGGATGTGCTGGTCCTGAACATGTAACCTGAAATCCTGAAGTAACGGCGTCAGCATCTTCGATTAGACAAATACCTTATTTAATCTGTTCCTTAAAACTGTGCTGTCCTGTTTTGGGTTTTGGACAGAAAACAAATCTCTTTCTTTCAATACTGAGCATTACCTCTTACTGCTAGAAGTACCCTACATACATCACTTCGGCAACTTGGGAGGTCTCCAAACAGACGTGCTGAGTCATTAAGGTTGCTTAGCTATGATTGGACAATTGCTGTTCAATTAAGGGGTTTAAAAACGGGTTAAATATTCAGTGTTTTGAGCTGTAAAACACTGAACAATTACTGCATTACTAGACACTGCTTGTGGTAAGTGAAATATTTTTTTCTGTGATTTGGACGAACTGACCCTTTAGCTAGTTTTACAGCGTTTTGCAGACCAGAGACGTCACAGTTACACGTTTTGCATCTTCGACTGTTGGGCCACCAGGACTCCACCTGACTCTGAATTGTCACAGAGCCACGGTGAATAACGATGGCGATGTTTAGCATCTCTCTTTGGCTTCAGTTGTTTTTGAGAGGCTTTTGTTAGTACTTATTAGCTGAAGCTGATCTCGTACCGATCTCACAGCGTTCCCCTCCGTAGCTGGGCAGGCATAAGCATTTGTAAGAGTCTGCACTCTCCACACAGGTGGCTCCATTGGCACAAGGGTTGGAATGGCACACATCTACTTCTGCAAAAAAGGGGGCGGGTGACACTACTGTTTCAGCGAGGGATGGGGATGGGAGGTGGTTAGGTTGGCAAACAAGAAGGGGGGGCAGGGCGGGGGGGTGTGATAGCAGGACTATCACACCTCAGGACTGATGGAGTTAGTGAACAATACTATCGCTGCTGGAACTTCTGATCCAGATTAGACTTACTGCAAACTATTTTGTTTTTGATACATCTTATGATGTCTTCTAGGTTACCAAATATATATGATGCATAATGATATGCATATTTATTTAGTTTTGCAAAGGCAACAACTAAAAACTGCAATATTTGCAGTAAGTTTATGTTTGAATCTGTGGTTAGTTGCAGCAGAAGATCAGTATTTAAGTTCCAGCAGGATTAGAGCACCCATATAATGCCAGAAAAGCACATATGTTGCCCGCGTTTAGCATGCATGCAGCGGCGCGGAGTGGCGAACTGGCACAGCAGACCAAAAACAACATATAGGCTGACGACAGCGGTGATAAACGGGTGACACAGATGCTGTGTGACGTCAGAGCAGAGCCGATACTTATTTGACAAACACCTTAACATTCAAATCTGCCACACAAACACAGAGACCCACAACCAGGCACAGACAAAAATGAATGAAAAGGAACACAAACACAAAACATAGCAAAAAACATGATGCAAAAACAGGACAGAGCAGCAGGGAGAGAAAAAGGATTTTTGTTAAGTCTGGTGATGCCGATTCACAAACAGTAAATACAATCAAGTGTTTATCTGAAAACATGACTTTTAGATCACAAGCTGATTAATAAACAGAACGCAGTCCAAATATATAAAACATGCAAACTGCTCAACAACGAAGACATACAGAGAAAACGTTTACTGGCAAAGTTTGTTAAACCAAAACATCATCACACAATTTTTTAATGCGGTCGTTTTCAGAGAAAGAAAGGAGAAGAGTGAACAGCGTCGGGACTCACCATGGCAGACAGCAACCCCGTCCTCTACTGTGCATGAAGCTCTGCCGCAGGGGTTGGGCTCACATGGGTTAAGGCCACCTAGAAACATAAGTAAAAATGATTAAAATGTGATGCTCTGAATCTACTTTACAAGTGTAAAGACCTATTTTTTTTATTTTGTTAAAGTTACAGTATTATTGTGTTGAAATGGAGTTACTGGGGGTTTTGATTTTGTGGGTCAGATGAGAGTCTTAAACTCTTCCAGCACAGGGCCATTTTCTGTTTCTTTATTACTTATAGACTTGTGTGTCATCAGCAAACACTTATGGCTGCAACTAATGATTATTTTTAATTATCAATTAATCATTTGGCCAATAAAACATCAGAAAATAGTGAAAAACACACATCATTATTTCCTTGAGTCCAAAGTGACGTCTTGTTTTGTCTCACCAACTGTCTAAAACCCAAAAATATCATAATGATATTTACTATAATTTAAGACAAGGCAGCAAAAGGAGCAAATTAATTAATTATCAGAATTGTTGCTGATTATTATTTTTGTCTAATTAATTAATCAACTAGTCGTAGCAGCTCTACAAATATTTGCTGACAACATGCTGACTGACACAACTGTTATTTTCTCGGTTCATCGATTAATCTTCAAGTCCATAAAATGTCACACAACAATTTCACAAAGCACAAGCTGACGTCTTTAAATTGCTTTTTTGTTTTGTCCAATCAACAGTCTAAAACCCAGAGATGTGCACTTTGCTGTCATAGACAAACTACAAATAATCACATTTGAGAGGTTTAATTTTTGCTTAAAAATAGACCCAAACCATTTCATTCCTTTACTTTCCATCAAAGAATAAACTACTTAGATTAATCATAGCTCTTGACCAAAACATGCAAAACCAACAGTAAACTCCTTTAAACATATCATGAGGGTACAAAACACTTTCCATACCATCCACTCACTCTATCCCTTTTCTTTTACAGAATACAAGACAACAGATGTGCAGTATTACCTTACAACCAAAGACACAAAGTACAAAATTGTCACATGAAAGAATTGGTAGACTTACCCTTCACAGAATCACTTTCTTCCACAATGCCTGGTGCCTGCACAGAGGCTGGTGTATCTGGAGTGGGAGGGGCAGCCAGTCCTGCAGGGGCGAATGCGTGGTCGGGGGTCTGGTAGACACTACTAAGGGTCTGTTGCAGTTCAACTCCACTCTGCACCTGCTCTGCTCCTGTGGTGCTTTCTGTCAGTGCCCACTCACTAGGCTGAGAGGGCAGCACCACCTGCGGCAGATCTCCAGAGGGAGCTCCTGAGGAAACGCCGCTGGCTGTGGATGAGTGGGTATCTCCGCTGCCGGAGTAGAAGCCACTGCCGCTGCTGCCGCTGCTGCCGCTGCTGCCGCTTCCCCTTCCGCTGTACTCCGCTGACCCCTGTCCAAGCTCCATAGCCACTGTATTGCCTCCAGATACCTCTGTCATAAAATCCTCAGTCAAGAATGTAACACTGCCTTCTTCCCCGCTCGTAGAGGACTCCAATCCAGACATTCCCGATCCAGACCCAGAACCTGAGCCTGAGCCAGAGCCTGAGCTTCCAAATCCTGACATATGTCCACCACTTCCCTGTCCAGAGCCGTAGAGTAAAAACCCAGAGGCCTCCTGCTCCACAGAAGATGACTCTGTAAGGTCAGTGAAGCCTGACTCCACAAAGGTAACACCTGAGAAGAACCCAGAGCCACTTCCAGAGGCCGAGCCACTGAGGTCACCACTGAGAACCCCAGATCCTGAGCCACTGAATGCCAGAGAGCCTCCGCCAAGTTCATACTCCTTGTGGGTGATCCGTGTGGATGCATCAACCAGTTCGTCATCTACAAGTTGTACCTGAGTGTCTCCTGGCTGTCCACTGGCACTTCCAGAGGCAGAGAATCCTGATGGGAAACCACTGAACCCAGAAAAGTCCCGGCTGGTGACAGAACTGGACGACATGCCAGAGAATTGTCCACTTTGTCCACTTTCCATGGAAGAGCCACTCTCTGCAGAGCCGGATCCACTGCCAGATCCGGACAGGTCTCCACTACCACTGAGCACTCCAGATCCTGTTTCAGATAATGGGAAGATGAGGACCCCCATGTTCCCCTCTTCGGCTTCTTGGGGTCTTCCTGAAACTGAACCTCTTTCAGACAGAACGCTGTCGATGCCTGAAAAAACAACAGTGATGTCGGATCCTTCTCCACTGAGACCTGATCCAGAAACATCTGTGCTGGTGAGACCCGATGCTCCACTGGACAGATCTCCACTCACACTACCGACACGGTCTCCTGAGCCAGACTGATCTCCAGAGCCATATAAGTCTCCAGAGATGACTCGATCTCCAGAACCAGACAAGTCTCCAGAGGTGACCTGGTCTCCAGAACCAGACAAATGTCCAGAAATGATCTCGTCTCTGGAGCCAGACAATTCTCCTGAGATGACTCGGTTTTCAGAACCATACAAGTCTCCAGAGATGACTTGGTCTCCAGAACCAGACAAGTATACAGAGACGACCTCGTCTGTAGAACTAGACAGGTCTCCTGAAATAACCTGGTTTTCAGAACCAGACACGTCTCCAGAGATGACCTGGTCTCCAGAACCAGACCAATCTCCAGAAATGGCCCCATCTCTAGAACCAGAGAAGTCTCCTGAGATGACCCGGTCTTCAGAACCAGACAAGTCTCCAGAAATGACCCGATCTCCAGAGCCAGACAAGTCTCCTGAGATGACCCGGTCTTCAGAGCCAGACAAGTCTGAAGATCCAGACCAGTCTCCAGAGTGACCCCCAAAGCCGCTATCGACTGCAGACCCTGAGCCAAAGTCTCCTGAGCCTGAACCAGAACCTGAAGACTCCACAGGGATGGGTTGGACGATGGAGGGAACAGCTAAAAGGACAGATAAGAAGAGAGTGAGTTACAAGCAAAAGAAATGTTTGGGCAGGTAAAAAATTAATTTGTTCAGGACCGAAATGTTGCTTACCAGGCCTCAATAAATCAGTAACAGTTGTTAGGTTCAGAAGGGCGTCCTGGATATCTGTGATGTTCAGTCCAGTTTCATTTGCAATAAGTAGAATATCAGCTGCAAGAATTAAACAGATGAAAGTTAAATGCAGTAATGAATTAATTCAGAATGAGCCCTTTAGATAGTGATAGTTAAGCGTTTACCTCTAAAACAGTATGCATCAAATCTGGCGTGAAGGTCAGGGAAGCCTGCCCGGGTGAGGTCAGCATACACAGTGTGTACTCCCGTCCTGCCAGCTCCACACCCATCACGAGGGTTATTGATGGGATAACGGACGCTACGATCCAAGAGCCAACCAGCACGGCACTTGTCGAAACCCAGTTTCCAGGCTACGTAGAGCTCTGCGGTGGAGGCCAGGATGGCGTTCTGTTCTTGACAGCTAGAAGCAGCCTCGTCGTAGGTGAAACCCTCAGCAGAGCCCACGTGGAAAACCTCACCTGTGGAGCAGATGATGAAGAGATGTAAAGATGGTGAAGAACTGAAACTCTTATTAACCTGTCAGTATTTTACATATATTGTATTCACATCATTCTAAGAGTCTGGTACATTTTGGTTCGAGTTTTCTTGACTCCACTCCAACTAATTGATGTTAAATCTTGCACAAACATTTTCTTTTTAACACAGGCTTGTGAAAACCTTAAAGGAACATTTTCAACATTTTGGACAATGTGCGTACAGTATTTGCTTTCTTGTTAAGTCTTAGATGAGAAGACTAATACCATTTTTGTGTTTCTCCATCAAGTATGCAGCTGGAGCCAAGAGGCAATTAGCATAAAGATTGGAAGCAGGGGGAAACAGCAGGCTTGTTTCTCCACCTGCCAACACCCCTAGAACTTGTATCTTGTTGGTTCAATCCATACAGAAAACAAACATTTTGTGGAGGAGTAACATCATGTAACTATATCTTGACGAACAATCACACTTCTGCGTAGTGTCTCCTGGTTGCCTGGAAACCTCAAAGTGACAAAAAGACTCTTGAAAGTAAGTGCTCTTGATTGCTATTTGCCAAAAAATAGTTACAGCACGTACTGTAATGCCCTGTAAAACTACAAATTGTTGTTTTTTACATTTGCGTACGAATTAAACAAATGAGATACAACACAGTAACTGGTAAGCTAACGGTGGGTGGAGTTTTAAACTTCGGTCAGAGCCAGGACAGTTGTTTCCCATTACATCCAGTCTTTATGCTAAGCTATGCTAACTTCCTTCAGATTCATTCTTCATGACACACATTAGAGTGGCATCGATATTCTTGCAGCAAGATGCATTAACTGATTTCAGCAGAAATTAGCAGTGAACACAACACTGACATAATATCTTTTACGTTGATATGTTGAACTTGTTAGCAAACTGTTGCTTATTTCCACATCCAGCGGTTACGGAGCAACATTATCATTCATTTGGAGTCGTGTTTCTGTCCACCTGGTGAATGTAAGTCCAATATTCTCTCTCTTTTAGCTTCTGTTTTTGCTCTCTACCAACTCTTGAGGGAAATATCTGGCTCTTTAGCTGCTAAATGCTCCACTATGTTCACCAGCTAGTCCACAGCTAACTGTGCCTGTTTGCCATTCGGTGCTGAGCAGGTAGTGTACAGTGAGTTTTTAGAACTTTTTCTTTGAAAACTGCTGCCTGCTGGCTCCAAGCGATGCTATGAGAGCGCTGAGGGTGACACAAAACAGTGAAGTTGCAGTTGGATAGCTAAACAATGAGCTGAAACTTGCTATAAGCCGAGGGGAGCCGCAGGTTTCTCACCTTTGAGTCCATCAGTGTAGCAATACACATCGTATCTCTCATCTGCTGGCCTCAGGCCATAGGACCGAACTCCAGGTTGTCCTCCCAGATCTCCAGTACACTTATCTCGAGGGGAAACGATGGGATACCTAGAAAAGAGCAGATGTGAGGGCTTACTAAATGTCTTTTTTAGAAGAATAATCTCTCTGCCTGGTCTGAAAACACATTTAAGATTTACCTGACAGTCTGGTCCAGCAGCCATCCTGCATCACACTGGTGATATCCAGCCTCGTATGCTGCCTGCAGCTGCTCCGGAGTGGCGATGGAGGCTCCGACACTCTGGCAAGCCAGCTGGGCCTCAATGAAGGTGAGGACATAGCGACCGGATCCTGGGCGGTAATGGAAGACCACACCTACGAACAGAAGGAAGAAGAAAAGAAAGAATCTCATGTGGTGGAGCCTTTTTATTCGATATCAGGAGTAGGATCACACTAGACTGTCTTTGTGATGTTACAGTTATTACAACATGCACCAGCAGTTCCATCACTGACCAGTTGAAGGCATCACAAAGCCTTTGCCGGGCTCCCTGGCCACATCGGGTCTGGCGGTGACTGGCTGTATCCACTCAGTGATGAGCTCAGTGGCGCTGGGCGGCTGAAGCTCCCTGTCCACATCAGGCTGGGCGGTGACTGGCTGTATCCACTCAGTGATGAGCTCAGTGGCGCTGGGCGGCTGAAGCTCCCTGTCCACGTCGGGCTGGGCGGTGACTGGCTGTATCCACTCAGGGATTTGCTCAGATGTGCTAGGCTGCTCAGGCTCCCTGTCCACATCGGGCTGGGCGGTGATTGGCTGTATCCAGTCAGTGATTTGGTCAGTGGCGTTGGGCTGCTGAGGTTCCCTGTCCACGTCGGGCTGGGTGGTGATTGGCTGTATCCACTCGGTGATAAGCTCAGTGGCGTTGGACAGCTGAAGCTCCCTGTCCACATCAGTTTGGGCAGTGACTGGCTGTATCCAGTCAGTGATTTGGCCAGTGGCACTGGGCTGCTCAGGCTCCCTGTCCACGCCAGGCTGGGTGGTGATTGGCTGTATCCACTCGGTGATAAGCTCAGTGGCGTTGGACGGCTGAGGCTCCCTGTCCACATCAGTTTGGGCGGTGACTGGCTGTATCCACTCAGGGATTTGCTCAGATGTGCTAGGCTGCTGAGGCTCCCTGTCCACATCAGTTTGGGCAGTGATTGGCTGGATCCACTCAGGGATTTGCTCAGATGTGCTAGGCTGCTGAGGCTCCCTGTCCACGCCAGGCTGGGCGGTGACTGGCTGTATCCAGTCAGTGATTTGGTCGGTGGCTCTGGGCTGCTCAGGCTCCCTGTCCACGCCAGGCTGGGCGGTGATTGGCTGTATCCAGTCAGTGATTTGGTCGGTGGCGCTGGGCTGCTCAGGCTCCCTGTCCACGCCAGGCTGGGCAGTGATTGGCTGTATCCACTCAGTGATATGCTCGGTGGCGCTGGGCGGCTGAGGCAGCGGCAGCTCGGTGGGGCTCTCTGTGAAGGTGAAGTCCACAGCGGTGGGCTGCTGAGTCTCCACCTCTCCGACCGCCTCGCTCTCTGTAGTCGTCCTCCTGAAGAACACCTCTGGGCTCCGTGTCACCGTGGCAATACTCAACACGTCACTTTCCTCTTGACTGATACCTGAACCATCTTCACCATCAGTTAACTCTGAAGGTGAGGGAGGAGAGGGGTTAATAAGGCAATCCTTACTGTGACTATATTCACATCTTTTTTATGTTGTTATGTTACAACGCTCAGAAACACAACTATGTCAATTCACTAATTGTCATTAGCTGATTGGCTGCTTTATTCATGCTTCACCATCAGTGGCTCATTTATTAGCTGCTTAACTACCAGCTGACTAGTAACACTCAATTAATATCATACCTGACACATTCCCCTATTACTCTATTATATGTTACACTCTATTATTTTTGGTTTTTTTATGTGCTTTTTGAGCATTGGAGGAGTAGCACTCTCAGTATCTCCACTCTTTGAGTAAATGGGGACTTACCTGTGTAGCAGAAGGCGTCGTAGCGGGACTCAGGAAGTGGGTATCCCGTTTGGTTGGTGTGGAGGTAAACAGTTCGCACCCCGAGAAGACCTCCTCCACACTGCGGCCGTCTAACGTTGATGGGGTAGCGGACGCTCCTGTCTCCCAGCCAGCCAGCGTTACAGACATCCATCCCACCCTGCCAGGCCAGGTACAGCTGACCTGTGGTGGCCAGCTGAGCCCCGTGCTTCGAGCATTCAACCGCAGCCTCAGAGAAGGTGAACTTTTCTGCAGAGGCGGTGTAGAAAACTTTGCCTGTATCGGATAAGAGAGGTTATGTTATTAAAATTAAAGAATGACTTTAAAATACACATAAAAACACCTAAAAATGTATGAAAATTAACACAACAGATCCATTTTGTACCTGTCATCTTCTCACTAAAGCAGTAGACATCATAAGTCTCATTGAGTTCTCTCACGCCATATGTCCTGACACCAGGAAGTTCCTCTTTGTCACCGTAGCAGGCCACACGAGGATCATGGATTGGGTACCTTAAGTCAAAGAAAAATGAGCTTTGGTGTCTTAAAGTATGAAATAGTTAATGTATTGCTGCTTTTTTGCAGGAAACTATTAATTCTCTGATGTTGAAGCATCCATGAACACACCGCTAAGGAGTGTTTATAAATCATCCGTTCACCATTATGACAGAAAATGAATTTAATAATTAAACAAAAGTGACAAACTGTTTGAGGCTTAATGGTATTTTTGGAAAATGGTTGACAATAACATATGGTAAAGTCACAGTATTTGTAATTAAGCCGTTATACAAACATATATATAACCTTTAACCTATACTAGTTTAGGATGAATTGGATCATTTTAAATGGATGTAATGTTAATAAGTAAATAGACTTATATGCTATGTTTTCAGTGTCACATGATTCATTCACTTCATTAGCTAGCGGTCATTGTCCATCATGTTACGGCAGAGACTGACCTGACTGTCTGATCAGAGAGCCAGCCGGCGTCACACTGGTGGAATCCATCATCATAAGCCGCTTGAAGCTGTTCAGGTGAAGCCAGGACGGCACTGTTCTGGGTGCAAGCAGCCTGCGCCTTCTCAAAGGTCAAACTGTAGCGGCCCATGATGGCCCGGTAGTGGAACACGATACCTACAGAGATAAACGACAGTTTAGTTTAAGGTGTAGCTCCGCTGATACTGGAGCCTTTAAAGCAGATGCTGATAACAGTATATGAGAGTTTAAAAATCTGATATCAGCTGATAGTATTTTTTAAAACATAAACACATATTATGTTTCTTTTAATTATGATGAATGAAAAAATGATACACACTGAGCAGGACATTTTACAGTTGAAAAATCTACTTGTCTGTTCTTTCTGCTGGACAAACTACGTCAAAGAGACTCTGTTTCTAAACAACCTAAATGTAGTTTTCCGTAGTGCAATTTTCTGTTACATATACACAGATACTGATATATCTGCCATGAACTGATATCAGCCGATATATGAGTCTAGCTCCATTTTAAAGGTGAATTCAATAAGATGGTTTCAAGGTCAAGACCACAAAACTAGGAAACACTCACAAAAGGTTAAAGTAAAGATCAAATCTCAAACTTTATTCCAATAATAAAACACGTTTGGAATTAATTTATAAACCTGATCTGGATTTGCATCAAAGTATCATAGCGACAGATGACCATTTGGTGATGGTGGCAACCTGATTTCACTTAAAACCTGTCTGAGAATATTATGACTTTGTTAATTAAATCAACTGTGCCAAAGCTCAAATGAGTCTGGTTCATGACTATTGAGTTATGGCCATTTAACTATGTTTTCACCATGTTTCTTTAATGCCATGGCAACACATTTTGCAGTGTTATGCTCTTCTAAATCTGGTCAAGAGTTATAGCAGCTTATGTCAAACAGGCTACACCCAAAGTAATTTGGCAACCAATGTGGAATATAAAAAAACAACTTTTTCAGGGATATTCAGGTTCGTTGTATCCACTGCAGTTGTCTCGCTGACTTCATGAGACGCTGATGTGATGCTCCTTTGACGTTTGCGTACCTTGAACCTGCACACTGACGTCATCGTGGTTGTCCTCGATGTCGTGTTGAACCTCACAGCGGTAGACTCCCGTGTCGCTGGACCGCAGTTCAGATATCTTGATGCTGGCGTCCGTCGGGGTCGCGGGGTAGCCCGTCATGTGAACCCTGTCCAGGTAGCTCTCGCCGATACGCACCTGCCCTTCCAAGGCCACTAAGATGGTCGTGACCTTTTCTTTGGTGATGAGGCTCCATTTGATGCGGTGAGCGAAGGGGGCGATGGTTGGAGCTCCTGGGTCCGGGACAGTGTGGTCCTACGTAGAAAACGACATCATTCACCACTGATTTACTTCACGCTTCATTAGGGTTTGCTCCTTAAACTACAGCAGCTCAGGTTTTACATTTAAGGGTTTAAAAATGTTAATGTTAATGGTCTTAGATTACAGTATATACATTCAATACACCTTTAAAATGTATCTATGTAACAGGTGACAATGAGCTCTCTTTTTTTATCCTGAGTTATGTGAAAATACACATAACTGTTAATTTTTTAAATGCATTTTATTGATGCCATGAGCACCAAAAACTAATTTACATTTATTATATTAAAGTGGAGGCAGAAGTTTTTACTCAGTTACCATTAAGCTGAAACTGGACAACTCTATACAGCCAGGGGTACGACGGAAAATCAGCTTTTTTAAAAAAAATTATAATGAAAAACAACTTGAATTTGGGAGCAACAGTGTTTTTTCTCTTTTCTCTACCTCTGTGTTTTAAAAGTATTTATTTTTTTCTGTCTCTTGTTTTTTTCAGGTTTACAAAGTTACACCTTTAAAGCTGTGTTAATGTTCGGCCACTAGGGGGCAGAGAAACGCTGAAACAATCTGACACACAGTCGTGACGTAGCTGTTAGGCTAACAATTCCCTGTTTAGTTATCTAATGGATATGGAGCAGAAATATAACTCATTTGGAGTCATTTTTCTGTAAAATATTCCCTCTTCTAGTTCTTTTTTTACAATAACCCCTGAGAAAAGTTTTTTGTTGAAAACAAATGTGCCGTAAAATCTGAACGAGCTAATGAGCTGAAAAAAAAGGCTCAGAAAAGCTGCAGAGCGTGTTTTTATATTTAATGTGGCACTTTGACTCATTATAAAATATAGTTTAAAAGAAATAATTAGTGGAGCTTAAAGTTAGGTGAACAGTCTGCCATTTAAGTGTAATTGATTTTTTTTTCTGGATATACCACCAAAGTGACACTTAGCAAAAAGTCGTGATCACACACCTCGAAGTAACACGGTAATGTTAACGTTCCTCCCAGCAGAGGGCGCTGCGGCTTCTCCAGAGGAATTCCCACACTCAGCACATCCTCTGGATCTACGAGGGGAAAAAACACAGAAAACAGGGAGAAAGACGACAATATATAAAGTCCATTTGACTAAAAATGACAAATGTTGAAGATGGTCGTGATGTCTTCAGGTGCAACGTCTTACCCAGAAAGGAGCGCTGTTCATAAACGTAGTCAAATGTTGCTGAGATCGCAGTCAGACACACAGACAGAAACACAGTCCACCTGATCATATTTTATCTGAAATTGAGGAAAATGCAAGTAAAACAATTATAAGTCAAATTCTATATAACATCAACACAGAACAATAAGAATTGAATGAATCCCCTGAAAGTTAGATGTAATTTAAGACGTTTTCTTTACTTTTAGGTACCGTTATGTCACCTTATCGCACGAACGATGGATCTAAAAGCATTGTTCACATTTTTTTCACTGCTGCATATAAAACAGTGAGCATTTATTGCTATTTCTGTTTTGAAAATTCAGTTAATAAAAAGTAAAATTTGATATTTTATCATTAAAATAACTGCAGTAGTGCTCGAGATACTAATGAAAAAGTTCAGAAATTTTTTTTTTGTCAAGTTACAAATAAAATGAATCACCAAACCGGACTCGTCACGACATTTGAACGACGTCTGCTCACAGATTTCGTAGATATGTTATATCAACACGTATAAATAAAACAGATTAATGAGATGGAAAACGGCTTTCCCGGTAGAGATGACCAACTGTGCCACTGAATTTAACAGTTAGGTGTCAAATACTCCAAACAAAAGTGGAAATTTCTCATATAATAAAACATTTTTTCAGTCAAAAGTGCATCAATTCAAGCTCTCATCCCCACAGTTATCATGTTAGCGGCCCTCATTTCTCTACAGACACATAGAAATCCTGCCGTAAAGTCACATACATCCATTCAAAACACATGTAGTAGACCTACAGTTCAAACACTGCTCCGTCTGTGAATATAATGCCGGTCCAGCCGAGTCATATCAGTCAAATCCAAATCAAACAATAAGTCACTGATGTTAGTCAAAGTCAAGTTAACAAGTCACTTCAGAAGTCCGAGTCGTTTGATGTAAATCCACAACCTCCAGACTCTAAAACACTCCCGAACTGACTCCAGTTTTCCTCCACAAAAGTTACACAGGAGCTACATTTCCTGAAGGAATGACACACGCGACCACACAACTGGTTCATGTGCCGGCTGAGTAATTACTCTCTAACAACCGCCTCTTATTTTCTAAGGAGGAAAACAAGGAGCTGCAGTTATTTCAAAAAGTAAATGTTTGCTGTTATTACATCTGAGCAACACTTCCTGCTCCTCCCTCCCTCCTCCTCCTCCCAGTGAAAGACTGAGACTTTTCCTAAATTCAGTTTGTATGTTCATCCATATCCAGTCTCAACACAATAACAACACAAAAACTAATTCCACTACTTAATAAAAGTCCAAATAAATACTGGATATTTGCTCATTAAGCCACAAGTTTATAAGTAGTTTCTGAGGTGTTTGGACTTTGATTCCCATTATAAACAATTAGACTTGACACCATTTGATCCTTGAGTATGCTACGTGCTAATAGCTGTTTACTCAAGCACAACTGCAATTAAGTATTTTTCCACCATGACATTTATACTCTTAAGGTACTCGAATTCCTTGACACACTGGTTTCAAACCCTCGTTAAGTCTCATTAAGAAGATTAAACCTGCATTAACTGATTTTTTTGGCCTCTTATATCTCATTATCATTCATGTGAAGTTATGTTTCTGTCCACCTGGTCCAATCTTCTCCCTCTTTTAGCTTCTGTTTCTGCTCTCTACCAACTCCTGAGGGAAATATCTCCACTAATGTTCACCAGCTAGTCTGCAGCTAACTGTGTCTGTTTGCCGTTTGGTGCTGAGCAGGTTAGCGTAGGAGAGCTTTTTCTCTGAAAACAGCTGCCTGCTGCGACCGAAAATGATGCTATAGGAGCGCTGAGAGTCTAAACAAGGAGCTGAAACTCATTATGCAGCTCCGTAAAGCCGAGCCACACACTACATTTGGCTACCGACGATCATTTCATACATTGTTATAATAAATAATATTGATTATAGCCACTTTAAACATTCATGACTAAATAAGCAGAAGAGTTTAACACTCAAAAATGGACTTGCTTCATCTGGGCTGTGTTTAGGTGTGGCACCATGCGTGAACAAACCTGCAACTGTCATTCTGATACTGAAACGACAGTTGGCACGCTTTGATTCAAATACTGCTAAAAAAACCTTCACCGGCACACGGAAATATGTGACATCACCTTTTTCCCAGCTGAGACCTGCCCACTTCAAACCGGTGAGAAGAGCTCACACAGATATACAAATACAGGAGTCTCTTGTGTGAAATAACCAAAGACTTTTCCCTTCAGGGTCTCTCGGTTATAAAAAAGGACTGAAATACATCTTTCACCTCTAACGGGCGAGACAATGTCATCGCTGAGGAATAAAGAAATGTCACACTTCTAGATTTTAGCTGGTCAGCAGCGGGGAGAGAGTTCACATAAACACCGCAGACACTCTGGGGACAAACTGTCACGGGGGCATCAGGCCAGGTGTGGATGCAGCTCGGACACCCGCCACAGATTCAACAAGCTCCTGCAAACTGCTTCTGAGCTGCGGAAATCCAACACACCTTTCTACAACCCGGACAAATCGCTCACTTATCGCCAGAGACGAAGCGAAGCGAAAGGTGAAAGCTCCTCTTCCTTGCTTTTATTTGCCAAATGGAGTTTATGTAACTTCATGAGAAGAGGTTTCTTTGGTTTCGTGTCGACGCAGGAAACTCAAAAACTCAAGTCAGCTGCTCTCCAGTGTGCATCTGATCTGTTAAAAGTTGCCTTTCTTCAGTGTTTCCAACCTGGTGGAGGGAGTGTCTCCTCAGGACATGAGACGTGGTGTTTGGACTTAAGTGACAGTTCATTAGCAGCCGAGTTGTGTGTGTGTGTGTGTGAGCCCCCCTCCGCCCCCCCCACACTGAGCTCATTGAGCTGCTGTGGTGAGCTCCACTCCCAGAGAGAGACCCGAGGGCCCATAAGACCAGATCTGTTCCACCTTGAAAAGCCTTGTATTATGGGAGCTCTGACGACACCGGGGCGGCTTGTGTAAACAGCACGGTGTATATTCCAGAGTCTAGCTTTTCCATCACGTCTCAACACTGCAAACATTCAGGAAGGAGACTCGGAAAAGTGTGAGACACGATGGGAGGAGCTGGAGAGATGACAGGGCTTTCATCCTCACCTGTCCGTCTATTTTTTCTTCTCTTTCTAATTCTCTAATTTTCTCTCTACATGAGGCACTTTTGTCATGTGAACAATCAGGTTTAAACATCATTTCACAATCAACAGATTCTCTACATTATATTAAACTCACTATTGAAACAGAAAAAGTCACTTTGATATTCCTCTTTTATAGATATATTAACATTCTGCAGAGCTTTTATCAACACCGGCTGTTTTTAAATCTGCTTTGTCTTAAATATAAAGTGTGTGTTTGGTACTCAAAGTGAGTTACACTGACACTTTAATACTTTGCCAAACAAATACACTGTTTAAACATGTTGTTTGTCTTCTATGTAGTAAAAATAATGACAGATTTGGTTTTAGTTTGCTTCATTTATTTCAATTTTTAATCAATTTTATCTTTGTTGATTTTTATTCTGATGTTTTTTTTATTTTATTTTATGTTATTTATCAGGACCGTTCAGATATTAAACGGATAAGATGCTGACTTTAAGTGTTTTTCAAGTTTCAGGTGAAACACGCGGATCCAAACTGTTGTTTTCTTCTTTTTAAAAATGATTTTTTTCCTTCTTCAGAAAATGAATTTAATAATGAATCTTTGAAGACAAAAGGATGGAACATGAATCCACGTGTCGATTCAGGTTCAGTGGAGTTTAAACCCATCTGAAATTCACTTTATCCGTCTTTTCAGACTCGAATATCTTGAATATATCTTCACAGTGAAAGATATTCTGTGTTAAGTTACATCACAGGGATGTGAGTTAGTGCAGATGAGAACAAAGTGTCTTAAGCTAAAGAGAGTCCTGCTCATTGTTTCCTCATTTCTTCATAAAAGGAAACTTTTTATAAAACTTTTTTTATATATATATAAAAATATAAAAGAATATTGCTCACCTGTTGCAGAACTTCTTCTTCAGTGGTGTATTTTTTTGGCTCAGTGGAGTTCCAGGTTGCCAGGTTGTGAGTTTAAAGTCCCAACGAGCAGAAGGAGCAGTTCAGGATGCTCGACCGTGTGCGGAGGAAAGAGACTGGGGACCAGGTCTGGCTGTCAAAACTCAGAGGAAACACCGTCGGCAAGCTGCTCGCACTGAAGCGTGAAGAGTGAAGAGTCCGTGTTAGTGCCTTCAAAATAAAACCAGGGCTGACTTCTCGGCATCAGAGCTACTGCTCAGGAGGGGAGTGAGTTTAAAACAAATTAAAGTAACACGTTTCATTGTCATTTCAATTTATTTATTTTTTTTATTTTAAGTGGGAAAAATAGTGGAGAAACATTAGCAGCTGTGGTCCTGACTCAGTTTAGCAACAGATAAAAACAAGAGGAACAATCGATAAGAAAAGCAAATTTATTTGTAAAGCATATTTCATACAGAAGAGCTTTACATAATGCATTAGAAAAACAACATAAGAACATTAAAATGCCAATTAAAAGAATAGAAACCTCTTTAAATGGACAGATAGTTAAATACATGGATACATAATGAACTGGAAACACAGGTCAGAGTGCAGTAACAAGTTGCCCCAAATGTAAAAAACTAATCAATCAATCAAAGATGCAGGAAAACAACGGTTATTAAGTTAGATTTGAAAGCGGCTAGAGTGATGAATTATCAATAAAAGAACACAGACATAACAGATGTTTCAGATATCTCAAGATGATCCCCTCAATTTAAGTTGTGCTTTTATTTTGAAGGAAATGTAACTGGAGGTATATTGGGATACTTGATTTATCTGAAGGTGGTGAGAGAGGTGGGTGGGGTGGGGTGGGGTTGGGGGTGGAGGGTGGAAGGTGTGTGCCGTCCCGCTGCAACTTGACAGAAATGAGGTAATGATCTTTATACAGTCAGGGAGTCAACCAGCGTGGTCTTTTGTATTTTAAGGCTTTTTTTTTTTATCCATCATCACCTCTTAAGGGAACCCAAACTACAAAAAAAAAAAGCCTGAATTGTTCAAAAGATCAAATTTATGACATAATAATTTAATCCATTTAGGTAATTAATGAATTCTTACTACCAGACTAAGACAGATTTCATATTTTTCTCCGCTCTGTCTCATCTTCAAAGCTCATTAAGAGGCTCCCGAAAAACGTTCAAGAGTATCACACCTCACCCCCTTTAACTTCTCTCTGCCTGCTCGCTTTTCACTCCTGAAAAGAAAAGAAAAGAAAAGCCAAACTGGAGACAAAGCTGCTCTTTCAGTGTGAGTGCTCATTGGGTTCACACACACACCTAATAATGTTGTTGCCACAGATACAAATGAACTCCACTTAACTTTTAAAGGGAGTTTTTAAGTGCGACATAATGACAGTAACCTTCTGTTTCCACCAGCAGCAGCACCAGCAGCAGCAGCAGCACTCAAGTTTTTTATTTTATGATGCTACAACAAATTCCTCTTCAATCTTTTTGTACTTTTTTTTAATATTATTATTATTAAAATGAGATTATTTTACTGCTCCCTGACTCCTCTGTGAACTCTCCTCTCTCTCTTCATCTCCATATGAACGCTGTAATGAGAGGCTGAAGAGACGCAGGAATGGAGAGAATGTTAGATCAGAGAAATGCTCTCTCTCTCTCTCTCTCTGAGTCGGCCTCGCTGGATTTAAATCTGAATAGAGTACAGTAATTGAACCGCCTGGACCAAACTTCAAAGATGAGGAGGGGTGTGGAGGGGGGAGACTCTGTTCCTGTATGGTGTGATTGTGTCACCAGTTGTCCCGTTTTTTTTTTCTTCTTCTTCTTCTAGTATGTTTAGATTTTTCCACTTTTAGAATATTTGTCCAGAGATTTTGGGACAAGGTGTGTCTGCAGACGGGGGCTATTTATACTGGAGGCAGGGTCGGGTGAAATGACTAAATTGTTAGACTAACTGAAGAAATTTTCACTCCAGCCCCACCTCAGCAACCTGTCAACAAAGCAAAACTGTTTTTCTTTTTTTATTATTATTATTATTTATTTGCGATGACATAAGAATAACGGTAAACCGGGCGTTATTCATGCCTGTTACAACAGTGTCTGTCTGCTTCTCGCAGGTGGCACCGAAGTGACCCGCCGTGATGTATCGATGACATAGTTTCGGCGGTTAACAGCAGACATTTAGCTTTATTCATAAACTCCTTTCACAACAAAGGCCACTTTCTCGACTGGACTTCTGTCTGAGAGCTGTAAGACAGAGAGTACACAAACGAACACCGCTGCCTCTCTCTCTCTCTCTCTTTCTGTTTTATGTGAGGCGGTTTGTTCTGGTCGGTTGGTCCAGACTGAAATATCTTCACAACTAGGATGAATCCTAACTGACTTTACCGAGCCTTTGACTTTTCATCCAGCTCCACCAGCGGGTCAAATCTTTCAATTATCCAGTGAAACATCTGCAGTCTGTGCAAAGACTCCAAGTCATATCCAAACTCAGAGCGCTGTCTGTTGTTTCGACACCTCTTGCTGTTGCTTTACAAAAGCATAATTCAACCCATCCTGCTGCACTGTTCACTTTGTTTCTTTGCCTTGTTAACTATCTCCAACGGAAATAAACTCATCAGGATTATACATACTGCCTCCAAAATCACCTGCTCGTTCTGGCAGACGTTTTGTCCCATCTGCCATAGCAGCCCTGTATAGATCCACACTCATCTGTGTGATGAGTACAGAATATCATCTGTGTGTGTGTGTGTGTGTGTGTGTGTACATGGGTTGGCATAAGTTTATTCTACAGATGTCTGTATGTTTCTGTGTGGGATATGCACAGGCTGTAAAAACAATAAAGATTATATCCGTCTATCTATAGGCACAACATTTTATACAGACATTCATGGTTCTGTAATGATGTAATGACTTTTCCTCTAGTGCCACCATGAAGGCCACAAACATTCATGTCCCCCCCCCCCGCTCAAAGAAATTGCAATAACTTTTTTGTCATCATCAGGTTAAAATTTTAATTTTTCGAACACTAAGTTTCTCATTTAATCACTGAGATCAACATTTATTTTTTGAGACTTGAGTACAGCAGAGAGGAAGAAAGGAAGCACAAATGTGATGTTTATGAGTAAAAACCTACAAAACAAATTACATTTTGCACTCTGTTCTCTGTGTTTAAGTGCTAATTAGTCTATTTAATCGTTTCTCCTCCTCGGCCTGACATTTATATACATATATCTTTTTTTCCTCCCCACTCGTTTGTCTTGAATATACTGTATATTTCCAAGGCCTTCAGCATTGTGTGTGTGTGTGTGTGTGTGTGTGTTTTCTTTCCTCAGTCACAGAAATAAACTTGTACGCTTGTATCTTGAACTTTGGAGAAGTTTATTATCCGAACAGTCGGGCGGATTTTCAATGAAAATAACGATCTACTCCCACCTACTTCAAAATCAATACAGCCTTCCAGACTATTGTTTCTTAGTGTATGTACAGATTGCATCAATTATAAATAAAGATATATATATATATAATGGTAAGGTGCCTTTGCAGTAACCAGAGTAGTGTTCCCAATAGCGTTCATTGTCTTAGACCTTCCATAATCAATAGCCTTCTGTACAGCTTGCATAGAAGCATCATTTTATTTATCCATACCTGAGTCTCAGGGGACAAAAAGCGGAAGCTCGTTTATGTTTGTAAGAATGTAAACTAACCTTTTCTCAAGAGACTTGTGGTTAGAAAAATGCAAGACCTTTTAAACATGAACATCTGGTTTCACAGGATGAGGGTCTGGACTTAAAGGGGACACATTCTGCACATTTCCAGGTCTATATTTTTTTTATTCTAGGGTTCTTCTGGAATATATTTGCATGACTTACAGTTGCAAAAACTCCTTATTAATCTTTTACTGACACTTCATGAAGCCCCTCAGTTCAGCCTCTTTCTGAAACAGGTCGTTTTAGCTCCTGTCTCTTTAAGACCCGCCCACTCCGTTCTGATTGGTCAGCTTCGCGAAACTGCACTCCTAAGGCTACGTAAACAAACGTAGGTGGATTTAACTTCTTTGTTTAATTCTTTAAAGTAAAATATGAACTTCTCAACAATACAGCCGTACACGTTGGCGCCCGAATCCGATCCGCAATATGTGAGTGGATAACGTGAACAATCTTAGCAACAAAGATTACAGAAAGACGTTTGTAGGGAAACATGAACAATCTGATGTCAGTAACTTAGCAAACAAAGCATGTAGAGCATGTTGAAGCCCTGCTTTTGTCTTTCCAGGAGCATTTTTACGTAGGTTCACCAGTTTTGGAACCACGTTTAACATCCGACATCAGTTATAAATGACAGAAAATCAAAGTAATTGCGACTAAAACAGAGAACTACAAAGAAACTCACTATCATAAATCTACTGGGGTGGTTTCACCTGGACACACAGACTCAGTTGTGTGTCATTGTTCATTGTTCTGCCTGACGGACCAGCAGGGGTTTCCAATCTGACGGACCTCGTAGCAAACTTCCATTTGAACTTTTCAGACCCGAGGAGCTTCCCTGCAGTCAGGAAGTCTGCTCTCCGCTGCTGAAAGGATTTTGTTAGCAAACCTCTCAGGAGAACATTTGTTGAAAGCAGAGTGTGTTTATTTTTTCTTGCCTTGTACGTATGAATGGCCGCTGTGTGCAGCTTTCTCTCTCTCTGTACCTACAGTGCAGAAGTGAGTCTGCAGCTTCGCCGTGTACAAGAGATCAGAAAACAAGCTCCTGATTCCTGCTGCACAGGAGACTTACAGTAACTACACCATGTCTCTTGTTGGAGTCTGAATATTAAAACAGGTCAAACTTGTTTCGTGGTGTTTGTGTTGGACAGGTTTTTTTTTTTTTTTATAGGAATTGAGACGTCTTGGATTTTACAGAATCTGGGGTTTAAGAGAAAAAATAAATATTCAAGTTGATTTAAGTCCACAGGAATGCAAACTTTAAGCTGCAATCATGAAATAACAATGTTGTATCAGTGTGAGGCAAGGTGCATGGTCACATCAGGATACAGAGGAGGATGAAATGGAAAACCGGAGTTACAGACTGCAAAAATAATCTCTCAGCAGTCTGTTAAGTGTCCGAGAAAAAGCACGAATCTTTAGCCACACAAGTGCAGCTTCATGGATGGAAATGAGTGAAATTACTTTGACGGCTATTGAATGAATTAATTTAAGTGAATTAAATTTGTTGCAGATATCAAAAGTCTCCAGAGGATTCATTGTAATCAAGGACTTTTTTGGTTTAGAGTGAAATATCTTATCAACTAAGTAAAATCTGATCTGTATCGACCTTTGTGCTCACGCCATCCTGACACAAAGAAACTATTTAAATCTGCCAAACATTTAAACTTAAAGCTGCTCTAAGTGATATTTTTATATTCACAACTGATTTCAAGAACTACATGTAGTGTGAAAGGTTTTTCTTGTAGTGGTGAAAACCTTCAGGGACTTATCGCCCAATCTGCAGAGTTTCCCTGAACTTTATGGAGCATTTTAGTGGCTTTTAACGTACCGTTTTGTTTTTACAGCACCACACCTTTAACGTTTTGATTGACTCTTATCACTCTCACTGCTGAATATCGAACTTACAGCCGTCAGGTAGACAAACAGGACTCCAGATGAATGCTAATGTTGCTTCCCGGTGCATAAATAAGCAGTTACTTGTCGACATGTTCAGCATTACGAGCTTCATAAGGTAATAATAAGTAAATATTGTGTGTACAACATGAGTTTTTCTTCTTGTTGGATGTTTGAGCTGTGCAGATTGATGTCTGCGCAGTCTGCTGAAGGGGAAAAAAGTTTCTCCGTGCTCACCTTAAATAAACCTACAGTTATGATTTGTGAATTTATAACTAGTTCGGTGTCAATCATTGTCCAATATGCAACTTACACAAGTGTGATGTGGAAACTTGAAGCCTCCAGTGCACACTTAGAATTGACTGTTCTAACTTTTTATTATGTGAAAAGAAAAACTTGTAAGACACAATGTTTTATTCCAATCTGAGGATTTGCTTGAGTTTTTCATAGTTTTTCATCATAAATACTGAATGCTCCTTTTTGTGCAATAAAGTAAAGGTTTACAGCTTCATATTAGATCAGTCTTTGCTGTTGTTGTCGCCATTGAATGTTTATTATTTTCTAAATCAAAGAGCAAATATGAAGAACCCGTCTTGTTTCTGACTTCATGACCAAGCATTCTTAGTTTTTTTCCAGTGGCTTTTCTAAGTGTTTTTTTTTTTTTTTTATTATCCCGGCTGTGGTGTCGCGTCATCTCTCTGTGAAAGTGACAACATTGAAAGTCCCTGAAATTACAGTCACAGGATTTCCCAACAACCACGATGAGCTTGAACGCATATTCTTGCATGCCTACTTTTTCTCTGCGAAAAATGAGAATGAATACTTAACCTGTGGACTTGTTCTGGACGTGTTTCTGACGGGACACTGTTTCCTTCTGGCTGAGTACAGAACAGACTTTCTTTCTCACCGAGCAGGGCTGGAAAACACAGCTGATAACCGGCAGCCAGACCACAGCCAACCTGCGTTTACCCAACACCCTGAGTCATTAACCGCTGCGTTACTCGCATAACTGCACGCGGTGTTATGACACGTGCCTTCACCTCCTGAAAGACGGCTTGTACGTGTTTTATATGGCTTTCTGACACCATAAGCGTCGAGCCGGGTCAAACGGGACATGTTCAAATATGTTAAAACAACTTAAAGATTTGTAGATTTATTATTATAGCTGACTTATTATTCATTATTACAAGTTATTGTTATTTTCGTTTAGTTTTTGGGAGCTCCTGGGTGCAGGATGAATGCTGTGCAGTTTATTCCCGCATGAAATGGAGAAGATATAAGATTTGTGATTGTATAAACAGGTTTCTGTTGCCTGTATTTCTTCCTGTGATTGCTTATTTGGTGTTTCAGTATCTCCAGCCACACAAGTATCGTCACTGACATTTCAATCTCTTTACTATAAAAAAGTGGCTCAGACGAGAAGAGAGGTATAACCTGCTAAGATAAAGTGGATTTATGTTAGTGGAAAAAAAAAAAGTCTATTCCTCGACTTTTCCGCTTTCTATAAGGCTCGGGTACACTTTATAAATCTCAAACCATATCCACACTAAAGTGGATCTTCTCCATCTTGTCTCCTCTGATTCTTCATGATCATATTTGTGTTTCAATAAAAACCCAAAACGCACAGCTTACAGTATGCGTTCTCATCCAAATATTTTTCTGCTTCTGTCAGATTCAGATATGGACTCGTGTTTCCGTTTATAATCTCTTCATTGTTCAAACGCATTCCACAGTAAAGATAAGATAAATGCTCTTATTTCAACACAAGCAGGTCACTGTTGACCATTTAAGCTCTTTGATCAATCATTAACATTTAATATGAACGTATGATGTGTTCAATTTGAGAAGTAGGTTGTCGGTTCGATCCCTGGACTGGCAGGAGAAATCTGGGTAAGGAAGTGAAAGAGCAGCATCACTCTGGTGCCCCAACTGCTCCCCCAATGTCACATTGCCCGAACCAACAATGAAGCTCTATGACACCGAGGAATAACATATATCAGGTTTTGGACTGATTGAAAAGAGAAATATAGAATATGACCAGCTGTATCCTTTCATTACAAACCCACCTCTGAGCTGGTCTACTCAAGCATACATATTCTTTCGGAAATTTCCACACGCCACACCTTAACCTAAGAGCTAAGGGTTGCCTCATCCACATGGCTGCCCTCCACATGCAACCGTTGGGCAGTTTAAGGAACAACCTGGTGGTATGAACAGCCAGTTAAAGGTGAGATAAACTGATAGAGTTCCTGCTGGGGCCCAGAGACCGAACTAACCACCACCAGCAGCAGCAGCAGCAGCAGCAGCAGAAGCAGCCCAGGGGTACAGAGACTGGAACTGCATTCATAATGAGACTCCTTGTCCTGGTCTGACCTGCTGCTGTAAGTCACAGGGAGTGAAACACCCCTGAGTCCGGCAAATAGAAGCCATATGAGGGCAGCGAGCAGCAGAGGGTCTGCTTACAGAGGGTCTTTGTGAGAGGGAGCTGGAGGTAGTGAAGACAAGGATCATTTAGGTAAATCTGACAAGAAAATCCGCCACCACCTAAAGATACCCTGTTCCAACTATATACAGCGGGTGATGCAGCACAAACACCATATTTGAGTTTTAGTGTTAATTGTAGCTGATTATGATAAAAAAAGAATCTTTTGCCAGGAGGACAAGGATATTTTTATTTCCATACAGACAATATTTGTGCAAGTGGGTACACCCTCTCTTCTCCATGTTCAGTTTGATTATAGAAGAGCCTTGTTTGCATGCCTGCTGTTTATAAAATGCTCTTTTCATAAGCAGCATAGCGGCCCACTGTGACTCAGAGAAGTTCACAGCGGCGGCAGCAGGAGCAGCAGCCCCAGCTGGCCTGCACACAGGTATGTAACCGACTGGGTGGTGCGTTGGTCAAACAGGCTCTGGTCTACACAGCGAAGCTCACAGACACACTGACGTCAGTGTTGGCTCTTACATCAACAGCAGCAGCAGCAGCAGCAGGCAGGCAGGCAGGCAGGCAGGCAGGCAGGCGGTTCGCTCTGCTGACTCTATATTGAAAGAGGGCAGGGTCACCTTTAAAAATGCTGAGTTTGAGTCAGAGAATGTTTCAGAACATTTCCTGTTGTTGGATTCATGTAATACAGTACAATCATTGAAGTGTAATGGCAGTAGTAGGACTAGTAATTAAGTAATAGTAAATTATAGTGGAACCAGTATAATAGTATGTAGTATAACTTTGGTTTGTGCACGTTCTGTCATTTAAAAAAAAGAAGAAAAATATAAAGATTACGGTGGCCCTGAGGTGCAAAACACACATTTCACAAAACACAAGTCAATACAGATTTCAAAAAAATGATTGAATCAATCAGTGATACTATCGGCAGTAAACTCCCACACATGCACTGACTGGCCAAAAAAGTACAAAATAATAAAACTATCATAGGCTATAGTCAGCTATAAATAGCATTACACACACACATATGTAGTTAAAATATTTAAGCAAACACTTATATAAAGCTGCCCATTACCTAAGTTAAATACCAGAATTACTCCATTACAACGTTAAGTCCTGCATTCAAATAAATGTATTGGAGTAGATGGCAATACATAATAATAAGTATTGTTTTAAAAATAATAAAAACAATATTTACCTCTGAAATGTATTGGAATAGACCAAGAATAAATGAGAATAAATAAATTATTAGAAATAGAATAAATTATTTTGTGCTGTAACAACAAGAATCGTTATAAAATTGCTCTTTTTAAATGAATTAAAAAGTAATTTAGAGGGATATAGCCCTCTCTAACACTAGAGGCCGCTAACGCTCTTCTTCTTCCCTCTATGCGCTCAAAAAGACTGGGATCGTTGCTTATTGGCTCGTGTGTTTTTTACGTCACGCCTCCTCAGAGTCATTCTCCTTTCCTATTGGTCGGTTTACACGTTGATCATCCGTGCGTCAAACTGAAAAACATAAGGTTAGTTTCACTGTCAAGAGTAAAAGGAAGCGGACTGATGGCAGCGACACAAACCTTCCAGCCACACTGTGAGTTCATTAATTTGTTACTCGCTGGTGACGGGAATATCATCGACACGCTTCCAGTCTTAAAGGCGTTAACATAAACAATCGCACAGGCGTTTGATATTTGCTTCAAATGCGGACAAAATGGCTCTTGGGAAGACTTGTTTACGTTACATTGCCCGAACCAGCCGGGGGGGTGCTAAGCTAAGCTGAATGCTAACATTAGCTGAATGTGCTGCTAAATTTAACGGGAGCTCACTGTAATTTCGTCGCCAAATAACGTTTTGTAAAAGTGAGCCTGTTGTATGTGTGTATGGCTGTCGAGAATGAGGTTCGTTTTACATGCTAGTGTTGCCATTTTTAAATGTTATTATCCAATGTATCAGCGCCTTGCTAACATCTCTTTACTGTAACGTACATTTGCACACCAGCTTTAATGGACTTGATGCAGTAACGTAACGTTAGTTATTAACTAACGGTCGCAACATCCGTCAGTCCAAGGTGGGTTTGTTACTTAACCTTCCTGCAAACGCTAGTTGCTGCAAGATCATTTTGGGGGGGTTTAGGACGGTTACACAATTTTCAAGCCTTTCTTCAAACAACAGGTGTCTAAATGTAGTTAAAAGTAATTTTTATTACTTGTAAATTTGTTTGGGATTTTGCACCACGAAAGTCCAAAAACAGCTGGGTGCAGCATGTGGCATACTCTTGTGGAAGGTTCCTGTTTTATAATCAATCAATCAATCAGTCAGTCAGTCAAAATGCATCTGTATGGCACTCTTCCTACAGGTTAGTGCATTTCAAAGTGCTTTACAGATGACTGAAAAGCAACACAAGACAGAACAAATGTAGAACAAAAAGCAATTTGAAACTAATGCACACACACACACACACCCAAAAATACAAAAAATGTAATAAAGCCATTAAAATAGATGAAAAATCTATAATACTCTTATTATACTGTGCTCACAGACTTTCCTAATTAAAAATGTGTTTTATCAAATTACCACAAACGAACTGACACAGATGCTGACATACATTTAAAAAAAAAAAAAAAAAAGTGAACCTCCTTATGTCTTAACAAATTCATACAGTTAAACCTGGCAGGCTCCTTTCCAAATGGAGACAGCAGTTATGATATTAGGGCTTTTCTGCAGCATGTAAACTACTTTTATGAACAGTAGCTGTGATGCCTTGGTTGCCAGGTCCAAAGCCAGGATTTTAGATTTACTGAGGTTATTAGTCCAAGCTTCCTTATTAAAAACAACAACAACAACAACAAAAATGGACCCTCAATCAGCTATGGTTCAGATTCAACAACAGCCGAAACAGTCATACAACGAAATGATTAGATCGTCAGAAAATTAATCGAATTATTCAGAAAATCTAAAAAGTCTTTCACAAACAAAAATGACTAATATTCCCAAGTTCCAGCTTCTCAGTTGTGCGCATTTCCTGCTCATCTTTTTGAAGTATTTGGGCAAAACAAGAAACTAATCAGCAAATTAATTCATAATGTAAATAATTTAAAAGCAACTCTAAACAAATATCTTCTGTTTATTTTATTTTTTATTTTATCCCAGAGTTCCCATAAGAATAAATAAAGGATTCAGCATTTCCCCACCAGAACTTAACTTCTTGTAGTGTGCAAAAGGCCGTTAGAAAACACAGTTTGGACTCTATTAGTCCACATAGAGTAGAGGTTTGGTGGGGAAATGCTGAATCCTTTATGGGTCTAAAAATAGTCAAATGTGAAGACCCTTAGGCTAGAAACGATTGGTATCTGACTTTAGAAAGTAGAAAGGAGGCTATGCACATAACCACAGGCACGTGGCTTTTAGAAATCTAGATCTGGCAATAAATTAACCCCCCACCCACCACCCCCACCAACACACCCCCAGTTCAGTCTGCGAGTCCATTCGATCCTAACTGTCAGGTAAAAAGATATTTAAAACGTCCTCTCCTCTATAAAAGTAAACAAGGTGGGGGTGAAATAGTTTTAAATGAAACAAGTTGTGTTGCAGACTCAGGCTCCACTGCTCAGTAGATTAAAGGTTGGAACAGATCCTGGCAGACTCCAGCTCTGCAGGAGGCAGCTGAGCTTGCCCAAGCAAGAAGTCCTGAGTCATCCGGTTCAAGGTGAGGTAGAGGTGGAGGTTTTTGCGAGACGGGGGAAACACAGAAAACGAGCAGTAGGGTAAGGTTAGGAATGCAAAGAGGATCCAGAAATCTCAGACATGTATGATATTAAAGTAGGAGGTCAAAGGGTGAGAATAAGAAGAAGCTGGACCAGAGGTGAATGGTGCAAATGCAGCTTTGGATCTGTCTTATCTTTGAACTTCCACTTGCAAATTGGAGTCGGATCCAGCTTTACTACCACTTTACTAATACTTTGTCAAATCAGCCTTTAAAAACCCGCCATGTTGACAAAATTTCCAAGTTTCTAGCTTTATTAAAAACCACCCTCATACCTCAGAGACTTGTTTTTTTCTATGGGGATACAGGGCTTTTCATCCCAAAGCTCTCATTTGCAGCATGAAATTGTAGAATGTAAACTTTACCCCGGGGTCGCCCAAACCCCTGAAGTCCCATAAAACATAAAGAACACATGACCTCAGTGTCCTTAGTGGTAGCTGTGGCCTTAGTGGTAGCCTGAGTAAGCAGGTGTAATAGAAGAGATTAACTGTTATGCTCAAGCTCTGAAACACTAATCCACTTAGGCACGGAAGGAGTTTATTTTAAATTAACTAAGTGCCAAAACTGGGTGTAAGAATGAATTTCTTACACCCAGTACCAGGCAGGAGTAAAACATTTATAAAGTAGTGAAACTTTTCAGCCTCACACTTGACTATCTACTTCATGTCTTTCCCCCTTTTATATAATTAAATTTTCCCCAGGAATGTTAAAAACAATTTTAATATCAGCTAATCTGTGTATTATTCTCTTGATTAATCATCTGTAAAATGTCCAGAAATGGTGAAAAATGCCCGTCACAATCACCTGAAGTGTAAGTTCACGTTTACATTGCTTGTTCTCTCTGGTCCAGAGTCCAAAAACCACTTTACTATCATAGAAAAGAGCAAATGCTCTTATTTTAGAAGCTGGAACCAGTGAATGTTTGGTCTTCTTCCCCCCCCCCAAAAAAGACTTTGCAGATTAATTTTCGGGTAAAGATTAAAAATGTTGCCTACATGGTTTGCTGTTATCTGTGGATCCCAGGAAGATTTTTTTTTAGGTCACAGGACCTTTAAATAAACAGGCGAATTCTTTGGAGAGAACTTGTCCTTTTTGCAGCTTTATTTGTGTTCACTCAGTTTGAGCTCCCCAAGGCTTTGGACAGTTCTGTGTTTTGTTTATTGTCTCATGTGGACCCCTTCTAGGCTGCTTATTGCTAATAACACTGTTTTCCACTGCAAATAGTCAAGATTTGACCCTTGCCTCACACAAATGTCTGTGTCAAAAACCTGCCATAAATTATTATATATTAATATTTTCCACTTTTGCGTAGTTAAATCTTTTAAACCAACTTCAGTCCTGATCATTACTACAAAATATTCATTCATTTTCAGAGTTTTAACCCTTTAATGCCAGTTTGTTTACATAACGTCACAATTTTTATGGAAAAAACACATGCACACACAAAAAAAAGTGTATTCTAACTGCTAGGGGGAAGTTTTTCACAGTTTGGGTTATGTCAATGATTAGCAACAAAATTGATTTTGATGCATTATGTTTTGTACAGTGTCAGATTTAAAGAACTCATTTAGAGGAAAAAAATGTTCCCTTCCTTAACACTGCAATAAAAATTCTATATATTAATATTATTTTCCACTTTCATTGAGTTACATTTTTCAAACTTCAGTCCTGTTTATCACTACAAAATGTTAATTCAGTTTCAGAATTTTAACCCTTTAAAATCCACATTTAGTACCATATCATTTCTCTCTGGCTGCACATGTGTACATACACACACCACACTTTCTAACATCCATATCAACACACACATCATTTTAGTTTCATGCATTTGCTCCATAATACAGCAGCAATACCCTTAGTGGAAACCAGGAAAATAACATGTTTGTATGAATGTATGTGTGCATAGTGCAACATACATGGCTCTAGATTGAAAGCCTTATATAGTAAAATGCATGATTTTATGCTATAATGGCTGTGGGATCAAAAATGATGGTTTAAATGGGAACGCTTTTGTTCATAAGGATCTGAGTGTCTTTATTTTGGCTACACAGTTTATTATAGACTTATTATAGGAGAATTCAATAAAGAAAAATCGACACCCTTGTCAAAATTTATGCCGTGGGAATGTCACCACTGACACCAGATTTAAAAAGTGTAAACTGTAGATTTACCTGGTGGTGATAGGCTTAATCAGCACTGTGTGAAATTGTTTGGTGTCCATTTATATGTAAAAGTTTTGCATTGCAGGTTTAAAACAGCCAAAATAATTGAAAAATCACAAATTAAAAAGCCAAAAATGCCCCTAGTGAGACACAACGGCTAGAGTGACTTTGCCTGATGGTGAAGCGGTTTGTTGTTGTTCACATGCGTGTCTCGTAACGTGCCAGAGAGTCTCCATGACTGCCTTATGTTTAGTGGTGATGGGAAATGCAGATCAGAGCTTGTGCCCCTGTTGTTTTGCAGCACTAGACTGCAGCGTCAGGGTTAAATGTTGAAACAGTAAAGTGCTGGAGGTAATTATTGCTCAAGCACTCAACCATTTCTTTTGAAAGTGATGGTATATCGGCTTTGATTTGCAGCGCCAGACACTGTGTTTTACTGTGCAAAGGCCAAAATTACCTACACAGCTTAAAAATGGGACTGTACTGGAAAAAACAAAAACATTGCATGCTTTTTAGCAAGAAAAAGCACTGAAAGGATTCTATTAATTTTATATTAAATTCTGTTTAAAATGGTGTATGACACAGAAACACCTTAAAACCTCACATTCAAGAATCTGCAACCAGCTATTTTTTTTAGCATTGTTTCTTAGAGGATAGCTGCTAATTCATTTGTGTCGATCAATTAGCCTAATTGACTTATTTCCTTTTTGAGAAATTATTGGGATTAAGAATACGTACACATTTTTTTATTTAATTGTTTTTTGCTTAATATTTTACACACAACTCACACTAACTGAACATATTTAACAGTATATACATGAAACATAACATCTAAATAAAACCACAAGAAAACCATAGAGTAACATTTATCAGAGTTGACAATAATTCAGCTTATTTCTGGACCTTTGTTGCAGTGAACGAACATCCAAAATAGAAACAGTTTTCTAGTTTACGTAAAATATCATATTTCATTAAGAAAATTTGCCTGCTTAGGCTGCCTGTGTGACATTAGATGCTAATGTTAGATATATTTTTCAAAGATTTGAATGTTTTTCCCTTGTCGACCAACACATGGGCTCATTATTTTCTTTCCACGTGAAAACAAACATCCATGAGGGTTGTATGTTTTATAATATGACTCTCCTGGAGTACAACGAGACTGTAACTGTGATTAGTGGGCACGCAAATGAATGTTACTATGAAGCACATTACATATGAAACGATTGCCAAAATACTAACTAATGTTTTGTTTCTCTTGTAGGACTGTCAGTCTTCTATACAAATGGAGGAAAGGACTGTCACCAGATAATTGGAGCTGTAGCCTCCAAGTTGCTGAAGACTCTGGAGAAACCAAAGCCAGACATATGAGATGGGAATTTACTAAATGAAGAATGAGAAACTTGAGTAAAGACGTCATTACAGAGGACTGACCAACGCCGTCATTTCTCACATAACCTTTTTACGTCCAGTGTTGTTCCGCTCCTCCGCCTCACACGCCTTCATCCCCCAGCTCTGCTGTCCAGCCCGAGGCAGAGTGGACCCGTCCCTCTCCCCAGGCCTCGTGCCCTTCCATCGGCGGCCCGCTCCGGCGGTGTGTTGGTGTACGATGGCGCGGCGGGACGCTGAGGGCTGCCGCGGGGGACTGTGATGTCAGAGCCCAACAGCCCGGGCGAGAGCCGGCGTGGCGCTCCCAGATTCTTCGTGGGCTGCGAGGACGATGAGAGCGAGGTCCTGGAGGATAGCATGAGGACAGACATGGAGCTGTATGAGGACGACGAAGACACAGACTCGGTGGGAGACTTCTGTCGAACCACATGACCTCCTTTACTATAATCTCTTCCTTTCCTGAGCTTCAAAAGCATCAGATTATCTGTGGAAAAATCACAGATGAGTCATCAGCAGATGGCTTTCAGGGTGCTTTCACACCTAATCTTAAGCGTTTTAGAATGATTTGTTTTGGTCGGCGTGAAGTCAGTCGACGCAGTAAATCAGCGCTGGATCGAGAGCGCTGGGGAAAAATAGGTCTCGATCCGCTACCAGGCCGACTCTGGTGCAGCGTGAAAGCAAAACAGACAAACCAGAGGAATGTATGATAGTAGATTTGTGATTTTATCATTAATTCAAAAGTTAAAATACTATTAAATCTGCTGCGTGTTCCTGTGAAGTAAGCTGCCTCATTAGCAATATGTATAAGCAACATATATATTGTAACGATTATAACAGGTATGCAGTCTTCACCTGTGTGTTTTGCTTGTGTCCTACTGGGTATTTTGGATAGTGACAACCACCCAGGGTGAAATACACCTCTTTTTATCTATTTTATTTGTCAGGGACGATGCAAAAAAAAACATTGTAACAGGTTAAAATAAGATGAGAACAGATGTGTTGCATATATAGGATTTCTAGTCAAGGCTAATGTGCGACCCCTGTCCCTGTTTAGGGTCATAACATATTACCAGAAAGACATCAGTTAAATATAGCTCATAATAAATAATAGTGACATTTGTCCCGTTCCTCCCTGGATGTCACCGTTCATAAAATAAGGTTGCTCAGTTCATTTCTTTGCGAACAGCAGAGAAAACGCTCACATACTTTCAGCCATACATCATAATAATGTTTAGTAAAACTCTGCATAAATTTGATTTTCCCCACCATAAATTAACTTGGTTGTTTTTGTAAAAATGTTGGTGTGAACACGCAGATGACCAGAAAGTAAAAGGAAGGAAATAACCACAGGTGTGAAAGCGTCCTAAATTAACACTCCCGCTACCTTGACAGCCGCAGTGTTGTTCTCCATCTTTTCTTTTCTACTACTTTCACAAAGCAGCAGACACTACAGCCGTCTCTCTCAGCTGTCGATGCGTGTAGCTATTTCCATGCACTATGTCGCTTCTTCGGTATGAGATTTTTGGGACAAAGCAGCCATTGTGTTTCTCGTGCCCTTCAAACAGGTCGTTACAACATCTCTCTCTCTTTCTTTATTCAGCCCCCGGAGCAACAGATCGTGGTGGGGATCTGCTGCATGATGAAGAAGTCCAAGTCCAAGCCGATGACCCAGATCCTGGAGAGGCTGTGCAGGTTCGAGTACATCACTGTGGTCATCTTCCCAGAGGACGTCATCCTCAACGAGCCCGTGGACAAATGGCCTCTGTGCGACTGCCTCATCTCCTTCCACTCCAAGGGTACGACACTCTTTGACGCACACGGAACAAAGGTGTACATTCATGCACAAAGTCACAATTACACACATAGCGGCTCCTGAGTAGCGATCACCTGTCACCATCGGGCAGATAAACAGGTAGTTTGCTAGGTTTACTTTGCCCCTGTATATGTCAGTAATATGACTTTTAGTTCTTTACATTCCTCTATAGGATTTCTAAATATGCATTATTTGTGTTTTCATTCATTGAGTGATCACATGCTTATCAGCTGTTCAACCGTTTACACATTAAACACAGTATCTGTCCTCTAATACAATCTGCAGGTCTGGAAAACTCCTTTTTAAAAGCCTTAGAAGATATTTAAAAAGTCTTTATTTCATTTAACAATTAATGATGAGATTGTGAAACAACTATATGTGTCAAAAAATAGAGTCATTCTGTGCCATGTGAGTCTGTTTCAAGTGTTTGTTTTCTCCTATTATCCTGCTATTATCTCTATTAAGTTTAATTATTGAATATATTCTTTGCATCTAAACCAGGATTCCCGCTGGATAAGGCAGTGAGCTACGCCAAACTGAGAAACCCTCTGCACATCAATGACCTGGACATGCAGTACTACATACAGGACAGGTAAATCCATAAACTCCCCTCCCCCTTCACTGTACATAATGAATGTGACTGACACTACAAGGCCTTTCTCACATTCATCTGCCCGCTTTGTGCTCGGCTCAGATTGCAGTTCAGCACGTGTACCCAGCATGATTTGTGACATCACAACGAGCTCGCGCGCAGCCATTGTGCAGCACGCAGCTTGCACAAACGGTGATGTGGAAACTCGATGCCTCCAGTGCACAAACACTGAGAGCTGGACTTTGAAGTGAAGGAGGAGACCTCTTGTGTCCGGCAGTTAAAACTTTTAAAATGAAAAACGTTTGCATAGATTCTGAATTGTTCAATGAAGGAGAATGAGTAGATGTCATTTTAAGAATTTCTAATTAGGTAGTTAAACTTTTGAGTATTGTTATATATTTTAAAACATGACTATATTTGAAAGTATGCATGTAAAACAAGGCTTTGTGAGGTATATTTTGTTTTCTTTAATGAACATTTGTTCCATGTTTTTCCAGGAGAGAAGTGTACCGCATCCTGCAGGAGGAAGGGATCGATCTACCACGCTATGCTGTGCTGAACCGTGACCCAGATAAACCAGATGGTCAGTCTGCTACTGATAATCAATACATATCTTTTTTTTTTTACTTCTACAGTTACAGTTAACATAAAATTGGGAGTAAAACACAATACAAAGATAACTACATTCCCTCCACATCTGATTTAATTCAAGACAAATCTGTCAGGAAAAACAGCCGTGGAGCCTCCTGTTCATGCAGCATCCCGAGGCCGTTAATTTTAAGACTGCATTGGTTTTATTTCAGCTTGAGGATAAATATAGTATCAAATGTGAAGCAGTTGCAAGTGTCCCATACTTGAGCGCCGTGATATGGTGTGTCTGGCATTCAAATCCTGTTTTTACACAGTGACGTGGAGGCAGTCCCGTATGTCCGTGCCTTCCTTTGGCAGTAATGACTGTTTTTTTTTTTTTTTTGAAGATGAACGTCACGTGCTGCAGAGTGCAGAGCTGCTTCACAGGGCTCAGGAATATAAACACGGACGGGGCGCGAGCGTCATCTGTGTATATTATGAGGGTAGTGAAACGAGACTTGCATTTACTCTCTGTGTGTGTGTGTGTGTGTGTGTGTCAGAGTGCAACCTGGTGGAAGGAGAGGACCACGTGGAGGTGAACGGAGAAATCTTCCAGAAGCCTTTTGTTGAGAAGCCCGTCTGTGCCGAGGACCACAATGTCTACATCTACTACCCCACCTCTGCTGGTGGAGGCAGCCAGCGCCTCTTCAGAAAGGTCCTTCATTTTCCCTAAATCCCCTCCTCCCTCCCTCGTCCTCCAAGTCATAAATCCTTAAACCTTAATGCTACTTCAGTTGAAAGATTTATATCAAGGTGGGATGAAACTGGCAGCTGATTACAGAAAAAGCATCCTAAGAATTGTCCTGTCAACCTCGGTATATATTTGCTTCAGTGACCATCTGCAGCTCCTGAAAAGTCTTTAAAAGCATCCTTTAAGATTTAATTTACAAAGATCTTATTGGGTATTTTCTCTTGTCAGCAGTAGACGGCACTGCCATCACAGGCCGTCAGAGGACATTCTTCATCTCTAAACTTCAAGTGAGGCTAATGCGACACTGGATCGTGCAGCATGCAGCCGTTTTAATAAAGTTTTAGTCTGCACCATCCTGACTGGACCTGCAGCAAACAGCCGTCACTAATGCTACACTAGCAAGGAAGCCCATCCACTCATAATACTAGTTAACTTAAATTAACTTTCATTTTGTAATAAGAGAGGTCCATGTCACAAAATGATTGTCATATACAGCTGCTGCAAAAATGTGATATAAATGTCTAAAATAAATAAATCAATTAAATCTTGTAAATTTAATTGGTTAAACACAACAGAAACCTTGTTTATCCTGAACACTGATGTCTAACTGTGACTTAGAGTTACACACTACTGAAACTTTTCCCTGTAATTTTAGTGCTTTGGACTCGTCGTTTGGCTTCGGTCTGATTTGGCCCCCTAGACTCCAGCCCCCCCCCCCCCCCCCCCCCCCCCCCCCCGCTTTCCTTTTCCTCATCCAAGTGCACTTATGTGCCTGAAGTAACAGCACTCGTGTTATATTTGGAAGAGGTGTTAAAGGCCCAGGGCTGGTCTTGACATTTTGAATGTACACCCTGCTTTTTATCTGGTTAAGTAATAATGGCAACTGTTAATCAAACGAACAGAGTAGAACACAGCAGGTATTAATCTGAACCACTTAGTACCCTCTCATAAAACACTTGAAACGGTACACGAGTCTTTTGCTGCGCCAGAGACGGATCATTATCATAAATCAGTTGCCAATCATGGAGCTGCAGCCCCCTTTTGTTCTGATAGCGATGGATCTTAAAGAGACTGTGCAGAGAACACAGCTGAACTTTTTTAAGCAGGACAATACTGTTTGTTTTTTTACTCACTCACTCACTCAACTCTGTGTGTGTGTGTGTGTGACTTGTGCAGATTGGTAGCCGGAGCAGCGTGTACTCACCGGAGAGCAGCGTGAGGAAGACTGGCTCCTACATCTATGAAGAGTTCATGCCAACAGATGGCACTGATGTGAAGGTAGAGTATCCATTGATAAGTGGAAATCAAAATCTCTCCCTAAAATATTTATTGTGTTAACTACCATTTAAAACACAGCCATGATCTTAAAACCCTCCCCTCATATAAAAAAAACTATTATAATGTATTAAAGGGATAGTTCACATTTTTCATAGTGGGGTTATATGAGAAACCTATACATAGTCAGTGCATTAGCTGCAGTAGATGGAGGTTTGCATCCCTCGCCCCACTGCGTTACTTTGCCGTCACGCAGCCCTTTTTACCTTTGGCACTACATTTTCTCAGCTGTAGAACTTCCATATCCCTACGCCTGCTGCGCCGTGCGTTATGCTGCATCAGCACTTTCTGACCCCAAAACAGCTGATCTGCGGTGCGATACAGTGTGCAGCATGAACGTATTCTAAAAATATAGCATACACTTAAACTGTTTATGCTGCTGGCCTCGTCCACAGCTGTACATTGTTTTAGCTTCTGTGTTTAGTGCAGATCGTCATCTACTGAAAGTTTTACACTGACTATGAATAAATAAAAAAAAATGCAAACTCTCCCTTTAAGCAGCTACTTATTTCTTCACTAGTTGAAATTTTAATTCAAGTTCAGTTGTGACAACTTGTGTTACCAACAAGCTAGCATCAATAGATAAATATCCCCTCTTTCTTCAGTTGAAACAGCAGCTGAAACGTCCACCTTCTGGTGAAAGTTGTCACTATTTTATGTACAAACAAACCCTCCTGCTTAAAAGTGCGACGTGATCAGCGAGTCTTAATGTCACTCCAGATTATGGCTTCCTTGTTTTTTACATTAGCAAGGCTGTCAACCACCAATCACAGAGCTCCCTGACACCTAGTAAATGATTATTCCAATAAAGATTGATTGTAGTTGTGTTAGGAAGGTTAATTTTGACTTAAAAACATTTAGATTTTATGCTAAATGGGTTTGAGAATGAATATAAATATAAATTAAGTTAGATTTTGATTGTTTTTTAGTGTCATATTACTTTTCTAACATTTTATTTGTGTGCTGTGGAGCAATAGAGAAAGATTTCCGTCAGTGCATTACTTTAAAATTTAAAAGAAAAAAAAACTGTTTGAGAGGATGTCTGGGTGATTGTGGGTGTTTCTCGTCCCCTCAGGTGTACACTGTGGGGCCCGACTACGCCCACGCCGAAGCCCGAAAGTCCCCCGCTTTGGACGGGAAGGTGGAGAGAGACAGCGAGGGCAAAGAGGTCCGTTACCCGGTGATGCTGTCAGCCATGGAGAAACTGGTGGCCCGTAAAGTCTGCCTGGCGTTCAAGGTAAACGCGTATATATATCATACAAATCGATTTTAAAGTCTGAATGCCACGCTTTACTTCACGTCTCACATTTTACGACGTTTCCGCAGCAAACGGTTTGCGGCTTCGACCTCCTCCGAGCCAACGGACACTCCTACGTGTGCGACGTCAACGGTTTCAGTTTTGTGAAGAACTCGATGAAGTACTATGACGACTGTGCCAAGATCCTCGGGTACCGTCTTTTTTAAAATTTTCTGTCATCACCTTTGTTTCCTTGTCGTGCTCGATGTGGGATGTGTGTGGATTTAAATTTGTGTCTCTTCACGGTCTCTTTTTTTTTAGGAACATCGTGATGCGTGAGCTGGCTCCTCAGTTTCAGATTCCCTGGTCCATCCCGACTGAGGCAGAAGATATCCCCATCGTTCCCACCACTTCAGGGACCATGTGAGTCATAACACCAGAAAAACCAGTTTTAGCAGTACGTGTGCAGCGGAGGTGGTGTTCAGCGCACTTCAGATTAATTTGGGTGGTGTCTAAGTTATCATCATGTGTATTATTATAATTTACCTGCTCATCTATTATCATTTTTTACAGCACTTTAGCTGTATGTCATTTAAAATAAGGATAAGAAGTGTCAAGACTTGAAGTTACCTGATGTTACCTACTTGTTTTATAACACTGAAATTGTTTTCCGACACAATCACACTTTTCTCAAGTTATGAAATGTTTGTAGCTTTAATGTTTAAACCCCATTTACATCTGCTAAATGTGGCTGGTTGCTGTGGTAACCGCGCTACACATTTTGAGACTTGCCCTTTTTAGTTCTAAATCCCTAAAACAACCAACTTCCTCAAAGATTTACCTGCTGTTTTAACTTCAAACCTTACACAAAGAGTCCGACGTGTGTGTGTGTGTGTGTGTGTGTGTGTGTGTGTGTGTGTGTGTGTGTGTGTGTGTGTGTGTGTGTGTGTGTGTGTGATGCGCCCATCTTGTTTGTATTGTTCTAATTAAGAGAAAGGATTAAAATAGCTTTTATTGTCCTCTCACAAGAGTTTAGAAAGGAACAAAATAACCACATGACTATTTTTAAATGTTTTTTTTTATCAAGACCCAGTTAAACAACATGATGTTCATTTATGAGACGGATATATTCACCTCAAACTTACACACACACACACACACACTTTTCAGGATGGAGCTACGCTGTGTCATCGCCGTCATCCGACACGGAGACCGAACGCCCAAACAGAAGATGAAGATGGAAGTTCGCAACCCCATGTAGGTGATCTCTGAGTTTTTCTTAAAAATACACACATTTTTAAGACTTTTAATTAATTAGAAGTTTGTTTTTGAATCGTTCAGGTTCTTTGATCTATTTGAAAAATATGGAGGATACAAAACTGGGAAATTAAAGCTGAAGAAGCCAAAACAACTGCAGGTAACGAAGCACGACCGTACACTTTTTAAATGCTCATATGTGCCAGCCCTGTGTGTGTGTGTGTGTGTGTGTGAACATCTGTAACGTCTCTTCACGGCAACAGGAGGTGCTGGACATCACAAGGCAGCTGTTGGCAGAACTAGGACAGCACAACGACTGCGAAATAGAGGAGAAGAAATCCAAACTGGAGCAGCTGAAGACTGTCCTGGAAATGTAAGCGACGAGTGAAGCGGGTCGCTTCTGTTAACCGCCAGTCCCCGATCTCTGGGTCAATTTCAGCAAATTGTTTTTTTAACCACGATACAGATTTCGGTTGTTAAGCGAAGCCCTGAAACCTTACATTAACCCAAAGGTCACCTAAGTATACTGTACAAACCATGAAGTGATTTTTTTTTTTGGGGGGGTATTTTTGTGTTAAATGATATGCACAAAACCTCACTGAGTAAACTTTGAGAAGGTCAGTTTCCCAGACAGCGGTTTGCTTTTGGCTTCCTCTGCTTCTCTGCTCGGTGCACATGAGTCACTATCTGCCGTACAGAGCTGAATAAACAGTCTGTTTACAGACAAATAAGCACATTGTCTCTCAGACATTTCATATGTCTGAGAAATTATAACAGCAAATAGTGTTCCTGTCCTTCACACATATCTGCAAACTAACTTAGAGACACTATTCTCAATGTGGTTTCAGATAAAATAAGAAATGAACGGGACATTTCTGTTCCTACTAATGCAACCAATGCTTATTTTCACTATCAATTAATCTATTATTTTCTCTATTGATCATTTGGTTTATAAAATGTCTGAAAATGTTTTTTAAAAAAGTCCAAAACCCAAATATATTCAGTTTTGGTGTCATGTGTGACGAGGAAAAGCAGCAAATCTTCACATTTGAGAGCAAATTGTTGCTTTTAGAATGACAATTATTATTTGATTATCAAAATAGGTGATTAATTTAATCTTCTAATCGATTAATTGTCTAGTTTCTACAGTAATCAACACCATATTATTAGTAGCCATCATAGAGAGAGAATGTAAAGTTCCTGTTAGCTTTGACCTTTAATGATTCCAGATTTGTTTCCTACTGATAAAGGTACGGCCACTTCTCGGGGATCAACAGAAAAGTGCAACTAACCTACCTGCCCCATGGGCAGCCCAAAACCTCGAGTGAGGAAGAAGGTAGGAAGAAGTCGAAGCAAACTCTTCCCCCTGTCCCCCCAAAACATACATTTACTGACGCTGCAGCGACTGTTGACTGTTTTTATTCTGGTTTCTGTTCACAGACACACGTAAGGAAGGTCCGTCTCTGCTTCTGGTGCTGAAGTGGGGAGGAGAGCTGACTCCTGCTGGCAGAGTGCAGGCCGAGGAGCTCGGAAGGGCCTTTCGCTGTATGTACCCCGGAGGACAAGGTGAGACACACACACACACACACACACACACACACACACACACACACACGCAGCAGCGTTTCCCGACTCAAACCATGTCCTGAAGCGTTTCATTTGTTTTTCAGAAAATTTGTAAGCAGCGTTCGTTAACGAGATGCTACAACAGTTCAGTTAAAGCATCACATATATGGAAACAAACTTAAGCATACGTGCAGAAACAGCAACATATAAAAACCACCATCATCACAATTAAATTAATCTGCAACTATTTTAATAATTAATAAATCATCTTGAGTGATTCGCTGCTTTTCTCTGTAAATTTAAAGTCTTTTGGGTTTTGAACTGTTGGTCAGACAAAACAAGACATCTGAAGACGTCACTGCAGACTCTGAGAAACTTTTTTTTTTTTTTAACATTTTCTTACGTTTTAAAGGCTTAACAATGAATCAATAATGAAAATAAGCGTTTGTTGCAGCCCTGCTGCTGTTACTAAAGAGGCTGAGTTGGAGTTGTTTATGTGCCCCCACACTGAGCAGCCTCTGATCCATATAAGGTCAGAACAAGAGGCGGGAAGAGGTGCATGAAAAGTGGGTCAAAAGACCATTATCCCTCTGTTTAGTATCTATAAGACACAGTGGAAGACCCTCAGAGAGAGAATACTGTAGAAATAGTTTAATTTTATTTCATATGTAGATCCTGTTGTTATTAGTTTTATTCATATAATTAAACTTCTTTCTGTTATGTGCTCCCCCCCCCCAAAAAAATAGTTTGATACTTCTCTTCTTCTTCTCTGCTGCTCTCATTACTTACATAAGTCAGCCACAGTAACGCCGCTCTAAACAGGATAATCTGGGTTAATGCAGCAGGGTGCTTCCAGGGACAGCGTTTGTGCTCATATCACAGATCAAAGAAGTGACTCTAACCACAAGGAAATAAGATACAGCAGTGACAAAGAAGCAAAAGAAAAGGTGGAGACGCACAAAAGGTTGTTTAGGATCTTTTTAGAATATGAGATGTAACGGAGATGTAAACAAAGAAGAGAAAAAAAGATAGTTTAGCCCAGTCACAGATGAACATGTGGGTCAAAATATGTCTAAATTATGAAATCCACACATGATTTTTTGTTTAGTTGGTATGAATTCTTCAATTGTCACTCAATTAAAGTCAAAATTTCTCCTTTCAGGGATCCAGTTAATACCCAGGTGTCTTTTTAAACCAGCATGGACAGTATATGTGTGTGTTAGTGTGTGTAGTTTTATTCACAAACACTGTCGTTTGTTCTTGCAGGAGACTATGCTGGATTTCCAGGCTGTGGGTTGCTACGGTTACACAGCACCTACAGACACGACCTGAAGATCTACGCGTCGGATGAAGGCAGGGTGCAGATGACGGCCGCGGCTTTTGCAAAGGTAACGAATGTAAACTTTATCTGCAGTCCTTCACAAATAAAACAGTACAAAGCATTAAAACACACACACAGGAATACAAAATACAAAGCTACACACAACAGCTCATCACACACACCCACAATGTCAACTAGGATTTAATAATGTAAGCAGCATCCATTATTTTCTTATTTATTTGCTGATATCACGATTAATACATTTGATTCAACCTGTCGTCGGTTAATTAAAGCATTTTACTTTGTTATAAAGCAGTTAACTCTTTCTGGATAAATGCTTTTTTTTAATGTTTACATAAATATCTACACCTGAATGTTTTGATTTAATAGAAAAACTGCAGTTAAAACAAACATGAATCTGCATTTTGTTTGAATAGAAAGAGCAGAGCGCCACCTGTAGTCTGAAAGACACATTTTGAGGAGAAAGGAAAAGAGTTGTGAAAGGAAAGCAACCAACAGCAGACTGATATGTAATAACTATAACTGTGAAAATAACCTTTGACTCATTACTTACACTGTGTAGATCGCTGTCATGTCACGAACGTCATATCTGTAGTTGACATGTGATCTGTCAGCACTGTTGTAAAAACAGCGGACTGGAACGCATCTCTACATCAGATATGTTGCCAAAACAAATCACAGACTACACCTCATTTGATTTTGTTTTTTTTGTGTGTGTGTGTGTGTGTGTGTGTGTGCGCGTGCGTGAGCAGGGCTTGCTGGCTCTGGAGGGCGAGCTGACCCCCATCCTGGTGCAGATGGTGAAGAGCGCCAACATGAACGGCCTGCTGGACAACGACAGCGACTCGCTGAGCAGCTGCCAGCACCGCGTCAAGGCCCGACTCCACGAGATCCTGCAGAAGGACAGGGACTTCACGGACGAAGACTACGACAGGGTGATTTCACTTAAATAAATAAATAAATAAATAAATAAGTCGTAGCGAAGCAGTCGACTGTTGTGAAGGAAGCAGGGAAACAACATCAACAGAAACAAACACAACCTGCCCTGCAAGTCAGTGGTTTTGACACAGGAAGCACGTATGAGGTCATGCATCAAGTGTCATGACCTGCTTTTTTTTTTTTAAGTCTGGTTGCAGCATCTGGATCAGCTACAGCAAAACTATAATATCATTTATAAGATTAATTAACTTCATGATCAGTCTGCATTCATGAGGAGGGATGAAATGAGATCTGCTTCGTGGTTAAATCACAGCAAGGAACAAGTTCTTGGGGATAGTTGATACTGAACTGGAACACAGATGATTAAAAACGTGTCCTCATGATTTATGTTCGTGGTTAAAATGATAAACTCCACCGACAGTAAACGTCTTGTTGAGTCGCTCATCCCTAAATGTTAAAGTTGAGCCTCTCACAAGCCAACAGGAAGTGTTTTACACGTTTGTATGCGTGTCCAAAATCCTCCCAAACTGAAGCTTTAAATAGTTATTAGAACAGAATTAAAGTTTATTTTAACTCATAGACGAATGTTTCCCACAGTAGTTGTGAGACTGGGGAGGATGATACGTAGAGACGTATTGACCCCGGCTACCTAATCGCCTGACGTTATCTCCTTTGATCACGCCGGAGGATTACTAACTGCTTGTAATGAAAGCAGAAAGGATTACATTTCTTGTGATGTTTGCCAGATTAATTATTAAATCAAACGACAAAGTCACACATGCAGCAGCCTTTTTGAAATCTGTGCGCTGTGAAAACAGTCAGAATTATTCATTTGTTCTGTGTTCATGTTTAATTGGCTTTTTAATTAAAGTGCTTTTTATGTTGTGTATGTGTGTGTGTGTGTGTGTGTGTGTGTGTGACAGCTGGCCCCAACCTGCAGTGTCTCTTTGGTGAATTCAATGAAGATAGTCCAGAACCCGGTGGCCACATGCGACCAGGTCTACGCCCTCATCCAGAGCCTCACCTCCCAGATCCGCAAAAGAATGGAGGACCCCAAGTCAGCTGGTGAGCCTCCATCACTCATCACATGATTTCATCCTTTCTTTTTTATATAATCCAACAGTTACAGTTCACCAAAATAAAGAAAGTCGACAGCAACATTTCTTTCTATAAACATTGTTGTTGTGATGATCAGTTTACTTTGCTGGCAGCAGCTTTAACTTAATCACATTCCTATCAAAACCCAAATCAAAATATATATCTAATTCATCAGTAACAAGGTGGAAATCCTTCTTTTAGATCTCCTCACAGTCGATCTTTTGTCTTGTCTCCGTCCGTCTCTCCTCCTCAGACCTGCAGCTGTACCACAGCGAGACGCTGGAGCTGATGCTGCAGCGCTGGTCCAAACTGGAGAGGGACTTCCGCATGAAGAACGGCCGCTACGACATCAGCAAAATACCCGACATTTACGACTGCGTCAAGTACGACGTCATCCACAACGCCACCCTGGGTCTGGAGGACACGCTGGAGCTGTTCAGGCTGTCTCACGCTTTGGCCGACATCGTCATCCCGCAGGTGAGAGACGGAGAGAAACGAACGGCGGGAAGGACGCGTGTTACATCTGAACTATATTCTTGACCTATTTGAGTTTAAGGATAGGTTGTTTTTTTTTATCCAAGACATGTTTAGAGAACAAGAAGTTGGCAGATAATTAAGAAATGTTGTAATTTACTTGCTTTAAAAATCCAGCAGAGCGAGTTTGTTATTAAATCTTTCATATTTAAAGGAGAAAAAATTAGAAACAGATTAAAATGCTGAAGTAAGATTCAATTAAATAAAAGAAAATGGAAATAAAATATATGTATTTTTAATGTTTTGTCAATAATTTAACTTCTTTTTCTTTTATTAATGAATGCATCTTTTTGTTGTATATTTAACATTATAAAATCCAGACTTTTATTTTGGCGTCACCATGTAATTAAGTCTCATTTGAGAGCAATAAACTGCTGATTTTAATGTGTTGTGCAACAGAGTCAGAGGTGTTACCAGTCCAGCAGTTCAATAGTTTTTTTGAGCAACATTTTCTTTTGTTTTTGTAGGAATACGGCATAAATAAAGTCGAAAAATTAGACATCGCCTACGCCTACTGCCTCCCGCTGGTCAGAAAGATCCAGCTGGACCTGCAGAGGACCCACGAGGACGAGTCCGTCAACAAACTCCACCCTCTGTGAGTCTGACATGAAGAGCGCCAACAGAAAATCCAAATAAATAAAAGTCTGCTTGTGTAGAAAGACATGAAAAGTTTTGAACTGAACGGCGGGATCTTTTTTTTTTGCAGGTATTCTCGTGGAGTGTTGTCTCCCGGCCGCCACGTCAGGACGCGGTTATATTTCACCAGCGAGAGTCACGTCCACTCTCTGCTCAGCATTTTCCGCTACGGAGGCCTGCTCGACGTAAGCGGTCAAACCTTTAATGATCTCATTGTCATTACATTTCTAGTGATGAATGCCTTCTCATAGAGGAGAGGCTGGAGTTGAAACCGAGGGGTTTTATGCGTGTTTATGTGCGACAGGAGGAGAAAGACCAGCAGTGGAAGCGAGCCATGGATTACCTCAGCGCCGTCTCCGAACTCAACTACATGACTCAGATTGTCATCATGCTGTACGAGGACAACAATAAGGTTGGTGCTTTATTTTCTGTTCGTATATGGGACGTTGTGTATAAAGTATAACATAAGTGGCGTTCTTGTTCCTCAGCGTGTTAATAAAACTGTTGAATGAATTGAACTTGTAGATAATTTAGATTTTGAAGCAGTTTGCAAATTAATTAATGTATAAAAACAGTTTATTTGTGAGAGTTTGAACAGATTAAATCATGTGTAGCGCCTTTTTAAGCTGCATATCTCTGCATCAATAATGTATACTTAACAACAAATAGCTTAACTTATTTTTATTAGGATATATTTTGCAGGAAGTGTGACTATCAGGTCTGATAATGAATTGTACATAAAGGTTTCAACACATATAAAAACATTCTGGAGGCTAAAATCCAGTGTTCAGCTCAGGTGGCTCCTTTTGTGTTTTGTGTTGTTGAAGTTACTTTGCTAAGCGTGATGATATAAGTTTTCCCTCCCTTTTTAAAGGATCTGACCTCAGAGGAGCGGTTCCACGTAGAGCTTCACTTCAGCCCGGGCGTCAAAGGCGTCGAGGAGGAGGAGAACGCGCCCACCGGTTTTGGCTTCAGGCCCGCTTCTGCAGAGGTAGCACGGCAGGTAGAATCACATCCAGATATTTTCGCCGCGTGTTATCGTTCTGCAGATGGCAGCACACGTCCTCCTATATTTTTTCTCTCTTTCTTTCTCTCTCTACTCTCTACTCATTCACAGAACGGGCAGAAACAAACCGACCCCGGCAGCCTGGAGGATCTCTCACGGGACGAAACGGACCGCGCCGTGCCGCTGTCCGAGCCGATCACCATCCAGAGGAGGTCTCCGCTCATACGCAACCACAAGACTGGATCCATGGAGGTGAGACTCAAAAGACTGATGCACCTAATCAAGCAAAAAAACAACTTTACAATATCATGTTTCCCCAAATCAGTTTCAAAACCCCCTTTTTTTTTTTTTAATCGTGGACCTTTTTAAAACACCATCAAACATCAAATCCTCCACAGAGACGTTTTGGCTTCTCCTCTCAATCCAAGGTCACATTTCAGACCTCAAACCTACCCCCCCCTCCCCCCGTTACCCCGGTTACACCGCTGTCACTGAACTCTGTCGTCTCGCTTTTATCTCCAGGTTCTCTCGGAGACGTCGTCCTCCAAAGCGGGCAGCTATCGCCTCTTCTCGCTCTGCTCGCGTCAGTCCCCCGAGATGAAACAAAGCGGATTAGGTAGGTGTCATAACGCCCCGTTGTCGTGGCAACTGTGTGTGTGTGTGTGTGTGTTCATTACAGTATGAGATGGCTCCGAGTGGGAGGGACGGACGGACGGACGGATGATCGGGTTTCATAGATGACTGTTTTTTTTGATCGGGGAGGACGCCATCATAAATGGAAGTAATACATTCAGAGTGCTGTTTTATTTATTGTTGTTGTGTTTTGGGGAAGTGCATGCAGTCAGCTGATCTTAATGTCATTTCTACAGATTTTTTTAAATGTGTTTGTTGATGCATTTGCTTGTTTTGTAAGAAAACTAGTTTATAATCACAGTAGCTTCTGATTAATGATAATCAAGGCTTCAGTTTCTGCCTGCTTTAGTCTTTTACTTGTGAGAGTCTTCCAGTTTTGATGTGCACTTATATAAAACACTGTCGAATTGCTGTTTGGATGTCACTTCACTTTATTTTTTGCAATAGATGTCTGATAAACATTTTAAATAGCTGCTCTTAGAGGACAAAGTGTCAGCAGCTGATATTCAGTTAAAGTAATGAGATCTGTATCTGAGAAATTTAACAGACGTGCTTTTAAGAGATTAATCCTGATCCTGGAAAACAAACAAACAAACAAACTCCATCTCTCCAAATGTAGTTAAATCCAACAATGTGTTTAATCTTTATATCTGGGAAACAAGCCCAGCGTTCTTAAAACGGTGAAGTTGTTTTGTTTTATTAATTAGTTAATTGTGAAAATCTTCCTTCAAACACGCCACATTTTAAAGTGTTAAACTTCATGCAGGTTCATACAGAGGAACATTTCACCGCCTCCTCTTTCCATCACAGTTAAGACTGTTTTTTTCCTTCTTCAACATAAAACCCCCCCGATAGACCGACTGCAGCTTTGAAGCTCTCATGTAGTGGTCTTTTAAAAGAAATATATGCACCCAAATTTGAATTTCTAGGTCAGTTTTGTTTGTGGTGTTGATGAAATTGTCAGCTGTCTAAAAAAAATCAGATTTAAAGAACAACAAGCTTCATTTTCTGACGTTCAAACAGTCCAACAGGAAGAAGTCCATGAGGGAAAAGTCACCATGATTCATCTCATTTTGTCTCTTTTTATCTCTGTTTTTTTTCTCTCTCTTACTTACTGTTGTACTCTAACGAGCTCCCTGTGTGCACATACTAATGTTTAATGAAAGGCTTTCTGGGAAATGTAGGAAATCAATAACTGAAGATGAAAGTGAAAAAAGAGAGAGTTACCAAAATTGCACTTAATGCATTGTAGGTGTCACAAATCAATAAGAAAAACCCTGTTAAAGGATTTCAGAGTGGGGTTTTTCTTCCCTTTTTTAGCTCCATAACTTGACTTTAAGTGGTTATAAAACTTTAAACCTGTTCTCCAGCCTTTCATGAGGAGATGTTGGGGTTGCATGGTCTCCTCTGGGGTCCTGTTGTCTGCCTTTCTGTCTCTTTTTTTCTCTTTCTTTCTGTCTCTCTTTCTCTCTTTTTGGACAGATGTTTGAGTAACAGCATGTTATGTAGTGGTGACTAACCCGCCCACCCCCCACCCACCCTCATCCCCCCCCCATCCCCCATCCCCCATCCCCCATCCCCCATCCCCCGCCCCCCCCCTCCCATCCATCCATCCACCCACCCAACTCCCCCCTCGCAGGCTCTCAGTGCGCCGGGCTCTTCAGCACCACTGTCCTAGGTGGGTCCTCTAGCGCCCCTAACCTGCAGGACTACGCACGCGCACATCGCAAAAAATTCTCCACCGGCAGTCTGTCCTACAAAGACGGTACGTGTTTGAGACCGCGCTCCTTCACTTTACCTACACAGGGCAACAGCAGATCAGTGTCTGACACATTTCCACTCAGTCCTCAAATGTAAAATACTGTAAGTTAAACATCCTGAGCGATGCCCTGCAGGGGGAAACTGGGCACTTAAAAACATACAGAGCACTAATAGATGCAGAAGTTTAGTGTGAAAAAAGCATGAAAAGAACTTATTCGGACAGGAAAAACGTGCCCATACATGTATATTACAGTATTTTATAGTCATGTTTTTGTAGTTTCTGTATTTATTAGACTCCATATTCATCCTAGTCTCCAAACCACTGTGGTTTTTTCCATCTTTTCTTTTTTCCCCCACACCACTTTCAGTAAAATTGCTGTATTTCTTTTTAGCATTTCATATATGCTGCCTCAGGCCCAATTAAACCCTCCAAATATATATAAATATATATATAGATATAATATAATGTGACAACGCTTCACAGAGAACAGCAAAATGTAACAAGAGCTCCATTAAATTCACTTTCTAGACGTATTTTTAGTTTAGTATGTTTTAGAATATGGTAATTATACGTCAGTTAGAGGATGAGATGTTGTTTGTTTATGTTTCTAAACTGCAGCATTAAGTGTGCAGTGGCTATTTCTGCTTCCAAACAGTCCCAAGATCACATTTGTCATCTTTTAAAGATAAGTTTTTGGGGAACAAGTCAACGATGAGTGTTGTTACTCCACACGACATGTTTTTTTTTTTTTTGTTTGTTTGTTTGTTTTCTTTCATTCTGATCAGCACACAGTATGATTTTTATTTCTGTTATTTAGGGCCAATGCATGTATGAAGCAACAGTTCATCAGTACATGTCTCTTAACTTCCCCCCCCCCTCGCTCTCAACAATCATCATCCTCTCTCATCTTTATTTATTTATTTATAGCTGCAATGACTTCCTGTTACAGTCAGTTCAACCCAAACACTTCACATCACCGTGGTTACGGATTTACTACAACTACGTTCAAATTGTAACGAGTTAAAACTATAAGTAGTCGATCTGGTGACTTTTAAATTCTGTAATAAATTTATGATTCAATAGCAGAAGTCATTCGGCACTTTTACATTCACATCATTCACTCATTTTATTTATTTTTGCACATTTTTCTGAGTTTATTGGCCCTCTGCTGATTGAGTGTGGAAGCCAGGGCTGTAACTGTGCAAATATTTCTTTTTTTTAAATAATATTTTTATTTGAAAATAAACTGTAAACATATTAAATTCAGGGCTTTTTCTTTTTTTCTTTTTTCTTCCTTTTTTTTTCTTTTTTTTAAAGATGCATCAAAACATGGCCACCACACCTGGCCATGGTTGTGTTAGCCGACATCGATGTCTTGTCGTCATGACGTCCAGTAGATGTCACTGTGGTATCATACAGACTCTCTGTCTCGTCTTCAGCTGCTCATCCTCCTGGTCGTCTCACATGTTTGTAGCCTCGCTGTTTGGTCTTTTTTTTTGTCAGTCATCCATCTTGTTACACCTCATTTTTCAAGAACCAAAAGGAAGCGTCCTGGTCTCTCGATGCAGTCAGTACGCCCCCCCCTCCCCCCACACACACCCCCCTCCTCCTCCTCCCCTCCACCTCTTCCCTTCCTCCCTGACGTTTCAATGCATGCTCCTCTTGTGAGTGTAGTTGTGTCATATATATATCTTCATTTGTTTTTCATGCTGAAGCATCTTAGCATTAGAAGAGGTCCAGCTTAAACCCGGTCAGGCGAAACTTAGCGGACATTTTTTCCATTGTTGTCTCAGTAAACGACAGACAGACTTTAAACCGTTCACTGGGATTGTCGCTCATCATCGCCACGATTAGGAAGGGAAAGAGGAAATAAGACGTGAATATTGGGCTTGTTTTTCGAAGTTTTTTGTTGTTGTTTTTTTTTAATTATATATATTTTTTTATATCTTACCCGTCGTGTCTTCACCTCCTAAGTTGAATTCATTTCATCCTCACCTTGACATCAGAAGATGCTCCACTCATGTGTTGCCCTGCAAACATCTTCAAAAATTCAAAACATCTATTTATTTTTTTATTATTATTATCATTTTTTGTAAACAGTAACCTCAGTTTAGAGCTTCCTCCATAAACTGGAAGACACAGAATCTGATCCTGAAAAAAACATTTTCTTTAGAAGCTTGTTGATCTTTTTTTTCCACTTTTGCGTTGACATTAGAGAAGAACAGGGGGCATGATACACAACATGATTTTATTACTGAGTTACTGTGGCTCATGGTAACACTAGTGAATTTTTTTTTTTTCCTCAGAGTTGTTGTCTATGCCGGCAGTAAAACGATTTTCTGTGTCGTTTGCAAAGCATCCGACTAATGGTACGTCTGCTTCTTTCAAGTATATTTCCACTTCACCTCCCTTTTGTCTTGCATGTCTTCAAACTTTTATTTTTTGACCTTGGGTTTTTTGTTGTTGTTGTTTTTTTATTTTTTTTTCCACATGGCCCTCCAGCATTCCAGGTTTACGTTAATTTTTTTCTCTAATTATTTAATTTTTTTTTGTTTTTGTTTTTTTTTACCCATATACGCTTTTGGACTTTTACTTTTCTAACACTACCTGACATTCTCTTTCTAACCAGGGTTCCCACTGGTCATTGAATTTGTGAAATATCAAGAAATTCGAAGACAGGGAATGTCAGCGGCCTCCATAGTAGCGTAGCAGGATAAAAAAAAATAAAAAATAGCCATCTTCACACTGTTTATATTTGTTAAAAAACACTGGATATCAGCAGGGATTATGGCAATCATTTCTAATTTTCAGTGTTTTATTGATTGTTTATTGCCAGATAGAGTCATAGTCAACATCTCTAGACATTCACTGCAAAATCTACATGATGTAATTTAATGTCTTGAGTCCATTTTAAAGACTCAGCATTGGTCGAATCCCCTTTTTTTTTTTGTTTTTCTTTTTTTTTTTGTTGCTGCAGTTGATAGGTCGATGAGTGGATGAGATGCATTTAAGTAATCCGTTTATAGTTTTCTCTCTGCAGTGATCTGATCTGGTTTCTGCAGGGTCGGGGATTTAGACCGAGCCCGAGTTTCTCCTTTTCTTGAGCTTTTATACTTGTAATCATGTGTCTGTGATGTCCTGCAGTCATTACCTGACATAATAATACATTCATTACTAGTTTATTAATCGTGAGCGGCAGATGGAAACTTTTTACTAATCCTTGTCATTTTGTGTCGTCGCACGACGGACGTTTTTTGCATCTAAAAAGTGTGGAGCATTGCATTGTGGGATGGTAAGCAGAAAATAGTGCACATCACATGAACATAACTTTGTTTGTTCTTTTGTTCCTTCGTGGAAGTTTTAATGGCGTTTTTATGCAGCGGATCAATTTACACTCAGACCTTCAAATTAAATCATCGGAGGGTCGTTTTAGTGCACAATATAATAAACAGGAAGTGACTTTGGACACAGAAATGGATAATTAAATTTAGTTTATTTATTTGGACATAAAAATGGAACATGGTGCGAAGTGGTTGCCATGGTTACTATGGCATCGCCCCTCCGTTTGTTTGTCCTGTTCTGCCGGAGGAGACGCAAGTCAGTTACCAAGCGGCGACCTCCGCGGCTGAAACCAACATGTTTCAGATTAATGACAGTGTGTTTTTTTTTTTTTCATGTTTTAAGTCATCACAGATGTCAACTAATGATTTTATTGTCTATTATTGTCGTGCATATTTAAATGGCTCCATACAAACCGACACTGAATCAGGTCGACCAGGATCAGGAGAGTCAGCGGGGCCGGTTGAAAACTGATTTTTTTTTTTTTTTTTTTTTTTTTTTTTTTTCAAGGTCAATGTCAAAGATTTATTTTTTATTAAAGAGCTTCTTTAATTAAAAGTTTGGAGACTTGCAAGAGACAAATTTTATAGAAAAGTGGACGCAGCAGAGTTTTGTCAGGTCTGGTTTGGGACAAACACTGGATCCAACGTTCCCTGACTAGTTCATTGTTTTTCAAAGTCGGCGCCGTTAGTTTGTAGTTTTGCAGATAGTCTGTAAGCTGAGCTATCTCTGATCCTCCTGAGCCACAGAAGACACAAATAAAACTGTAAAGCAACTTTTTAAAAAAAGTCAGTTAAAATCAGTGGAGCTCCTTTTAACTTCTTTATTTTTATTGTTTTAATATTTTTTTTTATTTTTTGGACCTGAAAGAGCAACCAGGTGTAATAAGTCCATCTTAAAACGTATTAACCTTCATCCCTCCTTCACTGTTTTCATGTCTAAACAGCAGCTTAACCGTGTAAAGATCCTCACGAGGACGAGCCGAGGGTGGGAACCCTGTTTAACATCCTGCATACAGTTTGCAAATCGATCACCATTATCCAATAATTCAGTATTATTTTTTTATTTTTTTTTGTTTGCTTTGTTTCCAATGGATAGACGTGTGTGTGTGTGTGTGTGGACAGGAGCTTGTGTGCATGTGTACACAGTAATTACATACATGACCTACCTGTTGCCATCATGTTAGACGATGTGAATTGAGCCCATTGTTTAAAAAAAACAAAAAAAAAACGCCACCAACAGCACCTCAATGTTTAACCCTTCTCCTGTTTCCTCTGGACCTGAGCTCCAGGACTTTCTTTCCAGTCATGTTAACCTCTTGATTTTTATTTATTTATTTTAGTTATCATGCGGATTAAAGGATGAGTACGGTTCAATAACGGCTGACTGAACCAGGATCAGCTCTTATTGAGAAACCGGGGTAGGGTTAAAGCATTGTGTCCATCCCATCATCCTCCTGTGTGTCCGTTTTTTTGTTTTTAACTCACAGCATACACATGCGTCTCAGTGTTTCTCTCCAGTGCATAGATGTAACTGTCCTGTGTGTGCAAGACTTTGGAAAAAAAAAAAAGGCAAATATTCAATTATTATTTGAAGAAGTGTGAAGAAAATGTTTGATTTTTTTTTTTTTTTTTTTGGATCATTTCATGGGTGTGTGGGCTTCGGTCGGAGAGAAGAGGAGCGTCGACAGCAGGCGTCCCGTTTGTTGTGAGCCGGATTCTTTAAAACTGTTTTTTAAACGGATTAAAGAGGCGAGTGATGGTCACACTGGGGTTTTTGTAAATGTGCTTGTATCTCCTCTTTTGGACTGAATCGACTGTTGAGGCGGATTAGTCGGGGTTTTTTTTGGTTGTGAAACTGGTTGCGAGTGTTTCGGTGGCGAGCGTGGCGAGAGTCGACCTATCGGGGAGAGGGGGGGCGGGGCTAGAGTGGTGTGTCAGATCTCACTGAGTTCAGAAAAAGTCAGTCACGCTCATATGAATGAACACTTCCTGCACAGCTAACACCACGCATCCAGTACAAAACCTCCACACACGCTACATTAGTCTATTTCTCTTCTTACGTATATCATTCACCGCAGGAACACAGGATGACTCATCCACCATAGCAGTGGATCCGCCTCCATGGTGTTCTGCGACAGGTACGACGACCCCCCCCACCCCTCCACCACCACCTCCACCCCTCCCTCCCTCCCCTCCCTCCCCCTCTCCACGGCGATGCAGTTCTGTGTTGTTGTCACCGAATGTCAAGCTGCAGCTTCGTAGAAACACGATGAGATGAGATGAGATGAAACTCTCTCTGTAAATGTTGGACGCCAGATTTCTATCTGCACATTTACCAGCTGCTGTGGTGTCTCCGTGGAGACGTTGGCTGCGAGACCGCTCTTAATTTTTTTGGGCTCTACCGCTTCCTGTAAATGTGTTTCACCTTTGCTCCTTTGTGCGTTCTCAGTATTAAATTGGTTTTTTTTAATAGTAAACCAAATTTTAAAGTCATTTGAGATACTGCAGAGGAGCAACGTGACGTCTTCTTTTCTTTTTTTTTATTTTCAGCATCTTGCTTGAAGCTTTGCTTGTGTCGTTTGAAACGAACGGCGTCCTGCAGAGGTGCTGGATGACTTTTTTTTTTTGTTGTTGTTGTTGTTTTTTTTTTTTAGTGCAGAAAATTGCTTGAGATGATTTGCTGCTCTTTTTGTTGTGTGGTGGCCCGGACCAGCTGTTGGCTGCCTCTTTTTGTTTACAGCTCTACCTTCATACACACACACACACACACTCCACTTCTCCTCCCCTCCTCTTCTCCTCTTTCCTGTATCCCTCCCTTCCTCTCTGTGATTTCTCCCTCTTCATCTGTATCGTACTTCAGTCTTTATCTCTATCCTTCCTCCCTAGCTTACATCCTATCATTTCATGTCTTTTGTACTGCTCCTCCTCCTCCTCCTCCTCCTCCTCCCTCCACTGCTCTGTCCTTCCTCGCTCTCCCTCTTCTTCCTCAGAGCCCTTGGAGGAGCACCATGTGGCCCAGTTGTTGAGGCGTTTCTCCACCGACCTCAGCCTGGGCCGCTACCTCTCTCTGGACAGGGCTCTCGCCCACCACCTCCACCAGTGCTCCTACCACCTCCGCCTCTTCCGAAACTGGCTCATCTCCGGCCAGGACCCCCTAGAGTACTTCTACGGTCAGCCACTGACCCCGCCCTCCATACCCCCAGCCTCACGCACTGTCCAACCACTGCTCACGGTTTAGTAGGGACTGTGCTTGTTCTGTGGTTGACTCCCATGCTGTGTCTCTTGGATGTTTTCTGCATGCTTGCCTGTTTCTGTGGTTATGCAGATTTGCAAGCTGGAGTGGTGTGAGCTGTTTCTCCTCCTTCTCCTTCTTCTTCTCCTCCTCCTTCTCCTTGTTGTTGTTGTTATTCTGGGATTTCTGGGCCATTGTTGTAGTAACTTCTCTCCTTCCCCTCTGCAGTTGTAGTAGCTCCCCTCACACTTCGTAGTTCTTTATTTTTCTCCAAGATCAGAGAGCTTATGAAGTCAGACTGAAGCCACATCTTTCAGAACAAGATATGAAAGGCAGAGCAGTATCAATTAGATTAATTTCTTGATTAATTGATTAAGGTTTTTCTCTCTAAAATCTTAGTAAATAAGGAAAATTACCCTCCAAATGTCTCCAAAGATTATCACAGAATATTGAGAACATCCATTTGAGCGGTCACAACCTGTAAATCTTTGGCACTTTTACTTAAAAATGGCTTTAATTATTATTATTTTCATTATTGTTATTATTAAAACACAGTATTTGCTGATTTATTTTCTGGTGTTTGACTCTGTTAATCGTTAAGTACAAGTAAACATAGTCAGTCAGTGTGATGACTGAAAAACACATTTTACAGCTTCTAATTCAAACATTGTGATGTTTTACTGCTTTTCTTTCCCTCCTTTCAGTCGCTGAAAGGAGCCAACCAATTATATATATTCAACTCAACAATACCAAGCTCCATAACAACGGCTTGTGCATTTACTAATAACGCAAGAAAACAGCCGCACGCCAGATATTTTCCCTCTTCAGAGAGAGAAAGAAAGAAAGGCAGTTTACCTCCAGCTGCTTTTTCAGATCGACGCCACGCAGATAGAAGAACGGACACTTCATTTATCCCCCGCGGGGGAAATTTTTAAATCATCGCCGCAGCAACAAACAAACAAACAAACACGGGGGACACGCGCTAATTATTTTAAACGACAAACGGGCGACAATCACCCGACTGATCGGCGGATCGGCAGAGAAAGAGCCAAACGACAAACACTGAAATCATGTCTGTAAATAGAGACATAATAAGAGTCTCTCATCATTATTATTATTATTATTATTATTATTATTATTATTAGACTGTAATTTAAAGTTCAAGTTCCTCAAACTATTGATATCAGTATCAAAGCTCTAAGCTCATCTCTACAACATGTACAGTGCTTTATACATTATCTGCACATTCCTCCTCAAGCTGTATACAAATCAACATATTTGCACCATTTCTACAGTTGTTGTTGTTGTTGTTTTTTTTTCCCCCACATTATGATATATGAATATTTACATGTCGAGGCGACGCAGACGCAGGTTGTTTGACATCACGCCGTCTCAGCTGAGGGTTAAATATTTCCTTTTTTTCATACTCGCAGCTTTAAGTGGACCACTCGGTGTCACGACGAGCGTCCGCCTGCGTGTGTCATAAAGTACATCTGGTGTTCAACATTCAGTCAGTCAAGACATCTGTTTGGAATCAGCTGCTCTGTTTGAGTTCAGTTTGAATGCCAGTCGCCTTTCCTACCTGACCTTAACCAGCATGTGACTCCCGCTTGTTTTGCTGTACACGTGGCGTACTCACACCTGTGCAGAAGAACTCGGGTTTTATAGATCGACGGAGAGGCAAGCTGTGGTTTGACGCTTTGTGACTTGTGAACGGCTCTGGTGAAATGGCGGCTTGGTTTTGTGAACTAACAGCGGATGATCTTGATAACATTTTTTGTTACGGACCTGAGCTCCAGTGTGGACGGCTCCGACCCGCTGCGTGCTGCTGGTAGAGCTGCAGCGTGTGTGCAAGTGTGTGTGTGTGTTGGGACTGATTTTAAAACGGCTTAAGACGGTTGTAGATCTGCTTAAGAGACGTGTCGACTCGTTAGTGTCTGATATGGTGTCGTGTGTCGATGTCCAGCATGTTTTTTTTTTTTTTTTGCAACTTGCCTGCGTGGAAACGAACCGTAGAGGCCGGCAGGAGGAGATAAGACGCGTTTGGGAGAGGAAGCAAGATCAGGATTGTTTTTTTTTTTTTAGAGCACCGTGTTGTGAGGTGTAGTAGGGTCGGCATCGGGCGGGCAGGAGGGGGGGGGCGGGGGGGTGGTGTCGGGGTCGGTCAGCTGAAGTGCCTGCTCCTCTTCTGACTTCCCCCTCCCGTCTAACCGAGGCCTGATGTGCCCGCGGGCGTCGTGTCTTCTCCTCTCGCCGCAGGCTTCGAAGGCTGCTCCATGGTGCCCTCCATCTACCCGCTGGAGACGCTGCACAACTCGCTGTCGCTCAAACAGGTCAACGAATTCCTCACCGGCGTGTGCGAGAGCGCCGGGGACCCGCACACCAGGACCACCAGAGGTCAGAAACCGTTATTTTCATTCATCCAGTGATCTGCAGGTTAACTGGTTCATAGTTTAGTCAATAAAACGTCAGAAAATAGTGAAAAAAATTGTCCAAAAATCAAGAATATTTAATTTATGGTTCATCTGTGGTCTTTTTGTTTTTGTCCCTGCAGCTCTGTCCGCCATGTTTGACACACACAACCAGCCGTCGGTGGACTCGTACATCCCCCAGAGAGTCCTCTCCTCCTCCATCTCCCTCAGATCTCGCTCCGACAGACCTCCTTGGTGTGAGTATCACGCCGTCTCTTTTATGTTCGCACCAGGATCTGACATTTCTAGGCCGGCCTCCTCCGGCTGTCTCAGCTTCAGACGTCCGCAGGTTATTTATGGGATACGAGTCGTCCGTTACGGCCTGATTTAAAACGCCGCTCACAGTCCTAGTCTCCGCTAACCTGCTGCCTGTCAACCGTTCACACTCACTGAACCCGACGTTTTCAGGTGTTGACGTGCTGTCGGTTTGTTTTCTGTGCTTGCAGACAGCAGCGGTCCTTCCAGCACGGTGTCCAGCGCCGGGCCGTCTTCCCCCACCACGGCCGACACTTCCCCGCGCTTCAGCTTCAGCGATAAGATCTCCCTCACTCCTCAGAGCAGCGAGGAGACCCACTCCTCTCAAAACATTTCCACTCAGCCGGCGCCCGCGGTCGGGTCGCAATCCTTGGACCCGACCTGCCCGGCAGCTTCGAACCCCTCCGAGGTCCCTCTGACTCCGAATAACTCTCCAGAGGACGACGCCGAGCACCAGGCCGATCATCCGGATCAGGAAGGGTCCGAGGCGGCCGCGGATCCTTCCGGCGATGAAATTCCAGACCCCGGCTTGAGGCCGCCGTGCGCCGCGCTGGGCGAGCTCACGCTGGGTCGGATGGAGGGCTACTGCCTCCCCGGCTCGCTGCCTGTGCTGCTGGAGCTCAGAGAGAGCAGCAGCGAGGCGGGCTCCAGCTCCCAGACGCCACAGTCTCCCGAGGGGCCCGACGAGTTCTTCGACACGCAGGAGTCCATGGAGCTGTGGATGGACAGTCCGGAGAGCCCGCCCCCTCCGGAGACACCCGCGGAGGTTGGAGCCACTCACACAGCGGAGCCGTAAGGCGCTGCCGCCGAGACATTCAGGACACGACGCTGTCAGAAACTACTGGCGACTTTTTAAGAGCATCGTCTTTGTTGTCAATCATGAGCGGCGGGGAATCGTACTGCAGCCCACTGGGCCTCCCCGCCCCTCCCTTCCCTCGCCCCCTCGCCCCCCCACCTCCTCCTCCTCCAGCTTCATGACTGTATGATGAGTAAATATGAAAGGGCAGCTGATCCTCACGCTCTTCTCTGTGCTGGAGAATCACATGACAATGCCATACATGCTGTTCAATGCCTTCTTATGAAAAAGCACGCCGGTAACCGCGCCGGCGACGCCGCTGAGCCTCGTCTGACAGTCCGCCGGTTCCAAGTCCATCAGTCTGTAAAGACGTAGGAAGCCACTTGTTGTTAAGGTGAAGCTTTACTGTCAGAGTTCAGCTCTCTGTTACTGTCGCTTATATAACGCTGTTGCACAAAAAGCCCTTTTTCCTTAAAGCTGCGTTAACTCGACCCCGACGTATAACTGAAATATATACAGCTGTTGTGTCTGCGTGTTAGCGACCAGACGCCTCGTTACACATCCAGCAGACACAGAGCGACATTATCATCCTGTCAGAGCGGCGCTCGTGTCCATCTGGTGAATGTTGATTCTTCTTCTTTAGTCGTTTTGGTCTCAACTAAAAAAAACCTTTAGACGCTAAATGTTCCACTTTCTTCACCACCTAGTCTCTTAACTTTTTTTTTTTTTACGGCGGCCATATTGTGCTGAGCGGGTGACGCGCGGCGAGTTTATCCGGCCTTTGATGGGAAAGCAGGAAGTGAGACTTGAACTTTCAGAGTAAAATGCGCTGCAAAAGAAAAACAACAGAGGCTTAAAAAAAAAAAAAATGGTGGTTCAGTCATTTTGACCATAAAGATATGAATTAATGACGCTTTAGATTGTGTTATATCTGCGCTAACACTTTATTTTACAGGTCATTTTCTGAGGGATGTGCAGGTGCTTTTTAGATTTTTAGAACATTTTACTGAGCGTCGGTGCAAAACTTGAAGAAGGTGTTACATCGGTTTAGTTGGACATCATATTTGGGTTCATACATAGTAGTTAATTTGCCTTTTTTTAATATAAATTAGACCTTTAACGATTCTTTAACTGACAGAAAGTTAATATTTTAATGTGCAAGAAACAACCTGATACCAAACGACACACTTCTGTCAGTTAAATAAACAGTTAAGAGTCTAATTTATTAAGAATATAATGAATCAGCACTTTCCAACTAAACCAACTTTATACTTTTTCTTCTTTATAATTTACCACATCGCACCAACTTTTCTGTAAAATATCCTAAAAAAAAAAAACAAACCAAACTGTTACTCGCCTGCAGATTACTGAGAATAAATAAACTTGAAGTGCCTGTAAAATAAAACGTCACCAGATCTGCTTCTCTGCTTCTTTCTTACAGCTGCACCAGTTCAGTTTTTAGCTTTCACGTCGTTACCGTCATCCGTTTCCATCCATCCATCCATCACAATCAGGTGTCGCCGGGGGCAACCGTGCTCAATCAATCGCCGCAAGAGCACAAGCTTTTTTTTTGTTGTTGTTGTTGTTGTTGTTTTCTTTGTTTGTTACAGGATTCAGTGACTCGTCGCAAATGAGCGAGACTGAAAGAAAAAATACAATCTTCTGTTCTTCTTCGTTTTACACGCCAGCGTCCGTCCTCTTGCTGTAGATTCTGCGGCGCTGCATGTTCAGTAAACGTTGCGTTGATTTTTTTTTTTTAAAAAACTGAACGACAGCAGCTGAATCTTCATCACTGCCAGCGATTCATAGAAACGTTTCACTCTACCAGGAGAAAAAAAACCGTGTGTGCACTGCTTACTGCCAAAGTCCTTAAGCCTCATTGAAGATTTAATATAATCAGTAGGAAATGATGATAATAGAGAGAAAGAGAAAATATTTATTTTGAAATTGCATCTTGAAAGAAAAAAAAAAAAGTCAGGTATTTTGAATACCCACACATCAGATATTTAATTGTACCATAGTTATTGTATTTTTTTTTTTTTGTAAAATCACCTCATTATGTGGGAGAAATCTAAAAGCTAATCTCATTTTATCACTGAACAAAACAAAGAGGGGCATTTTACATTCAATGTGCTTTTATTGTGGCTAGCAGTTATGTAGCAGGTGTGTGTGTGTGTGTGCGGGTGTGTGCGTGCATGTGTGTGTGTGTGTGTATGGGAGGCGGGTCAGCAGCAGCAGCAGCAGTCAGGGCGGGTGATCCACACACACACACACACACACACATGCTTGAGAAGCTATTCAGGTGGATGATGTACGCTGATGTGCAACTGTGTGTTTAATCGGTGGGATTTCATGTGACACTGCGATGTACTGTAGAGGTGAAACTCTGAACCGTCATCCTGTCTGTGTGTGTGTACAGATTAAAGGAAAAAAAAAAAAATGGCAGCGATTTGATTGTGTGTCGTCTTCTTGAGCTCATTCTGTTCATTGCTTTTTGCCTCTTTTACCTCTAGAGGTAGAGGTGTGTTTGTCTTTGAGGTTATATAAGGCTGGTGTTGCAAGCTGATAAGGTAAATGCATGTAATCACAAAGGTTCATGCGTTAACCAGAAGAGCATCCGTTCTGTAATTCCTCCAGAAATCTTCAACAAATATGAGCCCGAAGCATTTTGACTGACTAGAGTGCGATGTGTGTGGAGTGAAGTATCATCTGTGCATGAAATTTAAAATGAATAATTAACTAAACAACTAATAAGATATCGTTCTGCCAGATGAGGTTCTGATTTGTGTTGAGTCTTTTAAGATTTCCGTCTGTAACAGAGACGTTCAAAACAACAAAAATGACTTCTGAGAACTCGTTTCCTCATCAATCTCTATAAAAAAAAGATTCAATTCTTACTAGTGGCTGCAGCATTTGAACCCAAAACTTCCTCTATGATGACTCTTTGTCCTCATCATTAACTGCATCACCACAGCAAGAGTCATGTTTACTTTAAAATAAAAGCTTTAAAGTAAAGCTTCAGGGGAAAAAAAAGAAAAAAAAAAGCCAAAGATGAAGTGAAATCTTTCAGGAAATGCGGCTTAATTACCGTGAATATGACGGATTGAAGCTATATATATACCAGCACATGGAGGATATGAGGCTTTCCGCTTCGCTCACAGGTGATTGATGAGGTTTGAGGTCAGAGCTCTGCAAAAAACTTTGAAAACTATTTCTTCATGCAGCCGGTGTTTTCAAATGTACTAAACAAAACCTTCACCAAAGTTAGAAGGGCGTTAAAACTTCACTTCACTGGAACCAGAGCTGCAACGATTACGAATACGGCAATTATTTTGAAAAGAAATCGATCGTTTTAGTTGTTTTTCAAAGTAAAACGCAGAATATTCTCCTTGTTTTGAGCTGCTTTTCTCTGTTTTATGTGATAAATTGAATATATTACATCAGGCTAAACAAGACTTTTAAAGATTTGTGCTTCAGGAAATGATGAAATGTTGATTAATTGAGAAAATAATCTGCAGATGGATGAAAGTTCGCAGCCCTAGTTGGATGAACAGTGTGTCGTCGTGTGTTTCAGACTCAGACCTCAGCAGGTGAATTACCTCTGGAGTCAGACGGTGTGACTCTGTGGAGTAAATCTGTCAGACGTAAGTGTGTCCGGATGTCCTGGAGTCAGCGTTTATCGCTGTGCGTGCTGTCACCGTGAAGGTCAGCGCTGTGCGGTGAGAGTGACGCTCAGAAGGAGAGAACATGAGAGAGGTTTTAGAGAAGTGCTTCTCAACCTTTTCTTTTGGTGTCAAGAGCCTCCAAACTGATCCGCATCAGGCCTCAGACCCAGGTTTGTTAAGATGTCTGCATCAGATTTAGTTAATCCATAACTGTCTGTAGTGTAGATTAGCAGATTAGCAGTGAAACCTATGAATTTATAGTCAATGAAATAATAGTGAAATTAAAATATCCACCCTTTTTCTGAGGACTCTCTGGAGCCCCCTAAAGGACCCCTAGAGGTCCCTGAACTGCTGATAAGTTTCTGATGGGAGTTTAATTCATATAAATAACAGTTGGAAAATGTAGCTTATATCACATACAGTAGATAGAAACACAAAGGTGGCAGCAAATCAGAAGAAGAATCATCTTTATTGGCCAAACACTCACATAAGCTGTTTGACTTATTGGCTTCTTACTTAGAAAAACAACACAACCTTCTTCTGTGAACTGTTAACAGGTAACAAGAGGTGCAAAGAAATGAAAGAGTGCATCAGGAGTGATGAGATTAATATTAAATAGTAAAGAAAATGACTTAACTGTATAGTATAGATTATGTAAAGTATAGCAGCCTGTTCAGATAAACAGCAGTGAGTGAAATATATTTACATTTTTTTTGTTTTAGACTCAAATAAATATATATAATTTGTAGGTAGAGAGGTTATTATAGTGTTTCAGGGTTATTGCAGAGTGCCACAGTAAATTGGCTCTCTGCAACAATTATTTTCTTTAATAATCGATTGACTGTTCAGTATATAAAATGTCCGAAAATAGTGAGAAATGCTGATTTCCTGCAAGTGAACAGATTCAGATGATTTTGTTTTTGTGTATGTTGAGTTTATCATTATGGAAAATAAGCTAGTAATATTAGCAAATAGCTTCTTTTTTTGCATTAAAACATTAATGAAACAATTAAATGATCATCAAAATATTTTCTGCTTAATTTTCTTTCAATTGTCTTAATCTAATCATTTCAGTTTAGAGTACTGTTGTGGATGTTTGGGGTCAAAAGGGGCCCAACAAAAAAGTTTTAATTACTGATATCCGTCAGATGCTTTTAACTGTGAGTGTCGGATAAATACAGTCGAGTAAAAAGTCAAATGTTTACTTCTGAAAAGTAGAAAAGCAGAAGTGAAATATCACCTCAGAACAATACGTCAGTTCATTAAAATGTACTTTAGTAGTTATTTTCCTCCTCTGAAGGAAGAAAAAAAAAGGGAAACTGTCTTGTGTTCACATCTGTTGCTCCTGCTGTACTCCATCCATCCTGATCATGTGACTTTGGAGGTGATGTCATTGCTGCATCCATTCAGCAGCCTGTCACAGCGGGGGATTGTTCTCCAGCCCTGCTCCTTCCTCCGACACAGTATCAGCTTTACAAAGAGCGAACAGTGTCCGGGCTTCTCCACCTGACAAACAAAACAAACAAAACAAACAAAAAAACGCTTGGATTTGACGCTGCTGTGAATCACTGCTGTCTCTGTCTGCTTCTTTTTTTTTTTGCATGACAAACAGCTCATATCGGCCTCGCGGGGCCTCGACGCTTCAGTCCTGCAGATCTCTGGACTCTCAGACTGTTGAAAAAGGGTTTAACACATCCAGAACAAAGACCACACTGTTCCTCTGTCTGGACTCCCTCTATGGGGATTCAGCCCCCACCGGGATTACATCATCCTTACACCCCAAAGCAGTGAGGAAGGAAAGTGCTGTGTACAAGGCAGGGATCAGTGGTTCCCAACCTGTGGCTCCGGGCCCTCTAATGGTTGGTAGGATGATTCATCTGTGCGGGGAACGTGAGATGATTAACAAGACAGGGAAGAAGAAGAGAAATCGTTTCAGCTGCACAAGATCTTCTCATTTTTCTCATTTTATTTCAGTCTGTCAGATATTTATGGTCCAATGAGGATGAAGTTTGGCATTTTGGGTTTTTAGAGAAACAACCAATAGATTTATTGCCGTGAAATTGGTTACAGATATTCATGGCGCCCAGAAGATGAATCCTGATAGGTTTATTGATTCTCTGAGTTTTCCTCTAGCAGGTTAAACTTTTCATTTTGTGAAATATTTCAACACCTGGACAGGCAGACATCTGTTGTCCCCAGAAGATCCAGCTAACATTATTGACCCCGACTTTTCCTCTAAAGGACATGGCTGGTGTGATTCTCTATGTTTTTTACCTTTGCTAGCTTGTTGTGCTACATATCAACATCTCTTGACTTTATACTTCTTAGTTCTTTGAAAAAATTTGCAATAATGTAGCACAAAGTGAAGAAGTTGTGATATGTGTAGCACAACAAGCTAATGAAGCTCGGTAGCGTCTTACACAGAACTACTCTACAGAGAGTGAAAATGCTATCGCTGTTATTAGACTTTGGAGCCGTTTCTAAACAAACTAATGTGACCAAACTCTTTGTAATGAAGGAACGTGTCACCTGGTGCAGCGGTGTGGCTCATGAATGTGTTTTGAATATTTTTTTGGAGAACAGTGAAGGTGTCGCCACCTCCCGCCAGCAGGAGGTGCTATTGTGTTTTTGTGTTGCGTTACATGTTGAAAAGTAGGAGAGTTAGGGGTCAGATAGCTAACTAAGCTATGCTGCATGAGAGAGACATGTGCCTGAATCTTCATCCATCCATCTCTGTTGTGTAGAAAAGGCATTATCTGTGAGTATTGTGTTTGCATTTTATGTCTTTGAGTGATATCATCACAGTTTAAGTTCAGAAGTGTTTGTTACAGTAGATTGTTTTTACATAAATGACATCTGTGTCTATTTTTTATGATAACTAGGTAGCTATTTGTTGTGAACATTTCACATGTTTAAAGAGGCAAATATACAGTACCTATTTAATTTATATGCATTTTGGTTTACATTACTACACATTTGTGAATGTGTGTGCTGATGTCTGTTGATATTACAACTCAACTACAGTTATTTGTGTTTATTATTTTCTTTTCAGTTTCACTCTGTTGTCAATTGAGGGTAACGCCAATAAAGAGCGCAATACACCCATCGAGTTGTCAAAGAGTTTATCTGCCTGCTTAGCTGCGTCAAGGTCAACCAGTGAGAGCAGAACAGAAGGTCTATGTCACAGAGGGATAAGATATATCAGCCTTTGGATGCACACATTATACTTGTTAGTAGATCGGTTCATCGTAAGTTTGGCTCTGCACATGATTTGTTGACAAGAAGAGAAAATCACCAGCTTCTAACACCAACATAACTCACATTTGATTGAAATGTCTCGTCAACTATAGGAAATTTGCGTACATTCATGTTCCCCCTTCAGATGAATTGTAGTAATTTTGAAGATAGCTTAACAGTTTCTCCGGCGCCATCATCACTTTACACTTTGGAAACACTACTCTCTAAACTAATGGCTTCTGAACTCAGCTGTACTTTTGTACTAATTAGCAACGTTAGCATGCTAATCTGAGACGGCAAACATGATGAACATTATAACTGCTAAACTCGCCATGTTAACATTGTGTGCGCGTTAGCATACTAACGTTAGCATGTAGCTCCAAGCACCGCTATGCCTCACAGAGCTGCAGGGCTGGAGACACTTAGCTAGTTTTATCTCTTCAGATTTCTAAAAAAAAAACTACTAAAATAACACATAACTCTTCATTAAAGTGCAGAGACATAACACGACCTGTATGTAGGCATTTATTGAAGAAAGAAAGAAAGAAAAGCTAAAACTAAAAAAGCTAAAGCTAAAACTAAGCTAAGCTAAAAAAAAATCATTTTCATCACTTTTTGGAGGGAAAATATCTGAAAAAAGACAAGAAGAATGACACATTTTTCTTCAGTAAATGATGTTTTATTGGTCTTCACCACACTTTTTTCCCTTTTTAACAATAAATCTGTTTTCTATTTTTACCTTTTTAAGCATTTAAAGAGAGATAAAGAGAATATTGCACTTAAAACAAGAGAGATGAAAGTAGAACCATGAAGCAGAAAAGGAGGAAAAAACGATCACAAGGCTTTCTTTACAGCACAACACGGCCGGGTTACATGTGCCTCCTCGGTACCGGACAGCCTAGCTATTTAAATATACATCTTTTAAAATAGCACTTCTATGTTAAGTCAGGTTTTTCTTCAGCTATTACAATACAAGGGAACTCAAAAAAGTACACATGCACGTACAAGCAGGGCTCACTGGAAACCAACAGTCTTTATGATGATTTGTTTCACGGCAGGATTCAGACAAGTCTGAACACCACAGATTTTTTTTTTATTTTATTTTTTTATTTTTTTTTGCACAATACGAAAATGTAGCAGTTATGTGTGATTGTGTGTGTGTGTGTGTGTTTATTACGCTTTACCTGGAAAAAGTGTGAATAATAGGAAACCTTCTATAGATAAAAATGTACTGACACGAGTGAACCGAGTCTCTCGTGTCTGGCAGTCTGGGTTTTGAGTGATCTGCTCATATGTGAGTAGTGTTGCTATTTTTTTTTTAATTATTAGCCTTTATAGAGATGCAGTATGTAATATTTAATGCAGATTACATTGTCATTAACGAGCCCACAAGGGCAGCACAGTAGGTTAACAGCAAAACACTGGCGTAAAGGTTAACCCTGTTTCATAGAAGAAGAAGCCATTTATGGATCTTTTTTTTTTTTTTTTTAAGTAGGCAGGAATTAGGAACTTCAACTCAACATCAATATCGCCTCAACGCGGCAGACACTGTTAACTTGTTTATCATTTTTGACAACATCTGCAGACAGAAATGTGTTTTTTTTAAAACTGCATCCTGTCATCCATAAAGAAAGAGAAGAGAGGAATGGTCGTGGTTTGTTTTCGTTTTAAATCTGCACACTAAGTTTTAGTTAAAACAGCCCCGAACACACCCGGTCGTGGCGTATCGCAGGCAACAGTAAGGACAGCGTGACCGATGAGTCAGATGTACCATATGATGCACGGTAACCAAGGCAACCAGGAGATCAGGAGTCCTCCATGGAGAAGGTAAAGGTAATCTGCATCTTCACATTCAAATCATCTGGAGCCGCTGGGCTCCGCTCCCTGCAGCCCTACGCTTTTTTTTTTTGTTTAAAGAGCCATCGCCTTTATGTGCATGCATCTGTCATACATGCATCATTTAGATGAGTTGAGGAATTAAAATAACATACAGAAGAAGAATATCTGGATTTTTTTTTTTTGGTGGTAGATCATAAAATAGCAACCCTGGTGAGGCTTGTTGGTCCGCTAATTTGTTAGATAGTTGGTTTTGTTCCTGGTTAAAATCTATCAAATTACTTAAAACTTATCAAAATATAAAATCATCGATATCAAATTAAAACACATCTACACGTAATATTAAGTTAATAAAGTGTTACTTAAACACATCCACTGAAATATCAGAAAGAAAACTAACACTGGAGATAACCAGTTAAATGAAGCAATTTAAAAACACGATGCAAAAAGTTGAGGTGATTGTGGCTTTTTAAACTATTTTGCGAACTAACGACGAACAAAAAAAAAATCCTATTTGATCAAAAAAAATAGCACGAGTGCAAATAGTGAATTGCTAAATTTGAAAACAGCACACTGGTGGCTGTTTGTGCTTCTTCGAGTGGCAGCTCCGGGAAATAAAAAGACTGAAATACTGAATTGGTGCTTCGAAAAAAGTGCCGTTTTATGCTCAATATGTACAACTCAGACCTTTACTTTCTTCCTTTTTTTTTTGTTTTTTTTTTTGTTTTTTTTTTCTTCTTGTGCGCTGACCTCACCGACAAAACTCACAACCACAGAGGAGACCAGCTCGCCGAGGCCTCTGCCACAAAGCCGTGGATGCACCGCACACCGGCGAAAACCTCAAAAACCTCATCGCGTTCCACTTCCCCTTCCAGTTACAGCAGGACAGAAAGGCACATGTGGGTGACAGTCTAACCTCTAACCACCAGTCGAACCTAGCCCACATCTTGTTCACCAAGCAAACACAATCTCTCTCTCTCCTCCTCATCGCAAAAACCACATGTTCCTATTATTGTTGCAGCGGAATACATTCTTCGTTCTTTTAACACAGCTTTTGTACAAAGATCATATCGACACAGCGACCGACGCAAGGTTCGTCTACTTCCTCCTAACGAGCTCTGAACACAAAGTGCTGTTCTGTTCTGTATGTAAAGATATAAACAGGTAGAATCCAAAGATCGGATGACGATTCTTATCTTTTTTTTTTATTATCATCGCCTCTGCCTGCAGTCCTCCTCGCGATTCTCTGCAACGATATGTTAACTGGAAACACTGAAAAATACATCAAAGACTACAGAAACAATTATAGAGAAACGTATCCGTCAAATTCACTGTAGGAAATAACAGCCACTGAGAAAGTCTTACTGTAACGAGTGGTTTTCACTTTGAGATAACCGTAGAAATATCATAATTCACTACAATACAGAGTTGTTTTTTTTTTTTTGAATATGGTCGTCCCTACGCTACGGTAAATATACTCCAAAAAAGACATCTTTAAAGGACCGCCTGGATCCGCTTGGACGTTTTGTATATCTCACTATGTCAGTAGGAGGCACGGAGTTCAACACTTGGGGTCGTTGTCGTAGAGGAGAGGACGGAAAGGGAAAGTAGAAGAAAGTAAAAATTGTTTGAATTTGATCAGCAGCTCAGTGTTTGTGAGAGGCTTGATGTCTGGGATCCGGTGGAGAAAAACAGTGTTGTAGTTTGTAGTTGCTGGCTTTAAGGTGCGTGAACTTGTGCTTTGATTTAAGCCAATTAGAAGACGAGCAACCAAGCATCAGCATTTAAATTGTTCTGTTTTTTTGGGGACGTTGTCTCGGCCAATCAACAGAGAAGTCAATGTCTCACAGGGTTTAGGGGGATTAAAATTAAAAAACAAACAAAACTGCACTCTCCCTTTCACAGGACTGAGTATTAATAATAATGTAGTGGACATAGTTGTCAGAAAACTGCTTTTGTAATACAAATGGTGATAGCCACAACAAGCTTATAAATGAATAAAAATCTAGAAAAAAAATAGACAGTTATCCAGATCTGTCTCCGCTTTTTTTTTTAATACGACTTCAACGCGAGTGCCCCTCAAAGCTGAGACAGATTTGCATATCAGGCTATCGAGAAGAGCAATTAAAAACAGGTCTACACCGGGGAGGCCAGAGGAGGAGAGAGGAGAGGAGGCGAGGGAAGGAGGTCTTAAAACTCGATCTTGCAGGCGGGGAAAGACTCGTCCTGCATGACGACGGTGCTGCTGGAGGCCAGGACCATGATGTTAAGCTCCTGCTGCTTCTCGTGCGTCTGCTGGTACCACTCGCGGGTCACCTCCGTGTCGTGGGTGGGGATCAGCGTCACCTAAAGGGGGTGAGAGAGAGAAGAGATCTGGAGGTGTCACCACTGATGAGGGGGAGAGTCTTCAGAGGGATAACTGCATGGGGGGGGGGGGGTGACAGTTGTCCACAGGGCGGACAACTATGGTGAACATTCACATTATTTTGTGGTGCAGAGCTAATCTAAAGCATTTTTTTTTTTACTTTTAAGCCTTCATATCAAAGTAAGAGTGCTCACTCACGCCCACCTCCGTCCTCTGGGAAATAACAAATATCGCCCACTTCGTTTTTGCTTTGCTGTCAAGGGGAGGATTTCAGATTCGGTATCATATTTCTCTCCACACAGGAGTCCTTTCTCTCTCATGGAAGTACAGCAGAGCCCGAGGTCATATCCAGTTGTTGATGTTATTAAAACGTACAAATATCTCTTGAATTTAGTGAAGACTAACCAAATGTGGATTAGAAGTTAAAGATTTTACTGCATTTAAAGCCAAAAGTCCCAAAATCCCATTTATAAGAAGGCAATTATCGACTTTTTCTCAATAATATGTAACATATATTTAGATTAGGGTCATCTTTTCTTGAAAAACAACATAATATGTTTAATGTTTATGCAATATTTCTATCAATGGTCTGCAGCTATGTCTGTTATAACAGCAGGACAGAGAAGAACAAATGGCTAAAAAGTTGGAAAAACTATTTTAGAGGAAAGTGTTGGTGAAATTTATGAATATGAAAGAAAACAAATTTTGTTGGAAGCCAATTTTTTTTTATTTCTCATGGCAAGTGCTGGAAAATAAATGTCTGGAACATGTTTAATTTTGACAGACATTTATTTTAATGCTGTAGCGTTAATGTTGACCTACAGCCACATCCCAAGACAAAACACTACAATCAAAGTTGTTTAATGGTACCATATTAAAAACATGAAAACTTCACTCAGTCAAATTTTTTGCCAAATTAGGCAAGACAATTTAAAATACTGCAACATACCACAAATAATCAAGATCATGTTAGGACAGTTAACCTCTGTGCAAACCAAGTAGAGAAATGTTACCTGAAGGTTCGATCCCCACTGAGCTTTGCCGTCCAACAGCGCATCGAGGACTCCTCGGCTGGGTTCACCACTCGCTCCGTCGTTCCCGCTCACCACGTAATACGCGGAGCGAACGCGTTTGAAAAACTCTTGGTCCACGTTCTTGGCACTGCAGTGGTTGGGAATGTAGGCCAAGTCCACATAGATAGGAAGGCCGGGAGCAGCTGCGGAGCCGGACTTCTGAGAACCTGAATGGGAGAACGAAACCAAACCGTCACCGTCACGTGCAAAAACATTTATCTTTGTTGCATTAAATGTCATTCTGCTCACTTGAACTGCTCTTGACTCCGTTGGTCAGCCCCTTGCCGGGGTTGTAGCTCGACCTGGAGAGGTCATCTTCTTTGGAGCCTTGTCCATCTGACAGACGAGACATACGTGAGCTGCTCTTGTCCGCCTCCTTCTTCTTCAGCGAGGCGCTGCGAGGAGACGGCGTCTGTTTGACGGGCATGGGAGACCTCTTGCGCCTGGCTGGGGAGGATGATTTAGTTTTCCCTGAGGTCTTCTTCAGGCCTTTAGTTTTTGTCTCTTTCTTCACTGAGCCGTTATCCAAAGAGTCGGGATCCACCATGCAAACATCTGGGCGTGGGGGGTGAGGGTACGGGTCCATAAGGGGTGCGGGAGGAGGGTCGTGGCTCCTCCTAGTGGCAGAGTGATGGCTGCCTCCTCCTGTGGCAGATAATTTATCGACAGGCATGTAGTCTGCATCCTCATCTGAGTCCATGTTGCCTTCACCGGTGACTGAAGGGTATTCCTCGGTGCCTGGAGGCACGTCGGAGTCTGACTGAGAGGCCAGAGACTCGCTGACGGAGGTGGGCGGTGTGTCCTCCGTGGCCAGACCCAGACCTGCCGACATGCCACCAGCTTGGTGCAGAGAGCCGCCGTGAGACTGGTGATGGTGGGGCTGCTTGTGAGCCCTCCTCTTGACCGACAAGTCATGCTCATCTCCCTCCTGCGACTGGTCGCTTCTTTGTTCTTCCTCTTCGTCATCCTCATCGCTGCACAGCTGCCGCATGCTGGGGTTGATGAAGGACGGTGAGAGGTCTTCTTTGCGCTGCTTGACCTCGGAGGAGGAATATCCTGGAGAGCTGCGGCTGGCGTAAGAGGAGGTGGCCCCCATGGGTACCTCGCCAACGAGATCCTGATCGCTGTCGTCGTCGTCGTCGTCGTGGCCTCCTCGGCTGCACTCCTCGGCGTAGAACGGAGAGCGGAAAGGCTTATCGGTTGACGAGAGTGAAAGAGGGCGGGCGGGGTGCTCTGGCTCCATCTCACACTCCTCTTCGAACTCGTCGTCGTGACGATAATGGGGAGGGGAGTCTCCGGGCATCATTCCTATCTGCGGCTTTGGTATCTCCCACTCGTAAGAGCTCCTGTATCCTCCTGCTACCTCTTTGGGCTCCACCTTGGCCAGGCCTGAAGCTGCACCGATGGCTGCTGCTCCGGCGAGGAGGGCGGAGCTCGTGCTGACCTCCGTGGGGCCGTTGGCTGTGTCTGGCTTGCTGGCCTGAAGAGGCGAGGACATGTAGGAGCCGAGAACATCGGGGAGCGCACCGGCTGTCTTTTCACTGGCAGCTGGAGCGACGGGCTTGTCAGAAAATGAAAGGCCTCCAGCCAGGCCGCTAGAGGGTGACCTCCGAGTCATCTCACGCATGTAGACCTCCTCATCCTCTTCTTCACTGCTGTCCGTCTCCTCAAAGTAATGTTTGCCCTCTATGTCTGGGCGTGGTGAAGAGGTGACACCAAACAGGGCGGCGCTGGCTGCCTCTTTATCCTTGGAGAGTTTAGCAGGTTGCGAAAACAGTCCTGCTGAGGCCCCAAACCCACCAGCTGAGTCCAGCTTGGACCCTTCAGACCACTCAGGCTTATAGAAGCAATCTGACTGAGGGCCTTTGTCCATAACTCCGCCTAACGAAGTGGTGTGCTCCTTCTTTTCCTCGGCAAAGGCAGCGGATGATAGTGAAGGGAATTTAATCTCATCGAAGGGGCTGAGGGGTGAGAAGCGGGCCAAACCGGAGGTAGACTCGACCGTGGCTGTAGCGGTGATCTGTTTCTCAGACACTTCCAGGTAGTCGTCTTTGGCGCCAGCTGAGCCGGAGAACGGAGAATCCATGACCAGTGAGTGCTCCTCTTTAAAGGAGGAGTATTCAAAGGGAGGCTCGGCGGAGGCAGGCGTCTCCAGCTCCTCTCCGAACTGACGGCTGGTGGAGAGGGAGCCCGAGGTGGAGGAGGAGTAGCTGTAGGCCGAAGAGGAGGAGTACCCAGGGGCAGCCGTGGTGGTGTACTGGAAGCTTGTGTCCAGTGACTTCTTGCTCAGGAGGTCTGGTGTCTTCTGTTTCTCAAAGTCAGGATCGGCTCTGTCACTCTGGTAGAAAGTGTCCTCTGTCGATTTCAAGGTGAAATCCCCTTTAGCTTTGTCTGTGGTCTGACCGGACAAAAACGGGTCTTTCTCTCCGCCTCCGTATGAGTATTCAAACCCGGATGAGTAGCCGGAGAAACCTGTAGCTCCTAAATCCATTGGCTTTCCACTCAGGGATGAGGAGTCAATCTTGGCGTCTTTGTCTTCGGCTTTTGTGAGCGAGCTAGAGATGCTTTCACTTGGCTTCCCCTGACTGTTATAACCGTATCCAGCCATGGAAATCATGAACTCGGGCCTGTTTGAGCCGAACATTTCACTGATTGGACTTTTGACTTCCTTCTCTGACTTCTCTTTGGCACCTTTCTCCATCCCAGAATCAACCATACTTTCCTCCTCCTCCTCCTCCTCGTCCTCTTCATATTCCTCCTCGTCATCATCATCATCGACCACTTCGTCATCGTCATAATCCTCCTCATCCCTTGCTGTTAATTTTCTCATATCAACCTCCAAACAGGCTCCCTTCTCGCCGTAGCCTGCGGCAGCGGCTTTGTCGACATCAAATGCTGTCATTGAGGAGTACGTCGGGGGCTTAATGCTGTCAGTCTGGCTTTTAAAGGAGAAGGAGTCTTTTTCCGAAGATAAGGAAGTGGATGACGCCTCGGGTCTGTCGGCAACTGAAGGGAACCGACTACCTGCGCTGTAGTCGAACGTCTCCTTTTCTTTGACCTCTTTTTCAAACGGAGGAATAGCAGGAGAGGAGCTCTTGGAGTCTAGCCATGATGGGACGGAGGACTCTTTTCCATAAGAGGTGGTAAATCCTTCCTTCTCTGACATCTTCTCCGTGTCTAGTGCCGGAGTTGGGGGCTTGTCCTTCTGCGAATCCACTTCACCCTTTGGTGCGTCCTTCTCGGTCTTATCCAAGGACTCGTGACGATATAAATCGGAGTCCACTGAGCTTGTTTTGCTGTCGTACAAGTCACCGTATGAGAACGTTTTGCCGTGCACATAAGGCGTGTCTTGTCTGATGTATTGAGCCTTTTCTTTGCTCTCCTTCTCTGGAAAGTCATAGAGATCGAAATGAACGCTCTTCTCAGACTCTTTGGAGTCTGTTTTCTCTGCGCCGTCGTTCTCCGAGTGCGCTTTGCTTTGATCCGCTGGTTTAGACCCTACCCCGCTTGGGAAATAATCTTTTACGTCGTCGTCCTCGTCCTCGTCTTCGTCTTCATCCTCGTCCGAGTACATCACTTGAGTCTTTGGTTTCTCGTCCGTGCCGAAGGACACCTGCGTCTTGTCTGACGTCTTCACTTCCGTTTCTGTCTTTGCGGATTTTGCCACGAAAGAGGAGTCGTCGTCCAGGAAGCACCCTTCTTTTGCCTCCATGAGCTTAGCCTTAACGGTGGGCTGTAGATCCTTTTTGGCGAAATAGTCGGCTTCATCCTCCTCCTCGTTTTCTTCGTCGGACTCTTCAGATGCTTCGCACACTGTCTTGTCACCTGGCAGACCAATAAAAGAGGTATTGTCAGACCCTGTGACTGATTTTTCTGTTTTCTGGGCGTCAGCCTTCAGGTTGGTCACTGCCGCCTCGTCTTTATCTTCTGACTTGAAGGGTTTGTCTTCTGTCGGAGAGTAGCCGCTGCTAGTAGGCACGGACTGAGTAGGGGAGGCCAGTCTCATTGTGCTGTCATCTGGACTTACACATCTTTCCTCGCTCTCCTGCCTGGAGTGAGACTCTAACCCAGGGGAGAAAGATGGAGGGGGTGAAACAGGCTTTATCTCAGCCCCGGTCTTAAATCCCTCTGTGCTGAAGAGAGCCTGGTTCTCTTTGATAGCCTGCGTGGGAGAGAAGGGAGAAGGAGCGACAGCGGCGGAGGGAGATTTCTCTCTCTCCTGGAGCATCATGGAGGTCGCCTGTTCGTAGCCCTCTTGCAGCTTCCCCAGAGGGATGTCGACATTTGGAGTCTGGTCCTCGTCCTCGTCTTCCTCGTCGTCTTCTTCTTCGTGGACCGCTGCGATCTTTGCGTCGCCCTCCATCTCGGGGATGTGGGGCTGGTACTCATCGGAGGAAGGAGACTTAAAGCATTTGTCGTCCTCCAGAGAGGAGGTGGGCGAGATGGTTCCCGCCGAGTGGAGATAGTCCTTCCCATGGGCGGCTTCTGTACGCAAAGGGATACTGTTGATGGTGTCGAGCATGAGAGAGTTCCTCCCAACTTCCTCGGTCTGAGGTGCCGTCACCGAGGTGATGGACTGGTCCTCAGCTACGGATGTGGCGAAGGAGGACAGTTTGTCATACTCTGTGATGGACGTCGCTGAGGAGATGTGCTCCTCCTCTGCGAGAGGAGCAGCGATGATGGCAGGGTAGGGTGCAAGTTCGGGCTCCTGAGCTGCCATGAAGGCTTTTGGTTTGACGTCTGGGACATCAGCGACGACGGAGCTCTTCATCTCTTTTATACCCTGCATGGAGTCAAAGGTACCGGGGACATCAGGGACAGAGACGTCATAGGAGCCCACATCGTATCGCAGCTGTGGGATCCTATCTTCTGTTTCCTCGTGGATCTCCTCATCAGAGAGGGTCTGTTCGGTCTCAGAGTACCCGGGGATGGTCTCATCTTGGATGAAGGAGAACTGCTCAGAGGCCGAAGCCGCAACTTGCCCGGTCAGAGCTGCGGTTGAAGTTAAAGGTTTTTGCTCCGTTGGTTTGGCGTCCCACTCCTTCCCAGTTTTGTCTTTCTTCGTCTCCTCTGTTTTGCACTTCAGAACCTCGTCGTCTTCCGTTCCTTCGAACTCGGCTTTTTCAATCACATCCCCCTCCTCCTCTGAGCTGTCACTCTTCTTTGATCTGTCTTTCACGTCGTCCTTTACGGGATATTTGTCATGTTTCTCCATTTTCTCCTCTTCGTATTTCTTGTCAAAGCCATCACTTACGTCCTTCTTTTCGGCGGCTGCGCCCTTGCCATCGTCGTCTTCCTGTTTGACGGGAGATACGGGCGAAGCAGGTTTTATCTCGGTGGCTGGGGGTATAATCTTTTCATCAGGGAAGATCAGGGAAGACACTTTGGTATCGGTGTACACTGAATGTCCAGATATCACATCGTTCTGTATGGGCTCACTGATAAGTTTGGACAGTTCTTCTTGCTTCAGAGCCTCAAAGTCCTCGGTGAGGTCCTCAGGGGAGGACACGATGGACCTGTCCGCCAGAGCCGCCGCCGCGATCTCTTCAGGGATGTTCTTCGGGACCGGCTTTTTCTCGTTTGCTTCCTCTTTAACGGCTTTGTTTTTATCCGTCTTGGGCTTTGACTGAGTCTTGGCCTTGTGCAGAGTTTTTCTCACTTCGGGGGTCAGCGGCTTCAGGTCAGGTTTAGTGATTTTTCTCAGCTCCGGTTTACTCGGGTCCTTCTTTTTATCCTCCTTGGCTTTACTTTCCTTTTTCTCTTCTTTTCTTATATTCTCATCTTTCTTTACTTCGCGTTTCTCCTTCTTGATTTCTTTCTTTTCTTTGTCTTTCTTTTCATCCATCTTGGACGCCTTCTCCTGCTTGGCAGTTTTGTCCTTGATTATTTTCTTTTTCTCCGTCTTCACTCCCACCGGAGCCACCTCGCTGTTTTTCTGTTGTTTGGTCGCTTTCAGGCTTTCGCTTTTGACCTTCTTCTCTTCTTTCTTTTCTACTTTATTCTCTTTAATGATCTCAGTCTTGGACTCTTCCTCCTGCCCGCTGGCTTCCTTCTTGGTTGTTTTGGAGTGCGGTTTGGGTGAAGATTTGAGACTCTCTTTGCTGTCGGTTCTTGATCTCATTTTGGTCTGTTTGATGATCGGAGGCGGCGCACCGGAGGATATGTCTTTTTGGGTAGCCACTGGGTATCGCAGGAAGTCCAGGTGTTTCAGTTTCTCAAGACCTTCAAAGATTTTATTCTGCGGCGCATTTCCTGGGAAGAGCACCCTGACTATCTTTTCTGTGGGACGGTGAGGGATCCAGACGATGAGAGCAGTGACTGACGTCAAATAGGGGACGGATATTTCTCCTTCTTTTCCATTCGGCATCATAATCCCGGTCTTGGCTTTGCTGTTTCCAGCCCATTTCTGCATCAGAAACTGCATCTCCTTGCTCTCTTTTACAGGGTTTAACACATACATCTCTAACTTTCCCACACCGAGTTTGTGGAACAGGGTGATAGGTTCGATGGTGTTGCTGACGACCCTGTGAAGAGGCTCCGGCGTGATGCCGAGCTTGTTGAGGTACTGCAGTGTAAGAGATGCTTCTTCAATGCTTCGCTTCACTTTCAGAGTTGACTCCGGCATCCGAAGCTTCTCCGGGACGTTGAAAAACACGATCCCGAGCTCGGGAGAGATCAGGTTCTTCATCCAGTCACCGTTGCTGCTGGATCCAGATCCTTGGTTGCGCTCCTCCTCTTGCTCTGCGATCTTTCTCTGGAACAACCCGTTGATGCCAGGAAGGTTGTCTGCCCCGATATGGGTGAGCAGAACAGAGTCGATCCTGTCCAGGTGGCGAACCAGCTTCCAGAAGCAAGACTTGCGATCAGACCCTCCATCCACCAGGATGTTAAATCCGTTAACGGCGAACAGAGCAGAGTCTCCTCTGCCTCCAGGGAAGATGTAGCAGCAGGGTTTGGACAGCTTCAGGAAACCTCCAGAGGTCGGTGGCTCCAAGAGGTCAAAGGGCGATGGCACGTCCACTGTCTCTGAGACATAATCGGTGAACTCTGTGACTCCGTCCATGTCAGGGAGGTGGGGTTCAGGGTTCAGGCGGTATTCCATAAGATTTTGGAGTGGCTGCTGCTCCTGGCTTTGGCCCAGGGAGCTCCAGCCCCCGTCTCCCTGACAGGAAACAGTAAGCCTGGACGGCTGCTCTGAAGAGGCCCTGGAGAGGACTTCAATCACCTGGGAACACAAACGCAAGAAGAGTCAAACTAAAATAACTGTGCTTATGTTATCTTTCATAAACAGAGAGAAGTGCAGCTGGTTTTTTTAAGTGGTTCAGGGTTTTTCCAAATCAAGGGTCTAAGGATAAAAGATGTGTTGCTGTACAGATTGTAAAACTCACTCAGGCAAATTTGTGATATTGAGCTCTACAAATAAATCTGATTTGACTTCACTTAACGCTCGGCTTACTTGAGGGTCGGAGACGATGTTGGAGAAGTGTTGCCAGGTGAAGGCTCCACCTTGCAGCAGGATGTCACCTCCCTGCTCAGAGCTCTGGCCACTGAGTATCAGCAACTTATTTCCAGCAAGGTCAGTGATCAGAGAGCGGATCTAGGTAGAGAGTAGTACAGAATAACCACTATAACCACTGCTGACATTAATGCTTCATAATCATAAAAAAAATATTCCATGAATTATTAAAAAAATGCTCCTGAACTGATAAAAGAAGGGTTATTTTGACTTTTACTGAACATTACAACTATCTATTACTATGTCTGTTCTGTTCCAAAGAGCAAAACTGACATATTGTCTACATCATTTCATTTATATTCATCTTAATACACTGAGTTGTAATGTTTATTTTTGGTTTGAGAGCTGCTTGATTTGTCCCCTAATTGATGTCATCCAGTGAGCCACTGAGCGATGATAATAATAAAGTAATAATAAAGGCACTTCAGAGTGGCACACTCAAACAAAGAAGATATTTTTAAAGATTTCATATCAAAGTAGATATTGCAACACAATAAGGTCAAGCATTCATTTTGAAGAACAGTCTAAAATTACTCATAATACAGTTTCTGTCGCCGCCACTCAGAAATGAATTATTTAAACTTTCAGTAAGCAAAAGGGGCAAAAATAGATATTTTAGACACAATTTGACTGTAAAATTGCTCTTCAGCGATAGTTCATTGTGTGTCTTTGGTTAAATGAAGAATACATGCATGATACAGCATATTTCCCATCAAACCCCTTTGTTGGCAGGTTCAAAATGTTTCAATTACCATATTGGCCCGAATATAAGACGACCCTGATTATAAGACTCTTTTTCAAGACTCAAGTTTGAAAAAAGACTTTTTGAACACCAAATTTAATTTTTATACAGGAAATAATTACAGTACATCTGAAACAAATGATTATAACAATATATTCGAGAGAAAAAGCGAAGTTATTTTGCATTTTTAGGCTCTCCATCTCCGCACATTACACTCTGTGACACCATATTTCACAGCCGCTTTGCAATTGTTTGAAGACTCTGCCTCGTTTATCACCGTCATCTTGAAGTTTGCATCATAACGTCTCCTCAGCTGTCGGTTAACCTGGCCGATCTTCGACCCACTTTTCTCCAGATTGTCGCTACGTTTCTCCATTTTCTGTCATCTCTTCTCTTATTTTCTTCTCTTTTCTTTCTTACCGCTATTTTTTATTTTTCTTCTTCGTGACAGGGGTTCGCTTTGGCCTTTAAAGATATCTGTCGCCATCTAGCGTTGTGAATGGGTATAATGTCTAGACCCCAAATGTAAGACGACCCCCACTTTTTCAGTCTTATTTCAATGCAAAAAACACACCGTCTTATATTCGGGCCAATACGGTATGTACAGGTTTAATCATTAACTGACTTTCCATTATACTACACTAGACAAAAAACAACAGTGAAAACTAAAAGGTTGACTAATTTTAAGCGGTCAAAAGCCAAACTAACACCTGACAAATATTCACTCTGAGGCAGTGGGTTTATTTATAGGCCGAATATTAAAGAGTGTCTCACACTGTGGGGCTTCAGCTGAGAGTGACAAAGTGTTTCCTGGTAATCAAACAAGTAATGATCACTAGCAGGAAAGACATCAACCTCCCATCGGGGCTAAATGATGAACAGCAGGTGCTGCTGTGTTCTTCACACCAAGTGAAACCGAAGCTCAGCCCAGACCGAACACTGTGATTTTAATAAATGCTAACTGCTAATACCACAGCATCTGGTCATCATCACCCAGTGGGCTCGGGTGTGACTCACCTCTGAAGTAGTGGTCTCCTCTGACGGGTTCACCAACACCACTGTCTCAAGGACATCACCCTGATACTGGAGAATCCGCTGGCCTACATGAAACAGAGACAAAAAAAAAAACCTGATGACCACAATGCTACACTCTGATGTTTTTAAATGTATTTGGGTTGTCGGAGGTAAACAAAGAGCTGTAGCTACGAGTCATAGACAGACAGTGACCATCTAACATTTGCAGGTATGTTTACACGCTGTTTAATGCGCTGCAGCTGGGAAGCTAAGTAGCTGTCTAGCTGCTAACTAACATTAGCGGTGCACCTTTCCCCATGGTGAATCTTTGTTTAGTGGCTCGTTCAACAAGCTAACGTGCAGCACAAGAAGGAGACTTTAGCAGGGAAGCTAATGTGTGTTGTTGTTCAGAGTCTGCGGCTCTTGTTCTGTGTAGCAGGATGCAATCAGGCTCAGTGTGACCATCTGCTCTACCGATGATAGCACGACATGTTATCGCTCTTCAGATACGTATGCAGATGATGGAACGGCATTTAATCAAATGAATCTAAAACTAAAGGGGTGCTATCATGAAATCGGAGAATTTAAAACATAAAATTCTCCTTTTTGGTTTCTGATTTTTTTCTAAAAGGTGAAGACAGGATGAGTTACAGAGCAGATATGTTGCTGTGGTAGATTTTAAAAAATGCAGTTGAATTTCAGCTGGACTTTTGGGAGGGAGTGGATTTGTTTATCAAGCAGCACAAAATCTCTTTCACTCTTCAATACAGCCTCCTTTATAAAGTGCCTGCATGCTTATACTGTATTTATACTATAGTGGATCTGTGAAAGAAAAGGTTTGTTTGCTGATTGCTTAAACAAGAAGAGAAACATCAGTGTTGCCCAGAATGAAAATATGACCAGGATCAGTCACTGACAGCACAACGCCCTGTCTTTCTGTATTTTCCCACTGTTATTACTCTGCACATATGGCTGTGCATAGACACCCTCAACCCCGCCCCATCTCCTCTTTTGCTCACTTGCCATCTTATTCCTCCAGTGGTGTTAACTAAACCCCACCACCACCACCACCACCACTCCCCGATGAGCTTAATCCTGCGAATATGCTCTTTTCATATACAATCACAACAATAAAAAAAAAAAATCCCTCATCCACAACCCTCATTGGTTGTTGCTATGGGGACGCTTCTCTGGCTTTTGCTTCTAGCCGAGTTACACTGACCCAGTCTTGGCTGAGGGAGACGCATTGCAGCATTTCTGTGAGAGGGAGGGGAGGCTCGTACTGCATGAGAGTATGCACGCAGCATCGCATGGTACAGGAGGTGAAAGCAAGTGCCAAAGCAGCAGCAGCAGCAGCAGCAGCATTATAAGCATGCAAGCGCTTCATCGGGAGGATCTATATTTAGCACCAAGGATGTTGTGAGCTCTTCCTCCACCTTTGAAAATGTGAAGGAGCTGTCACACGATGTTTATCTCACCTTTCCCCCCCGCTGAAAAAGAGAGAGAGAGAGGCAAGGGCAACGGCAGGTGAAACACATAAATTAAGTGCTCAGGAAGAAAATGACAAGCCTTAATATTCAGGGGTTGCGTGTTAGGTCAGGGAACTTTACGTTCATTAAACTGCTGCTTTATAACAGTTTCACAAGCATCTGGAAGGGCGACGACGACGAGCCAATTTATGCAAGCAAACGGCCAACATCAGATCAGCCGGGCTGTTTAGTGAGTAAACACACAGCGGCCCAGTTTAAAGTTGCCTCTGAAATTACACCCAACAATCTGAATTTGCTCAGCTGCTGATCAAACCAGCAGTGGTTCAGTTTCCTTTTGAACCCGGGAGACAGTTTGAATGCGAAGAGTAACGACCACCAGAGCGAAGGCATGTAGGTTGTATTTTGAATGAATTAGTGGGAGAAAAATGGAGGGACAGTATTGAAATTCTGTCCTTTTTTCAGCATGTTAATGAGGACCAGGAGCTCATTGATTACTATGAGATCCTGGAATATGCATGTTTTATTGATGTGGGTGAAAATGACTACCACTATAAAACATTTAGTGCCGGTTTTTTTAACCACTTTAACATGTATTTATTCCAATCAGCAGAGATGTTCTTGAACCTAAAGGTCCGGCTTATTAGCGCTCAATAATTGCAAGTCACAGGCAGCAGCTGCGTTCACTCAGAGTCAGTAAACAGTGAGACAGAAACTGTGTCTGTATTTTTATTAATGTTACTGCCAACTATGGATTGAACAATAACTGGAGTAAACAGCTGTCGAGTTTGTCAACAATTCAAACATCCGTCCCACTTTTGAGGAGAATCGTTGGACTCCTGCGATGAATTTCAACACGATGTATTACAGTTTTTTTTACTACTAGTCAGCTTTGAAGATAGAGAGACGTCATATTTTCCAGATTTCAGACGTATACTCTGCTGTTTATGATACGTGGGTCACTTTTTGAAAATGACCACGATGACGGAAAAGAGTACATCCGCACTTCTGACCCTTATATTTAGTGTTCATTCCTGTTTGTGGAGGTTTCGGTGCCGGTTTAGTGATGCAAGAAGAACCACCGATGGTTGGAGGGAGTAAGTAAGTAAGAAAGTAAGTAAACTTTATTTATAAAGCGCCTTTCAAAACCAAGTAGTTACAAGGTGCTGTACGATGCAAATAAGACAAGTGAGAAATAAAAATACGATAAAAAGATAAAATGAATAACATCAAACAACAAAAAGGGTGTCGACCGATATCCATGTTGCGTTTGAAATCAGTTGTGATGCTCCCACAGTTGAACGCGATGGTTTCTAACCCGAACATCAGGAGCCTCTTCCAGATTAATCTGAGGGGATTGTGGGATGATTAACAAGATAGAAGATATTTTTTTTATTTTCACAATTCACAGGTATAAACACCTCGTGGCAAGAGGTCCCAACTAAACTTGGCTTTTTTTTAAGGTGTCACAAGCCAAAAAGGATAGGATTTAAAATGTCTCCTATCATCATAGCCTTGATTTTCTCCATATTGTAAAATGAGCAGTTGTACTTTAATCATAAGTGTTTAAAGCTGTTAAAGGGGGACTTTTGCATATCAGAGTGTGTTTCTAGATGTTGGGCAGTAAAAACAAAAGAAGAAGAATTTTAAAAAAACTAGTATAAATCCTCCAGGGGGGTCTCAGTAAAATCTGTGCCTCATGTGATGTCACTTGAGTCAGTGTCAGTTTGGGCGGGAAGACGGCGAGACTACTGAAAACGATAGAAAACTGTCGGAGTCATAAAGAAGTGAAGTTATCAGACCTCTGGAGCTCCTCGTCTCTGCTGGAGGCTGGCAGCTCCATTAGCACTGAACTGTCGGAGGTCCAGTTGCATTGTGGGTAATGTAGGCACCAGATTTTGACAAGTTAGAACAACATGTGGGATGAAAAAGACGATATCTCTGGTTTTGTTACATTGATTTTGATATTATTTTTGTTTAAACTGCACATATTAAGTCCAACAATGTTACAGAAGTGAAATATAAAGAAATATATAAAGAGTTATAATGTTAAATCTTATTATCTGATCTTTTAATTGGGGGAAGCTTGGTATCAGATTCAGAGCTCTGGCCTCCTCCATACAGTATCTGCCTGTGATAACTTTATTTCAAGGAGGGCTGAACGACCACAGAGACGTCCCCCTTACATTAACATCGTAACATTATCTCTCATCTCTTTTAGTGCTTTTAACTGTTACGACGTCACATTAATCCGAGTGCCGTCCCGACACCAGAGGAGATATCCGAAAGACGAAGTGCGCTTTACTGGAATCGAGAATAAAAACGACCTTGACGTCGTCTCATAAAAAATGGAGAGCTGTTAGGGACATTTTCATTTTCGGCGCTCATTTGTCCGCTGGAGTCATAACAAAAATATATCAACTGTATGTCATGACAGGAACGTCCTAGCAAGAGGAACGTGGGTCTGAGCTGAAGGACGGCTCCTCAACATCTGGACTAAAACACCTTTTTTTATAATCTTTAAGTTTAAGGGTTTGCTTAAAAACTGCAAACAAAGCTTTCTCACATAACACAGGAAGTGCTGCAATCTGAGAGAAACTTGCACCAACAAGAATAAAAGCAGGCTGAGTGTTATCTGGTGCAAATATAAGACCTGATTCTCTCTAACAACACCATTTTTCCTCATGTATTTACTACAAAAGCGCTTTAAAATATGCATAACTTTAAAATGTAACAGTGTCTAATGCTGCCTTCACACAAAAAGACAAGAATTTGACTGAAAACTATAAAAAAAATAGTTGTTTTCTGGTTTCTTAATTTAGCATTTTATCAAAAACAAATAGTTTGAAATCTCTTAATGAATCTAATTAGATTCAATATCATATAATAACATTAAAGTTTTGAGCGGCGGCCTAATTAATGTTAATAACCTGACAATGAAAATGAAATGTTGATTAAACACATGAATGTACAAACACATCTGACACACTGTAATAACATCTGCAGCCTTTTTACTTTTACATTTTTTACTACTTGCTCCAAATATTAGAGATCTCTTTGCAAGCTGATAAAAAAATATAGATATGATGTGCATAAAAGTCTAACTGGGAGATCGAGACTCTATTATCAGCTCCTCCCCACAGGACTATACCGTAGTTGTTTCCTTGTGGAGCCACATTTAACATTTAAGCAGCTCAAAACAAGAGATTCTCCTCAAACACAGCAAAGTCTTTTTATTTAATGAAGAAGAATCGCAGCCACGGAGTGATGTTTCTTTGCACCGACAGCTTAAAAGTTTTGTTATATAGCCGTCGTGGAATTAACATGAATGAGCTTCAAACTTTGCGATGAAATGACGTCACATGCGATGGAGCTTTTTCCCCTGTCTTTATTCAAGAGCGTAGCATATACATTTGAGAGCATACTTTATTGATTTTACGTTCAAATTTTGTAATTTGTCCCTCCAAACCTCCTTCCCTCGCACTCAAACATCCTCTGCTTGCGCTCAGATTTGCTCCACTTGCGCTCAAACTTCAGCTCTTTTTCTCCTCGAGCACTCAGGTTAATTCTGCACGCTCGCAAAATTTCGTTGTTCGAGATAAACAGCTGGCTGGTGACGCTAACTCTCCTGTCAGGGGGCCGTTAAACACGACGAGATGACGTCACTGAAAGAGCGGCGGTCAAAGCTCAAAGGGCGGAAGTACGACGTTACGGATCTGCTGCTGTTGTTCGTTTAAAGTCACATGACTCACGTTCATCATCATCGTTTATCAGCCGAGTCTGTTTCACATCCCGCTTTTTATCGATACACCGACTTTTCCACCTCAGTCGAGCATTTTTTGTGATGTTTTTTATGCACAAACTGAACAGCAGGTGGATGGTAATGTTAGTGAGGAGATAAAATGACCAGCAGAAGAGAGAGAGGGAGGGGGGAGCTCTCTCTCTATAATCCATATCTGCTCTCCTCTGCGTTGTGCCAAAACACGACCACTCAAACCATCTGAACATAAACGCTCCGCATGTCTGAGAAGCTTATTAACCGCCTCGCCTCCTCTCGTCTCCTATTTCTAGTTATCAAACCAAGGACGGACGATCTCCTCTCCTGTGAAGCCACTTCGGCGCCCACAAATCATCATCAGACTGTTATCATGGAAACAAATGTTTGACAAATGCAGTCTGGGCCTCTCTCTCTCTCTCTCTCTCTCTCTCTCTGTGTGGCTCCGGCCTCTTGTCTGGCTGAATACCAAGGACTAATAATGGCGGGGATAAAGCAGGGCAGCGTGGATGCTAGTAGAGCTGTGACCCTCTGTTTGTCTTGTTGGCTCTGAGGGGGATAAAGTGGCAACAGCAACACACACACACACACACACACACACACACGTTACGTTTGGTGTGTAAGACTGTCTCCCTAACAACTGGATAATGAATGAATGTCAGTGTCGTTGCCTGTGGCTGAGAAATTGTTTCCGTACGCTGTAAAAAAAAAGACGAAGTGTATAATACATCCTGTGCATAATATACTATTTATCTCTGTGTTCAGGAACTAATAAAGAAATTACATGAGTCACTGTGACAAAAACAAGGATGAGATGAAATCACACACACGACCTTCTCCGTACACTCTGTATAGATTTTATATGATATAATGTAAAATAACACACAGTAAAGACATTAAAGTTATAATTTTTTCATTCAAATCATTTCATTTCATTCTACTTTGTTCGTACTTTGTGTTCATTGTTGTTTGTCTGTGATATTTGCTCCATTTTGAGTTGAGTTGTTTTGAAATAATAAGCTTAATCGGTTCGTTGTTCAACAGGAAGTTGACGGGAAAAAGTTTTTAGTAATAGATTTTTTTTAAAAATGCATGTAAAAATCTCTCTGCATCTTCTGTTCTTTGCTATTTTTCTTTGTCTTCTATGATAAAACATTTAATATCTCTGCAGAAGATGTGACGGACATTTTCCACAATTTTCTTCCATTTTTTTTTAGACCAAATCATTTGTAGATGAATCAATAAGAAGAATCAGTTTGACTTTTACTGAAATCAAACAGACTTCTGACTGAAGATGGTGAGATTTAGTTGGGTTTTTTTTTTTTGTCCTGTCTCCGTGTTTTGTCTCGTCATTTCCTGTTTTATTTTGAAAGGTTACTCCCCTCGTTTCAGGTCACTTGCCCTGCCTAATGTGTCTGTCTGATTACCCCGAGTGTTTCCACCTGTTCCCCCGTTCCCTCGTCAGCTCTGTCTGTGTATTTAAGTCCTGCTTTTGCCTTGAAATAAAGGCTCCTGCCTCCAAAACAGTTTGACAACATCAGTATATTCACACGTATAAACACAAACCTCTGCCTGAGATGCTGCAGGAGGAAACCTTCTTTCTACACGTGAACATGGAAGTGAGATGCCTTTAATAGTGAGGGGGTGTTTGCAGCATTAAGGAATCCAGCCTACACTACTCTCGTGCCTCCGGTGCATGATGGGAAGGCGATTTTCCAGCCGCTATCATCATCATCATCATCCAAACCGGCAGCGACACTTTCTTTTTTTTTTTTTCTGCCCACTCACCGTGGAGCGGGAGGCCACGGCTTCACGTGCCGAAATGCCACCTGAGGCCGAGGCAGAGTGTGTGTGTGTGTGTGTGTGTGTGTGTGTGTGTGTGTGTGTGTGTGTGTGTGTGTGTGTGTGTGTGTGTGTGTGTGTGTGTGTGTTTATTTGTGAAGCTCGCGGGTTAAAAGTAGACCATGTTCCATATATGTCACCTCACAATGGCGCGATCCTCCTACTGCTGCGGTTAAAAATAAAACAGGGAAAGCGTCGCCTCCGGTGTTTCAGCGCCACGTTAGAGAGAGGAAGCACTGATCCTGGACACATGTCAAAATATATCTAATAATTTAACAACTGACACATTTAATATGAATGTTTTGACTCTTATTTTCTTTACAAACCCATCCTGCAGCGATTCAGGAGGATTTCATCAGCAGAAGGTGTTGTTACGCTATAAGTTTCGACTTAGATGAACAACTGCAAATGGAGCAAACGAGTCTATAAAAACATAATTGTCCACAGAAGCTCTGAAGAACAAACTAATTAATTTTTGTCTGGCAGGTTTTTGCTGCTCGTTCTCCGTCCAGCTGGCGGCTGGTTTTTGTTTATAACCTGTGAGCTGCTGGTTTGTTTTTGGCGGCGCAGATAACCGATTCCTGTTTCCTTTTTTATTCTAAAAAGCAATAAGCCGACCTCGTTAGGACAGGTCAGAGTCGTTCAGAGGACTGTTAAGCTCAGCTGGATGTGAATATAATGACTGCAGGTTATTAACAGTGTTTGCTCACGCTGCAGTGTACAACATGTAAAAAAAAAAAAACAGTGGTGATAATTAGTGTCTGTTTTTTAAGGGTGGATGTTGTTGTTCAGCCGCCAGAAGCAGGTTTCAGCTGGGTTTTCAGGTTTCAACGTTCGGTCGCTATAGCAACCCCTGCTGGCACAGAGCTACGGCAGCTTAAGTGACTTTGTGAAGTCCACCATTTTGTAAGATCTGTGACTCAGCAAACGTTGACGGACGACTGCGGGAGGATTAAAGTATCTGTAGGTTCATACTGATCAGCAGGAGATCCCTTCATGAAGTGATGGAGGACAAAAATGTGAAGCTGATATGAAGCTTCAGCGTCCAAATGAGTCAAATCCAGTAGATATCTTTCAACGTTACAGTCTTTTTAGTGCCAAATTCCCTCTTTTTGTTTCTATACTTCCACCTGCAGCTCAACAGGGAAACACAAAGAGGAGAATTTGATGCTAAAAAAGACTGTAAATGTGTCAGATATCCACTTGATGTGACTAAACTCAGACTGATGAAGCTTTTAAAGCACATTTGAAGGAGATCTTTTAATATCCAGCATGAACAGGAAGCTCTTTCACTGCTGCTTTAAGACAGATATAAATGAATTGTGAATCTGTCCTTCAGGTAGTTTTTCTCTTTGAGCAGCTCGCTGCTAACCGAGCTAAAAAAAGAACGGATAAAACAAGCAAACTAAAATGAATCCAATCAATCCATTCTCCTCTGACCCAGCTGTCCTGACCTGGTTAACACCGTCTCTGCCTTCATCCTCTCTCTCTTCCATTATAAGTAATTGTTGAACTTCTGTTAATAACTTTTTTTTATTATTTCACTCCTGTGTTTACTACAGTAATCACTAGCGCTGCAGCGATTAGCACGACTAAACAATTAGTTGATTAACAGAAAATTAATTGGAACCTATTATAATATAATAATCAATCATTTTTGAGTAATTGTTTTAAGATAAAAACGCTGTAATTCTCTGGTTCCTGCTTCTCAAACGTGAATAGTTTCCAGTATCTTAAATCCTCTGTGATGCTAAACTGAATATGTTTGTTGGTTTGGAACAAAAACAAGACATTTTATGTTTTATCTCAGGCTTTGGGAAACAATAATCAACATTTTTCACCATTTTATACCAGAAAATTTGCCTCCAACGGATGAAACAGAACCCTGTATGTTATAAAAATTAGCATTATACTGAGTGTGAGCACCTTTTCTTTTAATATGTTGTGATGAAAGTTTTTGTTTTGTTTTGTACAGATAGTAACACCAGCTAAGATTAACGGTGAGAGGTCAGTAAACATATGTTAGAGGGTCCAGAAGGGGTCATGTGACAGAGCAGGAGGATTGAAGCATTTTAAACTGATCATAAATTGCAGGCTGAGATAAGGTTTGGTGTTATCTGTGGAAAGAAGAAAGCTGTAAACGCCCAACTGTAAGGTATAAAATTTAACTGTGAAGCCTTTTTCTCTGTAACCCCGCTTGTGTGTGTTGCGGTGTAAAACGTTCCTTCTTGTACAAGAAAATAAATTCAACTTAAACTCTGATTCTTCGGATCCGGTCTCCATCATTTAAAAGGTCATTCACAACATCAGTTTCTTTCCTCATGAATAGCTGACCAGTATCATCTTATTTCTTTAGATAATTACATCCTGCTTCACATCTACAAATACTAATATATCACAATTTGATTCTCATACATGATGCACATTATTGTTGTTTACACACACACACACACACACTTTATCTTCATGCATATTGTTTGTCTTTTATATAATCTGTGTGTTGTCTGTTAACATTGTCTGTATTGTTTGAGAGACGTGTGTGTGTTTGTGTGTTGTGGTCAATAAATCTGATTCTGGTGTTTTACAGCTTATTTCTTCTTGTGGTTGGAAGGTTATATATATTTTTTTAATGTAACTAGTTATTATTTTGTACAGGAAGTAAAGGAAGATGCTAACAGAGCGGATTCACCGGCTACGTGTGACGGAGGCAGAGGTGATGTGATTGATAAGTACTTTATTAAATCACCGTTCTGTCCTGACTGATCAGTGAACTCCTCCTTTCCATCACACACACACACATGTACACACACACACACACACACAGCCGACGCTGTAACGGCATGATATTAAACATTAAAGTGAATCATGACTTCCAGCGACGGGGACAGGGAGCGATAAAACGGACATCTCCTCGGTAGGAGCGTTAACCGTGACACGCAGGTGATTTGTACCTGCTGCTTTTTCCGCCACCAGCGACGCGGCGTTTCACGTGAACCTTCGGGGGGGAAATAATCAAAGAGCTGAATTAGAGCTGCAGTGAACATTAAAGTGCGGCTGCAACAAACTGACTGACATAAAAGTCGATTTTATACTTCTATAGATACGTATACAACCAAAGAAGTTTAACGAGTTGTTCGATTATATTTGGTGAGACTGACTTATGTGTTTCAAAGGCTCAAAACAATGAAACATGATCCAGGAATTTCAGTTTGAGTAGTTTATATGTTTTAATTTAAACAACTCACATGAGTTTGGAGGCTTAGAGGACACCCTGAGACAGGATTTTACAACTCTTAGAGAGAGAGAGAGAGAGACTGTCCTCCCATTAAAAAAAACAACACAGCAGCGGCCCAAAAACAACTCGACGCTGACAGTGACGGACGACGTCTATCAGCTGTTTAATGACGAGCAGGACAAAGAAGGAAAGCAGATGATGTCAATTTATAGCGACAAATCACACACATGGAGGAGGTCACCGCCGGGCTTCCCCCCCCTCCTCCCTCCCACAGGAGACTGCTCTTCATTTCCTGTTTCCCTAACCTCCTAAACCTCATGGTTATGGTAGCCATGACGACGAAGGCCGTCTAACTTTAAGGAAGTAGGAACTTTAATCTTGATCTTTCCCAAAAACCCTGACCAGATCTGTCACGTCATAAAACATTATTATTGTTTAACAGTTGTGGAAAGCGCAGAGGAATGATGTTGCCATGGCGATTACTACCAATAGGAGTGCCAGCTTAAAAAAAAGGCTGGATTGTTCGGACAAAAGACGTGTTTGGTTGTTAAATTCAGAGGATTTGTTGCTTTTGGTACATAGACTTGTCGTATTATTAAACGTATTATATTATTATATTATATTGTGTTGCAGCAGAAAGTCGAGTCAGGTCGAACTCCATCTCCATCATCTCACTGAAACGCTTTAGGAGGCTGTGTTGTTGTTGTTGTTGTTGTTGTTGTTGTTGTTGTTGTTGTTGTTTGATCAGTTCTAGTGTGAATTTGACCTCCAGCGACCTCCAGGAAAGTCTTCAAACTGGACCGCTGCCCTCAGACTGATCCTTTTCCCGCCCGCAATGTAAACTGTCCGTTAGAGAACTTAGCTCGAAAAAGTCCTGAAGACATTTTAAAGACGACAAGCCGTCACGCTTACACATCAAAATATGTTGCGTTGACTGTTTTTAAATGGCTGTGGAGGATTTTATTTTGAAATGATGTATAATAAAACTGCTTTTTATGTTTCTTTGTTGAGTTTATCTTTAAATTAAATATTTCAATACATCTAGAAGTCCTTTTTAATTAAATTCAACTCTTAATAAACATTACTTTTTTTATTTTAAGCCATAGAAAGTGTGTGAATGTGTAACATAATGATAATTAGTCTTAGAATGTTGTGGGAACTTGACAGCTTTGATTAAATGAGCTCTCAGGGTTGAAGGGTTGAAGGGTTGAAGGCGCTGAGGACAGTTTGAAGGTGATCCATCAAACGTTGGTCCATGTGAGACGAGAACATGGGAAGCTCTGGTGTGAACAGACACAGATCACAGTGTAATCGCATCTCACAGCATGAGCGAACACAAACCGGAGCTGGGACTCTGCGAGAGCTACTCAGACGCTCAACAATCACTGAGTGGAAACATGTCCTGAAAAAAATGGTGGATTGATAAAGTGCAAATAGAAACAGATTTAGTGAATAAATAAACACGAAGGAAGTGATGAAAACATCAGATCAGCGTGGAGCGACGAGAAGACTGAAACATCGTTTGAGATTTAACTGTCGCTCTTTTAATGATGTCATCTCGTTGCGTCTTCTTCTTCTTCTGCAGGGGTTTAAAACGGCACTGACTGGAGAATTTAGCGCCACCTACTGTTTTTATCTTAATGAACCAACCCGCTAACAGTCACATAACAATAACAGATGGAAACATGCATTCATTAACAGTTTTTCTTTTTGCAGATTTGGATAAAAAATGTGGATGGAAACCAGTAAACGTCACCAGTCAACCTGTCCTGCACGTGTTTGGACTGTGGGAGGAAACAGGCCGACAGATTCAGACCTACTTCCTGTGGCGATGGTGCAAACCTCCGCTCACAACGTCACGCAATAGTATATTTCATTTCTTCCATTTCTCACCTGCTGCTGCTACAAAAAAGTCTTGCCTCACGTAACCAGGAAACAGCGCTTTGTTAGCAGCGACAGAAACCAATTAGCGCTTGTAGCATCTCCTCACATAGAGATATAAACAACCTGCGTGTGGATTTATATAACAGTCACATGTTTAAAACAGTCCTCCATTTTAACCCGACGACCTGTTACTCACCGCGCCGTGTGTTGCACATACTGTATTTACTTGTGGTGCTGTGAGAGCATCTTAAACAACACGGCTGGTGATGGTTTGTATTCTTCTTATTGGCAACTAATTCAATAAAAAAAAAAGCCAAAACCAACAACTTTCTGCTTCCTCCGCTCCGTCTTTGACTCTCAATCTAAAGCTCATCGACTCCACTGAAGCGATAAATCTTTAAAAATGGGTCACAAGTATATTGTTCCATTTTTTTTAAAAAAAAGACTCATGAAGGAGCCGGACGCTTCGGTTTTTTATTCCTAGAGGACTATTTTCAGCTTTTGGTGCAATTTCTGCTGTAATTAATTCATTTCCTTTGCGACTAATCGTTTCATTACAACATATATGTTTTTTTTTAAAAGGATAAGCTGGTGATGTTTTTATATTTTTCTCATGTGCGGAGCCAAAGCATCCAAAGTCTTGCTACATCTTCTTCTTCTGTGCCGTAAAGCTCCGTAAAGTTATTGTCCAAAAAAAAAAAAAAACGATTAAAAACACATCACCGCTGCGCCGGGTGACACATTTCCTTTATGTTCCAGACGATTACGGTCACATTAGTTTGTTTAGAAACGGCTCCAAAGACCGACAATAACGGTAATCTGATTTTTTTCCAAGTCTCCGGAGAGTAGTTCTGTGTAAAGACAGATGCACGGGGGGGGGGGGGAACGCCGCTCTGTTTGCAGAGATCCACACGCTTGTTGTGCTGCGTATCAAAGTGCAACACAGAAACATGCGGAGCAAAGACAAAACAGAGCATGTCATGAGCTTTTAATATTATATAGACGACAACGGAGGAGTTAAAGATGAATCAAGATTGTTGGTTTGGTTCCGCACATGAGATTTATTGACGATAAGATAAATATAGAACGTTTCCCATAATTCCTCAGATCCTGGAGAACCTGTGCTGGTTGGTTGCATTAAGGCAGAAAAGGCAGCAGCAGTCGGTGCGAGTAAGAAAGCAGGTTTTTCCGTGCTCCCTCTTATTCAAAGTCTTTCGAGGCGGACGCCGTGGGTGTAGTGAATCGGTCTCCGCGCTTCCAGCTCGGTGTGATTGCTGGATATCAAATCAAAGGCGGCTCTGGAAGGACGTCATTGTCAAACGCCGAAAGGTACACGGCGAGTACAAAGCCGCCGAGTGTTTCAGGGTGGATTTTACTTTAAGGATGAGGAGGCCTGTGCTGATTTTCAAGTATCATCACAGCGGTTGGAGTAACAGCAGCCAGGAGGAGGAGGAGGAGGAGGAGGAGGAGGAGGAGGACGAGGAGGGAGGAGGAGGAGGAGGGGCCACACCTCTATCCAAACCAGCACACTCAAACTGTCTCTGTGTAACCACCACGCTCCTCCCCGCCTGATCCCGCTGAGCTAAGCACTCTGCCTCACCCACCCCGAGGCATTGTGGGAGTTCAGAGAGAGAGAGAGAGAGACGCTACGGGAGACTCAAACAACCCGATCTCGTTCAGGGAGGCGACTTTTTTTTACACATCGAGGAAACGAGTTCTGTCACAACATTGTTACAAGATGGCCGACGACCCCAAGCCCCCTCCGCTCCGTCCTCCTGCCCCCCCGACCCGCACACGTCCAAACCCTTCAGTCTGTGTGAAAGATGAAAACCCCCCCCCGTCCGTTTCAAGGACGATTCAATGACAGCCTCCAGCAAGACCGGTGATAACAAACCACCTGCTCAGAGCGGCAACGATTAATCGATTAATCGATCGGTCGCTTGAAAGAAGACGAATCGGCAGCCATTATGATAATCGAATAATCGTTAAAGCCGTTTTTGAAGCAACAGTTACAAACATTTAATGGATCCAGGCTGTTAAATGTGTGTGTTTCCTCATTTATATCAAAGTTAACTGAATGTTTTTTGGGGGCTGAATGTCAGAAAAAACATTTAAAGACGCGTCACCTTCTGCTCCAGGATGATGTCATCAGACCGAATGATTAATCGATTATAACAACATTCATCAGCTGCAGCTCTGCACTAGTTAACACAGGTGGAGCTACGACTCATCATTATTTACGCTCTGTTGTCCGTCAGCTGATGAATCTTTACAGTTAAAATTTCTCAGATCCTGCACTGACAGGAGCTGAGATGACGAATCAATTAGTCGATCGACAGATGATTAATCAGCCACAAGTAAGTACATTTTTCACCTTTTTAAACGACAAACATTCTTCAGTTAAAGCTGCTTTTCTTTGTCTTATGTGACAGTTAAATAAATATGGCAAAACAAGTCATCTTAAAGACGTCGCCTCCGGTTTTTCACCGTTTTCTGACGTTTTATAGATAAAAAAAAATAATCAGCAGATGAAAGAAAGTGATTGTTATTTAGTAAACCAACGATGCGAAACTCTATAATATTCAATTACAAATGATATAAAACAAGGAGCTTGATAGATAAATGTAACAATAAGTCAATTTATCAAAACTGTGACTTGTCAATTAATCAAATAATAATATTTCTGTCATGTAAATAAAACGTATCTCTCTCTCTTCTCTCTTTTTTTTTTTTTGCCCCGTTTGAAAACAGTTGTCTGCCACGTTTCTATTTTTAGACCTTTTTTTTGTCTAGTCTGTTGCATAAGTTCGGGGTTATTTGGGGGAGCGCAATCTAATCCACATCCCTGCACAGTCAGTTCACACATGAGTGAATCCGCCGCCGCCGCCACTGCGACCAAACCAGACCAGAAACTCACAGCCTCACTGTCACTGAGTCTCAGCTGTTGCCTTCAGGTCAGAAGATGCACTGTGTTGTTTTTTTTATCTCTTTTTTTTCCCACCTTATAAATCAGGTCACCTAAATTTACTGAACTGAATCGGGAGCAGCTCGTTCACTGACAAATGAGCATTAACTGCGGGTTCAAATGTGAACGTTGAGTCAGACAGCCTGTTTACACTGTGGCTGATAACAGAGAGAGAGAGAGAGAGAGAGAGAGAGAGAGAGAGAGGCTTCAGGCCTTCACACCAACCCAAACTGTAAACTGCATCATCATCATCCTCCTCCACTATAATATAAAACATAATTAACCTTTCACCAGAGGAGGCTGTAGCTACAGTTAAGGACAACCAGGTCATGTCTTCAGTGTTGTTTTGCAGCCTTAAACGAGGAGAAATAGTCAACAAATGCTCATAAATTATACATGGTGAGTTCATTTTAAGGCAGATCTTCTATTTTTAGGGGTTTTGATTCATTGATTTGACTGTTTTAAAGGCAAGAAATGAATAAAAATAAAGGGATTCCACTGTAATTACACAGCTAGCGTTTGAAATCATTGTATAGGGTGATGATATTTGCAGAAAATACACGTTTAAATGTCATTTTTATGTCAGTGCTGAAGGAGTTAGGACCTCAGAAGGATGGTAGGATAGCAGAAAGTACATAATCATCACATATACATGTTTCTATCTGACAGTTATTGGAAATAAATGAGACAGTAACAGCAATATGTAAACAAGTGCTGCATCCAGTGGAGAAAAAAACAGATTTTTTTATCATGAGCCATAATTTTACTCACATCATATGAAGTCCACGGCCTCAGAAAAAAAAAAAAAAACACCCACCAGAGTCTAAACAACGACTGGTTTTAGATCCTCACATTTACTGTCAGTGCAGGTTCATAGAGGCAGATTCCTCCAGTGACTTCGACCATCTGCCTGCAGTGAGACGCTCCAGATTACCGAGAAAAAACACGCACACACACACACACACACAAGCAGCGGAGCCTGATCACACCACCAGTCCAGCAGTCATCCTCCGAGTCACTCTCCCTCCCCCCCTTCCTCCTTTTTTTAACGCTTCTTTAACCGAAAACAAGAAGGTTTCCACCGGGTTTTTTTTTTTTAAGTGAAGCTGCTTTAACCGTGAATAAGCAGTGAGGTGTCTTACCGTCCGTCAGAGGTGGAGGATGGAGCGGAGGAAGGGGCGGTGCTGATGCTGCTGCTGCCGATCCTGCTGCTGCTGCCGATGCTGCTGCTTCTGCTGCTTCTGCGGGGCTGCGGATGATGAGGATGAGGATGAAGGCAGGATCGGCCTACAGCTCAACACCTACACTCATCTGGTGGCTCACGATGCATTCAGGAACCCGTCGGACAATCCGGCATCCGAGGTTGCGATCCGGTAGCGTTCAAATGTTTTTTTGTTTTTTTTTCTCGGTTAATCGATTTGTTGCTCGGACTATAAAATGTCAGGAAGTACTTCAAATGTCTAGTTTAATCCACGACTCAAAGATCATGAAGTTATCATAACAAAGGACAAAAAAAACTCCACAGAAAGTATTCACAGTTAAGAAGCTGGAGCAAGAGATCACTTTCTCTTAAAAACAAACAAACAAACAAACAAAAAACAACTAAAACGATTAATCAATTAACAACTTTTAATAATTCAATTGACTAATCGCTGCATCTCTGATTAAAATAAGATAGAATAGAAAGCTCTGTGTGTGAAATACAGCCCCTTTCATCACATAGTGTGCAAATTTCAAGGGTTCAAAACAGGATTTTAGAAACACCGAGGTTCCTTAAACACAACACTCCTCATCACCTCATCAATCTCAGAAAATGTTGACCAGAAACCAAAAAGAAAGTCTTTAAATGTTCAAGTATTTTTTTATTTTATTTTGCTGATTTAAAATGAATCCAAATAAAAAAAATTAGACTAAATAATAAAACTTATGTGTCAGTTGCTAATTCGTCTTTGTCTCTTTGAAACTTTCTTGGATAGCTTTGATTGAAAACAGCCATGACATAAGTGGATATAAACCAGGTCTTCGAGGCTATAAATGTAGTTTTCGTGAGACAAAAACAGAAAGATATTATTATTATTATTTAGAGGGAAGCAAGTGGATTGTTCTGGGAAGGGGAAAAACAGCTGTGACTCAAACAGCTGCTGCTAAGTGGGACAGAAACAAAACTAAAATAGACTGTAAGCTGTGCCAACCGGACCGTCTATAAACCATGAATCACAAACATTTGACTCACAGAGAGACGCTATTGCTAATTCAGAAGGGCGGATGTCAGCGTTTCAGTTACTTTTAAAAACGTCTAGACAAAAGTTTTTCTATCTTTTTGTCCCTTATATAACACGTCTACCTTTTTCTTTCTTTTTTTTTTTTGGATCACACATTCAATTATTTTCTTTGATACAGAAATAGCTCATAAAGGTTGGTAGAAAAAAAACATGCACAAAGTTAAAGATGATCAAACCGTCAGTTATCGAGTTTAAGAGAAAGGAAAGCTTCACCCTTCAGGTCGCTTTCTGATTATAAAAAGGTTGTTTGAAATGTGACTTTTTTCCGTCTGAAGCTGGTAAAAATTTGGCCTCTCGGAGCTGAACGATGCGACTGTCAGTTTTAATAATCGTTATCAGCGTCACAGATCGTGTTTATGTCGCTGTGTGAAAGAAAAAAACAGGTTTAATTGTTTTGCAACGTGGCAGAAACACAGAAAACTTTAAATATGATGTCATTAATGTGGTTTTTTACACAATTAAACCAAATCTGACAAACCGGATGTTGGTTTTCTAGTTGACTTTGGTGTTTTAATTGATAAGTGGTTTAAGGATTAAAGGGAAAATATTGACTTTTGACACTTTAAAGTCATCAACTTCTCCATTATGTTGCTAAATGCAGGAATCGATCCATGTCACTTAAAAACTTTTAAAAAAACTCTTTTCTCAGACTGTTCAGCAGTGAAAAACTACAACAAAGACGTCAAAGAAAGTTCCTGCAGACGTTTGTGTGGAAGCCTGTTGTTGGTTTGAAACCAGCTGCTGCCAAAACCATGATGACCACACAACTTGTGCACATTTTTAATTCTGGAAAACACACGAACACACAGCTACACGTGTTACTTCCAGAGTGTCGGGTGTGTTTGTTTTGAACCAGATTTTAATGACATCATCAACCAGGAAAAGCCTCAAGAGACTTAAACCAACCTAGTGGCTGTAGTTAAACCCCTCCCTTCAACCAGAAATGTCCAATTATATCTAAAGCATCAGCGTGTGTGTGTTCAGTGTTTTTGTGGCCTTTCGAAAACCAAAAAAAAATAAAAAATACAAGCATCAAAGTTTTAAGGAACAGACTGAGCCATGTGTTTTATCTGTTTTAATGTACAATAAGCTGCTAGCATGTCCGGATTAGCAGCTTCAGTAATAAGAGATTATGGCTGCATTAGTTTGGAGGTTACAGGTTACGTAAACAAAGAAGCTAAAAACACTCACACAACGAGCTAAATACATTATGAATTTATGGACTGTCTTGCTGTGCGGACACTGGAAAATACAAGCTAAGGATCTAAGCTAAGCAGCCAGACAGGAAGTCGATGACATTTTTGCACCGTCATAGTCGAACCAGCTAGCGTTACGCTGCAATAATCTCCATGCTCCTCTGCATGCTCGGATAACCAGCCGGTGAGGATGCGGATGTTTTGACTGGAGCTGCCATCAAGTCCACAGTTAAGATGATTCTCAGGTCAGCTGGAAACATTAGAAAGTCAGCTCTAGACAGCAGTTTTCAAGTTAGCCACAGCTGATGAAATTTGTCAGCAAGATTCATCTTCTCGGTTGGTTAAGTCAACGGTTGGAGGCTAGAAATGAGTCTGCTTTTATCCTCCTGCGTCTGAAATCAAAGTCTCAAAAAAGGATTTTTAGGTGTTATGGTTCTCCAGGGATTGTGGACGACACCTTGTTATTTTTAAGAAGTGTGAAATGTAAATATGCAAGTCATCTAATAGACTGAGGCCTTCCTGTATTTCGACCCCGCGGGCCTCTTTAATTTACGACATGCAGCTCTCCGCTAACTCTAAGTGGTTTTCCAACAGGGCGTCGTCTGTGGAGTTTTGTTTTTTTTTAAAGGTATTTTTAATGCCTCTGCAAAAAGCCTGTTAGTGAAACTCAAGTGCATCGCAGGCACTCAGCGGCACTGATGCAGCATCATCTCAGATGACCGGCGGTCTCCTCTAAATGTCAGACAGCTGTTAGCCGCGCGGCTCGGATGCCCGGCCCGCCGCGCCCTTCTCTCCCCCGAACGCGCTGCTTTTCTCTCCCCCTGAATGTCTCTCAGCTATTCTAACCCTCCTCCCTCCCTCCCTCTACTCCTCCTCTACTCCTCCTTACATCACTTACAGTTCTCCTCACACATGGGAGGACACAAACAAACACACACAGCTGCTGGTCAAGGTCACATTTCCCAGTATTTGTAGACTAATGAGTGTCTGAGCGGGTTGCTAAGTGTTACTGTACCACCATGACTGGCTGTTTTCAAACTTTTTTAGCGGCTCTATCCTCTTGTGTTGTGGAGCAGCTTAAAGTCCGACGTTAAGATTAAACAAAGTAAATCCTAGATGTCACATTTATGGTAAAGTCGGCGACATACGTGTTCCCTGGAGAGCTTCATAAATTAAGTGGCCGTTGATGTAAACTCCACTCAAAACTGCACCAGCAGATGTTCAACCTCTAAAACAACCCTTAAAGGATAAAGCTGCTGATTTTCTATGTTTTTCTTATTGTTAAAAATCCCATTAAAAAAAAAAAAAAGACTCAAAACCCAACAACGAATCGAAATTACGAGTATTATGTGTGGATCCGAAGCTCGATATATCTTCTTCTTCTCTGCCGTATAGCTCTGTTGTTGTCCAGAAACTATTAAAAACACATCAGCGAGCCACGCAGCTGCACATGCTCCTTTTTATTATGAAGAACACAGGCACTGCAGTTCATTTAGAAACATTTGCAAAGACTGATAACAGCGATTTCCAGTCTCCAGAGAGCAGTTCTGTTTACGGCAGATGATGCTGTTATTAGCGCGTAGAGCCGTTTTAAAACAAGAAAAGTTACGTTTACTTCCTGCCGTGCATCCTTGAAGCCTCAAATACTTTATTCCTAATGTGCACATGTGACTTTTTGACTCTTTTAAATCACGTTTTGCTTCTTTGCACTTATGTCCAATGTGTTGAACGACACCGACGACAGAAACGCGCGTCGTGCCGATGAAACGGGAACACAAACGTCACGTACAAGAGGTCAAAAACTCAGCTGGTTCCCTCTGTAATTAAATCTCCTCCGTCCAGCCGAAACAGGTTCAGAATTACTTTCTCTAAAAGTAAATCATAGCATTACATCTGATCTGATCTGCTTAGTCACCAGATGATGTTTTGATGTAACATGTGGAAACTTTTCCCTTTTTTCCCCTTTTTGCGTGTAATTGATACTGCGTTACTAAGCAACAAATCCTCCACTCTGGCTTCAGACTAGTCCCATTAAAATACATGTGAAAAGGTCCATTGTTTCCCTAAAAGCTGGTGCCAGCCTTACATCATCCCCTCAGCAGCTCCCTTCACAGACCAGAGATGAGGGTTATTGTGAGGACTTCTTCAGGGAGCGGGACGAAACTCAACCCTGTAGCTACCGGATATTAAAAAATATATATGTGTACTGAAAGAATTAGTCAGTTTATCATCAGAAAATGTTATAATCAGACGCAAAAATAGTAAAATTTGCTGTTTTTCTTTGTTTTCTATCCTTATAAATTAAATAATTCAGGGTTTTATAATTTGTTCAGACAAAACAAGCAATTTTAAAGCATCACACTTAAAAAAAAACACATTTTCACCTGTTTATTGACATTTTATAGACCAAAATATTAGGATTTTAATTAATAATTCATGAAAATGAATAATAAGAAGGATATTTACAGTAATAATTGTTCATCCTGTCACTGTTATGTTCTGCGAATGAAATATTTCTTAAGTACAACCTTAAAAACTTGAACATAATAAGCTTTTAAAGCAGTAAAGACTTTATTTCAGGGCTGTTAATGAACTGATAACTCATTCGCCCTCCAATCTGAAGGACATTAAACATCCCTACAGACTCTCTTCTTACACAACGCGGTTCACATTACAGTCACTCACTCTCTCACATGTTGTAGTGTACATGTGTGTGTGTGTGTGTGTGTGTGTGGACACTCCTTCTTGATGTACAGCCCCTCTGACTGCTGCAGAGGAGCCGAGGGACAGATCAATAAGAGCCTGCTGAATTATTAATCAGCACACGTCCTCTAAAGCCGCGCCCAGGACGAGCAGCGCTGTGTTTACCCGTGCCTGGGAAAAATTTTTTTTTTTAAAGGCGTGTCATTAAAATTTTAACTACCTATTAGATTAATGACAACGGCACAGACTGAGCGTCACGCCTGCGGGTTATCATCTGTATCAATCCACTCCCAGCTCGTCAGGAGTTGCAGGGAAGCAGGTCTCTGTGATTTTTCTGTATATTTGAGGCCTTTTTTTTTCTCCAAGCAGAGATCAATAGAGATATAGATTACTGAAAGCCGAGCAGGCGCAGCTCAGCATCGTTACTGAAAGCCCCGAGAGAGAGAGAGAGAGAGAGAGAGAGAGAGAGAGAGGGAGGGGAACTACTTTTAAAGACATAAAACATAAAAGAAACGACAAAAGTGCAGGTGATGATGTAGTCATGCAGCTGTCACGCACACACAGGAAGTACACCTGCTGACACGGCAACATTACTGCCCACTCACGATGCACCCGCCTCCATCACTCTGTGAATATTGTTTGCTCTGCCCCTTCCCCCCCTTTTTGTCTCCCTGCCAGCATATGTTATGTGTGTGTGTGTACGTGAGGGGAATATAAGCAGAGGATGATATTATACCTGTGTGTCTGAGGCATGTGTGTGTGTGTGTGTGTGACTGTGAAAGGTCTTTAATAATGCTGCTCAGCTCCCCTGACAGCTTCCTCTCTCTCTCTGTAGCAGGCATCACTCATCTCTGGCTGTCATCCTGCCCCGTTACGCTCCGTGAACACACATCCAGCCTCTGTGGGAACTCAGGTAGCATGTCACACACACACTAAACACACTACTGTTGTGCACAAATAAGCCCTCTATGAAATATTCACACAAACGCCGTTCAGCGCTCTGTGACAAAATGTGTTGCAGGTTTTTTTTTCTGAGCTGTGATTCCACTTTTATTCAGGACTGGATTATTATGCAGAGATGAAACCGCACGCGCTGCAGGTTCATCATGCTGCAGCTGCCTTGTGATCATTTGATTTTTTAAATTTTTGGTCACTTGGGAGCAGCAGAATAAACATAAATTGACATATTATTACTGTGTGTGTGTGTGTTGTCTGTTCACACCTCCAGCAGCACACAGAGCAACACCAGAAATCAATTGCTGTCTTGTTTCTGGACACACAATAAAAGCAAGTCCAACATTCGTCTTATTCATCACGTTCTCCTTTTTAGCTTCTGTTTTTAACTCTCTACCAGCTCCTGAGGCTAAATACCTCCGCTATGTTCACCAGCTAGTCTACAGCTAACTGTGTCTGTGAGCAGGTTAGTGTACGGTGGCTTTTTAGAGTTTTTTTCTCTGGAAACAGCTTCCTGCTGCGGCCGAAAACGACACTATGAGAGCCGCTGAGAGTGAAGCAGAATGGTAAAGTTGCAGCCGGACAGTTAAACAATGAGCTGAAACTCACTGTAAAGCTCCGTAAAGCCGTTGCAGGTGTTAATTTTGCAGGTGTGGACTCTTTACTACAAGTGAACCCTTTCAAATTAAATATCTTAAAGTCTATATACCATCTATTTATAATAAATTGGAACCTGCATGTTTTACATTTACAAGCGACGCTTCCCTGCTTGTTGCTGCATCACCAGCGTGCTCGCTCATGTACGTGTGCGTCATCGTGCGTCTGCATGCAAAGAAAACGTGATCCAAACATCGCTCCATAGCGCCGCTAGTGGTCTAAAAGTCCACTGTGAGCCTTTAAACAAGGTGATTTAATTCTCAATTATCTGTTTATCTTTCAACGTCTATGTATGTGTATTTATATATATTTATATTTTATCTTAATTCATTTTTTGTTTATATTTTTATTTATTTTTATTTTTTATGTGAAGCACTTTGAGCTGCATTATTATTATTATTATTATTATTATTATTATTATTATTATTATTATTATTATTATTATTATTATTATTATTATTATTAATGGAGCGGAGGCCAAGTGGCAAAATGTTGCATTGTTTTTTTTTTACTTTTTCAAAATTTACATGAACAAAAATGGAAATAAAATGAAAAGAATAATAGAAATTTAAAGAATAATATGTTAACCTTTTAGTTAACTGTCTAACTAAGGTTTGGCGTTATGATTAAAATCAACATTGCAATATTTTTGCAATAAATCATAATATTTATTGCATGTAAAATAATAAAACTGGTGTTCAGTGCTGAAACTGTGTCATGCATTATACCAGACAACTCAGTTTTTATTAGTTCAAGCTACAATTTGCTTGAAATTATTAAATCGGACAAAAGAATTTGAAATGATTTTCCAAAGTGAAAGCCAATATACAAACATCTTATCAATAACAGTGACCGAGAAGGTGGTTTTATTGACATTAGGGTGGTTTTAAACGCTCAGACATACAGAGTGTGTCGGTATAAATGTGTTCAGACTTGTATGATAACATCTGATGAGCTTTACTGTCCGTTATTGATCGTCGTTTCCCCCCTTTGAGGGCTCTCTGATGCCACCGGGTTTGTTTACCAGCTATCAGTCTACAGCTCCACTGAGTCTTTATTAATTGCGCCGCGTGGGCGACAGCTGCATTCATGGGAGCCATTACATCCACCTTCTTCCCTCCTCCTCCTCCTCCTCGTCCTCCTCCTCCTCTCTCGGGATCGGAACGTGATCTTTCATGTTGCCAGACTGTCCCAGCGTCTCATCAGTCAATCAGGAAGCAGGCCGGAGCAGAGGAGAAGCTGCGGGACTGAGACACTAATGGTCAACACAGTGATGGATGCACTGATTACCTGTGTGTCATGCTGCATGTATCCGTTTCACCGTGACGTCACAGCGTGTCGATAGTGCACGGCTCCACGAGGGGGGGGTGGGGGGGGAGCTGTGAACGTCTTCAGGGAACTTTAAAAGAGGCCTCGAAGGAGTTTTAGCTGTCAGTCAGAGGAGGAGGAGCAGCTGTTCATCACTGGAGTCACTGTTTTTTTTATTGATTTGTTTATTTTTAGAGACCATAAATCTATTTTTTTGACTGAATGTTTTAAGTGACACAGTTTAAAGTCAAAGCATAAAACCATAAAAACAAACTTTTTTACTTTATCGCTATGCCACTCTTCCACAAAGATACGAAATAAATGTCCACCACCGTCCCGCCTCGCACGCTTCTCCACTTGAGTAAACACGATTTTTATATTAACGTATCTCCGTTTTTACTCGGTCTATCAACACCAAACAAAAACCGGCGCAGAGTTTCAAGCCAGCACTTCGGACAGAAGTTGACAGCAGAACTTAATGTGACTTTGTTTTTACGCTACGACGTCCTGAAACTGACGTGTCGTTTGATCACGCCGGCGTGATCAGCGATTCCTAAAGGGTTAAACTTTTCTTTTCTCAAACACTCTAAAATCACTCCGTTTTATGAAAGTTTGAGACACTTTATCCAATAATAAAAATAAATATTTAAACTGTTGAAACACTTTCTATAATCTTATCCCTCTGCTACGGTATTCCTGGTCTTCCCTTAAACGCCCCACAGCTCGTCACGCTTCCCCTCACGCCTCAATCAGACAACATGAGCCAACCCTGTCTCAACTGTTAACTCCCACCCCTCCCTCCACCCTGTCCCTGTTCTGTGTCTCTCTCTCTCTCTCTCTCTGTGTCTATCCTTTGTGTGTGTTTGTGTGTGTGCAAACTAGCCTCGGGGAAACAGAGCGAGGCCTTCAGGAAGGCTGAGTGACTCGAGGGCAACTGGCTGTCCTTCAGCACATATGCCATCCATCAGGGAGGTCACTGCCATCTTGGCTGCTCGAGCTCATCAGAGTCGCTCGTTTGGATGATGTTATTTCCCTGCAACACACATCTTACTCTAACAAGACGTCCCTATGGCTTAAAAAACAAATTTTAATTGAAAGCAGCGCTGAGAAAGAAAGACGTAAAGACCGTTTTCCTGGATCTGCATCAGTCTTTTTCTAATGATGAGCTATTTTAAAGGTGATACATGCAGTTTTTTGTCATTTTTATACTATTATGATGTTGGATGTCTGTGATAAACATGGTTAAAGTTCCTAAATTTGAGTTGAATGTGTGTTAAAATGCTCCCTGATTGGCCGTTTGCATGTTTCAGATCAGTTTTGGGTTCAAACATGTGCAGAAAAAAAGACAGGAAAAAGAAATGAAATCCTACTTCTGCTGTTTTCTTATATAACCTCCGGAGCCAGAAGCCGACCAATCAGGACAGAGCGGGCTCATCAGGAGGGGAGCTTTAAAGAGACGGGAGCTTAAAGGTGTAATCTGTAATTATTCCACATTAAAATGTCTAAAAACAACTTGACCTCTGTTCTATATGTTGTTGAGTTGTGTACTTACATTATCAAACCCTGTAATTTAATAAAAGTAACGGATATCATTTGGTGGCCTGTCATAAGTCCTCTAACACAGGGCACAGAGTAAACTAAGGTTAGCACAAGATGCATGCGTCGGCGCCGTGTTTGTCCGCTACAATGGCGTCTAGCAAAGAGTAACTTACACACATACAAGATAATACATGGGCTTTGTTGTGTTTGTTCCACACAAACTGTTAGAAATGGACTTTTATTCAGTTTGAAGCCACATTTTCATGATAAATTTAGCTGGTTTTTAACTTGATCTTTTAGCCGCAAGAAGGATTTTAGTCATTGGACGTCTGGATCTTAAGTTATCAGAGAAATAAACTGAGCAAACGTTAGCAGCAGCTCGGCTAACAGCCCCTCCAGGAAGTCCATGATCACCAAACATCGCCAGAAAAATATAGATTTTGTTTTTAGGTGAAACAGTTTTAAATAGTCTGCGTGTACGTTTGTTTTTGGAGAAGAGGAGACTTCTGCGGATAATTTGGCTCCCGGGAGAAACCGGACGAACGTCTGAATCTAAAGTTATAAGAAAAATAAGCCGCTAAAGTGTTAGCAGCAGCTCAGCTAACAGCCTGTATCTGACGTCCGTGGGTCGCCGTACAACGTCGGAGAAACACCGATCTTTTAGATGAAACTGCTTTATTCAGTGTTTTTACCTGTAATCAGCGGGTCTGTTTGTTCTGGAGAGGAGGAGACCTCTGCGGGTAAAAACATCCTGAACCATGAACACCGCAGTTATGTGTCCGCGAAGAAGTTGATTATTTAACAACGAAGACAACAACTCCCATGATCCCTTGCTACTTCACACCGTCATCACACTGTCTTTTTGTTATTGTTTTGATTGAGAGACTCCTAGCGGCTGAAATTACATATTGTGCCTTTAAACAGCCTGTTTCAGACTGAAGCTGAACTGAGGAGGCTTCATAAAGGGACAGCATAAGATCCTAAAGATATTCCAGCAGAGCCCCAGAATATAAATATAGATCTGGAAATGTGCTTGATAAGCCTCCTTTAGGCTCCTTCACGCCTCTGTCAGTCAGAATATACGACTGCAATCACGCTCAGATGCTCAGATCATTTCTAAACCGTTCAATAAAAAACAATCAACTCCTGACTTTTCATCTGCGTACGTTCTGCCCTGTAAGTGAAAACCAGTTGGATCATAAAAGCCATCCTGCCTTCTTCGGCCTTATAGATTTTTTTTTTTCTTTCTTTCTCTGTGGTCTCTGTGTCTGAGCCTGTCAGCCATGATGACTGTGCACTCCCATGCCGGCTGGGGATTAGTATTCAAGGCACAGACCAGCAGGAGCCATAGTATAAGAGACGAGACGAGCCAGCCGGTCCTCATCAGGGACGCGTCGCTAAAGAAGAAGAACCACGTCGACGGCGGCTCAGAAGGAGGACTGACCTTCGTTTTGAAGGTGCGGCCTCCTCTGAGCGGACTTTTCCTACTGCACGGATCTGGATCAATTTTCCAATTTGACCTCATGCATGTCGGCAAGCAACACGGTTCCCGCCTCCAACGAGCCGAACTGTGAAGTCTGAATATATTATATGTGGGATTAATAGAGATAAACTCAGGCTCAGGAAAGCAATGTGGCGTTAAGAGACATTATTTCTCATAAGAGGAGGATTGAGATGTTTTAACAGGGATAGCTTGAATCTTTATAGTCTCACCACAAAGCATCACATACCACAATCACAGAGCTGTTACCCTCTCCACACTCACTGCACCTCCTCCTTCCCCCTCCCTCCCTCTGCCGCCTCCTGAAGCAAACATTGATCAGGGTTTTGGTTCACTCATTTTTACTCACACCACTGAAGTCAATAAGAGCCGACGCAGTGTAATTCTGGACACACGGGCTAAAGGAGAGCAGCGCTACAAATCATAAAGTCCCCTTTCCTACAAACAAGCGGTTTCTTTCTTCTCACTTTAAAAGGACGATGCAGAATTTTTATGTCGATAATCTCATGAAAAGACAACTTTAAATCGATCTAATAACATGTATTGTGTTTGTGTTCACGTCTACTGTAATGCACTGGGTGTTCCTTCTTTACCATGAACACACACACACACACACACTGTAGTTTATTTTCACTCAATGTCACACACACACACACACACACATATGTCCTCCAGCCAGAAATACTCACTCCGGCACCAAATGTTGACTCATCTGAAAATAGTTCCTAATAAATTTTCTTCCTGTTGCAGCAACTTTTGCTAAAAAGCTGCAGTGAGCAGCTGTTTCTATAAAAAAAAAAAAAATTACTGAGCCTCCATTTTTGTGATTTTCTGTTATTTTTATACTGTTATAAATGTCGGACATCTGTTTTAAAAAGGGTCAAAATGCTCCCTGAAAGTCAAAAGCCAGGCTCGTTCTGATCCCCGAAGGTTTAAAAGTGAAACTGCGTATCTGTGAGGCTTTTAAAAGGTTTAAAGAACCTTAATTTTTGAGCTAACACGTTGCTAGCTTTGGTTTTTTTCATGGTGTTTGTTGAATATCAGCAGCTTTCTCTTTTTTAATTCAGTAACTCAGAGGTTTTGTCGCTGCCATTTTTTGACCGGAGCTGTTTTTCTGGATGTCAGCTTGTTTGAAGTTTCTGCTTCAGGCTACATGGCCTTTTGAAAATCTGCTGGCTGTCAGACGTTCAGGGGGGAGAAAAAAAAAAATGTTCACGGGGCTGTGAGCTCGTAGCCTCGATCCACACGCACGCTTCAGTGTCCCCTCTGCAGTCGATTTTATTCTCATACAAAGACATTTTTGCTCATTGGAGTGTCAAAAAGCTTCCAGAAACCTTTTTTTTTTAGACATAAAACATGAAAAATAGTGAAAAAAAACCCCAATCTGTGTTCACTCGAGCAGTTTTTCAGCAGCATCTTTCCCTGAAACTCACCAACACCTCACTCTAACCCTCTTAACCTGAAGTATCACCTGCTCCTTTCTCAGGATTTAAACCATCATCTGCATGAACACAAACAATCTCCTCTAAATATTAATGTGTTTTATCTAACGTACAGTTGCAGGATGTGAAAAATACATCACGTTATATGTTATTAACCCTTTCACGCATGGTGTCGGATGTTTGGAGGCCATTTTTGAACCATTTAACTCGTAGCAACCAGGTGTTGAACCCCCTTAAGTGTCGTCTTTGTTTCCATCTGAGTATCATTTCTGACTCTCTCTGTGATTCTGTGATACTGAATCATAAATTCAAAAAAATGGCGCAGGGTTGAGGAAATGCAAATACTTTTATTATCAGAGAAAAAAAAACAGGTAAAAAGTTTATTTTTTCAACTAAATAGGATGTCTGAGATACTTTTGTCAAGTTTTTAATCATATTTTTCTTTCTTTTCTTTCACTTTTCTCCGTTGATGCATCTCAACAATATATTCAATATTAAATTTATTTATTTTTTTAAGTTACTGACATGATTTTTCACTTGTTTAAGAGAATAAACAATAAAAAAAAATGACTCTGTGATTTAATAATTCATGCATGAAAAGGATTAAAGCTGCCTATGGCTTGATTTATAGATTTTCTTTTTTGTCATTGCAGCGACAGGAAGCAAATATTATAACATGATTACATCATTTCAGCTATAATATAATTGTTATAATGAACAAAAGCAGCGGAGCGGATTCTATAATGTGCTATGATGCAGCTTTCTGGAACATGGATGGATAATCTCTTACATCATATTAAATTACTTAAGTGGTCAAAATGCGAACAGGTTGATGTTGTGTTTGTTTGTCTGCAGCGTGCACACACAGTCAAATGAATGAAACACAATCATGTGTGTGTGTGTGTGTTTATGTGTGTGTGTGTGTTGCTTTATCAGGCAGATGATTGCTTGTATAATCCTGAGGGACAGACCTGTGCTCGCTTTATGTAGCTGCACACACGTCTCTGTATGTTCATATGATGCCTCCACGTCTGTGTGTTTTTTACTGCTGCGGGTTTCAAGACTGCAGCCGGGGTGAGATTTGAGCGATCGAAGACAAAGAAGGGGAGTGATCAATAGCATCGATAGCCGTCCGTGCAATTTGTGCAAACTGCAGTTGTGCAGCTTAGTGGGAGGAGAAAACATGTGTGTTTACCTTTAATGCTCAGTTTAATGCTGCAGAGTTTCTCACTTTTTGCACTTCAGTCGCCACGTTTACATGCAGACGACAGAGCGAGGTTAAAACAGGACGTCAGAGAACTTGTTTATGTTCACAACCTGGTTAATGTAACACTCACAACACACAGCCAATCAGGAGCAATCAGATTCACTGCCTGTTTTTCCTCACTTGTGATCAACACTCACATATTCTGTACAGGACGTGTGAGTTATAGGTTTTGTTTTTGTGTTGCACATGGACACACATACTGTAGCTTATCTTATTGTACATATGTGTGTGTGTGTGGGGAAGACTTCCTCTTTAACTGATTGCCAGCTTCAGATCGACTTTGACTCCTTGGATTGAATTAATTGGATGTAAAGACGTCCCACGAGCGACGACTGTTCTCCTCGTTCTGCCGCGCAGCTGTCACAGCGACGCTTTACCTCTCTAAAGATTTGATTATATGCAAATGAATGCATGTAAAAAAAAAAAAAGCTGTCAAATCCTGTTCGGTGTATAAATAGCCAAAGAAATCATCTCCATTCTCTATTTTATTCATTTATGTACATATATTGTCTCCTGATGTCTTTGTGGGAACTGTGACCACATGACTGGATGATGATGGAGTTCACGAGTTCATAGAAAACACCTTCTCCTCTGTTTGTCTGACACTTTGTTTAAGACGTACGTGCTCTTTTTCACACACTTCACACACCACACTTCAGTGTCAGTGTGTGAGCGTTTCCTCTCTGCAAGTCCTGCAAGTACACACATCTACAAACTCATAAACTGTATGCATACACACCTAATAAATAAATCTAGCTGTGATAAGCAGGTTTTTATCAGACTTTTAAAAGGCTTAGCACATGACAAACCCAACATTTTTCTCCATACATGAACAGGCAGTACAGATATATATATATATATGTATAATCAGAAACCAATGATAGTGACAGACATCAAATAGGAAATAAACAAATAATGGGGGACAAGCAAACAACAGAAATGAAGACAGGTGGCCGACATGAAAGAAAGCGAGTACAGACGCCCTCATATTCTCACATCTGTGCACACATGTGTTACATATGAGTGTGTTACTGTAGCATACATCACAAAATCCCACTTGGGGGGGCGGCTCACAACAGCAACAACAAAAAATAAATAAACCACAGAATCCTAACGAGGCTCATTATTTATCTTTATATAGTCAAAAAAAAACCTCCGAGCAAGCAGGTTTTCTCTTCATCTTTACGTGTCTGTAGGAGCCAGCTAGATATGTGTTTGAGGTGGTGCTCCTCCTCCTCCCAGGAGCCAGGGGGAGCACGTTCAGGGCCGGCCGAGTAAACGTGTTTAAGGTCCTGCAAATCATCAGCAGGTGTGCAGATGGGGCTCGGTGGTGCGGCTGTTTGTCTCGTCACTACAGTGTCGTTTAAGAAACCAGGTTACTGCAGAGAGCAAGAAGCAACTAGGATATGTAAGTGCATGAAAATGTGTTGCTTGTTGTTAAAAATTTGAATCAGCTGCATATAACTTTACTAACAGAGAAGGAATTTAACAGTTTCTTCTGAAGTAGTGTGTCAGAAAGATGTGTTTTGTTTACTAGTGCAGTGAGGAGGAATAAAAGCAGCATAGAAAATAAACCTGATCCTGATCTTGTTTATCCTGCTTTAAAAAGAAAAAGATGTTTTCATATGATGTTAAGCTGCAGGTGTGTGTAAGAGACACAAAAAATGAGGATTATACTGAGAGTGCACTCCTTTTCTAATGACATGTCATGATGAAGGTGTTTTGTTCTGTAACTTGCACAGATAGTAACACCAGATAAGATTAACAGCAGGAGGCCAGTAAACATGTTAGAGGGAGTCAGGAAGGGTCAAGAGAAGGTCAGGAGGATGTCATCCTGATTGAAGCATCTTAAGCTGGACATAAATTGGGAGGCTGAGATAACGTGTGACGCTATCTGTGATACGTGTCAGAAGAAAACTGTAAACGCCCAGTTGTATTAAGGTATATAAACTACCTGTGAACGCTCCTTTGTCTCTGTAACCCCGCTTGTGTGTTGCGTTGTAAAACCGTTCCTGTTATGGATAATCTATAACTGACCAGGACAACAAAACATCAAGCTGTACTCTCCTGTTCTCTCAGACAGAAGATAACCAGGAGCATCACGGCGAACCAAAGGCCAGAACGCAGGCCATCGCCAGACGAGACAAGACAAAACCAAAAGGTACAAACTGAGGTCACAGATTTATGATTCAGGATTGATGACGCTCTGACTCTCTTAAAGGCCGGGGTTTGGACTGTCAGGGTCAGACGAGTTTGGGGACACCGTCCAACCAACTGGAGTGTCCCTCGAGTCGTTCTCCCTTTCAATCAGACTTCCAATCAGATGCCTCTCTGGTCGTCTCTTCTTCAACCTGAAAACTGCCAGCCAATCAGCTCCAAAACGCCACAACAGCTCTTTTCTCGTACAAGAAAATAAATTCAACTTAAACTCTGATTCTTCAGATCCGGTCTCCATCATTTAAAAGGTCATTAAGAAGAAATGATAATGATGCTAAAGTCCAGACAAGTATAGAGAATATTTCATTGTTGTACCAAAACTGTAAAGCCGGCAGCGGCGGGGTTAACCCTCCGTACCAGCAGGATAAATATTCTGCCTTTCAGCATGTCTGCTCAGGCTGGAGCACGGATGACACTCTCTCCGCCAGCCATCTCAGCATATCTGAGTCTCCAGCAGCACCAAGCTGCACTCAGCGAGCCGCTTCAGTTAAAAAAAACAAAAAAAACGTCACATCAGGAGGCAGAAAAATACAGCAGGAGGACGAGGAAAGACACAAAGAGAGAGAGAGAGAGGAAGGACTCACGTAGAGGATGAAACGGATGAAACATATGGAGGTGTTGGCGACGGTTATTTATCAGCAAATGATAATTAATGAGGAGTCCTTTTATTATCCGTGAAGCTGCAGAGCCAGGAAAGCTAGAGTCATAACACAATCTGTGACGGCTGCTGTGGTAGCGAGGTGATAACACTGTTAAACAATCCAGTTAAAATGCATCAATCCAGAGGGAAAAACATGTCGGTGTGTGTGTGTGTGTGTGTGTGTGTGTGTGTGTGTGTGTGTGTGTGTGTGTGTGTGTGTGGTGTTATAGCAGAGAGGTGAGATCCAGAGGATGCTGTGAATTTATGCATGGTGGGTGGATTGTGATTGTGAGACGGTGACGTAATGTGAGATTATGCAGAGCCCGAGTCGATCTGAGAAGCTTCGGATAAGTTGCGAATTAAAACTAGCAAAAGTCTGACCTCAGATCTTGACGGGAAAGAAGAGCGACACGTACGTAACGACACTCTGGATGACCACACACAAGTTTAAAAGAAGAGTTTCTCATGTTTCAAGAAACATATAAAGAGAAAACCTGTTTCTGTTGCTGTAATCATCCCTCCTGTTCATACTGACCATTAGAAGATCCCTTCATGATATGTATATTTAACGTATTTAAAAGTTTATGTGAAGCTAATATGAAGCTTCAGCGTCCAAATGAGTCAAATCCAGTAGATATCTTTCAATGTTTCAGTCTTTTTTAGTGCCAAAGTCCCTCTTTTTGTTACTATACTTCCACCTGCAGCTCAACAGGGAAACACAAAGAGGAGAATTTGATGCTAAAAAAGACTGTAAATGTGTCAGATATCCACTTGATATGACTAAACTCAGACTGCTGAAGCCTCATATGAGCTTCACATCAACGTTTAAAGCACATTTGAAGGAGATCTTTTAATATCCAGTATGAACAGGAGGAATGATTACAGCGAGGAAAAAAAACCTTTTTCACACCCGACTTGAAGAACTGCAAACCCGTCCTTTAACATATCCAGATGTTAGGTAGTTAGATGTTTACGGCTCGTCTACTCCAAACACTTCCGGTGTTCATGCTAAGCTAAGCTAATCGCCTCCCGCCTTTAGTACCACTCTTAAAGGAATAACTTGATATTTTGGGAAACACGTTCACTCGCTTTCTGCATAAGAGTCGTATCAATCTTCTCATCTCACTCTCACATAAATATCTCCCCAAAAATGCTAAAATGTTCCTTTAAATTAAATCTCAGTGGAGCATTTTTAAAGCCAGTAATGTTTTCTCAGCAGTAATCCGTTTATTTCTTTATAACTATGTCTCCATGTGACCCTCCCTTCTTTAAAGGGGCGCTCGTCAGTCCACTTGTTGCTCTGCTGTCTGTGTGACAGTTCAGTAGATTATTACTGGGTGCTGCAGTTCCCCCTCCTGGCCAATCAGCAGCAGTCGTCTCAGAGCAGGGAAGCTCTGAAGTTAACGAGCTGCAATCATGTGACTGCTTCCTCTGCTGCTAGCTCGTCTTCCCCGACACTGTTGCCGTGGAAACCGTTTGCTCGTGAATGATTTTTTTTTTGATACTACGAGCGTTAATATATTTGTTTTGCTGCAAATGAGGTTAACAGACGACTAGTGATAAAATACTGTGACTCAGCGTTTTGTGTTTCTTACAGTCGTTTAACTTCCTGTGAAGCTTTTTTTCCATTTCTGTGAAAGGTGCTACACTAAATAAACTTATTATTATTATGTTGTATTATATTTGTCGTAGTTTTACTGTGAAATAAAGTTGCATCTTGTGTTTTATTGGAGGACTTCACTCTGTCTAGCTGTGGACGACAGTATGTCCATCATGAGGAGGATGACTCAGCCTTTAAAAAACGGCTGTAAACAAACAAAATTATGTCATCTGTTGCATGATGGGAAACGGAGGATCCAGTGACTCCTCCGTCGCTTTGATTCTGACTTCTTCTATGCCTGTAAGATGGATTTCTATCAATAATTGATTCATAATAAGACGCTGTTATTTGTGCCTTGATATCAAAAAAAAGATGCACTGATCTCTGTGTGGGAGGACCAAAGATCTAACGTTTTATTCATCCAGTGCTTCTTCTTCTTCTCTTTTCTGAGCTGCTTGTTCGACCTCACTGAGAATATGAAACAGCGGCGACACAAGTGTTGCCTTTGTAAACCACTAAAAGCAGCGAGACCCAGACCCAGAGAGCAGAAACATTCACAGCAGCAACATCACAGCGTCTACTACCGCAGGGCCCGAGCTCATATCCCTACTCCCACCCCTCCCACCCCTCCCACCCCGGCAGATAGTGTTCACTCTCATTGATTCCACCTCTTAACGTGCAGTCTCTGCATATGAGAGCCTTATCGATAGAGGCTGTATCGTGTGAAGCTCCACCAGGAACCGTCTCATGCACGTGTCGATAAAAAGGCGCAGATGGGGGGGGGGGGGGGGGGGGCATATTGTTGTCAGACTACAAGAGGACAATCTGATCTGCTGTCAGAGAGTCTTTTCAAACAGCTGCAGACTGTCTGCAGGAGAACAGACACGGGCGATGAGATGATAAACCCCTCTCTTTACCGTCTCTACTATTAGAGAAGAACAGCCGCCTTCCCAGACGAGTATTTAGTACAGAAACACACAGACTGACCTTTGACCTGTGAGGAAAACTGAGCCGTGTGTTTGGTCTCAAACAGCTGGAGCTCCTTGTTCAAGTCGCAGACGGTCAGGTCGACGCTCCAGGAACGCAAACCTGAGAGAAGAAAAGAGAAGAAGAAGAATAACAACAACAAAAAAAAATCAATAATCTTCATCTTTAGTGCAGCAAAAGGCTCAAAAGTAAAGAGCTCACGTTTCTATTTAGTCGATATCTGAGTTCATCTGTCATTTAAGAAGCTTTATGTCTTATTATAGGTTGTGCATCACTTAAAGGGCGGCTTAAAACATCAGTCAGGAGCCCAAATGAACATTTAAACTAGTTTTTTCTCGGCTGAAACCTTCATATTTCATCTTCAGATAAACTTTTTACGTTCATTTTCGCAGCTGCAGGTGGAAGTTTAGTAACAAAAAGAGGGACTTTGGCACTAAAAACACTGTAACGGTGAAAGATATCGACTTGATTTAAAGATTCAAATTAGCTTCGAATACATTTTTAAACATATTTATGCACAGAAGGAGGACTGTGGGTTTTATCCTGCATCACTTCTCCATTGTAAATGCATGATGAAGGCATCTGGGATCCTGACTGTTCAATAAATGTGGACGTATTTTATAATTTGGTAAATTTGTATTAATGCTCCTGCAGGAAGACTGTCATATATTTATATAGAAGCGTAGTTGTTGTTTTTTTTATTAGCAAAGAATCAATCTTGTGAATTAACTTTTAAAATATCTCCCGGTGTGAAATGATGTAAATATATGACAGGAGGATGTTTACAGTGTCTAAAAGGATAATAAGAAGGTGAAGTTGTTTGTCAGTGTTGCAACATATTCCTCCCACGTTACTATACTGAATAACTTGCTGCACTTTTCTATGTCGAAAACAATAATTTATAGATGTTCAAAAGGCGTTTTGAGGGGATTTTGGAGATTCAGCATGTGCATCAAGTGTCATATCCTCAAATTTTTTGCAATATTGAAAAAATTACTGCAGGTTTTTATATAGAAAAACATTTTTCTTGGGATTTTGGAGATTCAGCATGTGCACTGTCATGATATTTTTTGACATCTAATAAGAAATTTAAGTCATTTGCTGACATTCAATGATTGTATCCTCCACATTTTACAAATAATAAATGACTGACAACAGTTTTCTGACATACATCTGGACACAAGCTGATCATACAAGTTTATTTTAGCTTCTCTGACGACATTTAAACTGAAAAATAGCAACAGGTTTACACGAGCACAGAGGTATTTTCTGTTTGCAGTGAGACTTTCTAACTCATTCCCTCGCAGCCTCTCGTCTCTGCTCCTCCTCAGCTGGCTCACCTTGTGCGATCTGTTTCCTGGCAACGTCGAGGTGATGACTGGCGGAAATCTCTCCGATCACGATCAGCATGCGATGGTTCCTCCTCTGCTGGGACGAGGCTCCTGCACGGTGCTGCTGCTGCTGTCCATGGTGCTGAACAGGCTCCTCCGGCTCCTCCGCTCGCTCTACCGAGGCAGCTGCTGCGGTGGGGATCTCCATGGTAACAGTGCCACCAGTGGACGCCGAGCCCTTTTCCATCTCCATGACAACTGCATCCGGAGCAAGCACCATGACAATGCAGGATGAGATGGGAGGATGGTGGGGGGAGGGAGGGGGGCGTGGCTCAAGTGGAAGGTGAATATCTGATTGGATCGCAGGTTATGTGGCTATTTGATGTCACGGCGTGTCATTGGACGAAAGGGAAAAGAGGGATTTGAGAGTTTATGATGATTTATATTTCCTGTATGAGACCACTGAAGCAGACTGACACTACTGATGGAGGCGACGGTGATGATGATGGTGATGAAGGTGAAGATATTTCCTCTATGAGCACTTTATTTTCCACAGGTGACGTTTCAAAAAGGTCAAGAATGGACTTCACATGTTTGACAACATGCATAAAATAACCAGTGAACACTTACAGCATTTAACATCATTTTTTAAGGGGTCACGGAGGGTCATCGGTGCTCGACCTTTACATCGATCTTGTGTTGAACTCTGCCAGACAAAACGGGCTGAAAATAAGAAGTGTGTGTCAGACAAAAGCTTCTATTTATATCAGTGTCACTGCAAGTACCAGGCAATGTGCTTTGGTTACTAAACTGACACTTCTTTGTTCCCGTCGTGAGCGAAACAACAAAAACAGTGCTTCATCTGTGCACAACAGTAACAACAAAGGCGGTACAGTCAGCATAGAGAGAGAGAGAGAGAAAAAACTGGTTATTTTTAAGCTTCATAAGCCGTGTGAGTAAAATAAGCTCACTCCTCAACACAAAAGTCACAAGTTTGCATTGTGTTAATGACAAAATTGTGCTGTAATTGTGCTTCATTTAAAGCATCAAGTCTCCCAGTTCATACATGAGGAGACAAACTCACAGTCGAACACTGAAGCGATGAAACAACAAGCTCAAAAAGTGTCTTCAAGAGGTTTTAAAATGACAAAATGACATTAAAAAAACACCTCATATGTTACAAATACACACATTTCAACAACTTGCATGACACTACAGCAGATAAATTAGTTTATTATGAGTAAAACTATAAAGATGAAGAGAAAAGACAACTCCTCGCAAAAGCCATACCTCTATAAGTCACAATATTTCTCTTGTTTGCAGTTTAGCTGTCATATAAACACATGTATAACTTCCTCGGTTGTCGTTTCATTCATAAGGAACTGATGCAAAAAAAAAGTTTCTGATCATTGCAACGCTCGTATAACAGCTTCTAAAAAAAAACGTTTGCACTCGACTCTCTCTCTTCTAACAACATCTCATATCTCGCTGCTGATGGATGATGATCGGCCTGCACTGCAGATATCAGAGCACTGTGGGCAAACATCCAAGCCGGAGCAAAAAAAGGGGGAAATGAACGTAGAGAATACAGTCGTGGAGACGTTGGAAGGAAATTAAAACTGTTTTTTTGTGTGTGTGTGTGTGCTCTAATATTTTCTAATAAAAGATTTGTTCTGTATGAAGAGCTGGAGGGAAACACGAAAGCGAAAATGTGAACCCTGCTTTATATTGCATGAATTTTCACTTTGCTGTTATTGCAGCAGCTCGGAGAATCATCTGTTTCTGTATCTTAATGTTATATTACTGTACTGTATGTGTGATACAGTGAGCTGCCACCAACTGAAACATCATTTCAAACAGTCACGGTTAGATTTTGACAATTTTAATGGAAGTAATGATGTAATAAAAGCCACAAACAGATGGCCTCAAACAAATAAGCCCTACTAGGTTCATGTTAGTCATAATTTATTGAATATAATTACTCTTTTCTTGTCTTTATTTGCTGTAAAACACAGGTTTGAGTTGATGAGTTGTTGCAAAAAAGGGAGCAAAACAAGTCAACACATGTAGCTGCTTTTCTTTTAATGCAGTGTTATTGGAGAATTCCTGCATGAAGCAGTTAAACCAGTGAAATAACACGCACAGACTTCTCTCTCTCACTGGTTCTTACATCATAAATGTGACTTATTTAAAATACTTTGAAAACAAACTTTATATATCATCCATTAAGCAGTTTCACTCTCATTATTTTGGGGTTTAATGGTCCTTAAATCCTCTCTCTCTCTCTCTCTCTGTCTTGTTTCTCTTTACATGTATGTTCCAGATCAGAGGCGTCAGTGGCTGCCGGGCTGTGACAGCTCCTGCGGCGGTGATGGATCACTGCGAGGTTTTAATTCGGCCCTTACGTCTGTAAATCTGTCTTTGGGGGAAGATGCGCGTTAGGAGTGAGTCAGCACTCCTCTCCTCGTCCTCCTCCTGGCCGCAGACACACTCCAGAGTGTCTACTGGCCTCTGCTGGGAGAAACTGGGAGCTGCAAGAGCCGGTTTAACCACCCCAGTGAGTTTCTGATGTTTGCAACCCAAAGAACCCAGATACAGATGAAAACATCTGGGTGTGTTTGGTTGTGATCGGCTTGTTTCACAGCTGAGTTTGTTTAGAAATGTTAGAGGAAGGTATTTATACGCAGAAGATGGAAGATAAGAGTTGTAGAAGCACATAAAGGGAGAAAATGAACATTAGAGAGACAAAAATAAGGATAAGAATTAAGAGAGAGTGAAACATGAACACAGGAAATAATGATTACACAGACAAACGCCTGTTTACATCCATATTAATCTTAAAATGTGGCACCAATAGATATTCTCTGCAAGACTTATGAATGTTGCATTAACATGTAATAAAGTTTTACTGCCACAGCTTCATAAATAAACATCACAAGAAGGATCCGACGCCGTCTTTAAGTTTTAACTGCTCAAACTAAAGATTGTTTTTTGAGGATTATGACAGAAACTCTCATTTCTTTGATTAAGAATCCTACAAAATTTACAAAACTGGGCTTCATATGTTTACTTTTAAAGCTCTGAGTGTGAATAACAAAGATTTTTTTTTATCCTTTTTGTCTTGATTCAATATTTCTTTGTGTCCAACAGCTATATTTCATACTAATATAACAGATAAATTATGACTGGACTGTTGCATCTGTAAAGTACGGAGGCTGAAAAGCGCCATATTTGCAATTATTATTGTTTTTTTTTAATGCTGCTATCTTGAGGTCACAATATAATTATTTTGTTATCTTGAGAAAACGAGCTTTGGTATCTGAACATAACGAGATAATAAACACCGAGCTGAGGATGTCTGACACTTTATATTCTTTATTTTTAAAGCCATATGCACACATGGATTTATTACAGTATGTCTACTTGAATGAGTCATCTATTTCATGTGATCAATAATTCAGAATATTACATAAATAAACCTTAACCATCTACAGCACAGTGAACTCCATCGGCTACCATGATAACAATTTAAATGCTTTTATTATATCAATAATAATAATAATAAACCTAATGAAAATATAACAATGTGTATTATGTAGTCATGGAGACACACATCAGTCTGTGTAGTCTGACCTCTGGCTACAGGACAGCACACCGACATGTTTCATATCTCCTCAAACTTCCTCCATGAGTGCTCTTCTATGACAGCAGCGTTGTGATAATAATTATTATAAGTGCACTATTACAGATGTGTGCACACGCGGGCGCACGCCGCTTCAACATAATGGAGAACGCATGCAAGGGGATGACATGCATCGATTTTCTTGTTATCTCGAGACGACAAATCTCGTTTTTCTCGAGATAACGTAATAATTAACTCGTGGTTTGGAGACAACGGCGTTTAAAAAAAATAAATAAATAAATAAAATAATTGCAAACATGACCGTCCTCGGCTTCCGTACTTAAAGGCTTCCAGTTAGGATACTATAGAATTAAACTGATTTTTTAGAAATAATGTGGACTACTATTTATAGCCAAGCATGTGACCAAACTGATTTATCATAATTATAATAAACACAACACACGTTTCTATTCTATTTCACTCTTCTGCTCCATATAAACATTAAAAAAAAACCTTTTATCTGCTTTATTTAAAAAGTTATTTTGAAGTTCTGCATGCAAGAAAAAAAAATTTATTTCAGTCCCCCTTTCTAATGAATCTGTCGTGTGCAGCAGCTGTGTTTGATCCGGAGGATGTGAGCATGGTATCTACATTTAAAAAATGCCTTTGCATCTTTACGTGCCATGCGTGTGTATTCCTCCACACCCTGACTCTCAGCAAAAACAGAGGCAGGGAAGGACTGAGCGATGTCGGACGCGTTATTATTGCACGCAACGGGACAGTGAGACAAATTGGAAAAACCCAAGAGCACAGACATATTGATTTCTAAGGTAAAAGCTGTTTATGTTCTTCTTCTCTCTCTTTTTTGTTTGTTGTTGTTGTTGTTGCATTGCGCAGTGTTGAATTCATTCATAGCATTAAAAAAATAAGATAAAGGAGGGAAAAAAAGAAGTGAAATGTGGTTGAGGACGCGTCGCAGGATGCTTCTCTCTTTCCACTGTGCGTGTCGGTGGCTCAGATTAGACATTTTTTTGGGGGGAGGTTGTGGCTGCGCATTTCTCAATTGTGGGTGTCAGCCCGACCGACCTGCAGAAAAATGACGACGTAACGCTGAACTTTGCGGTGCCAGTCGGTTTGAGGTTGAGGATACGGGAGGCTGAGACCCACCAGCATCCATCCAAACCATGAGGAAGAGGGGAGGGAGGGAGGGAGAAGGGGAGGGAGGTTGAAAAAAAAATTACATTTCCTAGTGTTTTTTATTTCTCCTCTGTGAGCTGCGTATCTGGCTTTTTAGCAGGATCAGGTGTTCATTATTGCATTGTTTCCAGCCAGCATGGCTCCACCTCAATGTTCCCATATTGAACTGCCGGTCAGTAATATCCCTGCTGCTTCTTCTTCTTCTGCTTCTTCTTCTTCTTCTGCTGCTGCTGCTGCTTCTTTCCTGTAAATCAGAGCTACTGTCCAGGCTCATGGCTGCTTGTCTGGAAGGATACACCTTCAGCTGACTTGGAGCAGAATAGAAAGAAAGACCCAACACACACTAACAGGCTGCACAGAGAGGATCATTTATGTGTGCTGAAATCATTCAGATATGGGTTTTTGCAGAGATATTATGAGCTATACCCTTATAAAAATCACTGTAATGATGATAAATGGAGTGTGTAATACTCAGCAGGGAATTAAAAATGACCTAATCGTGCTTCGTGGTGTTTAATCTCTCTCCTCCCCGTAATAAAGCATCCTTCTGAAAGCCTTCTAAATATGTGTGAATAAACTTTAGATCTTTATAGCTGAGTTAAAAGCATATGTGCTCGTACACATGGGGAGGAGGAAGGAGGAGGAGGAGGAGGAGGGAGGAGGGGAGGTTTGACTCCTGAGGAAGATGGGTCATCTCTGAGGTGATCTTCCAGAAGGCTGTGATTTCTTTTCTTAAACACAGCGTCAGTGTTTCTTAGTTCAAAGACAGATTTCAGTTTCATTTTCAAAAAAGGCTTGCTCTCTCTCTCTCTCTCTCTGTGTGTGTGTGTGTGTGTGTGTGTGTGTGTGTGTGTGTGTGTGTGGCAACTTATTTTTTCCCGTCAGCAGCATCAGCAGCATCAGCAGCATCAAATCAGTCAAATGATTGGAGCTTTGTACTTTCCTTTTCCAACAGTAGGCTACCTCTCTCTCTCTCTCTGTGTGTCTGATGTGATTTGCATAGACTGCGGTGTTACAGGAAATGTGGTGTCTCCATGGAAACTGAGGCTGTCAAATGATGACAAAGTGATGTTAATATTTGAAAGGCTGCCTGCTAATCCTCAAAAACTGTGAGCAGACATCACGACTCCAAAAAAAAAAAAGAAAAAAAAAATCTCATTACAAAAAGCTTCTAGTCTTAACGTGTTCTTGTTTGCAAATTTAATCTCTTAAAAATCACCACAGCCGGTTGCTGGTGGAGACATCCATCCCACTCTGAATAGGGAGACCTTCACAGTCAGTTTAGCTACAAACACGCTTCAGATTTTGTGAATCACTGCTTGTGTTTGTTAGTTTTTCCCCTCCGAGCGTTTCATATCAGAGACGACACAGATGCACATTCATTACAACCTCGGATCCCTCTCGTAGTCAGACTTCCAAGTTTCACCTTTTTGCGCCTCAGGGTTGATTTAAAGTGAACGATAAGCTGTGAAAAAGCAGAAAGTGTGGAGGTGATATCAGGCTTCAACATACACAGACAAACTCAGTGACTCTCAGCTGAGGGAAATAGTAAAAAAGTTAACCTATATATCATTTTGCTGGAAGCCCTTCAAGGACGCACGAAGGTCTGTGAGATCCCGCTGTGGGACGCAGTGGCCCAGATTTCTCTTGTTTTATATGATTTATCATTGCAGGGTGTAAAATTACATATATGTATAAACTGGAAGCTGAAGCACAGTTTTAAATCAGGAATGCATAAAAACAAAGAATAGTAAAGAAAGTATTAATAGAGCTACAAAATAATTACATACTTTATGGATGGAAAGATGCATTATAAGAAAGAAAAAGGCAATTTAGTTTAATTAAAAATTATGGTGTGTATATAATGACAAATAAAATATTCATTATAAATTAAACTAAAAAGCAAAAAAGTGTCTAAATAAAACAAGAAAACCTTGTTAACTGCAGCTAAATAACAGCTGTGTTACTCTGATGCATTCGTATAATTAGAAATCATATAAATATGTTTAAATATAAGTGTGTAGAACTTATATTTAAAGTCACCCTTCACTAAAAAAAAAATAATTTATTTTTTCTTGTTTCTTCTGTTGGATGTTTCAGCTTCTCTATGCAGAATAATGTTTGTGCAGAGTTTGTTTTCATATTCATCTGCTGAAGGAGTAAAAGTTTCTCTGAGTTCACTAGAAAATCTAATTTTAAGGGGCGGGGCCTATGTGCACAATTTGTGACATCACAACTAGTTTGGAGCCAATCGCGATCCAGTATGCAAGTTACACAAGTGTTATAAGTAGAAACTTGAAGCCTCCAGTAAACAAACACTGTAAATTGACTTAAGAGTGAAGTAGGAGACATCTGGTGTCCAGCGGGAAAACTTCTGAGATGAAATATATTTGCATATTTATGGATAATGAGGTAGAAGGAGGAGATGCCATTTTGAGGACTTTAAAGTGGTAAGTATACTTTTTTTGTGGAAAGACAATATCAGACTCACATTATTGTTTCAAGCAGAGTATTATTATATGTCTTAATATATGTCTGGATGACATCTTTAACAATAATGGATAAAAAAATACATAAAAACATTTTTTTTAAAAATACAAGATAAACTATAAATTAAAAAGTTGTCCTGAAACCATAAAATCAACCATCGTTCTGACGTGACGTCACAGCTAACGGACCAATGAGAACGCTTGTAGCTCATCTTTTCGCGGGGAGCGGAGCTTCGCTGAAGTGGGTGTGCAGCTCCAGCGGTGGTTGTTTTGGAGGAAGGAGGCAGAGACCCGTTAAATAAACATATTAATCAATACTCTGCCAACTTTTCGGTGACGCTACTTGGCCCCGGGGTGTTTGCTGAGCTTGTCATCCCGAGCACAGCGGCTCTTCACCGGGGCAGCTACACGCTTTTGTCGCTGGGCGGAGCGTGAGCTAACATGCTAACACCGGCTGCTTCCAGGTAACAATAACCGGCTCTCTCTCACTCTCATGTCCGCCTCCGTTGTTTCACCGCTGCCTTGGTTAGACAACAACAGCCCGTCTCCTGTCCTCGGCCTGACCTCATGGATCCTGGCGGAAGTGAACTGGACTCTAGCCTGCCTCAACCCGAGAACCCGTGTCTGATCGTGGAGGACTCCCAGCCGGACAGTGTCGCCTTGGAGGACGACCCGGAGAGCAGCTACCGAGCTCTGCTGGCCCGCCGACTGTCCAGCCTGCAGCCCACCGCCCGCAGCCCGGTTCTGGTGAGCTACAAAACCAACTTCCTCAGACAAAGGGCTTTGTGTGTGTTTGATGTCCTGCTGTGCTGGAAGAAATATTCAGATCCCCCATTTAAAGCCCCCCCCCCTCCACTCAAAAAATGTGTTTTCTTCTTGTTCCTTCAGTTGCATGTTTGACCTTCTCTGCGCAGAATGATGTTTGAAAATCAGAGTTAAAGGGGGGAGGGGGGGAGGGGGTGTCTGTGAGCAGGATTTATGACATCACAACTCATTTGGAAGCAGATCCTGGTGCAATATTCAATTAATTTACACAAATGTGATGTCAGAACATGAAGCCTCCAGTGCACAAACACTGAGAATGGACTGTACAGTGAATAATAGACAAGTTGTGTCCAGCAGGAAAACTTAAGAAATGATATATTTGCATATTTATAGATGAATGAGGGAGAAGAAGAGGATGTTGCACAAATTATTACTGAAAGTAGAGCATTTTTTATATACCTTTATACATCTTAAAACATGTCTGGAGCGGATCTTTAAGTAAAAATAGAAATACTTTTGTCTAATATGAATGAACTGTTCACCTCTTATAAACCTGCGTGCACATAATTATAATTTGGCTCATCTGAGCAGAACAGATTAGTGTCAGTAAGCAGGCTGCTGTTTATCATGTGAGGATAAGTTATCAGTTACTAGTCTCATGTTTGTTCATGTTTATGAGTCAATGTTTGTTAAATGAGTTGCTGTAACTCACTCTTTGGAAATATGACATCTGCCCTCAGGTATAAATACATTTTTCTTCTTTAATGAACTCAAAGAAATAAACAAATAATGCATATTAAAAACATATTGGGCCGCCCGGCTGTGCAGCGAGGTGACAAACGTTCACCCCAGATGGTTCAGAGTCCGCAGCCGTGTCTGAATCTCGTCGACGTGATTCCACATTTGGATTTGAGACTTCGTTCTTAGAGAGCGAGCAGATGTTATAAATGCACATTTTACGACGACTGTTTGATCGCATTTCATCAAATTCAGCAGCTGATCTTTTAATTTCTTTTCAGCGTGAGACTTTACTGTCTTCAACGCTCTTTAGTGAACTTCTGCATATTATTAAAAATGCTCCGACAGCCCTGAAATAACAAACAGTGTCCGTCATACATTATTAGCGGTGCGGCAACAAATTTTTCACATGAGCTGACAAATGAGATGAGATTTAAATTACTTCTTCGTGTCTTTTTGTTTTGACAGTTTATTATTCTGTTAAATTAACAACGTGTTTCTTCTTCTTCTTCTTCTTCTTCTTCTTCTCCTCCAGGAGTTGATATCCTCACCGCTCGGGAGCAGATGCTCTCAGACTGACAGCCAATCAGAGAGCTCCCAGAGCAACAGCCAGGCCGAACCTGGTCAGTGTGTATCTTAAACATAAGACTTCCCTCACACTCAACAACACAAACAAAAATAAAAACAAAGATGGTGCTTCTTTTTTTTTTTTTTTTTTTTTTTTTTATTTAGGCATCCTGGCAGCAGCCAATCCCAGCTCAGCGTTTCAAGAAGAGAGTCAAGTTCTCAACATCTGTCCTCCTCCCAACAAGAATAAGTATGAAGGCGTCGGATGTTTTTTTTTTTTTGCTGATTGATGATGCTGACAGTGACGTTCTCTCTCTGCTTGCTGATATTTCAGGTGTGCATCTGAGGACGCGGACATGGACTCTGGAGCTGATTCCACCACACACTGCATCCAGTCTGAAGGTAGTACGGTCATTTTTAAAGAGCTACACGTCACCGCGCTACCGTGTCACCACGAGCGTAACGGCATGTGTTTCTGTCTTTTTTTCAGAGGGGACGTCTCAGTTCGGTTTCCTCGAGCTCTCTCAGAGTCAGGCGGTGAACAGTCAGGAGGAAGACGAAGACGACGGCGAGACGCGCTCCAAATCAGGTAGTGAGACTTTTTAATCTCCCTCGGATTGATACGGGGAACGGGACCCGCACCGCTCGAACGATTTTTCTACTTTAATAAATCAGATTTGAATCGACAGACGGGTGACAAATCTAAAGGAAGAACTTGGAACAATTGACTGGAGGGACGTCATGATTGCAGATGCTACATGAGGAAGGTTTGATGAGTGTGAAGAAGGAACGCTGCGGCCTTCACATCTTGAGAGGTTTTCCAAGCAGCTTGTTAGACAGAAGCATCAAAACACCAGATGAGGGAATAACTATTGTGACAAGAAGCTGTTCTGGAGGCTCGTGGTGGAAAAAAAAACACACTTCATGATGGTTTTTCAAGGTTCAAAGTTCAGTTTCATTGTCGTTATATAAGACAGGGTTGCACAATCAGACGCAGTCGTCGCCCTTTCAAGCTGAAAATACAGGAAATAAATGAACAAATGTTTAAAAAAAAGTATATAAAAGTTGCACTAAAAGAAGAAATAAAACAAGGAATATACAGTTACACACACAAATAGTATATTTCCTTTTTAAATTTGTCACCCATTTGTAGATCAAATGCATCTCGGTTGCGTTTATATTTGGAGATTTTGCCTCCAGATAACACTTTCATCAGCTCGAGAGGCATAAATGAAGCTCAGATGTTCCTACCTGCTGCAGAGGAAGCTTCCATATACTCTGTGTGTGTGTGTGTGTGTGTGTGTGTGTGTGTGTGTGTGTGTGTGTGTGTGAGCTGAAATAAATTCTTAAATCCCGCTGGATGCGGTATGACAGCGGAGTGTAACGCTTCATTACTCAGTGCGTGATCAGAGCAGCCGCGCCGACATCAAACCGTACGAGCTGCGGACGGTTTTGAAGAAGTCGAATCTAATTTTCTCACCTGTATTTCATCAGCAGCGGAGCAGAACGTCAGCGCCGTGACTTCAGGGAGTCGAGACAACAAAGCGTTGAGGTACAGCTCTATGTGGCCTTTTCTTGTACATTCATCCGACTTGCACACGCTAAGCTTTTACTAACTTATCTTCCTCCTCCAGGTCTGAGGTGAGCTCCAGCAGCTCGTCGGAGTCGCCGGGTCAGTCGGGCAGGAAGCTGAGCGTCCAGGTCCTGCTGCACTCGCAGAGCCTCCAGACCTCCGGCGATCAGGACCAGCAGGACTGTGAGATCCTGTCGTCGCAGCAGGACCTGTTCGACGGCGACAAGACGGGTACGTGGCGTGCTTAATACAAACACACTTGAACAGGTGTTGTGCAGGAAAGATGCAGACACAGGTGTCAGACGGGGAAGATCGTGTCATAGAACATGACGTGCCTTTTTATACCCAAAACCAGGTTATACGTGTGTGTTGCATGATATCGCGTGTGCAGCTAGGTTTCCTGTTTTTCCCCGATTCTTGGCAAACACCTATCCTACGGAAAGGTGGGTCATCACCCAATATACTTCATTTCTCTTGGACTTTAACCAAAGTGGATAGGCACTTCTGCATCGTGTGTGTGTGTGTACGTGCAACACACACACACACACACATTCACAGGCAGTTCCTGTTATTTTGGTAAGCTGAGGCATTTTCTGCACTTGATATGTTCCCAAGCTACTTCAACCATGACCACCACACCTCATCAGCGAGGTCACGCCACTCCCATACACTGATCTAACTCCTACATACCCCCCCTGATATCATTTTAATGATTTTAGAAGAGATGTGGTGATTAGAAGGTGTATATGTGACACAAAATAAGCAGGTTTGAGATTCAGGAATATAACTAAGACAATAAAAAGTTCAATTCTTTGCTTGAAGTTCATCATTTCATTCATCATTTGAGGAAGTGAATAATTGGATTTTGGTGTGTTTTTATGTGCTGAGTGGGAGGCTTCAACCTCTGACACCTGACAGCAGCAGAGAAACATGGTGTGTGTGTGTTATATGTGATGTATTGTATTAAATTATAGTAGCTACTGTCAGAAAATCAAACCAGGGAGGCAAACAGTTGTAGTTAATTTTCATAAAACGCTGAAATGATTTGAAACCGGCGGACAAAACTGCTTTTTTTTTTTCGACTTGTAAAGGAGCCAAAACATGAAAAAAGCTGCAACCAGCAATTATTTTCATGACTGATTTAATCAATTAATTGTTCGTTTGTTCCATAAAACATCAGATTATGTCGACATTTCATGTTTTTCCTCATTTTTACTTGTTGATAATCTGGTTTAGCTGTCGTCATGGTTACAGCCTCTCTTGATGAAACTCATGTGTGACCTCCTCTCTCTCTCTCTCTCTCTGTGTGTGTGTTGGTGTCAGGCGCTGCGGTCGACAGCACGGTGTCTGAGCCGGAGCAGCAGCAGCAGCAGGGTCACCCGACGCCGACGCCCGCCCACACGCTGCGGCTGCTGCACCTCTCCGGACAGGGAACGCTGGTGCAGGAGAGTCTGTCCCAGTAAGTCCCAGCAGGAGAGGAGAGTGTCGTTATTACCTCGTTAAAGAAAAGAAACGAGCCGCTATTCTTCTTCTCTTTCCCTCCTTTTTTTTTTTTTTTTTCTAGGAGCTCCGTCGATTACGTCGCTCCGACGCCGGACAACTTCACCGAAACCCCTTTAATCGTCCCCAGCTCGCCGACCGGACCGGAGAACGAACACGGTAAACGATTTGACGTTCAAACTGACGACGCGATAAACGCCCGCTCAGCAGAGATAACAACTTTCTATCCATCTGCTTCTATCAGGTGCCGATGAGCCGATGGACACCTCGCTGCCGCCGGACGACCGAGCGGCGGAAAAGGAGGACGAGCCGATGGACACGGACGCCGCTGCTAAGCCACACCCTTCCGCCTCGACGCCTGTGTCCCAGAATTCCCCTGGCTTCGTGTTGGAGCGAAACCTTTCTTTGCCTTCACAGCCGGAGTTCTCACACGTACGAACTTATGAAATAATCAGTTTATTTCTTTTTGTCTTCAGGCTGCTTCACCTGACGATGATTTTATAAATGAAGCTGTTTGTTTTTCAGTCTGTAAAATAGAGAAAACTCTCCGTCGCAGGTTCCCAGAGACTGAGTCGACGTCTTTAAAAGTCTTATGTTGTCCGACTAACAGTCCAAAATCAAAGATATTCATTCAACAATCATATAAAAGCAGCAAATCTTCACATTTATGAAGCTTGAACCACAAAATGTTTTGACTTTTTTACTTGATAAATGATCATTTCCTGTTGATTCATCGTCTAATTTCTTAACAGACTCATCATTTCATCATTTGTCACTTCCTGTGTTTATAGTTTACTGACATGTTTGTGTTTTTTCTCTTATTTCCTGTTTCGTCAGGATGTGTTTGTCCCGACGCAGAGCCAGGAGTCTCCGCAACAGTCCGATAAGAAGAAGACGGTGGCGGTGGCGGTGGCGGCGGCGTCTCAGTCCGCGCACCTCGACTCGGCCGCTTTCACTTTGCCTCTTCAGCTCTCCGCCAACACGGAGAGCTGCGGCCTCGCTCCGAAGTCGTCCGATCACCAGCCGATCGACGAGGACAGCCAGGCCACGCAGATCGAGGAGCTGGAGGAGCCGGCGTCCGTCGACACCAGCGACTCAGCGGTTTCGCGCCGATCGGATCAGAAGAGCGGGAGCAACGGCGTCCCCTCGGAACCGCAGGCCGCCACCAGCTCCGACACTTCCGCCGAATGTGCCAAGACGGAGCCGTCCGATCTGTCGCAAAAGCCCGACGTGCACAAAAAGGCGGCGCCGGCGACTTCTTTGAATGTGCAAAATGTGAATGTAAAGGACGGTAAGAGCGGCGGCACGGAGGCGGGCTCCGTCGACATGGTGTCCTGCTCTCAACCGAAGTTCGACTCGTCCGATTTGACTGTTAACACCTGCGTGCAGGAAACGCCGACGGGCGCCACGCCGTGCAGTTTAGCCGAGTCGCAGTCTATGATCTCTCAGACGTCTGTTGTAGACGTAACGGCGAAGAGTCAGTCGGAGTCGTCGTCGCAGAAACGCGGAACAGTCGGTAACAGTCAGACGGACAAACACATGATGGACGAGCAGGTTGAAGAAGAAGAAGAAGAGGAGGAGGAGGTGGTGATGGAGGAGGAGGAAGAGGAGAACACAACGGGAGGTGGAGCTTCAGGTATAGCGCTGGTTCTCTCTCAGAGCCAGCTGTTATCACCTGAACCCATGGAGGAGGAGGAGGAGGAGGAGGAGGAGGGAGACGGAGGAGAGGAGAGCATCATCGTGGTCACAGACAGCGAGAGAGACTCGCAGATTCTCCAGAAAGACGTGACGCCGCAGTCCAAGACCGGCAGCAGCTCACCTTCGCCGCTCAGAGGCAAAGTGTCTCCCTCCACTAACGGCCACCAGTCCCAGGCCGAGGCGAAGGAGGCGAAGGAGGCGCACGGGGCTCCCGATAGGCTCTCCCAGACCGAGAGGGTGGGGCCTGAACCAGAAGGGCTCAAAGATAAGAGCCTCAGCGATAGCTCGGGAGGTAAGCAGGCAGGCGTAGATATGTCTAACGGTGACGTGTGACATCCAGCTGGTGGTGCGTTTACATGCAACACACAGTGTAGGAGAAAGTAGTTCCACTGCTTCTGCCCTTAAAGGATCATTCCTGCTTAATTAAAATTAGATTTTTTTTTATTATTTCTATCAGTAACAATAATGTTTTACTCACCAAAGTAATCACCAACATCTGGATCACTGATGTCACTGCAACAAAGCTCTAAAAACACGTCTTAACATGTTTTATATTTGAGTTTCTGTTCTCTGTTTTTACGAGAGAAACTTCCCTTTTGAGACAATAAAGTTGAAGTTTCAGCAAAAACAAGCATTCAGACAGTCGGACAGGTTGTAAATGAATCAACAGTCAGATTATCTTAAATGAGCACATCTGCAATAGTGTTTATAATAATCCCTCATTAAACAGGAAAACAAATGTGCACGGATACGGCAGGTTGGTCGAAGCTGAGGTCAGAGTTTGGGTCACAATTAACCTGTTCGCTTCGGTTTTCTCTTCCAAATATGTTCGGCTGTCCTGGAGATTTGTTTTTAACTGATTATCTAACTGCTTGTATTTATTTTTTTAGCTGTACTGCAGCACTCCCAGATCCCAACAATTCACTGATTCAGCTTTTATTATAGAAACGATGGCAAAAACTATAAAAAATAAGACCAAAGTTAGATGTAATTATCTTTTTTAAAGAATGGAGCAACATGCCATCACACACTATCATCCATTCAGCTTCTTAAACAGAGTCTTAAATGCGTATTCTCATTCAGTTGAAACGTTCAGTGTTTTTCAGAAAGCCGTTAAACACGTTATTAAAATGGACCTGTTTTTAATTATTAATATAACTTATTAAAAACTCCTCTCTGTCCTCCACCTACTGTAAGTTGGACATCGAGATTCATACAAATATAGCTTCAAGTTTCAATGATGCTTTTTTCATCTACTGTTTTATACAAGTCAGTAATTTAGAGCTGAAAACAAACACCTGCAGTTATAATGTCCTGTTAATTAAAGTTAATAAACACCTGCCAGTCAACTAGTATCACTAAGTGGCCACAGTATAAAATTAATAAATACAAATTTCATCCAACACTCACAAACTGCTCTCAGGTGCAAAACATGATATTTCTGAAAATAATTTAAAAAAACAAAACAAAAAAAGTTTTGTTTTGTGTTTTGCTCCTCTGGGCCACCGTACCGTCCACTATACAGCTGGCTTTTATAAACATCTCCTCTTTTTTAAGAACAACTTCAAAAACACTCAGACTTTTATGGTTGATTTCTGTGATTTAACCCTTCTGATGTGTCAGAAAAGAGTTTTACACCTTTTAATGTTAGCGGGTCAAATTTGACCCGTGTTTGAATTCATTAACAAACACTGAAAAAAAACTAATTATCAACCAGAAACATGTTTTATCTGCTCAGTGACTTCTAATATAACTATATATATATTAAAATGGTACCCTTACTTTGATATTTTATGTACTTTAGACCACATTTAACTTACAATATACAAATCGTTTTTAGTTTAAAATAAAACAATATATCTATTTTATTGCTTATGATGAACAGAACAGGCAAATACATTATAAGACCATGAAAGGCTACTGATAAACAAAATAATTCCCAAAATAACTTGTGTTTGTGATTATATTTACTGTGTGCCGCTCTACAATTGAATTCAAGTCAATATGCTCACATGAAACATAATTTTAATATTATTATACTATTTTTTAAAATGATTTTATTACTATTATTTTTATTTTGTTGTATTTTTTGTTATTCATGATGGTTTGGCATCATTTAATATGTATTTCTCTGCATAAACAACCCATAATTACAACCGGGTCAAATTTGACCCGTAAAACAACAAATGTAACTTTTTCTTTTTTTTAATAGGAATTTTAAAAAAGATGAAAATGTGTTTTATCATATTCTTTAGGCCTTGGTAGAGGATGTAAAGAAGAAAAATTTTAAAGTATGTTTCACACATTTAAACTTTAAAACGGGTCAAATTTGACCCGTTTTAAATATCAGTGATATTTTCTGTAAAGTTTCATCAGAGGTCAGCGGTGAAACGGATCTGATCTGATTCCAGTTACGCTTTTCTACCACAGAAATTTCCTTCCATTTCACGCTTCCTAAAGAAGGAGAGCTGATTGGTCCGGTTGTCGGAGCCACGCCCCCGCTCATCAACCAGCTGAAGCAGACGCTCAGACACAGCACTCCCATTGGTGGGTTCCTGCACGACAGAGAAAAACCGGCTGTTTGTTTGTGAACTTGTGAAGTAGAACGAAATGATCTGACGCCTGAAGTTTCCTCCTCTTTTACCCAGAGATCTCCTCCTTCTCCGAAAAGCCGGATGGCGTGGGCGACGTCTCCGCGGACGTGGCGATGGCGGCCAGCGACATCGTTTCAGGGGAGAGCGGGGAGGACACGACGGACAAGGGCGACGGGAAGCTGAGTCTGAGGATGAAGCTGGTGACCCCGGTGGAAGAGGGCAGCTCGGAGCGCTTCAGCCTGCAGAGTAAGAACCGCTCGCTGCTCGCTGCTCGCCGTTTGGGGCCGTTTATCCGTCTGCGTCTTCTTCTTCTTCTCTTGGGAGTGACGAGTTGGTTTCCATAGAGACGCTACATGCACTCATCACCCTTTCACTAATACGTTTCTTCTCCCCCCCCTCCAGAGCCAGCGTTGTCAGAAGAGGACAGATCTGTCGTCAAGGTTACTACTGTTGCCAAGGCTGTAACCAGGTAACCTGCCCCCCCCCTCTCTCTCTCTCTCTCTCTCTCTCTCTCTCTCTCTCTCTCTCTCTCTCTCTCTCTCTCTCTCTCTCTCTCTCTCTCTCTCTCTTATGCACATTTTCTGAATTCCTTCATAAGTGTGTCGCTGCCTCCCGCTCAGCCTCTCGAGCACGGAGAGGAGCTGAAGGACGTTCTCCGTTCTCGCCACTTCACACACGCTTACATCGACAAACGTCTCTGACCCTTTTTGTTATTCAGCGCTAAGAAAGAGACATTTTAAGCTCCAGCTGATGGAAAAAAACAGTTTTTTAGTGAGATGAGGCTCACAGGCAGACGTCTAAAGGGAGGACGCAGTGTTTGAAATGAATAAATCTGATTTAACATGTTTTCAGCTGATTTTATTAATATATCCCGACATATATGATGATGGCTGATGAGTAATTCCAGTACAGAATTACTTTAACCCCTTTTAAAACCACGGGGGGATCACCGGTGACACTGTGGCGCATGTGTGTTTCAAATTACCGTAACTCCTCGCCCCTGAAAGCTGTGAAACGGGGCTTTCTGAATCACTAAAACTATTATTTACACAGAATAAACCTCTAAAACTTTGCTAAACGTCCAAGAAACCGCAACAAAAGTTTGACTGAATCCTCTCCAGCTCTGTCACATAAACGCCTCTCTCCCCACACGACACTCAGTCCTTACCGTAATGCATGTAATAGCATCAGAAGAAAGCCCCGTTTCACAGCTTTCATATTTATTTCCACAGAATAAACCTCTAAAACTTTGCTAAACGTCCAAGAAACCGCAACAAAAGTTTGACCAAATCCACCTGCAGTCGCTGCTCATTTCCTCCCTCTCCCCACACGGCACTCAGTCGTTACCGTAATGCATGTAATAGCATCAGAAAGCCCTGTTTCACAGCTTTCAGGGGCAGTTTGAATAATTAAAATTGCACGAAGTAGCGAGGAGTTACGGTAATTTGACGCTGCCGTGTCACCGGTGATCCCCGTGGTTTTAAAAGGGTTAAAAACATTGTTGCTGTTACACAGTTTGTCCACTAGAGAGCGTTACTTTAACCTGCGCCGCTCATATCTTGGTCACAATTCTTTAAAATCTAAATGTCTCATCTGTTCACATGAAGTCTTTTATATTGTCTTCATTAGAGTTTTAAAACTCTCTAATATTAAACTATAATATCGACATTTTTGGAACATATTGCCACAATGATGATAAAAACCAAAATGTTATTTAAATGAAATAAAACATGGCTGGAGTCGTTTCTACAGTTAATGATGATTCTGGTAATTTAAGGCTGAAACTACAGATCGTTTTTATTATCTGTTAACTTACAGATCATTTTCTTTATTAATCGGTTCTCCGCTTAGTCTACATAGTTGTGGAAAAAATGCCCTTTTGAGTTCCTCCAAACCAACGCTGATGTCTTCATTTTACATATTTCATCTGAGCATCAGTTCCAAATCTAAAGACGTTTAATTTAGTGTCATATATGAAGAAGAAAAGCAGCAAATCATCACATTTGAGAAGCAAAAACCAGAGAATATTTTGCACTTGCGCTTAAAAAAACGACTAAAACAACTGATCAATTATTAAAAAGATGTTACTGATTAACTCGCTGTTGACTAATTGATTACTCGACTTATGAACGCAGCTCAGAATCAGCTTTATAAACTCATAAAGCCTCATTTCTTGCACATTTAGTCGCTCTCGGCTCAACTGAAAGCTTTTTTGTGCCCCTTTTAATCTGTTTTTTCACTGGATTGTGCTGATTTTTGGAGAATCATGTTACATTTTCAAAACTTAAAGCTTTTCTAAACTCGGGCACGAGCACACCGAGTTCACCGTGTCGCTTAAAAAGGCTTTTAAATACTTTGTTTTATCTCCTCTGTGAGGCGGAGTCGCTGTTAGCCGCATCCTCTGGTTTCCATCGGCTCTTTCGAACCTCGTTATTCTCGTTATTCCAGGAGCGTAATGGCGTGTTGATGTTTTGTGTCCCAGCAGCCCGTCGGTGTTCAGTCGTGTCAGGCAGGTGCACAGGCAGCAGGAGACGGAGGATGACGGCCAACCCGGAGACAACACGCCACCTGTCAGGTAAGCACACCCGCCGTCAGGAGGTCAAGAGTGCATCTGCTGGTGTAAATAGCAGATGTGATAGAGCCAGATGTGACAGATGTACCGGGTTGAAAGAGTGGTTGTAATTGGCTGAAACGTCAAGGAGAGGACACACAGGACAGTCCGGGTTTATCGGCGCTGATATCAACATGCTTGATATTTGGGATCAATCGAGGGAGACATGCTAATTAAATTAATAAAAGAAGAAGAAAAGTTTGTACTTTGAGAGTTACCTTGGCAACTGAAATGGAAGAAAAGCCGTCTTTGGTTACGTCTAAATGACTTTATGAGGTTAATTTATTTGTTGCGTACTGTGAACGCGGCGTCTATGTTGTTTGCATCAGCTGGTAATCACGTCTCAAATGGCTTTTCATGGTGTTATTTAGTTGTTGTGTCCTGTGAATGCATGGCTTATATCATATGTCAAACTCAAGGCCCGCCATTTTATGTGGCCCGTTAGAGACAAAGGTCTGATTTTTAAAAAATAAGTCAAAAGCGTGCATTGACCTGAAACTACATTTCCCACAATGCATGCCAATTATGTTACTCGCGAAGTGGCATCAAAGTTGATATCCCACTGCTAGACTGCAATGTGATTTTCCCAACAAGTGGAATTGAGAAATATAAATAATGACCCCAAAGCTATGCTATTTTTCTTAATTCACTTGGATAGTTTGAACCTTGATTGATGGAGTGATGTCGGTTTCATAACGTGAAAAATTAAAAAATATTTATGTTATAATTACAAAGCAGCAGGCAAACTTTTTTTTTTTTTTTTACATCTATGCAAATATATATATAATATTTGTAACTTGAATAAGTAATACATTCAGAGTTATTTAACATTTAGGAGTAGTTACATTTATTATACATCTGGCTCTTGTTTGTTGTCTGCATGAGTTGATTCGGTGGCGAATGAGTTTCCTCTTTAGGGATTAATAAAGTCGTCTCATCTAAAATCAAAAAGCTACACAGCCGACCAGAACCTGAAGTTTAGTTTTATAAACTTTACGAACACATTACCCACCTAAAAACACAAACTTTTTTTTGCTTTCTCAGCGCAAATTTCACTGCAGGTAAACAGTACGAGCGGCTGGTTGCTGTAGAAGAACACATGATAATGGCGTTCACGCGGGATCGTCGTCGTCAACGTGGTTCTCTTTGTGGTTATTCACTTGTAAGATTTATGCTCCTTCCTGACTGTTAAAAACAAAAACATCGGTGCCAGTCGATGGAAACAATCTTTTTCTATGTGCGGTCTGTGCAGGTTTCAGCCCGTCAACTCGCAGTTTCTCTTTTCAGTCAATCAATCGATCTTTATTTACATAGCGCCGGTCATCTCAGGGCACTTTTCACATAGAGCAAGTCTAGACTGCACTCTTTAAGTTACAGACACCCAACAATACCCCCATGAGCAAGGAAAGGAAGGGGAAAACTCCACTTTTTAACGGGTAGAAACCTCAAACAGAACCCGGCTCCTGGCGGGCAACCATCTGCTCTGACTGGGTCGGGTTTGAATTTGAATTCTGCCGTCACAAGTTTCCACTCACATTTTAGCCTAATGTCCCCAGATGGATGTGTTAGTATGTCAATATATGTGTGTATATATGTATGTATGTAGCTCTGATCCTGTGAGACTGTATGCGATGTATAACAGTCCTGAAGGCTCGGAGGGAAACGTCTGCCGTATGCTCACAACACTGCTGTCCCACTTCTGTTATCTTAGCAGTCTGGATATTTAAAGGCACCATGTGTCAGATTTGAAGTATTCAGACTTTGGTGACCTCCACAAATTTAAAGGATGCTGCAATTATGTAAAAAAAAAAAATCTCCAGGAAGGTTAGTTTTATTTGTGTAGTTTAATTTATAGTTTCTTTATGTACATTTGCTGCAGCTTCACGTGTCCCTTTGACCTGGGGATGTATGAATAGCTTTCCCCTGTTGTAATGTATTTTAGTAGACAGAAATAGGTCCTCTCGTGTGTGTGTGTGTGTGTGTGTGTGTGTGTGTGTGTGAGACCTACTTTTGGAGTCTGGAGGTGGGATGGAGGGTTATTTTTTGCGCCGTGTGCATATTCTCTCGGGACCTGCCGAGCAGTAAGGTGAAGTTTTGTCCTTTTTGACAAACTGAGGTCATTTTTACAAAATGTCTTCTGCAGCTAAATGGTTTCTTTTATCAGATAGTTTAGAGAACTGTGCTGTTTTGCACTTCTACCTAAAAGTGATTGATATAAACACTAACAGTCTGTATTTGTTACGTCCACCTGCATGTTCTCATTCAGTATGTGTGGAAGAATATTAAAGGCCCTGAAAACCTACTTTCAGTCAGCTTACTACGAGGTTTGTGTGCTTCAACATGACACACACACACACACAGTTTCTTGTCTCCTGTCGCTTATAACATGGAACTCGGCCTCGAGGTCCATTCAACATTTGTACAACTGACGCCCAGTTAATATTCCAGTAGTAATGAGTCACAGCTGACTTTAACTATCACAGGAGTGTTGATTTTTAAATAACTTGATTATGATTTGGAGTGTTTGTTTCTCACAGAAGGAAGCAAATCAAAGGGTCATGAACCTGGATTCATAAGATAATCCGTTAATATATCAATAGCACGACTTACAGCTCTGGAGGTCGAGACTCAAATTTGGAGGATTAAATGAACGTGTGTAGTATTGTAAGTCTGGGAGCAACAAATTGACCCTGATATTTTTGTGTTTTCTGAAACATGCTTGTTAAAAAGCTGATTTTTGCCTTTTTAACTATGTTTTCTATTTGATCGGTCCACTAAGGGAGGAGGCGTTGCAATTTTTGTGAAAAATTGGTTATCTGAAATGTTTTGAACTCTTGACTGTTGAAGTGTTTGTCTGTGGAAAAAAAATAATACTGGAAATGTTCCAGTTATTGGGTTTTATTGTTCAGCCTCTGCGTCTGCGGGTGCAATAGATGTTTTTGATTTGTTATCCAGCTTTGAAAACTCAGAACTTCTTATCCTGAATGTTAATTAGCTAACTAACACTTCTGATCATCTAAAAAAATCTCAATGAATTCAATCTCAGAACAGCTTATTTCTTCCCCTACTTGGCTGGATCCAAAAAAATGCAGGAAAGGCCACACTATAAGATGATCAAGACCCCAACATTATAAATATAGAGGTGTTTTTCCTCTTGATTTCAAGATCCAGACCGAGTATCACTGTCAAAAGGCTTTCAGTTAACATTTCATTGCATCAGGTTATCTATCTATAACTGCTGGATTTCCTCCATCTGTGTCTCATCATCATCATACACATTGCTGGATAAACATTTGGGGCGCTCAGACCTTTTTCATTGAAGCCTTTTACAAATCCTGAAGTATTAAATTCTCTTTGTTCTATTAATCCAAAGAAGTCCACTGGGGCCGATCATTTAGAGCCAAGGCTTTTATTATTAGCAGCTCCGTTTTTAAGTTGATTGCTTAACTCATATTTTTAATCCGACCGTGGTAACGGGAAGCATCCCTGACATTTGGGAAGACGGACTACATTCAACCTTTTACATGAAGGGGGTCGATCCAATGAGCTACGTGATTATCGACTTATTTCTAGACTATCATTTCTCGTGTTAGAGAAACTGATGAAAGAGCAATACTCCATTTTAAAGTCTTGTCAACAGGATTTAGAGCTGAGCGTAGCACTATGATGGCACCATTAAAAGTCTTAAATAGATGTTGCTAGTGCATTAGATAACAGGAAGGATCGTGTCGCCCCTTTTTATTGATTTTATCGAAGGCTTCAAATTCTTTTAAAACGCCTGGAATCTATTGGATATGATGGAAAGTGTTTGTAATTAGTTTGGGAATTATCTCAGTGGTCAAGCTGTTGTGGCTACATGTCGAGCTTTAGCAGTGTTAATAAAGGTGTGCCACAGGGCTCCGTTTTAGGCCCACTTATATTCACAGTTTTCATAAACGAATAAGATGAAAAGGTGACAAACGGCACAATCAATCTGTATGCAGACGATGCTGTTATCTATATAATAGTGCCCTCGGTTGCCCAGGTTTTTCAAAACTTGCATATCGATTTCTGTGTGCCAAAAAAAACATTGATTGATCTTAAATTACTGTTAAACTCAGATAAACCAAAATGTCTGCTGTTTTCTAGAAAACGGACCAACAGTACCATGTAAGTAAATATTACTACTCTTAATAGGACACCAATTGAAAGAGTGTCCTTCTATAAGTACCTTGCTTTCTGGATGGATGCAAAACTGGCTTTTTTTTAATAGAAATAGTGGTATTATAGTCATATTACCAAGAATTATGGAACACAAATTGTTCAGTCAACCTTTTTATCCGTTATGGGCCACGGTGATGTAATTTATATGCACTCTCCTGCCTCTACTCTTAAACCTCTCAGCGCAGTCTATCATTCTGCCTCCAGGTTCATAACTGGAGATGACTTTTAGAGCTCATTGTTGTATTCTTTATGAGAAAGTTGGGATGGCAGTTGTTGGCAGCGAGAAGTGGAAACGGCACCGCATCCCATTTTATATCCACAAAGCTCTCCTTGGCAAACTTCCTGGGTGCCTGACATGTCTTATTAACTATGGTTCAATTTCACACTGCACTAGGCCCCAAGACTGTTTTGATCCTTGGAAAATAAACATGTTGGCCTTGAGATTAGGAAATTGACTTGTAAATATAACACTTCCACACAAGTGGCACAACTCACAGAAGATTTTTTAAATAATTTTAAACGACGCAGGACAGTATGAACGTTTTCAGCTTAATGTGCATAGATTGCTTTTTAATGCCTTTTTAATATGTTTTCATTGCTGTTAAGGTTTATTATATTTTATATTGCTTATTTGGTCATATTTGCTTTTTATATTTGCCGATTATGTTTACTGTTATATATTTGTGGCGTAATCAGGGCGTCCCAGTAAAAGAGAGCTCACTCTCAATGGCCTACCCTGAATGAATGAAGGAGTTTGACTTAACTTGCGCTCGGTGTAAGGGCTTGGTTATACTCAGACTAGTTTATACGACGTGTCATCTGACCGCCTCTGAAAGTGTTAACAGTTGTTCCAAACGCTCATATACGAAGGTGGAAAGCTGGTTTTGGATCTTTGAGGCGGATGAGATGTGATGAATTGGTCAGATATGAGGATTACTGCACACAGTCTCACCTGGAAGGCATTTATAATGTCGTACTTGTTTGTACACACATAAAAAGTGGCATAGTGATATAGTATATAGTGTAAAGAATGCATGCTTTCTCTCCTCCACACACCCGACCATTTGTTGCGTAAAAAGGAGGCGACAGCGATGGATTGTCAGACGTGCCTCCAACAATCCTGATGTCGGAAAGGTGCGCTGGGAGCAGGTTGGACCATCAGAGAAGCACTCCTGATGAAGCATACAGCCCCCTTTTTTAAGCTTTAGTTCAGCCTCGTTTCGTCCAGTTCGTGGGGAAACAGGACTGGATGGACTCATGGAAGCAGCTGTTCACTGCTCTTAATCGTGTTGAGGAAGTTACTCAGGTGTGCGTTTGCCGAATCAACCTGTTTGTCCTCGTCCTTGAACTCTTTCCTCTTATGAAAAGGATTTGCACCGTTTGAAAACACTTTCTATAAAGCATAAATCTCACTTGTGTGTAGCTTTTACTAGTAAGTTTCTGGATCTTTTCTCCCATGAATGAGTCATGATTGTCTGTATAAAATGTCACAGCAATCCACAACCTTATTGTCAAGGTATTCAGTCTGAATTGAAGCGTTAAACTAAGAGATCTACAGCGTGTTCAGACTAGAATTAAAGTTTCCTCACTTCTGGTATTGAATTTTAGTTGTTAAATAAATTCTCATACTGGTGCTGTATTTTTCTTGGTTGTCTGCCAGAAGTCCTACAGCGTCACATCTGTGCCCTCCTTTTTTTTTTTAAACATCTCCGCAGGAGCGAGCTGTTCGCCTCGCCACAGAGGAGCCCCCAGACCCCATGCAACAGCCTCCCTAACAGCCAATCGGAGCCTTCGCAGCAGGCGGCACCGCAGGAGACCGCCGGCGATCCGTCCGCCCTCGCAGAGCAGTCCGAGGAGAGGCGAGGTCCGCCCGAGCCGCCCACCCCAAACAGGACAGATGCCCGGCAGAGGGTGGTCTCCCAGCAGAGCCATGACAGCACCATCACCTCCAGTCCGTCCAACAAGGTCAGTGGGTATAGATCTGCTGCTCGCCACGGCACAGAAGATTAATAACGGCCATTTCAGGCTGCAGCTGTTGATTTGTTTTCTTGATTTTAACTGATGAATCACTTGGTTTATCTGGAGGAAGAAAAAACAACATTTATAGAGCTCAAATTGACACATTCATACATCTTGTTTTGTCTGAGCAACAGTAAACAACCCCAAAAATATTCAGTTTACTTTAAAGCAACAAAAGTAAAAGCTTGAACCATAAAATGTTTGGTATATTTTCTTGAAAAATGCCTTAAATGATCAATCAAATGTGAAAATAGTTGCTGATTATTTTTGTCAGTCAATTAATCGACACATCTATCGTGCTCAAACTTAAAAATGGTGTTAAAATTTCCCAAAGAAAGCAGCAAACTAACATCATGTGACACATCGTAGTCTTCACAGTCAGAGGATTTTATCGTCTCCGCAGGAAACATCATCAAAATAACAACTAAGGCTCAATTAAAAATATAAAAATGTGGTCCAAATTTAATCTATATTGAAGTAGAATTTAAAATTCAGCTTGTCAAAATAACAATATGTTGCCTTAACAACTTTTTTTTTTGTTTGTTTTTTTTAGTTTAGTAATTCAAATTTACATTCACACTTTGAATAAGAGGTGTAAATACAGATGTTTCTACAGTTAAAAAGACCTTTTAAAAATCTTATTTGTTTTATCTTCTTCACTGTGATTCCATGTTTAACCCTTCTGATGTGTCAGAAAAGAGTTTTACACCTTTTAATGTTAGCGGGTCAAATTTGACCCGTGTTTGAATTCATTAATAAGGACTGAAAAAAAACTAATTATCATCCAGAAACATGTTTATCTGCTCAGTGACTTCTTATATAACCATATCCATAATACTTACTTTGATATTTTATGTACTTTAGACCACATTTAACTTAAAATGTACAAATAATTTTTAGTTTAAAATTTTTAAAAAATATATATTTTATAGCTTATAATGAACAGAACAGGCAAATACATTATAAGGCCATGAAAGGCTACTGATAAACAAAATAATTCCCTAAATAACTTGTGTTTGGGATTATATTTGCTGTGTGCCGCTCTACAATTGAATTCAAGTCAATACGCTCACATGAGACATCATTTTAATATTATTATACTATTTTTTTAAAGGATTTTATTATTTTCTATTATTTTTATTTTGTTGTATTTTTTGTTATTCATGATGGTTTGGCATCATTTAATATGTATTTCTCTGCATAAACGACCCATAATTACAACCGGGTCAAATTTGACCCGGAACACAACAAATGTAACTTTTTTTTTAAATAGAAATTTTAAAAAAGAAAAAAGATGAAAATGTGTTTTATTATATTCTTTAGGCCTTGGTAGAGGATGTAAAGAAGAAAAAATTTAAAGTATGTTTCACACATTTCAACTTTAAAACGGGTCAAATTTGACCCGAACACAATAGAAAGGTTAAAAGAATGATGATGTTTTATTTCTTTTTAGTTTGTTTACTTACCTTGTAACTATATTTTTAAAGTTATGTTTAAGTTAATTACTGGACATAACGTTTCATAGCGTTTTTAGAGGCTCATATATCTTGTGTGTCTCAGCTCCGTCAGCGGACAGTCTCCCAGCAGACCAGCTTCGATGCTCCGGGGCTGCGCTCCCCAGCTGGCCGGGTACGGAGATTCAGATTCAGGTGTTTTTATGAAGGAGAATTTTACAGCTTGTGTCTGTGAATATTGTCCGCTTGACACTCTTTTGTTTTGATTGTTTGTTTTTTTTTTCCCCCATCTCGTCTAAAAGGGCGAACCGGAGTCTCCGTCCTATCGAAGAGCAGCAGGCCCCGTCCATCGCAGACACGTGCGCACCATCCAGGAAGTACGGACGACCGTCACGCGGATCATCACGGACGTGTATTACGAGGACGGTAAAGAGGTGGAGCGCAAAGTCACAGAGGTAACGGCGGATTATTTAATGTTCACTTACTGTTTTTTGTCTGAAATAGTTGTTTTTATTCAAATATATTGACACTCTGGAAAAAAGCTAAGCTAAATGGTTATAAATTCACAGTACACATTTAAATTTAATGTGAAAGTGAATATCAACGCCTTCTGTTGTTGTTGTTATCAGGAGAACGAGGAGCCCGTGGTGGACTGCCAGGTGTTGGACGGCGACATCTCTCCGTGCCGCACGGGCAGCAGCTCCATGACCTCCGGCGACCTCGGTGACATCAGCTCCCTGTCGTCCAAGGCCTCCAGCCATCACCACAGCTCCGGAGGAACCAGCAGCAGCACCGGCTTCAGCAGGCCGGACTTCATCATGCCGCTCAGCCGAGGGGCCAAATCCATCAGGTGCTGCCGCCGTCCGGCTGTTTCAGTCCCGACAGTCACGTCTCTCTGCTTTGTCCTGTCTGTACTAGTCGCATGCTGAATCCTGTGTCTTTCCTTCACCTTCTTTGACTTTCTAACACCCTAATTTCTCAGTGATTCACTGATACCTGCCTGCTTCAGGTCCAGGTTGCTTCCAGGCATGAATCTGGGGTCACTGCACGCCCCTCGTTCGACGAGGCGGCTTCTGAGTTGAAGAGTAGCCCCAGAGCAGTGCCTGCGCAACCTGACCGGCTCCGTTCGTCCCCTCTGTGTGTCTGCAGTCCCAGGAGGGGAGGCGGGCATCAACAGAGGGGTCACAGGGGTCACAGGGCAGGTTCAGTGGTCACAATGGACAGAGGCTATGGCACCCTCGGGTCCCGGGCTTTCGTCCCGCTGTCCCCCAGAGGAAGGGCTAGAAGGGGCCGACCCCCGTCCCGCTCCTCCCTGTCCAGGTGAGTCCTCCCGGAGGCTCGCCTTGCATTTAAAGAAACGTGGACGAAGCTAAAAACGAACTGCTTGAACTGCCGAAACACCTGCAGATCTTCTAATAACACTTTACTTTTTCCTCTTTTCACTAATCTTCTTGCACCTAACTCACTCAGAGCTGCAACTAATGATTAGTTTCAGTAGCATTTCACCTGGTGACTGTTTTTTTTCCTCCCAATAAATCAATTAGTTATTTAATCTTTTCTCTTCTAAATATAATAAAATACTGAAAAATACCCGTCAGGTTCCCACAGCCCAACAGGACAGCTTGTTTTTTTCCAACCATTCCTCTAAAAACTCAAACATATTTGATTAATAATGATATAAAAATAAAACCAAATAATTCTGCACATTATTCATCAGTTTAATAACATGGTGTTTCAGTCCTCAGGGTTTACACCTACCAATTATTTTCATTATTGTAAATCATTATTGTTGTTTTCTTGGTTTATTGATTAATCGTTCAGTCTCTAAAATGTCAGAAAATTGTTAAAAATGAGTCTCCAGATGTTTTTTGTCTGACCATCAGTCCAAAACCTGCGTATTATTTCTGCTATCTATCAAAGAGAAGCATTAAATCACATCTGAGAAGCAGAAACCAGCAAAAACTTTCTGCATTTTTGCTTTAAATGTGACTGAACAAATATTCAGTTGTTGTTAGTTTGTATGATTTTTTTCCTGATGAAGGTCTGGACGTAAATAAAGTGAGTTGAATTGATGGACAGTGAGCAGGAATCTTTCTTTTTCTTTTCAAATGAGGAGATTTTGATGGTAATTAACATCTTTTTATGATGTGCAGGAACAGATTTATGAAATGTCAGTGATTTTTTTAAAAATAATGATATAAAACACAGAAAAGCAGAAAATCCTCACATTTGGAAAATCTGACCTGATCAAACAAACTATTTTCAAAATTGTTCCCAAATAGTTTCTGTAAAGTTACTAAACAAAACTAATTAATTGTTGCCAAACTAACATCTAATGCACTAAAGCCAAATATTCAGATCTCATATTAACTTAAGACATCAACATTTTACAGGGTATTAAATTTATATTGTTGCTAATTTATAGCGATATAACCTACAAACATGCTGCAAATGTACATTTTTTTTTTTAAGTTAACTTGAACTTTTTGGTGCTGCTGGATAAAAGTTGATTTAAATATGTTTTGATCACTATTATTTAGTGCAACTTTTCAGTAAACCAGAAAACTATGTAATTGAATACAGTGGAACATGGAGAATATTATTTTTATATCATAGTTAATGATGAAAAATAGGTTGAATATTTATTTAATTGCACAGAAAAGAGAAGCAGCGCATATTCAGTGTTTATACTGGTGCTGTCAAACTGTTTCCACCATTATCTTACACAATATTTTTTTAGCTAAACAATATTTACTGAAAGAATAAAGAGCACAAACACTGAAGGTTTTCTAGTTCATGTTATGTGATTGAAAGAAACGTCTTCCGTCTTCGGTTGTGTGCGGACAGACGTTGAGGGGGAAAAGTCCGTTTCCATGGCGACTGTTGGTCTGAACAGGCTCTCTCTCTTTTAAGGGGGGGCGGTCCCGGCTTACTGCACCGGCTCGGCGCTCACGGTCAGCCGCAGTCCTCCTCGGAGGACGAGCCCTACACCCGCATGCTGCCTCCGCGCCTCCCCGTCAGCCCCACGGACGCCGAGCTCCCCAGCCACTCCGACTCCCTCCGGTCGTCGCCGGAGGAGGCGAGCTCGGCCGGCAGCAGCTTCGTGGGCCTGCGGGTGGTGGCCAAGTGGTCGTCTAACGGCTACTTCTACTCGGGCCGCATCATCAAGGACGCCGGGGAGGGGAGGTTCCGCCTGCGGTTCGATGACGGCTACGAGTGCGAGGTGATGGGGAAAGACATCCTGCTGTGTGACCCCATTCCCCTGGAGACGGAGGTCACGGCTCTGCTGGAGGATGAATACTTCAGCATAGGTGAGAGGAAGAGGAGGAAGAGGAGGAGGCAGGTTCATGAGTGTATTCAAAAACACCCCCGTTGTTTTCACAATTTTGGACTCGCCCAGAGACTTCTAACTGTTCCCAACGGTTAATGAGCGTTTACTAAACACACTGAACGTTTACTGAAACAGTGTTTCTCCTACAATTATATCAACGAGAAAAAATATGTTTTAATGCCAGAATTAACGCCAAATATCCACTCATTCGGAAATATTTCGCGTTTGGGAGTCTGTGCAGCGCTGTTCTGTAAGCGAGTGAACCGCTGTGTCGTTGCCTGGGAGACCAGTGTAACTCTTAAGTAATACGGCATTGAGTAGCATATTTGCTAGCGAGTTGGACACAGAGAAAGTGACGGTGGATACGAGCGGAGCAGAGGAAAAGGTTAGCGGTAAGTTGTCAGTCTGGCAGTAAATGTACAGCACAGACTAGTGTGTCAGTTAAATGCTTAAAAAGTCACGTCTGTTGTTTCTCCAAGTGCTGGAAAAGTGAAGGGAGTTAGCTCCAAAGTTAGCAACATTGTGTTAGCCTAGCCTGAAGACGCAAAACAGATTAGTTGAAGATACAATTTTAGTCAACCAAGATTTTCTTTGGTTGACTAACGAACAGCTCTAGTTAACAGAACTGTTTGGATTTACAGGATTTGTGCACCAATGTGATGAAATACTTTGATTTGTCACATATTTAATTCACTGAATGACTCCAAAATAGACATTCACATCTATCTATTTTGTTTATGAAGGATTTCTTAATTTAATTTCTGGAAAATGTGATCTATCTTGTTATGTATATAATTATATTACTCTATATAATTATATATGTATATATTGTGGTCTAAGATTTTATCCCTTTTGTCTACTTTTAATAGGAAGCTAATGAGACCAGTCTAAGTCTTTTAGGGTTATAAAGATGCCCGTTCAGTACAGGAGAACTCGGGTATAAATTAAGCTACGATATAGTGTACACATCCCATATTCAAACAGGAGAAAGAAGAGCTGCATGGCTCTGATGGCTCATGTGACAGGTGCAAAAAAAACCCAGCATCCAGGAAGTCTTGCTGAATATTAGTCCTTAAGTGGCACAAACAGCCATGGAGACAAAAACTAAAGCACTCCATCTGCAAGTGAAATAATATATTTATTCTATATGAGCAAAGCAACCAAACAGACCAACAAGTATCAACTCTTAAGTCTTCATCAGGGCTGTAATGTTTGTTTCCATCAATGTAGAAGGCAAAAAACAATACTAGAGAATAAGAGGATGGCATACTGTGGAAACATACTAAAATCTTTTAAGAGATCTATTCATGTGTGTGTACATTTCTCTAGTATGAACGACCACTTTAGGATCAGTAAACTGCAGCTGTGGTTAGAGAGGAACATGAGTTCTATCTGCAGGTGGACGACGGGCTCGGGTCTCCGATTCGATTGATTTTAAAGCAGCTTTAATCGATCGACTCGCTCAATGAGCTGTCAGTGTGTAATGAGTTGGTTTCGGCTCGTAGTGATGAACCTGCATCAGCGACTCTGCAGCTCCTCTCGGCTTTACAGAGCCTCATATAAAAGTCTCCTATCAGATAACTAATATTCATGTGAAGTCTCAATCCAGGACTTCTGATGATCTTCAGTCTCATGTGTGTGTGTGTGTGTTTGTGTGCAGGTGTTGTGAAGGGCCATAAGACAGAAGGTCAGGAGCTCTTCTACAGCGTGGAGAAGGACAACCAGAGGCAGTGGTACAACAGGACCGCCGTCATCCTGTCTCTGGAGCAGGGGAACAGGCTGAGGGAGCAGCACAGCCTCGGACCCTACGAGCCCTCCACTCCCCTGGCCAAGGCCTCCGACATCAGCCTGGGTGAGACCGCCACAGATTACATAACACAACATAACTTAGAAATACTTTTTAAAAACGTTCTTGCTGCTGAATCAGGAGCAGAAAGGACAGGAAACGACCAAAAAATGTCAATTTATTGAGGAAAAAAACCTGAAAATGATGGTTAAATGTTGTATCTAAAATGTGGATCCGTCGTTATTGTTTGCAGATAACCTGGTGGAGGGGAAGAGGCGGCGCAGAGGACCCCCCGCCGACCAGAACACGCCCAACCGCAGCTCCTCCAGCAGCCCCCGAACCCCGGGACCGTCCGGCAAGAGGAAGCTGATCCCCTGCGACGAAGAGAGGACGCCGTCCAAGAGAGGACGCAGGGGGGCGGGCGCCAGAGCCGGTACGGGGACGCGCTCGCCGAAACCTTGACTGCATCTTAACGGGGGGGAGGCGGGGTTTAGTTGTGTGGGACTCGTGTGTGATTGGTTCTGCTTTTGGAGGATTTTCCAGGTTTTTCAGTTGATGTTTTGATTTTATTTTTCCATTTTTTGGGGTTTTTTAGATTTTAAAAATGATCCACATTAGTATGAAATGACTTTTATATCAAATATTTAAGGTTTTATTTAGTTTTGCTCTGTAATAACAATTGATTTTAAGCTTTTTTAAGCAAAATTCATGATATTTAAACACATTTTTACATTATTATCCATGTTTCTTTGAACATGTGAGAAAGTTTTTAATGTTTTCTCTTTAATGAGCTGACAAAAAACATTACACTTGACTTGATGATGATGATGATTGTCATTGTAAGGTGTGATTTTTTTTTTGTGCTGAGCATAATAACTTTATATAAGACATTCAGACCTCCGTGTCGCCTGCGTCCATCCTGCTGCTGTTTGCCGGCTGCTGCTGAGTCTGACGCGGTAATTAAAAAAAAAACAATGTTGGTCCACCGGTGGAGGGAAGACGGGGAGAGATGTTATTTCTATAAAATCACGGGTGTTTCAGCTTTAAGAATCAGTTCAGTACGACCAGTTTAATGTTTGATGGTTCACCCAAATATCAAAAAAACTTTTTACTCACTTGCTTTTAACTTTCTAGACACAAAGATTTGATTTCTGCTCAGTATTAAACTGGACAGCAGAGTTCCCGTCAACAGAAAACACAATAAAATATCAAACCCAAAACTATCTGCACCGCTAAAAACAACCACATGTAAGTGAGAAAATGGTTTTTTTTAATTTTATTTTATTTGGATGAACTTATCTTTTTTATCTCGTCCTTTAACATCCGCGTGTCGTGGTCGTCCGCAGGTCAGCGGGTCGGTGTTTGTAACACCTCCGGCAGCGGCACGGATCTCCCCGGTCAGTCGTGCGACCTGCCGGAGACGCACGGCCCGCTGCCCCAGAACTCTTCGCTCTTCATGGGCTTCGCCTTCATGCTGACGGCCTCGTCCGAGATCGACCGGCTCACCAACAGGCTCACCAGCGACGACGACGAGGAGGGTGAGGCCCGAAGCGTTTAGGCTGCCAGATCTGCGGTTTAATCGACTGTAGGATCGATTTTTTTAATTATTGTTGATGTTTTTCTTTTTTTACAGATTATGTGCAGACGGGGCCGTATAACAAAGCGTACACAGAGTCCCAGCTGCAGGCGGGCGGCGGCTTCGTCCTGCCGGATTTCAATGAAGAACAAGTAAGTGAGCTCTGAAAACATCACAACTATAAATACAAACGTTTGGATCAAAGTCTGATGAATTCAAGGCTGCAACTAAATTATTTTCAATTTCAGTACATCTGCTGATTTTTATTTTCTCAGATGTATCAATAAAATGTCTGAAAATAGTGAAATATTAATGTCACAGAGTTTAAAGGTGACGTCTTCAGGTGTCTTGTTTTATTCGACCAATAATCTAAAACCCAAAAATATTCAGTTTAAAGCAAAAGCAAAGTTTATTTGTTAAGTACATTTCAGCAACAAGGTGATTCAAAGTGCTTTACAAAGATCATAAAAGGCATTAAAACAGAATATAAAAGCAAGACAAGTAAAGAAAAAACATATAAAAACAATTAAAAGTGTTACATTTGGAAATTTAAAAAAGAAGCTCAAAAGGAAATAAGACCGATAAAAGAAGACCATAAAAGTAACTGCAGTGTAAAATATTAACCTTTAATGTGGTTTAATGAAAAGCAGCAAACAGAAAAGTCTTCAGCTGAGATTTAAGAGAACTGAGAGTCGCTGCAAACCTGCAGTTTATGATCATATATGATAAAAAAAAGATTAAAACATCACATTTAAGAAATTGAAAACAACAAATTTCTGGCACTTTTGCTTAAAAAGAAACTAACATCACAACTATAAAGCTTCTGACTGGAGGGAAATACAAAAGTTCGGATCAAAGTCTGATGAATTCAAGGCTGCAACTAAATTATTTTCAATTTCAGTACATCTGCTGATTTTTATTTTCTCGGATGTATCAATAAAATATTAACGTCACAGAGTCAAAGGTGACGTCTTCAGGTGTTTTGTTTTATCCAACCAATAATCTAAAACCCAAAAATATTCAGTTTATGATCATATATGACCAAAAAAACATTAATACATCACATTTAAGAAATTGAAAACAACAAATTTTTGCTTTAAAAAAAATACTAATATGATTTAATTGATGATCTGAATAGTTTTGTTGCAGCTCTAAATAAATCTCATTCATAATTACTGCCTCCAGTATTCATAACTTTAAAATATTCAGGGTTTATTTATTTCAGTTTTGGCTCCACATATTGTAAAACTTTAATTTCAGGTTAAATAGTCTCTGAAATAATCTGAAAGTGACTCAGCTGCAGGTTTGATCAATTGTTTTCCATTTTTGATGTGAAAAAAACAAAATCTAAAGCAAGAAAAACAGAAAAGATGCAACAAACTGACAATAATCAGATGAATATCAATAATTAAACAGATAAATAAAGACAATAATCACAATAAAGTTACAAATCCAGTTTATTTGCATCTGTATTTTCATTGGTTAGTAACGGTTGCCAGGCAGAATAACATCCGTCACGTTTATTATTCCAGACTTTGATCATTTGACTTCATTTATCCAACATGATGATCATCAGTCTGTCGTCGCCCGTTTTCCTTCCTTCAGTGTAAAGCGGCCTATCAGAGCCTGCTCATCGCCGACCAGCACTGCCGCACCAGGAAGTACCTGCTGTGTTTGGCCAGCGGCGTGCCGTGCGTCTCTCACATCTGGGTACGAGACTGCTGCAAAGACAACAAGCTGCTCAACTACAGGAACTACCTGCTGCCCGCCGGCGTGGGGCCGAACGACGCCATCATAGAATGGTGAGATGAAGATTTTATTCGTCTTTCGTCACTCGATGGATTCGGTTTTCATCCTGCAAGTCAGAACTAAGCTAAGAAAGAAAATCTGTGGTTTCCAGAATCCTCCAAAACATATTTCAAACACACATTAAAGCTCTCGTCTCTTATTCCAAATGTTAGTATGGATGAAAATAGAAATACGTTAAACATTTATAGACGAATAATAAAACATTTTTGACTCATACATCCAGTTTGAGCTGCTTTAAAATGATTATACATGAAGTATTGAACTGACACTGACATAGCTGCGTTATTCAGGGTTCCCACACCGTCTTAAACATCAAATTCAAGGACTTTTCAAGGACTTTTCAGGCTTAAATTCCGTCAAATTCAAGGACCCAACACATCATAGTTTGAGGTTAATTACTGTTAAGACACAGGACTTCTTATAACGGGAACTATCAGGCTTTATAGAAGCTCACAGACTGACTGTATGAACTCACAGCACTAAATTCAAGCACTTTCAATGACATGTCTGCTTTCAAAAACTTTCAAGGCTTCAAGGACTCGTGGGAACCCAGGTTATAGAAGTATAGATGTAGCCGAAACCTGTAAGAAAATAAAGCTCCTGTTACAAACTTAGCAAATATTAAATCAGATTTTATCCAGTTGGTCTGAAGGTGCCGACTGACACTTCACCAAAAATAAAAGCATTTAACGTCTTCCTGCAACCCCGTGTTCCCGACAACCACCAAAAACAAAATGCAGGGTTCCCACACCGTCTATTACATCAAATTGAAGGACTTTTCAGGCTTAAATTCTGTCAAATTTAAGGAACCAACACGTCATAGTTTGAGGTTATTTACTGTTACAACACTGAACCTTTTAATAACGAGAACTATCTCACAGCACAGCAAAACTGTTTCTCCACAAAATATATACTTTCAATGACACGTGTCTGTTTAAGTCTGCTTTCCAAAAACTTTCAAGGACTCATGGGAACCCAGGCTGTAGATGTAGCAGGTCTGTCAGCAGCAGAAAACAAACCTTCACACACACACACCGATATGAAATCAAATTTTACCCCTCGAGCTGCTCTCAAGGTGCCGATTACGTCGTCCTGCAAACCCCACGTTTGTTTTGTGTGCAGATGTAGAACGTCTCCCGACAGCCACAAAAAAAAAAAACCTTTCATAACAAACATTAACGTAGAAGCAGACGAGGAGTTTCTGTCACAGCTTCACCTCCTTCCAACGAGCACAGAGACGGAATAAAAAGTGTAAAAAGGTCAAAACTCCAACAACACTTGACCTCTTATAACGAACATTACTGCGTAGGCGAGAGAAAATGTCACTTTAACACCTTTTTTTTTGAAGAAGAAGAAGCTTAATTTAAAGATTAAAACGCTTTTAACATCCTCTTGTGCACAGTCACAGTCTTCTTTGTCTTCTCCGTCAGGCATCCCCGCTGCAGTCCGTTCAAAGCCCTGCGGATCCTTCTGGTGTTCGAGAAGCCGGTGGAGCTCTGGAGTCAGCTGATCACTATGGGCGGAGGCTCCTCGGTCCGACAGTTCCAGGCAGACAAGGACGGCGCCGGTAAAAAAAAAAAAAAAAAAAAAACTCCACCTCATGATGCACAAACTGTAAAAATAATACTTCGTCGCTCACCGTTTTTCTTCTTCCTTCCCTCCTGCAGACGTTCCTGCCGGCAAGTACGACGTGGTGGTGACAGACCATGCCTGTCCGCCGTCGGTAGAGAAAAACGTGACGTCGCAGGAAGTCCCGCTGGTGTCCGCCGAGTGGCTCATCCAGAGCCTCATCTGCGGGGAGCGTCTGGGTTTCCACAGCAAGCCTCAGTATCGCCATGACTACTCATCCTCATAATCTGACTCACTCATGTGCAGCAAAAAAAAACAAAACAAAAAAAAAAAAAGCCTTTCGACCATATTAAATGTTCAGCATTAGTTCTGTTGCATGCCTCCGCTGTATATAACTTTATCCTGTCTGTTTTTATGGGATAATAAATTGTGACCCTTGTTTCATTTTAATGGATTTGGAGTTTATTTTTTCCTCTTTACATGCGACAAAAAGGTTGAAATATTTACAGTTTATACAAGGAGTCAAAGTGTCAGATCAGCTAAATTACAAACAGTCCGATCAAACCGTGCAGATAGTCGATAGATGTCTCGTCTCCTCGCAGCACTGAAACGTTCAAAAGCAGTTTGTCTGTTTCCATTAAAACCAGGTTTATTTCAGTAAACTGGACTTCTGGCTGTGGATGGTTTGTCGTCTCTAGAACTCGTTTCTAATCGAGGAAGTGATGCTTTAAGATTAATATTTATGTCAGAAACGTCACTTCTGGTTGGAGATCCAGAAACGACGTCATCAAGCGAGATGACTAGTTAAACCGGGGTTGTTTCAGTAGACGCTGAGCTCCTTTTAGACGACGCTCTGCTGGCTGTGGATAATTTACAGACTATTTTCTACCAGAGATTTAATCCTGAAGAAGTTCCTGAAACAAACAAGTCGCTGAAACGTTCCCTTTCTACGGAAGCCCTGAAAGGCAAGCAAGAATTTTTTTTTTCTGAAGATCCAATTTCTAAGTTCTGATCTAAATTATTTTATCTCTTGTGTTTATGACTTGAGAATAAGTGGAAAAAAAAGGTTTTCCCAGAATAATATTTCAAAGTTCCATTAAAAAAAAAAAAAAATTCATCTGCAAAACAGGTTAAATTTTTTTTTCCATCTGTAAAACAGTTGACAAAAAAAAATTATCCATTAAACAGATGAGAAAAAAAAAGTTTTGTCAGGATCATTTTTCTATTTTTTTCTCTCTCACATGTGTAAAGTAGCAGGTGAAAAAATATTTTTTCACCTGCTACTTTACACATGTGAGAAACTTTTTTTTTAAAGCCCTCTTGTGGCCGTAATGAATATTACAAAAAAATAAAACACTTCAAAAAATCCTGACAGAAAAAAAATATTTTTTCACCTCCTACTTTACACATGTGAGAGAAAAAAAAATAGAAAAATGATCCTGACAAAACTTTTTTTTTCTCATCTGTTTAATGGATATTTTTTTTTTGTCAACTGTTTTACAGATGGAAAAAAAAATGTCACCTGTTTTGCAGATGATTTTTTTTTTTTTTTTAAAAATGGAACTTTGAAATATTATTCTGGGAAAACCTTTTTTTTCCACTTATTCTCAAGTCATAAATACAAGAGATAAAATAATTTAGATCAGAACTTAGAAATTGGATCTTCAGAAAAAAAAAAATTCTTGCTTGCCTTTCAGGGCTTCCGTACCTTTCAGTGCTGCGAGCGGAAACAAACAAACAAACCACTTCCACCTCCGTCTGCAGATATCTGATCGTTTCTGCACGTAGAAGTGAAACTATCTGCCTGACCGGACGCCGCTTTTGTAATTTAGTTGAACTCAAACTTTAAAAAGATAATTTAACCACAATAACGACAACAACAAAAGCGATGACGAAGGGGTTCAACGTGGACGGACACATCTTCAAACCTCCTCCGAACCTTTGTGTTCTTCTCAAACGCTGGAAAGAAAAGAAGGTTTCGGTTTAAGCAAAGCAAACGGATCACTGGTAGATTGTCATAGTTTTAATATTAGGCGTGTTAAACCTTCTACGCTACAGCTGTTTATACAATTTGTTGCATCCTACCTGCCCAGCGTGCCTCCTGCCTGCGTGTAGTACTTGTTGTAGTCGAGGCGCAGCAGCAGCTGAGCCAGATCAGAGTTTATCTGATGGTTCCTCACGCTGGAGAGGATTTTGAACAGCAAGGAGGACTGACGCCTGAAGCCCTGAGATTTATACACAGGCTTTAGTATAAAAAAAAATTCAAATATTTATGGAGAAAAGAAGAGAAGAGTTAGTCCACCTTGACCAGGATGTCCAGCTGAGCGGTTCCTCGGTCGTCCAGCGACGCCACGCTCTGGCTGACCAGCGAGCAGAAGTTGTGGCACAGCTCCAGGATCTCGTTCAGACAGTGGAAGACGGGCTTCAGGAGGATGAAGGACTGGGCGAGCAGGTTGCTGAGGAAATGGTCGTGAGCCAGCCGGATGCTCTCGAAGTCTCTGGTGGAGTTGATCTGCTGGAGCAGCTGTGAGAACTGAGACTCCAGCACGTCCACCTGGAGACCCAACGACAGCCGAAACCACTCGCTCTGTTAGTGTGATACTAGTCGTCAGATCATTCGGTTTCCATAGCGATCCGTGAATGGACGCAGACCTGTTTGTGTATCAATACATCTTCCTGTTCCACCAGTATAACCCCGCCTTATATGAGGTCAAACTGAAACTATGTAAAGCAGAATATATATAATAATAAATAATAAAACTGAGTGCATAAATGTGATGAATTAAAATATAATAACTTTCTTTATGAATGCAAAGTGATGTTTAGAGTCCACTGGATCAAACTGAACAAGAAGTTTCACTGTCAGGTTTATTTGTGTCGTCTTATTTTGATATTTTCAGTCATAATAAAGCATTCAGATTCGACACATGAGGAGAAACGTCACTTCTGGCTGCTACTTTTTCCACAGATTAGAAACTGAGAATCCTAATGTTGAAAACAGATAAATAATCTTTTCTTTCTTGCGACGTTAAATTATTTCCTCTCACGTTAATTTTGACATGTTTGATACTGAAAAGAAACTTCATGAGCGCTCACAGATGCAGGAAATGTTTAATTCTGCTATTTAAAAGGACGACGCAAGGCCTGTTTTTATAAACTCTGGTTAAGTGTGAGAGAAACTTTCATACACGCGTCGTTTACACATTTGGCCCCTCCCCCCGTGTCGTTACCTGGAGGTAATACTGCAGGTTGTCGATGAGGAAGGCCATGTGGTTGCGTAGTCTCCACTTGACAGCGTCCGTCTGGCTGGACTTGAGGTGTTTCCTCTGCATCTGCAGAGCCCAGCAGTGCTGCAGCTGCGACTGCACCCGCCGCACGCTCAGCAGGTACCTGAACACCACGTTGTACCTGAGACGGGGGGAGGAAGAGGACGCTCGTCAGCTGAACTCTCTGAGTAAACAGACGGAAAAGATTAAAAGCTAGAATAGAGAGACACAGACTTCTCCAGCACGGCGGGAGTGAAGAGGATGTGCAGCGGCCACTGAACTTTGTAGGTGAGGCCGAGAGCCGCCCAGCCGGTGGGAGGGATCTCACGAGGGGAAGTGTCTTGTGGAGGAGTGGCTCCGTCTCTGGGGCCAGTCGTCTCTGAAAAAAAAAACAAAAACAGCGTTGTTGTGGATTTTCTGAGCTGATGTTGGCAGTTTTCAGTTTGAAGAAGGAGAAACCAAAAGAGGAGTGAAGCTGAAAACTCTGGGAATGCTTCAGTCTCAACTGTGTGACAGTGTCTCAACTCTTCTGAAGGCCCTGAAAGTCCAAAACCAGCCTTTAAGCAAATCAGAGAAAGCGGTTCATCAGTTTCAAATCATAAATCTGTGACCTCTAGTTGGATCTCAGGTCTGCATCGTGGCCTCGGTTCACCTGTGAGGCTCCTGCTTATCGAACAGCCAGGTGTTTATCTCCTCTTTGAGAAGACAAAAGCACAGCCTGACGTTTTGTGGCTCAGGTCAGTTATGAAAATATCCATAACAAGCACACTGAACTGCACTAAATGAGTCAGATGATCCTCCTTTACAGTGTCAGTAGGGAGGATTCACAGTGTTAAGACTCTAGTTTGACTGATAGCTACTTCAAATCATTTTAATATAAAAGATATTTGACTTTTAAAAAACAAAAAAACAACTGAGAACAAGAGAAACTAGCAAATAACTTAAACATCTATCAATCTGGTTGTTGATTCATTTTGTTTCTGCACCGTTAACGTGTGTTTAAGTCATGATGAGGCTCCGCAGCGACAAATAAATGATGCATCAGCCTCCTAATGACGGCCGGCATGTTGTTGTGACACTGCTGGGAGCGAGGAGTCGGTGACGGCTGCTCAGTTCTTTCAGAAAAACACCGGATGGCGCTAAAACGCTAAAAGAAAGCAAAGCGAGAAGGCGTCTGTTTGTGTTCATTTCTGTTTAACAGGTGGTTTCCTCCTCGAGTAGATCTGACAGTTTGTTATCACCTTTGCTGTCTTTGCCCTGGTAGTCCACGGTGAGGTGCAGCAGAGGCAGGAGGTTGTCGTCGTCCAGTAAGACCTTATGAGCCGCCTGCTGGAACGCCACGTTTACATCTGTCAGAACAGAAAAACACACAACATTCAAATCACTTCCTCTTGTAACAGCGCTTCACTGTGTTAAGTTCTGACAGTAAACGCTACGCAGGTTGGTTTTTCGCCACTTAACTGCAGGTTCGGGTGCTTTAAACATGTCAGAAAAATGATATGCTGCTGTACAGAAAGGCTTAATTATACTCTGGCCGCTACACAGCCGCCCGTTTACTGCAGCTTATTCATTTTAAAGCAGCTAATGTGGAGGGAGAGCGGACGATAGCACCCGTAAATCACCCTAAACTGACCAGAAAATGAAGGAGACATCATTTAAATTCAGTCACACACATAAACAAACACTTTCCTGCACTGCTTTTAGCTCAGTGGCTTTAAAATCCCAGAAAATGAAGCGTCTCTTCGTTCCTGGTTAAATAGATTTGCTTCGTCTTACACTGATATACTGTTTATAGAAGATTAACATCAGCAGAAAGACGCTGCTGTGTTTCTGTCTGGAAAACTGCACATCTGCACAAGGATTAAAAAAACAAAACAAACAGCTGCATTTCAATTAATGAGACAAAACTTTGCTGAACTACTTTTGAATCTTCTTTAAATTATTTTGTGGCTCATGTTTATAATTTAACGCTCCAAACTGATGACACAAGGACAGCAAGTCAATGAGACTAAATGACACATTGTTTTCAGAAGAGTAACATTCATAGATAAGATGTAAACAAACAAAACTAATAAACTGGTGTCTTATTAGTGGGCATTTTATTTTGAAAGTGGTTACTTGGGGGGTTAAATTCTGGGCTTTGTCCCCCCCAAAAATATCAAATGATATGAGGACACTATGATATTTATGTTAGAAATATAAATAAAAGATCAATATACTTACAAAATATAAATAGAAAGAAGTGAATCAGTAACTGAACCACATTTAGCTTTGTGTTGTTTTTGTTTTATTACCTCCTGAAGGTGTTAAACAGTCAATAAAAATCAATAAAAAAGATGTTTATTCCTGTTTATGTTTCTCAGACTGATATAAACACTGAACCTGCTGCGACACTCTCACATCACAGCTGTAAATATTGATGGATTGTTACGTCGCAGCGCCTCTACTGAGCACTGGAAACAGTTTCACAGATCTGAAGTCACGTCTGAATACGTTAGGTTTACCGTGTTCGGTGACGGCTGTGGGCGGAGCCTTCAGCATGTGCTGAGCCAGGTCGATAAAGACCTGGTAGAGCTCGCCGCGGCCCAGCAGGTAGAAGTCCTTAATGATCTGGAAGAAGACGCAAACGTCAACATTACCGTTCATTCAGGAACCGAGTTATTGATCCGGAAAGCAAGCCGTGACGAGTTCAAACCTTGAGCTGCTCGAGCAGATCCGACTCCTCCACCATCAGCGTCCACAGATGCTAAAGAAAGTCGATCGGATACGTTATAGATAACTGTTTTGTTGTGTAAACGTCGTGATTGACTTTTTGAGCGCGGCGCTAAAAAAACGTTCGAGCTCACCTCCGCCACTGTGCTCCTGATGCGATCGATCAGGTTTTCGAAATCCACCAGGCTGAAGAGCGGCTGCTGTTTGAGTCTGTGCAGCTCGGAGGCGAACATGTCCTCCTGGTGCTTCAGTATGGAGCCTCAAATAAAAACAAAAACAAGCGTGAGTTGTGTTATTTTATATATAAATATAAGAGTATTCTGTTCACTTTGATTTCTCACCGGCTCTGGACGGGCTGTGGTTGTGGTTTTCGAACATCTGGACCGACTCTCCCACAAAGAGGATCTTCTCGGCCACTCGGATGGGAATGTAAGAGGGCAGCATCTCTGTTCGCAGCGAGAACTGCTGGAGCGACGGAGCCAGCATGTTCTCCTCCTCAATCAGCCTCTGCAAAACCACACAGCAGGACAAAAAATAAATAAATAAAAAAATCAAAATCTGCCCTGAGCTTTTAGCCCCCCTGTTGGTCTCATGCCTGCACGCACGGCCGCAGCTCTCACCAGGTCCTGCAGTTCTCTCAGCTGTTTCCCGCTCAAACCTCCCAGCCCCAGGTCCTCTTCCTCCTCCTCCTGGTTGGCGGCGGCTCCTCCCGCGCTGGGACCCTGCTTCACGAAAAACTCCTCGCTTTGGTCCAGCAGCAGACCGTGCAGCATCCAAGCCGCCAGCTGTTTGTACATCACGCCGTGGCACACCGCGAGAATCCTGCAGGACGTATCAAACACACACACACGATGGTACAGACGATGACATCATCCTAAGAGTTATGAGGAGTAGCAATAAAATAACTTGATGGATCAGGATCAGGACTGAACCGACACCAGAATGGAAACCAGATAAAAACGACGCTGAGAGACTTAAGAAAAACATCATTTTTCTTCTTCTGTTGTTTAGTGAAAGGTTAAAGGAACCCTGCAGAGTTTCTGACCTTTAACGGCACAATGAAGCACTTTGTTTTTGTTTTGTTTTTTTTTAAAGTGCAGCTCTGTGTTTTCTGACAATAGTTTCACATTGTTACAATGACCTACAGGCGTCAGGAAACACAACAATGCGCCAGGAAAGGCAGAGAAGAAGAAGACTGTGAAGCTAGTAAACACGGATGTAAACAACGCAGCATTTAAAATCACTGAGAAAGAAAAAAATCAGCTTTGCAAATGTTTTTTTATGAGGAAGGAAATTCATTCAGCACTTCAGTTAGAGCTCAAGGATGAAAAACAATGTGTAGAACTTTAGTTTGGACATTTTTTAAGCTGTTAAAAGTTTCTTGTTTCATGTTGTTTAACATCACATCACTTTACTGCTCCTTTTTTTTCTTGAACTATTCCCAAAGTGGGACTGTGGTGACAAAAGAAAGAGGTTAGCTGGAATACATGAGATGCTGTGTGAGCATTTTAACTCACATGGAAACATCTAAACTTGTAATAGTTTATGTCAAATAGCCGTCATCACCTCACTGTGTCATAGTAACCCAAACTCAACGGTTAATTATTATCTGAAATCAATCATTCAAACATCTAAACCGTCTGTGTTACTCAGTGTCTCTGTGTCAGTAACACATTATTTCATCACACTGGTTTATAAACGCTTCATGTGAGACGCAGACTTACTTCTCCAAGGCCATGCGTACAGGAGGGAGACCCCCGCAGCTGTGCTTGTACACCGTCTCCAGGATCTGACAGCCATGAATCTAAAGCGGGACACGGACGAGACAAAGATCCAGATCAGCTCAGTTACCTGTTTTGGCTCAAAGATATTTGTTTTATAAGCTGCACAGCCGTTCAATTCAGCTCACGGTACGAGTGTTGAGTTCAAGCTGCTGAATTCATTTGGGGTTTTATGTAAAACTGCAACGATTACTGAATTATTTGATTATTTTGATATTTGAATAATTGTTTTAGTCATTTTTTAAAAGCAAAAATGCTACAAATTTGCTGCTTGCAGCTTCTCAAATGGGAGGATTTTGAAGCATTTATGTGTCATTATAAATACACATTATAATAAAATCTTTAGATTTCAGACTGTTGATCAGATACATGACATTTAAAGGCGTCAGCATGAGCGCTAAGACATTTTAACAGGCATTTTTCACTATTTAAAAGACATTTTATTGAGATAATTAATCAATTACTTGAGGAAGAAAATAGAAAATTGAAAGTTCCAGCTTGCATAGAGATGAGTGGATGATGTTTGACATGTTTTTCCCCTCTAAATATGAGCTTTATGAGCATTACATGGTGATCTACTCTTACAAACAGTCCTTACCTTCTGGGATTTTATAGTCTCTACCACCACCATCACAGAGGGGAACAGCAACTGGAACTAAAGAGAGGAAATTTACACATATGTTAGCTGTAGAGGAGACTTTCCATTGGGAACGTCTTCAGAATAACTAGGATTTTAAATAATGCTTTACCTGATCGAGCTTATAGTTCACATGTGATATTGTCAGATGTGGATCTCCGAGGAACTGAAACATAAACGCAGGTTAAATGAGCGTCTTCTCATCTCGTCACCATTCATGGTTTTAAGGCTGCTTTTAGTCAGCGTTTTACCTCTTGCTCCAGGTCCAGCAGGGCCTGCCGGTACGGCTGCAGCATGGAGTCCAGACCCGTGCAGAAAGCCCGCAAGTAGATCCCATGAAGTCCGGTCTGGCTCGGCTGGTTCATGTGATGTTCCTAAAAGAGCAAAGCATTGATATTACTCACTAGTTTTTTATTTTGATCATTTATTTAAACAAATTTCCCCCAAAAAAAGTTTATGGGAAGGTTTATAATTTATTTCAGTTCAGGTTTTTTCCTTATAAATGTGTGTCGTTGTTGAAAATCCAGTGTTATTCATTTTATTAACAGAGAACAGAGTAAATGTACTGTATATTTTTGTCTTTTACTGCCAAATATTGATAAAACTTCAACCGAACTGATATGAATATTGTTATTTAAAACACTGACAGTTTTTTTTTCATTAATTACTTAATTATTTATTATTTATCTTTTGTTTGCCTTATTTTGGTTGATTACTTATGTGTATTTGGATAGTTTATAGGTATATCAGTGTTTCCTCTATAATAATTCAGGCCAACGAGAACCCCCGCCAGGCCAAAAAAAAAAAGTTTTAAATGTCAAAAATATCGCCATATTATCAATTCATTCTTAAATCAATAGCGTTTGGGAGCCGTTTAGCAGCGCTGTCTCGAAACGTCAGTTAACGTCTGTGTCGTTGCCATGGAAACAGCAGTTAGCGTAACTCCTTAGTCAGTGAGTGGTTAAGCGAGAGAGAGAGAGAGCGTCTGAAATAACGGTAAATGCTAACGGAGCAGAGGAAACGGTTAGCAGCAGCAGTAAGTTGTCAGTCTGGCAGTAAATGTACAGTACAGACTACAGTGTGTCAGTTAATAAACGCTGCAGCTTGTCAACACCATGAAAAGTCACGTCTGTTGTTTCCCCAACTGCTGGAAAAGTGAAGCGGTTAGCTCCAAAGTTAGCAACAATGGGTTAGCCTAGCTTGACGACGCTAAACAGATAGCTGCCTGCTAATACGTCCCGTCCCGCCAGGCCAAACCACTCAACCTAGGGGAAACACTGTATATGATATATATTTTTTATTGACCTTTCTACAACATACATGTACCTTTTTGTTTCCTGTTCTATAACAAAATAAACATTTGATCATAAAAAAAAACATTGATAGACTAAGATTTTACAAACTAAACGTGTTAAATGTTGTAAATGTGGCATCTGGAGACTCTTCTACTCACTTGTTGATGCACATGGCCCGTGTGTTGTTCTATGAACTCTGTGAAACGGATGTAGTCCGAGCCCAGTTTACAGAGTCTGTTCAGGACACTAGTCTCACTGGGGTGAAGGAAGGGCAGGTCCTGGGACACCTGCGGGTGAAACATAAAAGAAAACACTGTGAGCTTCTGGTACATGAAAGATACAGCGGTGTAAACGCAAAGACGCCTCCTGACTACCTGACAAGCACACAGCAGTTTGTGATCATCTCAGACTATCTGCAGGTTTTCAGATGAGTCTGCAGTTGTTGGGTTGGACAGGAAGTGGACTACACACACCTGGTGGACAGTTGAGGACTGAAATAAGGCTGCAAGCAAATTTTTAAAGCACTGACCAACTTATCTCCTTTGTATAAAAAGGTTAGATTTCCTTGAGTTGTATCTCTTCCATTGAAGCGTTCAGACGACACTCAGGTGGATTTTATCAACTCATCAGAGGCTCCTTTAAGTAACTCAACCTGCAGCCAGTGCTTGCTTGTTATAAACATGGCTGTGGCTCAAGTTCCCTGCAGATCATCGCTCACTGTGTCCCCTGACCACAGTGAGATCACTGAGATCTACTAATCAGTGCCGAAATCCAGGCTTAAGACCAAAGGGTGACCGTGCTTTTGTGATTGTGGCCCCACCCTCTGGAACCACCTTCCTTTAGTAATAAAAAAAATGCAGAGTCGGTTGACAGTTTTAAAAAGCTCTTAAAAACTCATCTTTTTCACAAGCAAGCTCTGCATTGTTCTCAATATTTTTATTGTTTTATCTGACTTCTATGTATTTATTCTGCTTTTATATTGATATTGTGTGTTGTTACACTTCTATTTACTTTTATTTTTATTCTATTTTATTTCTCTCTTGTTTTATTTACATTCAAGAACCACTCGAAGATCAAAAGAAGACCAAGCATGGACTCTCCTCCACAGTCACCTGACCTCAACCCCACTGAACATTTATGGGAACATTTGAAGACTGAGAAAGCCGAGCACTCTGTGACATGACAAGAAGCTCTTGGGAACATTGTCAGATCCTGCTTGGATAACATAGGTTATCAGGTTTGCACAAATGCGTGGAGTCCATGCAGCTAAAGTACATACTGTCAAAGCAAAAGGAGGAAATATCAAATACTAAGATATTCAGAAATTCATGTACATTTTTCAAAGATTCAACTTTTCACTCAAATTGTTAAGCTGATGTTATCATTCTTCCTGTTCATACTGAAAGATCCCCTTTCAATGTAAGTGATGGAGGTCATTTTATGCAAAAAAAAAAAAGTCATATCAAGTGGATATCTGACACATTTACAGTCTTTTTTAGCATCAAATTCTCCTCTTTGTGTTTCCCTGTTGAGCTGCAGGTGGAAGTATAGTAACAAAAAGAGGGACTTTGGCACTAAAAAGACTGTAACGTTGAAAGATATCTTAAATACAATATCTTAAATACATTGTAAGTGCATTATGAGGGCATCTTCTAACGGTCAGTATGAACCGAGGAGGGATGATTACAGCAAGAGAAACATGTTTCAGTGTTCATTTGGGCTCCAGACAATTGGAAAATTGCGAACCCGTCCTTGGCAGTAATTTACGCCCTCTAAAATGAAATAAAAGCCTGTTTAAATATATTAATAATGAGAAATAACGTCGCCCTGTCAGAGAGCTGCGCCGTGTCTCGGTTTTACCTGTAACCCGGTTCGTTTGTTCCAGGTGAAAATGGTTCCCGGATATCCGCTCAGCGCCAGCAGCAGCTCGTGAATCATCTTAATTCACCGTTGATATGAATTAAAGTAGAAAAAATGCTGCGGGGAGATGCTTTCATCCATCCACCCAAAAACAAAACAACACAAACTGCCGCCCGAGCTGTCGCAGGCTGGCTACGTCAACACGTCGCAAAGCATCACGGGAGGCGGCAGCTGGTTGCGTCCTTTTTTTTTTTTCTTCGTTTACTCTGATATTAAAACGAAATTGAGAGGGGAAAAATCTGATTTTTACCCTATAAATACCCTTATTTCTAATAATATCAAGTAAATTCTACATTTTTATATATTCATTCATTTGTTAAAATTCATTTATTGCAAAATACGTGGACATTACAGATTTTTGTACTTTTTGTAATAAACTTTTCTTTCACTGTGATGTGGAACTGACCATAGGCTGTATATAAGGATAAATAAATAGCACAATATAAATAATAAATGAATATAAATCTTTATACACAGTTTATGGTACAGACTTTTTGACAAGAATTTTCTACACATATTTTCAGCTTCATTGATGAGCTTTTTATCTTTTGCTTTATATGGTGTAGTTGTTTTTTTTTCTGACACAAGAACAATTCCTTTCAGTGCGCTGTCAATTTTTATGTTTTAAATGCGCAAATTTTATATCCTCAAACGCAAATTTTCACCTAGTATGCTGCCTTTCCGTGCAGAAATTAAGTCTCCTGCATTATTTAGCCTATGAGCCATATGAAGAACCACAAAGGGGCCTTAGCCTGTCTTTAACACTCAGAAGTCACTTATGTAAACATGTAATCTTTATTTATTTATTCTTATTTATTTTCCCTAATCTTCCATTGCTTTATTTCTTTTAGGGGTTTTAGGTTGCTTATTTATTTATTTTTTTAAAGATATGATTCTGTTCCTGTGCCTTTTATATTGTTTTATGTCCATCAGGGTTTTGTTCAACTGTTTATTTTGTGTGATGGATTTCCTGGTTATTGCTACTACTACTACTACTACTAGTATTACTACTATTACTATCACTGCTTCTGGGAAATGTAGCAGTACAATATTTTCCTCTGAATTAAAAGTAGACATATACATCAAGTATGCAGTTGCATATTTTGGGGGCCTTTTCTAAGTTATTTCAGGGTACAATGCGTTAGAATAGTAACATATTTCAATAAGTCTACAGCTGTTTTAAGTCCTTTTAGTTGGGGGCCCCAGGAAGTTGCCTACCTGGTCTAATGGTAAAGTCTCCCCCTGACTACTACTACTAGGCTGAATTCTTCTTCTAACAAAATGCTGATGGAAAGGACTGCTGTAACAAGTTGACAATTGTGTCTAATATCAGGCAAGTCATATATGTTCTTAAATTGGTCAAATATGTATTTAAGCACATTAAGTGTTCAGTACCAATAGTTATTTAGAGATCTTAATCTTGTAATAAGGTAAAAAAAAATATCTTGCCAGCTGCAAACATTGTTCTACGTTAATCTAATTCACTACTTCTGCTACATAAATATATTTTATATTTATATACAGTCAATGACTACAACTGATAGTGCTACTACCGCTACTGCTTCTGGGAAATGTAGTTCTTCTCGCACAAAGGAAGCGTCGTCAGTCCTACGTCATCATTCGGTCATGTAGTTAGCTAGCAACACCTGGCAACCATCGGAGAGAGCTTAACGTTAGTTGGTATTTCCTTGTTATGAGTTAAATAATCTCTTTATACAGACTGTTACAGCTGCGGACAGCAAGTTACTTGTATTATTAGTACTATTATTATTAAGCTTAATCTTATATTATAGTTATCAGCGTGGTAAATGTTGTTCCGTTAGCCGTTTTGGCTGAACTTTGCGTTAACGTCACTTGCTAAAGTCAGTTTGTCACTCTGGAAAACATTAACTGATTAGCTTAACTAGGTTTTTATATCACCAGGAAACGTAGCAACAAAACAGCAGCTGTATGCGGCTGAAAACGTTAACTAGTAGGTACACAGCTATACCAAGTGTTGTTAGGCTAAATTAGCTTCATTTCAGCTAGCTGTAGTTACTACAAAAGGTGTGGAACAAATAAAGGTGTTTTGTGTGCTGATGTTCAGTGTTTTTTTTTGTGTGTGTGTGTGTCGCAGGGATGGCGGGGGAGAGGAGCGAACAGAGCATAGTGTCGGAGTACCTGGGCCAGAACCCGCAGCTGGCCGACTGGGTCGACACTTTCAGGAGCTACTGTGAGAGCAACAAACAGTGGGTTGCCCGGAGAGAGTTCATCCTCAGAAACATGGAGGCTTTCCCCACAGTGGAGCAAGGAGTCTCCAACAGCAGTCTGGACAGGCTGCTGTCTCTGTCCATGGTCTGGGCTAATCATGTTTTCCTCGGCTGCAGGTAGGACACATTAAAGCTGGGTAGATAGACTTTATTGACCCCCCTCCCTAAAGGGAAACTACAATAGTCAACACATAGAGAAAAAAGGGTAAAAAGACAAGATGATAAAATTTTTTAAAACTCCTTAAAGGTGCATTAAAGGACATTCATCTCCACTAGATGTCAGCAAACTACTGTTGGCTGTGTAAAGATATAGTGGAGTAATGATGACCTGAGCAGAGAATAAAGTCACGCTCCCTCTGCGTGTGTTGTTATCAGAGCTTTTCCTGCTCTTTGTTTTGATATCTGGTGTGGCCGCACCTGTGTGTGAGTCCCTCCCTGTCCTCTCAACATGGCGGCCACAACACAAACGTTCTTGTATAACAGCTAAACAGTACACTAAAATATTCCTGAAATCATTTGAGAAGAGAAATAAGTAGCAACAGAATCTTGATTCATATTTGACGCCTTTTTTTTTTCCAACTTTACTGAGTGAACAACGTTTGTTTTGGTCTCAGATGCCAGTGCTCTAGTGGGGCTGAATGTCACATATTGCACCTTTTTTATTAAAGTGCCAACAGAGCAAATAGGAATACAAAGGTCCTAACAGCTGACAGTAATAAATAATCATAAAGGTCTCATAATACTCTGGTGTGCTGCCGGGAAAGCTTCACCGCAGCAGAGATCGTTCTCAGAGATCAGAGAACGTCATTGAACAGTGTTCACTCAGTAAACAGTATTATGGTTATATCTCTAGTCTCTGTTCTGTTTTAAGTTATTCCTTTTTTATTTTTTTTTATATTTCAGTTAGTCTATTTAGTTGTCAAGCGTCTGCTGTCACACTGCTGTAACCCGTCCTCCATCTCTCTCCGTCTTCCTGTTTCTCTCCATCCTTCAGTTATCCGGCGGCTGTGATGGACAAGATCAAGGAGATGGGTGAAGGGATCGTCGTCCAAGACCCTCCGGTTCATAAAACGACTAAAGAGCTCCTGGGCAAAGGAAAACGGAGTGCTGCAACTCGTAATGCAATTTATTTATTTATTTACTTTATTTACAGTGTTTTTATAATTCAAGTTCAAAGAAATAGGAACAATATACAGAACAGGACATAAACCCAAAACCTCCCACCAGCACTGCACAACCACTATAATAATAATAACAATAATAATAATAATAATAATAATAATAACTAGTAGTGTGATCTCCTTCCAAGCAATTCCACAGCTCTTTTCACTTACAATGTATTTGTACTAAATTTATGATAGTTCACACTTTTAATTGATATAATTATATCACCGATCTTTTGTGCTAGTGGTTAGTGCTAGTGCTAGGTTCTTATGATGTGTTTTTGAACTGTTATGCACCACAACATCAGGACAGATCCCTTATATGTGTGGACATACTTGGCAATAAACCAACAATAATAATAATAATAATAATAACAACAACAAAAAACTAAATTAGAAGTTTCAGTTTTGAGTCTGCAAAAATAAAAGTAATGGGTCCCAGATTCTTGTAACATTATTGTATTATTGAATGCTGCATTTTACTTGTTATTTCATCTGCATGTTAACTTCAAGACAGTTGTTTACGCAGCAGTAGAACAACAACAACACCAAAAATAGAATAACGGTTCAATAACCGGTTCAAATGTAAAGTGCAAGAAGTTCATGTGAAGTTGATGAAATGAGAGTAAAGCAGAGTGTTTGTATGTGAGGATGCAGGGACGGCAGCTGTCAGGACGGCAGCTGCTTTTCTTTTTAATAGTCGTCTTTAATGGAGGTCAGACAGGCTGCTTAATTGAGTCGCATTGATTTGACTGCTTACTGTGACCGTCCTGTTTAAAGCTACATTAAGAGAATCAAACCCACAGATAAAAGAAAACATAAGACCACATGAGGTCATAAGACTTAGTGAAATCTCTCACCTTGAATCACCTTTATTAGTGATGTAACTTCTCACACGCTATGAATAAGTTAGAGCTTATTATGGAGCATCTTTTGTATCACAGCAGGGTTTCAGAGTAATCACCTCCATGCAGGTTTATGTTTTTTTTCTAACCAGCCACACCTGAGGCTGCAGTCTGTTTCCTCATTAAACGCTTGTCCTTCCGTGTGGTCGTCACCGTCCTGCCTGTTGTTGTCATCATTTGCAGAGGGCGACGCCGACGGCTGCGTGAAAAGAGGCAAATGCGGCCCTAACGAGCTCGACGGCCGACCCGCTGGGAGGCGGCCAGCGAGTCAGAAGTCGGGGCCGACTCCTCAGGCGCCGGCGGAGCACCAGCCCTTCTTCAACCGCCTCTACAAGGCCGTGGCGTGGAAGCTGGTGTCGGCGGGGGGCTTCGGTCCCAACCTGGACCACTTTGAAATCCTCCGCAGCTGCGTGGAGTCGTGTAAACAGACCCTGACCTGCGTGTTCGTCCCGCTGAAGGACATCACGGGCCTCCCCGCGGGTCGCACGCAGAAGGAAGGCCACGTGTGCGAGATCCGCTGCCAGACTGTCTACATGGGCACGGGGTACGGGCGGGACGAGTCCGCCGCCAAAGCCATGGCTTCCAAAGAGGCCCTGAAAGTGTTTCAGGGGCGGAAAGTGACAGTAAAGATCTGCAGGCGGCGGTACAAAGGGAAAGACGTGGAGGATTTGATGCTGTTGGACGAACAGCCTCGGAGTCAGGGCTTCCCTCCGGCGCTCAGCTACCCTTTTCAAGACGAGCAGCTGGAGGACGGTTCGTTATAGAGCGAACGAACTGTGACTGTTCGCCCCGCCCGCGACGCCCGCCGGGGGGGGCGACACTTACCGAACGGAGCTACTGAAGGGACTCAGGAGCGTGTCGGGGACCAGACTGTTTACGCAGCCGAACATCATAACTAGACTCGGGGAATCGTCGAGTCGCTCGGAGCGTTCGTCTTTATCATGATGCACTTCACAATACAGGTGAAACATCTGGGATTACACGACCACATCTGCCTGCGGCTAAACAAGGAAAACATCCTCCTAAATCTGCAGAAGAAAAAAAATACTGTATTCAAGACGTTTTCAAGAAAGTTTTCTAGACGGTTTAACAGAGTTTTAGCGTAAAAAAACCGTCATCGTTTAAAAAGTTAAATAGTCATAAACTGGAAAAAAAGGTCAAACAAGTTCAGTTAAAGCGAAGAAGAAGCAGCTTCCTCTGTAATGTAGTCGAACACATGGCGTTATATTGGCGTGATTATTTGTCCCAACCTTTTTTTTTTTTTTTTTTTTTTTCATAAAAATGAATAAAGCTAATTTGGATACGACCTTACATACATTCCCCCCCTCTGAGTTTAAATCAGCTGCTCAACAGCACAGTTTTCAGTTTCTATCATCACTTTGTTGCTTTTTGTTTTTGTCTTTTTTTTTTTTAATGATTGCCTCTGTTTTTTGTTTTTTTTACAGTTCTAATAACCAGTCACGCTATGAGATTATAAGATTATGCTACGAGATTACAACTAAAACAGCCGCTATGTTTGGACTAGACCCCCCCCCCCCCCCCCCAGTTCATAACACACACACACACACACACACACAGCTGAATATGAAGGATCAGTCTTCACTTGCTGCGACTAACGACTGTTTTCATGGATCTGTTAATCTTCATTATCTTTAATTGATTTAATCGTTCGGTCTATAAAACATCAGAAAAACAGCGACAAACATCTCACATCTCTTAGAGCACAAAGACTTTGACATGAAGTCTGATTAAGAGTCTAAAACAGTCGATTTCTTATCATGAAAGACCAAGAAAAGCAGCAGATTCTCACATTTTTAAGAAGCGGGAACCCTCAAATCTTCGTTTTCTTTGTATCGACTAATCGTTGCAGCTTTGATATTTGTATTTTTTTTTTCAACTATAAGTAACCGTTGGATATCAGAAATCAATAATATACCCCTCATGTTTTTAGGGGTTGTGTTGTTGTAACAGGTTGCATTCCCTGCTGGGGGGGAGGGGGGGGGGGGGGGGGGGGGGGGGGTTGTGATGGTGAAATCTGACATTCCTGATGTTTAATGGGAGCTCCAGAAAGTCCAGTTCTAGATCAGAAACTGGTGGATCACCGACTGTTTGAATCCCTTACAGCACGCATCAGAAACGCTTCAGAGAATCAGAGGTTTGATTTTTTTTTTATTTACAGAGAGAAGCCGGAGCAAGCCGTCATACTGTATAACACAAGTGCTACTGCTTTTATTTTTTATTCCATTATTTAAGTTCACTGATTTAAAAATAAATGAATAAATAATCAATAAAAAAAAAACACTTTGACCCGCACGATGGGAGTCATTAATAAGCAGATTTCGCTGTTAAATACGACGTGTGGAGTTCTGATGTGTTTTTGAGGGTAACGTGCTGCTGTGATGTGTGTTTGGGGTTGTTTTTGTTTTTGTTTTTGTTTTGTTTCTGTTTCTGTTTTTTTTTTTTTTTCCAGTCTGGGTTGAAGTTGAACAGGGTTTCATTGAAGCGTGAACATCCACACTGTTCCATGTTACTGTATGTTTACACCAGTGATCCTGTTTCTATATATTTTATAAATAAACATAATTTAACCGAGTGAAGTTTTTTTTTTTTTCCTGCAGGAAATCATAACAGCGCTGAGATTTTTCTGTAATTTATCACCATGTTAATGAGATTTTCTTTGACAAGTGAAGAAATGTTGAGATGTGTACGTCCAACGCTGTCACATGTTGTTTCTCGTTAGTGATAATTGGCAGGTTTTTAGACACAACCGAGCGCCGCCGGATCAAATAATCATAAAGTCTTGAGTGATCTGAGTGACATTCATGGTCGACCTTTTTTATCGAGAAGCTTTTGTTTACATCAGCGGGACGCCTTCGGCCTCGTCGACTGCGCCGTCACAGTTTTTTCGCTCCATTAGACAATCTGAACCACGATGTGATCTGTGACGTTGTTCGGTGCTCGTAAATAGATCCGTTCAGGCAGGTGGACTCATAATATCCGTCTGACAACAACAGTCAGGAGAACAAATGAACATTAAAACAAGGTTGTTCCCTCCTGTTCATACCAACCCTTAAAGTCTACAGTTTATCTGAAGCTTAAACTGTAAAGTTACAGTTTTTAGCATCAAATTCTCCTCTTTGTGTTTCCCTGTTGAGCTGCAGGTGGAAGTATAGAAACAAAAAGAGGGACTTTGGCGCTAAAAAGACTGTAACGTTGAAAGATATCTACTTGATTTGACTCATTTGGACGCTGAAGCTTCATATTAGCTTCATGATAAACTTTTAAATACATTTTTGCACAGAAGGAGGACTGTGGGTTTTGTCCTCCGTCACTTCAGTCACACCTTTTGTTACAACCTTTTCTGTCTAGAGGGAAAAACATGAGTAACATAATCCGGTGACAGAAAACTGCACACAGAAATGGCAAGAAGGAAGCTGCTGAAAGTGGCAAGATGGAATATTTATACACAAAAAGATTATTAACATATAACCCGGCAATTATAGTTACAAAAAAAAGGAAGCAACTTAGGTGTCAGGGTGTCTAAAAAGGCCAAAACAGCAAACAAGAGAACCCCACACTAACTAGAAAAGAAAAGGATATCAACAAAACAGGAGAGAAAGGCAGAGAGGCTTCCAGAAAGTCGACTGGTTACACAGAACAACCAGAAGATCCAACAGCACCGACCCAACCTGCAGCTCAGAGGCAGAAACGGCTGGTTCAAGGGGGGTTGTCACGACCTGGCTCTGAAGTCACACATGAATAAAGCTTTTAAAGTTTAGATTTATTGTTAACTTATAAATTATAACAATGTTAGTCAGTTAAATCAGTCATGGATGCAACGTATGGATGAGTGAAGTATGTGAAAGTAAAACAGAAGTCTAACCCAGCTGGCTGGTGCAGGAGAGAGGAAGAGGTTTACTCGGGGACACCTTAATATGCTGCAGGCCTAAACCACCCAGGTGCAGGTAGTTCCCTGACGTCCCCTTCAACTCCGCCCACTGGCTCCTGAGCCAAGAAGCCAAAGCAGAGGAGACGTCACAGGGTTTAATATACAGCTTCATCTGATGATCAAACACAGGTCAGGTGCAGGCCATCCAACCACCAAGGGGGACGGTGTGGAAGACCTGAAACACACAGACACTCCTCCAAAGAAAACCCTCTATTTAAAATGTCTGAGCATTTAACAAATGCTTTATAACACACTATAATGTAGTTATAAGGATGTTTTAAAGTGTTTATTAATGCACAATATTTGTCAGAACTTAAAATCATCTACAGGAGGAGTTCTAGTTACTGACAAATACATGAATAAACACTTATATCTGCGATTATAGTGTGTTTTAAAGCATTTATTAACAGTTCATGCTGTTTATAAATGTTAAAAATGGGGACTTGAGTTGATCTCAGATGTCTCCACTAGAGGGCAGCAGTGTTTTTATGTCATTATGGGACGTTTGGGCTGGACTGAGAAAGTTCCTCTAAACATTTAGAAATATTATATAAACAGTCTGTAATCATAATTATATCATATGTAATGTAATCAGGGTAATTTGGCCACAGCAACGAGGGCAACTCTCTGCTGGATGTAAACAGTGACAAACACCTCCGGAGGGGTCATCGCAGTGTCCTGATTACTGTGGTCCCCCCCTCCGACAGAGCCGGACCACCCAGGTGGGCTCCTTCTAATCACCACAGTGAAGCAATAACAACTTTAAAGTACCACCAGAGATGTGTAAAAAAAAAAAAAGTTGATGTGCAGTGTAACAAAAAAGTTTAAAAAAGTATCACAGATTACCTCAAAAGTACCAAAAATCTGCTGTAACTACTGTTTTAAACACTTTAAATATCAAAAACTGCACATTTTACAGCATAATTTGTTGTTTTTTTATTAATCTGTGTTGTATAATTTGTTGATTTTATGCTTGATGTTGCTTTTTGAAAGACTTTCTGGTACTTTGTGGCTCTTTGTGGGTCACTGGACTCTGTTTACTTTTAATTATAATATCACATTATCACTTATTTCCTTTATTGGAGAGTACAAATGAGTTTAAATAGCATTAGTAGTCGTCTGTCTTAATAGTGAAGTCAGGTGGGCCCTCGGCGTGCAGGTGTTCACACATATTAGTGTTTGCGTGTTATAAATCAGCTTAACCGCCTCCGGCTTTGTCTGATGTTGATGCATCGAGCGGTTTACACCCAACAATGTCACTCTCTCACAGACACACAATCTCTTCTGTTTTCAGACTGTATCATTCGTCAGCCGCTCCGTGCGTCTCCATCCATCACACTCTCAATCATCCATCACACTCTCAATCATCCGCCGCCTCGATTTCTCTGCGTTTCCGTCACCGTCTCGATCTGTCATTCTTTACTTCTCTGTCAAATTATCACACACACACACACACAAACAAAACATTTCTTCCGATGGGTAATCGCTGCAGGTTTGAACTGTCTGTAAAAAAAAAGGGGCCCTTATCCACATCTGCAATCTCTATTGGAATTGGAGGTGAGTCCCCGAGGAATCGATGACAAATCCTCGCTGTCTGGAGAAAGTATTGCAGCACAGGAAACAAGATAAACAGTCTAATTGTCAGGCGAACCCTCCTGAATGTTTCTGTTTATCTGAAGGGTTTCATTACAGAAAGCAGTGGGACTTTCTGGATTTATAGATATAGCATTTAATCCATTAGCAGCATTTAAAACATGCAAAAATATACCAAGATTGTTGAGTTGAGAGCTGAGTTTTTCACATATCAACAGCTAAAATGTGAAAGCACTTTGCAGATCACGTGACCAACCACAAACACCTGTTAGGCTTTGAGAAATATCTTCAAAGAAAAGTATGATTGGCTTTAAAAACTGGGTGAGCATTGCTAATCCACAAGGATCCCTACAAACATCTAGGGGGTCTTTGTGGATGACGAGCTGGACACCGACGCTCTCTACAGGAAGTGGAAGAGCCGGCTGTTCTTCCTGCGGTCACTGAGGTCCTTTGATGTGTGTGTGTGTGGAGATAATGACCATGTTCTATCACACGGTGGTGGCTGCAGTGTGCTGGGGAGGCAGCCTTACTGACAAAAACACCGAGCGATTAGACAAGCTGGTTAAAAAAAAAAAGCGGGCTCAGTGCTGGGCAGGAGACTGGACCCTCTAAGATCAGTAATGGAGAGAGGCACAGTGAAGAAACTGAAAGCTATAATGAATAATAGCAGACACCCTCTCCACTGCCTCACAGAGGAGTAGCTGCAGCAGTCGGCTCCTCTCTCTGTGCTGCAGGAGACTCTTCAACTCCTTGGACTGATTAGAAAGTTTTGTTTTAATTGGATGAGCTATTGACAATTTGAATTTCCCTTCATGGATTAATAAAGTATCTATCTATCTATCTATCTATCTATCTATCTATCTATCTATAGGCACCGATAACTTGAGTCTCTGCTTATTTTATAGACATTTACTCAAGTTAAAATATGCAGCAGCTGATTCCTGCGTCATGTTTTTGTGCTACAGCAGCAAAAAATTCATCCAATAAGACTTTATTAAAAAAATTTCTCTGCATTGTGACGTGGCTGTGTGCACATGTGTGCAGGCTGAATGATAAACTAGATAATGTGAACATATTGTTGCAAGATACACATGAGAAATATGTCTGTAATGATGTGGGGCGGCTTTGAGGGCTTTGTAGGTTACTAACTTCTAACTGGACTAACTTCCTGCTGCTGGATCACCAGAATAATTATGGTTCATCCTCTGGGGATCATGAATATTACGAAGTTTATCAGAATCTGAATCAACTTTTTTGGACAAGTATGTTTTATGCATCCAAGGATACACATGGACGTACGGCCAAAGCAAGGACATCCACGCTGAACAAAGATAATTAACCCTCAGGAGTCTTTGCACTTTAAAAAATGTTTAACATGCTGATGTTTGTTATCTTTTTTTTCAGCACAACATCATCTATTTGACCAGACAATTATTTTTTCACTTTAACATACTATATCATCATGTTGAACCCAAAAAAACACACAAAATACATAAAATCTGAATTGGAAAATTGTCATATTTTGACTATAAGAAACAAAAACATGTTCAACGAAGCATTTTAAAGGCTGCAAATGTGATCATATAATGGAAACACTGAGATAAAATCAATCTATATACATCTATTTACAACAAAAAGCAGATGTAACAACAGCCACTCTTCCACAAAGATATAAAATAAATGTGATGTCCACCACCGTCCCATCTCGCACGTTTTTCCACTTGAGTAAACATGATTTTTATATCAACATATCTCCGTTTTTACTCGGTCTATCAACACCAAACAAAAACTGGCACAGAGCTTCAATCCAGCACTTTGGACAGAAGTCAACAGTAGAACTTAATGTGACTTTGTTATTATGCTACGACGTCCTGAAACTGAAAAAATAGATCCGCACATACAGAAAACAACCAATGGACAACTACATACTGTGTTTATATGCAGGTAGAACTGTTATTAGTGCACATGTCTGGTGATATTCTATAGTTTTCCCATGAAAAGACCAAAAACCAACCATGACGTGTGAATCTAAAGCTTGATATATCACACACACACACATTGTAGTTTATCAGAAATCCACACAGCAAACTGTCCTGCTGCCAGAAAAACTCACCAGAGCTCCGAATGTGGATTCATCTGCCGCTGAAAATAATCCCCAACAAGTTTTTCCTGTTGTAGTAACGTTTGATAAAGACTTTAGTGTCCAGGTGTTTTAGAAAATCGCTTCTTTTCATGGGATTTGTTGACAGTAAGAAAAAACAATAATATCTCCAGCCAATATCCTTTAATTACCTTGAACAAATCTAATAAGAGTTCAATGATCAGCAGGGACGTAATCCCTTTGGTGAGCCTGGAAGTGTTTTATATGGCTAATTGTTATGAGGACTTGCAGTTCAGACACAGTATCAACTATCCTTTGGGATAAAAGTTGACTTTCTTTGCAGTGTACAAGGTCATGTGCATAGATTAATATGTAAGTAGGTTTTATATATTTGTGCCTTTATTGTAAATATAATATTAAAGAGTGTTCAGTGTTTCAAAATGTGTAACTTGACTTATTGGACTAGATGGCTGAGCTGCCAGTAGTCCGTTCATTAACTGATTTTTCTCATATTTGGAACATATTGTTTTCATTGTACACTGTAAGAAATGTAAAAAACCAGTAAAAAGTCTGGCAGCAAAGGTTGCCAAACAGATATGGATATTTACTTTGGACATTGTCTGTGTTTTTACAGTCCAACCATTGTAAAATAAAAATAAAATCTCATTATAAAACATCGCTAGAATGTTAAACAAATGTATAAATCTGCACAAAAAAATGAAAAAGATTGCAGAATTACCCCAAACTTACCTAATTTAAATGAAGACTCTTGTTTTCATACAGTAATCTTTGGTAAATTCATAGGATTATCCATTAATCCATCCACAAGAACTCCCCATCAAACTACAGATTTCTGGATGTAAAATACAGAAAAATTATGTAAAATTACATTAAAATTACCTTCATTTAACACACATTAACTGTATCTTGAGAGCTTTAGGCTTTTATTTTATGTCATTTACAGTAAATCCCTGGTAAATGTTGGTTTTATACTGTACAAAAAATAAGATCCTGTGATAATAATTTACAAAAACACAATTTTAATAATCATTACTTTATATAAACATTATATGACAGTAATTTCAAACAACTTGTTTTTTTTTTAAAATTCTCTGTAGAATAACCAAATGTTTTTTTTTTTACTGTTATTATTGTTATTTAATGGTTAATACAGTTTTTTTTACTATTTATTATTATTATTATTATTATTATTATTATTATTATTATTATTATTATTATTATTATTATTATTCACATTTTTTACATGAAATTTAAAGTTTTGCTGTAAAAAAAACAGAAAGTTGCCTTAATTTTACATTCAGTAATAGGATGTGAATTTTTAGTATTTTTACATAGAATTCAATGTAATTTAACCATTAAATTATTGAATAATCTTGTTAAAAATATATATAATCTATTAACTATAAATTATATTAATTTACAGATTACAGCCTTTATTTTATGGTGAATATTTTCAATAAAGATAATTTACTGTGTTTTCATGGTATTTACACTTGATGTAGATTTTTTTTTCTTTTTTAAATAATACAGTAAATTTCTTTTCTTTTTACAGTGTAGCTGGTCATTGTAGCATACAGCATGCTGCAGTAAACACCATCACATGGTAATTTACTCATTATTTTTATGAAACAGTGGAAGGTTTGGCCTGAGGGCAGCCGCAGATGAAAGGTCGGTTCATTTAATGGTGGACTGTGAATATCCACAACAAATTTAATCAGCAGTCTTGTGCACAAAGCTGACGATGACACTACAAGAAAGGTCACAGAGTGTCCAAAATGTTCATCTTCAATGACACGAATGTTCTCAGTGTGCGTTTCTTGCATAGAAGGACACAAAAATGATTAGGAGTCACTTTCTGGTGGACAAGAATGTCAAACTTTATGGTAATCTGGCTGATAGTTGGTAAAATATCTCACTGTGGACCAGAGTGTTGGACCAATGATTGGTATTATTATCCTTTCAGAACAAAAATCACTTTTATTCAAATAGGTGAAACTACATTTTATACATCAAACCATACAATTATCCGTCTGTTACGACTTTCAAGAGGTTTTATGAGTAATCAGCTGAGATAATGTCAGGCTCTGTGAGAAATTATTCCTGATGAGTGAACTTAATATTCAGCAGTCGAGTGTTTGTCCTCCATGTTTCAGACCCTGAGAGACTCCGTCCACCTGTCAGTGAATATTAATGATGATAACAGCTTTTTGAGGAAATAACAGGACAAACAGGAACATGTGTGCTCAGTTTGATCGACAGCACAAAGTACAGTCTGCATATTGACTTCCCAGATGGAAACACACAAACAAACACACACACACACACACACACACACACACACACACACACCAAAAATGGACTAAGTCAACATTTTGTTGTTGTTTCCCTACATCAGCCTATTGATGATTGCTGACAGGTAGCAGAGACGAAGGGGATGAGAGATAAACACAGTGAAATGATGAATATGATGATGCTGCCCAGGCTGCAGGAGTCACATTAAATATTATATGTTAAAGCAACCATTCTCCACCACCGGGCCTCAGAGCGCCATCTAGTGGGCCGCGGAAGCAGTGGTACTATCAAATGGTTAAAATAGTTGTTTTTGGTAATTTAGCTGGTTATTTTTTAAATCTAAATGTGCTCAAGAGCTCATATAAATAAAAAAACATAATAAGCAACATATTTACTTTGGTCATTACAGCTGACAGGAGCATAACACATATATTTACAGCATAGTTTTTTTTCTTCATGGTAAAAAAAGATGGGCAATGCTGTGCACGAAGTTCCTCATCCAGATGTGAAGCGGGGACATTGTGTCGCCAGTGGTTCCCTTAAAATTAAAACAGCGTCTCCTTCTGTGAGCCTACAAGTCAAGAAGCACGAGCAGATGCAGCCACTCTCAGCCACATGTTCTGGTCTTGTTATGGCAACTCTTTATAGGACATGTCTATAGATCTCTACAGCTAGATTTGGACCCTAACTTGTAGATACCCCCCCTCCCCTCCCCCCTTTATCAGTCCATAACCTACCCTACCTACCATTCACCACTCCTCGATCCATATTGTAGCATTGCAGTGTTATTTTTGTTGTTTTTTGGGGGGGCTAATGTGTTATATCTTGCTTTTTTCTTTCTATTTCTACGCATACCCGTCTCTAGGTATACCATACATTATGACCCTATGTTTTATTATGTGCACCCCCATTATTGAAATCTGGTAGCAACCTGTGTTTTAAGGTTTGATTAGCTTCACTCGAACCTGCTTGTCTGTTGTTCTTGCTACTACCTCCCTATCATTTGAGTTTTTGTCAAGCTTGCTGCATTTATGTTGGACTCTTGTTGAAAACTCACAAGTAAATCATACTATAAGAAGCACAATAAAACCTTTCTTCAGACTTTTATAGCCCTAAACTGTCAAAGTACAGCATGCTTTTAAAGAAAAGTGATTGTAGTGAAGTGAAACAGGAATATCTTATTCTTTATTACGCCTTTAATCATCTGAGGACCCCTACTGACCCTCAGCTTTAACCCACCAGGGCTCACCGGGTTATACATTTTTAAAATGACATTTACACCTTCCCCTTCATTGAAAATTCATAATCTATGTATATGCAAATATTTCTCATTTCAATCCTTTAACCGTCTCCTCACTGGAGGCCGAGGGCTGCGTCACATCACGCTTGTTTTAAGGTGATTTAAGGTGAACAAACTCTGCACAGAGAACAAGATCCATGTGAAGGAGCGAGAAGACAAACACGTTTCTGACTGAAGGTGCGACTTTAAAGCTTAAAGATCCTCTTCAGACGTGTTTTAAGGTGATTTAAGGTGAACGCAGAGAAACTTTCCTCCGTCAGCAGATGGATGTGAAAACAAAACTCTGCACAGAGAAGAGAACAACAACACATTTCTGACTGTAAGGGTGACTTTAAAGCTTAAAGGCGCCCTTCAGACGTCTTTTAAGATGTGTATAAATCACTCTACTTTGCATCATGATTTGTATCTAATCTAGTTTTCCACACACACACACACACACACAAAAAAAAGTTAAATCATCTCATTAAAATCCTTAAAATGACATCTACTGTTAAGTGTTTGTGCACTTGGGAGGCTTCAAGGCCCAGCCTGGTTGTGACGTCACTAACCATGCTCATAATAAGCTCACGTCTGATTTTAAAAGGTGAGCACACACACATCCTTAAAGCAGATGGATGTGACACACAATCATCATTTGTGCACAGCAGAGAAGCTCAAACATCCAACTGAGGTAACACAAAAGCAATTTTTTTTTAAACTGCAGGAGGATTTTAAAGCTTATAAATGAGTTTTATTGCAGGTTTTCTATTATATATTGTTGTCGTATCTTCAGTTTTTAGCTCGATCTAACTGTTGAATTGAGCTCCTTTCATTCACATGAATCAAACTCATCAAGCCTGAAGCTGCCAGTGAATGAATGAGAGGAGGCTCAGAGTGTGTGTGTGTGTGTTTTTTTTTTCTTGGCGCAGAGTCACACTGTCATTGTCAATGGCAGCTGCATGGCGGCGTGACGTCACAGACCGCTCTCTCTCTCACACACACACGAGTACGTCACTGTTCAAACAGGCTTATTGATTGAGCTCTTTCTGATCATCATTTCTATAACAAAACAACAACAATAATAATAATAAGAAGAAGAAAACGTGTGTGCGTTACGTCACTAGCTCCACCGGCCTGTGAGTTTGGAAATAAGACGCCGTCACTCCGCTGCTTTACAAAACAAAAAAATCAACATGATCCACAGTTTATTCTTATCGTCATGAGTCATATACATACATAGACATTCATCTGCAACAAAATAGTTCAAGTTCAAAAAAGACAAGATTTTGGATTTTTTTTTTTTGCCCAGACGAAGAATCACTATAATATTCCCATAATATTGCTGTTAAGATTTATTAACAGTGAGTGTGTGTGTGTGTGTGGTCCTCAGGTGAGTTTATTGTGTATTGTGGGTTATTTATTAGCTCCTATTATTATTATTATTATCAGTAATTATCACATCACAACAATGATCCTGTGAGTTTCCTACAGACATGAAGTGGCTCTGAGTATTTACAGGAATCTTATGCTTCTTTACGGTACCTGTTATGTATAATATACTAAAATATATATTCATATTATAGAACTACTATAGTTCTTGTTCGTAAGGGTGAGGCAGTCACCACCTGCTCCTCAGCGTTATCATAAAAATATGACAGTAATTACAAAGGAATCGAGTGACAGTTTTGTTGTTTTGTTTTTTTTCTTCGTTTTCTTCTTCTTCGCATCTCGATGCTACATTCAGATCCGATGAGGCTCATAAGCACTTGAGCAGGAAAAAGTTGCAGAAGGCTCCCCGGGGACAGTCGCACATCTTCCCGATCCGAGCGCCTTTCCTCACCGCGCACTGCTCCCCGACGTCACACTGATGGAGAGAGAGAGAGAGAGAGAGAGAGAGAGAGAGAGAGAGAGACAAGACAAGACGATGCATTCATTTCTGCAACCTGCTCCGACAAGAATCAATACAAAAAAACCCAACAACAATACAAACAAACAATCGATGCAGCGTGTTTAAGTGTGTGTGTGTGTGGTACCGTTGGGACTTGGCCAAATTTCTTTTCCCACATAGGCAGTCGTTTAGCCTGCAGCTTTTCAAGAACTTCTTGGAGAGCTCCGAGCTGACAGGGAACAGATAATAATAAAAAAAAGAAAAGAAAAACAGCAAAAGTGCTTAAAAGCTGTGTTTTCAGCAAAGGACAGAACACATCCAGAACTGTGCCATGTGCGTAAAGCGCAAAAAAGAGAAATCACAGCCTACACATGAAATGAAATAACAACCCTGTCTGTTGATATTAACAGTTTAATAATCTGAGTGGAGGTAAATCACGTTTATATTTGCAGAATAGCTATATGAAACTGTTATATTTTGTTTAAAATGACAAATAGATGCAGTCAGAAGTTATATAAGTACAAGAGGAAATCGTTAAATTGATGCTTTTCTGAGCTGAGTTTGGTTTAATCTTATAACTGAACTCCAAAGACTGGAGTTATTTAACACAAAATCACTGAAATTATGATTAGAAGAAAAAAACAGTTGATATCTGATGTGATAAAATCATAAAACTAATCAAGCTTTTCTCGCTTTTGCAGAAAGATTTAAAGTCGCTTCGTCTTTTTTTTTTTTTGCATCCATGCTGTGCAGCAGGAGATGTGCAGATGTAAAAATCTTACCAGCTGCTTCTCACTGGTCAGGTTTGGACCCTTCGGGTAAAAGTCCCGCAGGGCTCTGGGGCTCAGCTCCTCTTCGGACTCGGTGTCCAACATTTCGGCGCTGGAGAGCAGCATCAGTGCGCAGAGGAGCGCGCCGCTGAGCAGCCTGGAGCTCTGCATGATGTTCCCGGTGCGCGGCAGCATGTGGCCCCCTTTTTTTCCTCCAATCTCAAATAGTCGCTCCTCCGCGCCAAACACCTTTTTATCTGACTCCTGCCATCTGCTCGCTCCACCTTATCCTTTGATTTTTTCTTTTTGTCATGCGTAACAGCTGCCTTGGGTGAGTCATCCCGTAAAAGTTGCTGGGCAAAATATGCCTCAAAAAAGTCAACAACAGCATCAGCAGCAGCAAGCAGCAGCACTGCAGGGGGGGGGGGGGGTCGTTCCTGAAAATGGATGGATTACTCGTTACATGGATGGAGGGTAGATCGTTTAAAGATGATGAGGTCATTTCTATTAGGTTTGACAAAACATTAAGGACGATTAGCTGATTAGATTTTAGTGTTTACATCTGTAATTTCTCCTGTTATCATAACCTCAGCCGAGCTCCAGGTCCTGAATCCTTATTAGACTACATCCTCATCAATCAGTTTAACTTTAAATCACAGCATTGATGTGCTTCGGTCACCCTGCAAGTCTGAGAACATTGCTTTATTTAGTATTCCATGTAGACCAGCAGTCACTTCCAATACTTTTCCATTATTACCTCTGAATGGGCTCTGGCAGCCTCTCCAGCATTCAAACACGGTGACTCAGTCGATCCTTTCTGCTGTAAATTATCAAGAAAATCAAACAGCGACGGTGTTAAACGCTCCAACTGTTCTTTCCTCAGTGAAAAGCAAAGCGGTGATGAACCTCCCCCCACGAGACTTTGAAGGTCATTTTAACTTTTATAATTCATTTTTCAGTCTTTCCTGCAGGGACTGATGGGGCCCAGAGGGGGGAAGAAAGATGTTTGATAATCTGAAAAGGAAATAAAGAAACATTTTTATACATTTATGTAGAAAGAAGCACTTATTGTACAGTGTTGTTTCACTTTAAATGTGCACACACAAATGCAAAGTGTTATAAAAAGCCATTGCGTCTGCACAATAACACCCTGAGAGCATCATAATTAACATTCAAATTGAAAGGAATGATTACAGTGGACTTTATATCCGGGATAAAGTCTGTTGGTGATGCAATAACAGCTTGAAACACTGCAAAGCAAACAGATAACTCTCCTTTAAATGAAGGTTTAGTGTGAATTAAGAAGAAGAAAAAACACTCCCACGCTGTATTTAAGTTATCAAATATGTTCTGCACCTCTTACACAACTCACTGATCCCACTGTAACAATGCGAAAGATGACTGTTTACACACAACGCGGACTGACAAACGACTGTTGTTACAGCCTGTATTGTATTCTTAATTCCTGTGCTTGAGTTATCCCAGTTCACCGCATTGATCCGCTTGTTTCACTGCTGCCTGTTTCGGATCCATCAGCAGAGACGGAGATGGAGGAGCAGGAAGCTTTTGATTGTGCTCGAGGCAGCATGACTCATGTTTCTCCCTCCTTTCCTTTCCCCCCCACCCCACCCCATCCCACCCCCCTTCTACTTTTTAATGACTGAGACACCAATTTAAACATTTCATTCACAGCAACCAGGCTATTTAATTCACAATCACAAGTTCATTAGTTTTTGCATCGTATCCCTGACAGTCGTCGGCCAAAGGTTGCCAACAACTGCTAAGCAGAGCAAATTATATTTAGAGCCGGCTGACTCAGCACTCATGACAGATATATAAGGCAATTGGCCTCATAAAAACCCCATGAAAGCCTCCGACAAACTGGTGAAAGCATAAAAAAATAATAAGTAAGTTTAAAAAAATATGTTCAGTATCTCTGTTTCTCCAGTTTCTGTTGTTGTAGGGATTTTTTTCATCCACTTGGGGGCAGTGCAACAAGTTGTGAAGATAACAGACATATTATCACGTTAAGAGCGCGTCCACTCAAGAAAAACGACACTATAGGTCGTAAATTCAGTCATCAAAAACGACCTGTTGATACGTTTGAGTGACAGACGCCATCTAGCGGCCATGTTTTGCTGGACTCGAGTTCCCGTCAAGCGGAAACCTTCAGGGTTGAAAAAGCCGATGCGAAGCGCCAAAAACTGCAGTTCCTCAAATGACCACATGAGGCTCAAAAAGCGATTCAATCCCCATAGACCGCCATGTTAAAACGCCAAACTTTACAGCAGAAATGAAACAGTTTTGGTCTCTAAAGCTAATTTCACCTCTCATGGCAACTATACAGGGGGTGATTTTTTTTATAATTCACCTGTATAAGTGTTATTAAATCATAAAGTTACGCATAATTAAAGTTACGCCATCACACAACGAAGGAAACGAAGGAAAAGAAGAGGCACTCATATAAAGTTGTGAAATCACTCACAGCGGCGATGAGTCTCTCCTCCATCATCTTCGTAATAAAGTAACATCAACCATCTTCGGTCCAAAGTAGAACGCTGAAATGCTACAATGCTACAATGCTACATGCTAAACAACGTCTTTCGTCTTTCGGTCACCGCAGCGTGATGTCAGGTTGTGGTTTTCCCAAAAGTTGACTCCGGCTCAACTTTTCCGGCCGCAGGCAAGCCGCATCACCGCCATTCAAATGAACGGGACGACTAGCGTTTTCGCCGCACCGCCCACGGCAATACTGCAAGTGACCACTGGGGGGAAAATTGGCTGCAAAGCCGAGCAGTGGCACCTGAACCAACTCTTATTATACATCCATGGTTTGTCACTACGCAGTTATTTTTATTTTAAAAACTTCAAATATTGATTAGTGCAGCTTTAAGCACAGGAGCAACCAACAGAAACAGGAGAAACAGAATTAATAGATGCAGAACTTGCTGGATTTTGAGAGCTCCAAACACGTTAAATATAAATTTTTAGGTGATTCATTCCAGCTTGAAAGTGTGAGAATCAGTGAGGATAGTTATCAGAAAAAACTTCAGAAACTCAGAAACTTCACGGCACGTAATTGGACAGGACTCCAACTGTCTGGATGTCTTGAGCAAATTGCGCATTCTTCCTTTTTATACACCCGAGAAATAAATGAAAAGGAACAAGAGCCGAGGTTTTCTTTACAAGTTTCACATTAATTGGAAGAAGAAAAAAAAAAAGTATGCACAAAAGTCTTCAGCAGATGCTTTTTTTTCCCTCAGTTGCCAGAGTTTCCATTTTACTTAACCTACATAATCAAACCCACAAGGATGGCAACAAAACACAGATGTCCCAAAGAGATGAAACATCCAGCTATGTGGGTGACAACAACTATCCAAAAACAAATATTTACTTAAACGTCATAACTCCTGATGGCTGAGTAGATATTGGTTGTTTATTTTCCAGTTGGATATTCACCGTGAAGAACCAGATTTAGTTATCTCATGACAGCAGGTCCGGCCCGTCTGTTGGTCTCATGCTGGAGAGAATTTTGTTTGTTCACAACAAACAGCAGGAACAGAAACATCAAGAGTTGCCTTACGCCAAGTCCAAATTGTTCATGTGTGTTTGCAATCTATCTGCCTAATACTGGCACTGTTTCTCCATATTGTAATTGTACTATTTTTTATGATATTTGTACCAACTCTGCTCATAAGACATCATATTGCATGTATGTCCTGTTACTCTTCTTCAAGCTTTCTGTCTTTAATTCCCTCACAGATGTTTTTAAAGACATAGAGGTTCTGATGTTTCTGATTTTGGTCTATATGAAGGAAATATATAACAAAATAAAATTAAACTTGTCTTGACTTGGTTAAAAAACAAAAGTCAGCCTCACGTTACGTTTTTTAGCTTTTAAGTCCCATCATGGCTTCAACTGTATCACATTTTTAACCCTTTCATGCATAGTGGTCACTGCAGTTGAAAGCTATTCAAAAGCTTTTTTCTTATATATGCATGGGTTTGTTACACATCAGCCACCACAATGGACTTTAGTGTGTCATCCCATACACTGCCATCCATTGGCCAGCCTATAAAAAATTCTCAAAACCAAGATGGCCGAAGGCTGGCCGGAAACACTCAGTAGCGCACGAATATCCTGCCAATCCTTCCATGGTAGTTGACCCTTGCAGGAAAGTAAGATTTTGTAACATCAAGTAACAACTAAAGAGTGATGCAATTGATTTTATGTTGGGAGAAAATGACAAAAGCACTTAGGAAAAAAATCCTGACTGAGGTTATCATAATTCATGCATGAAAAGGTTAAAAAAAAGCTTCATCTTCTCTCTAGAAATAATGAGTCACTCATCATTTTCAACCAGTCATAATGATCTTAATCTCTAAATTCAGACCCTCTAATAAGTGTGCTGGTGGTCATTTTGGAAATTATTGCTCCATTACTAAGATTTGAAGACTTATTTTAGCTTTAATGTCTGCTGTGTGGGTGTTGATTGACAGCTGTGATTGACAGTTGGCTCACCTGCTGCTCTCCTGATACTTAATCACAATACCTGCTCTGTTAACACAAGCTAAAACAGCTAACGTTAGCCCAAGTGTGCAGCATTCGGTGGTCCCAGTGAGCTAACGTTAGCTTGGGTCCGAGGTAGCGGGGCGTGTTTCCAGAGTGTGGAAGGCAACACCTCACACTCCTTATTATCATCATTTTCGACGAGTCAATATGGTCTCAATCTCTAAATTCAGACCATCTGATAAGTGCGCTGGTGGTCATTTTGGAAATTATTGCTCCATTAACAAGATTTGAAGACTTATTTTAGCTTTAATGTCTGCTGTGTGGGTGTTGATTGACAGCTGTGATTGACAGTTGGCTAACCTGTTACTTGATCACAATACCTGCCTTGTTAGCACAATTTAGCTAAAACAGCTAACGTTAGCCCAAGTGTGCAGCGTTCGGTGTTCCCAGTAAGCTAACGTTAGCTTGGGTCCGAGGTAGCGGGGGAAGGTAACACCTTGCACTTATTATTTGGAAGATTCTGGCTCCGGCGCTGCAACTCTGGGCTTCAAACCGGCTCCAATGCAAACCAATGGGTGACATCATACCTATTGGCTATTTTGAGCATCCCTGGCTCCGGAAGTAAAAATCTGATTAGTTTTTCCCATAGACGACATTATATTACTCACAGTTTGAGCTCTTCTACAGCCTCAATCAGAATAGTCAGTACAAAAGATGGACAACTGTGTTAGAAAAAATTTGATTCATTAGTAAAAAGTCGAAGGTACAGGACTGTGTACGTAACAATGTCGGGGTAGAAGTTAACTACAACTTCCAAGGTGCCTTTTGTCCAGAAATAGCTCCACTAACAGCAGGAAGAAGCTAGTGTCAGTTCACTTTTAGTATTCAACTCAGTTCAGTTCAGATTATATATCACCAAATCACAACAGCAGTCATCTCAGGGCACTTTTCATATAGAGCAGGTCTAGACTGTTCTCTTCAATTTACAAAGACCCAACAATTCCCCCGTCATGAGCAAACACTTGGCGACAGCGATGAAGAAAAACTCCCCTTTAACGGGAGGAAACTTGAAGCAGAACCAGACTCTAGGTGGGCGGCCATCTGCCTCGACCGGTTGGGTTGAAAGAGAAAGAACTTCAACAATGAAGTGTTTTGAATTCATTACGCTCTGATTCGCACCCAAAGGCTTCTTCTCCATAGCAACGGCGGCCGACCCTCACGGGTAACTGTGGCAGTGATTTCTCAGAGACGAAGTTGAGATAATTGAAAACTGGTGGTCATAATAGAAACCTTTGGGATCGCTACATTATCCGGGAGAGTCCTGAGTTTCTATTATAAGTATGTATAAGTAAGTATTGGGGAGATTGTTTAAAAGTGTTTGTTTAAGACAGACTTGAGAAATGATGAACCCGCCCTTTTAATTTATCATGCATCTGTATTTATCATGCTTGGCTTTGAAAATTAGACTTTGTGTCGCCCCTCCAACCTCCTCCCCTCCTCCATGAGTTCAATCAGCTGCCCTGTGACCTGTAAATCTATCATACTTGGTAAATTAAGTGACACTGATTGTAATTAGTCTTCTGTTTCCAATATCTCCAATAGCTATTAATTCAAGAGGCATCTAATCAAGGTGTGTGTGTGTGTGTGTGTGTGTGTGTAGCTGGTATTCCTCATGTTGTGGGGACTCACCTCCCTTATTTGGATCTAACATAAATCATTAATTTTAAGGTGAAGACTTGACTTGGTTTAAAAGTTATGGTAAATTCAGGGTTATGTTAAGTAATGGTTGTGGTTATGGTGAGGATAAGTCTCCCGGAAATGAATGTAAGTCAATGTAATGTCCTCTAAAGTGATGGAAACATGATTGTGTGTGAGTGAGTGAGTTATGTGAATGCTTCTCCCATGTCAGATATTAAGTGGCGGGCAGAACTCAGCTCTCATTTTTCTGTCTGCTGTTTTTTTTTTTTTTTCTTTCTTCCTGCTCGTCCCCGACAGCATCCCACCCGTTTCTCTGGTACCTCACATCGTATCCTCATATCTCTGTGAGAGTGTCGACTTTTCAGGAGCTAAAAATAGCTCGCTTTTGGGGGCTTGACCACTGTGCTTTTTTCTCTCTATGACCACAAAAAGAAGGATGGTGGTGTTTTTCAATCATTCAATGCCATGTTTCAAATGAAAGAAAGACAAGACATATAGATAACTAGTTAAGAGTGATGAGATTTTTCCATGACAACTGTGATATATTCAGGTATTTACAAGGATTATGGTCCATCTTAGTTAATTATTTTCTTCCTTATATAAATAAATTCTCATTATATAACATCTCAACCTCTGTTTCGAGCATCCCAGAAGCATAATTACTCCCTACTCTGTTTACATTCCTTAAAACCACCAGAGATGTTGTGTCTTGTTTTTTTTTGGTTAAATTGGGAGTTTTATGTCAAGGGAAAGGTAGAGAGCGAAGGAGCGGAAAGATAAGAGAGGGCAAACTGACAGAGGAGGGAACCTCCATCTACAGGAAGTGCAGAGCTTAGCCTTAATTACACACACACACACACACCGATACGACGGCCTCTGAGCTGTCTTGTTAGCAAAGAGCGTCTCCTTTTTCCAGGGAAAACACCTCAAACGGTGACTCGAGGAGGAGGGAGAAAAGAGGAAGAAGACATAAAAGGATCACGTCACAGGTATTCTGTATATATATATATATCTCTTTCTCTGTGACACACGCCAGTATGTCTTCGCAGCGCTGGTTTTTGATTGGTCATCAGACGGAGGTAGCAGCGAAGAAGCAAAAAAGGGGTCGAGTGTTAATTCCAGCAGTGACTCATCGCTAATTGCTGTATCTGGAGTCTCACAAGTCGACCGTGTGAAACAAGACGGTGATTAATGAGCATCATTACTGTACTGGTGTCCAGATAAAAAATTGTTATAAAAACACAAACCTCTCTCGCTCTCCGAGTTTGACTCCACCGGTGGCTGTCACATTTTATTTCACGGCTGAGTGAGTCATCGATGTAACCGCCTTCTCAACCCCCCGAACAACATATGGGTCGTGCAGTAAGTAATGCAGCGAGACAACGACTCTAAACACACAAGTGGTTTTTACCTACAAGTAGTTAAAGCAGAAGAAATTTAATGATTTGGAAAAGACTGAGTCAAAGTCTGACCTCAGTCTCATAGACATGCTGTGGAAGGACCTGAAGCACGCAGCTCATGTAAGGAAACATCTCTCAGTAGAGACTGTTCTGTAAGGAGGAATGAACTAAACTTTAGGGCTGTAGTCTGCTGGTCGATTAGTTGGTCGATACGCTCTCGTCAGACTAAATTCTCATTGGTTGAATAATCTCTGTGTTACTTTTATAAGGAGAAAAGTGCTACATCAGCAGCTTTTTCGGGATTAATCCATTATTTCCAGACTAACAAATTACCTGTTAAAACAACAGGGGTGTATTCAAAACACCCCCGTTGTTTTCACAACTTTGGACTCGCCCAAACTAACGGAAACTTCTGGGTCTTACTGTTCTCAACGGTTGCTGAGCGTTTACTAAACGTGAATCAGTGTTTCTCCTACAATTATATCAACAAGATCCCCCACCAGGCCTAAAAAATATGTTTTAATGCCTGAATTAACGCCAAATATCCACTCATTCAGAAATATTTAGCGTTTGGGAGTCTGTGCAGCGCTGTTCTGGACGTGAGAGAAAGTGACGGTGGATACGAGTGGAGCAGAGGAAAAGGTTAGCGGTAAGTTGTCAGTCTGGCAGTAAACGTACAGCACAGACTACAGTGTGTCAGTTAAATGCTAAAAAAGTCACGTCTGTTGTTTCTCCGAGTGCTGGAAAAGTGATGGGAGTTAGCTCCAAAGTTAGCAACGAAGGGTTAGCCTAGCCTGAAGACGCAAAACGCAGATTATGTACAATTTTAGTCGACCAAGGTTTTCTTTGGTTGACTACAGCCCTACTAAACTTCCTTCAAGCTGATGTACAGGACTGATAAACACTTACCTTGAAATGTTTAGTTGAAGTTACGGTGTCACATCAAGCAAGAATTCACATACTTCTGCCTCACAGAAATATATAAGATTGGATCATTTTCCTCAATAAATAAATGAATAAGTTTAATGAGTTTGTCTCATTTGTTCCATTGGGTTCCCTTTATGTGAAAATCTGATCATATTTCAGGTCATATTTATGCAAAAATAGAAAAAATTCAAGCAACACTGTAAACTTTTACAAACACCGCAAATCATTTCCCTTTTGGTTAATTCTTCATTTGTGACGACTGTTTCATTTTATTTTTCTTTCCTTCCTGTTGCTTCACTGACACTCATCACTTGCATGAGATGAATAAAGTTAAATCACAAGTCGTCTGCACAACACCTGCAACTCCTGATTAGAAACTCTCATCTAGTTATAAAACTCCAGAGAGTCCAACAAACAAAGAACTTAGGTGAGTCAACCTTATAATATTATTCTACTTGGTTTCATGGATCTATGTTTAGTAAAGCCTGAAGATTACTGAAGTGCAGGAGATCGTAGATGCATTAAAGGATAAAGGCTGGTAATTTCCTTTACTCCTTATTCCTTGTTGTCATCAAATCTCACCCAAATGCCACCCAGTGCAGCGGTGTGACTTATTGACGTGTTTTTAATTGTCTTTCGACAACAACGGAAGTCTACAGCAGAGGAATAAGATATATATTTGTATATATTGTCACGACCTGGCTCTACAGCCATGAGAAAAGGAAGGAGACGCAAAGTTGTAAGTCAAATAATACATTTATTTAACTAAATTTAACCACGAATCATCACATTAAATCCCAAATGAAATAATAACAATGAGATGTGTCAGTAAAAGTCAGTGGTGTGAGTGCATGTGTGTAAAGTGAAGTGTAGGAGTGAGGTGTTGGCTGCTGCAAAAACGAAGTAAAGTGCGGGGAGGAAGAGAGCGTCTCGGTCATCAAGGCGGGGTCTCGGGCCCAGGTGCTTCCAACTACGCGTTATGACGATTTGCTTGCCCTCCAGATACCCGCAGCATCATAAGCGTAACACAAAAATACAGGCCAGGGGACTGTCACATATATGTATAGGGTTATAGGTTTGGATACACACGCAAATCAAGTCATTGTGGGTTTGTCTCTGCACGAGATGTGTTGATTATAAGAAAAAGATAGAAAAATCACCAGCTTTATCCTTTAAATGTCCCACAATTACAGGTTCAGCTTTAATCGAAGCTAATTAGCGTAGCTTCGGGAGCAGGACCACACCTCAACTTCGCTACATCCGCAATCCTATAAATACCGTCTAACCCTCTGATCCCTTTCCACTCTCGTTTTCTGCACCCCTTTTTCTCTATTCTTGCTCCTCCTCTCCTTCGTAGGGCCCTGAAGGGGTCTGCCGCTTCTCTATAAGCTTCCCCACAACGCAGCTAGCAACCAGAAGAACTACGCATATTGTTTCCTTCAATAAATCACTCAAACGTATTCGTTGATGATGTGGTCCTTGCTAGTGAAAGGATCAGTCTGTAGGATTTCGTGGACACTGTGAAACTTGCCTTTCTAGAGCCGGTGTTTGGTGTGTCCATTCTGGGCTACCGTAGAAACATGGTGGACTGGAAGGGGACCCGCTCCCTCTGTAGATATAAAGGGCTCATTTAAAGGTAACAAAAACACAATAATTCTTATTTTCAGGTGATTATACACTAATTAAAACATACTTATAAATATATATATTCTGCTTTGATGCCACTAAATTCTACAGATTTGCCCCTTTAACAAATAAATTACAGCAACAGAAGAGTTGTTCAGTATAAAATAACAAGCCCTGCAGTCCGGTATGTTACGGCAGAGCTGTTGTATTGGGTTACATCAGACTGCACAGGTGTTCCTAATGAAGTGGCCGCTGAGTGTATGTCGGTGTGGGCGACACTGTGTGTGTGCGCTGCTGCTTTTTGAGGTTGATGGTGATTTACAGAAAAGAAAAAAGAAAATAAATCAGAGCATCCGAGACTAAAGATACCTCCGAGAGTCAATCAGCAGGACACAGAGGTGTGACAAGGTGTGTTTAACGCAGCGGGGGGGAAGCAGCTCCTCCGTTCACAACACGGTCGTAATTATCCGACTGATTTGCTGACTGACAGACATCTCGATTTTCTGTATCACTGACTTTGAACTGTAGTGACGCCCGAACGATTAGACCTGAACTGAAAGGACACGTCAGGCTGCGAAAGCAAAAAGCTACAGATCATCCAAAAAAAAAAAGAAAAAAAAAGAAATATTAATTCCAGATACCAAAACATGACCCTACATTTTTTTTTCCTCTCTCCACTCATTCTTTTATTTGCTCTTAACCAGCTTTGCAGAAACCCTTCTGGCACAATTCACGCACTCAAGCAGCTTGTGATTGCCTCCTGCCAGAATGAATCCCTTCACTTGATCTGTCACATGCATACATTTTTCTTTTCATACTCCCCCCTTTTTATTTTTTAAATCCTCTGGTTTATTTGACACAATCTGCATCATTAACACGTAGAGGAAGAGGGGGGGGGGAGCATGTGTTTCCAACCTGTGTGGGTTGGAGGAGATGATTAATGCAAAAACCTGTCATTTCCCGCCATTAAATCATAACACTAAGCCCCCCTTTAAAGGCCGCCCCGGTGCAGCGAGGGCACAAGATGTTTTGTTTGAAGCGTGGGCTGCAGAAGTCCATTTTAAAACATTTCAAGGATGATGAAGCAGCTTTGATCTACCTTCAATGGGATTAATATTTTAACGCTCATGAACCGAGAGAAAAGAATATTATAAAGCAGAATATCAGAGTGCGGGAATAATAATGACATCGCGCTGACTAATAAACTATTCATGAGAAAAAAAAAGCACCTTACTCCGCCCTTTCCCTTTTTTTGAACCCTCAGGACAGAATTCACTGGATCGGTAAATAACATACACTTGGACAAGTTCACTCTGTCAGCCCAGCATCCTTCAGAGGCGCTCTCTTGTGCGTCACTGTGAGGTAATTAAGGGTTGTGGGTTTGGGACCTTTTCTGCTTCTGTCTGCCTACACGTCTCACATTTGTCCTTAAATAATGCACACTGTTCCTCTCTTCTGTAATTGCAGTGTAGAGAAACAGTCCGGTGACAGTTTTTTTTTTTTTTGCAGCAACGATAAGAATTTTTTCCTTCATCTCCTCTGCAACACACAAACACACACACACACTCATAATCTATTCTTTTAAAAGGATACACTGGCATTAGTTGTCTTCATCTTGAATAAATTACTAATAATATGGTTGTATTTGTCTCTTCGCTGTAACAAAGTGCAAAAGGTTCAGTACTTTTTTAAAACATTTTTAAGCCAGACATTAGTTGTTCTGGAGCTTTCTATCATTCTATCAACTGCTCAAGATGAACTTTTTAAACATTTTTTTACCTAATTAACCCTTTTCAGACGGCAGACTTTGTGAGCGAGGTGTAAATAATAACATTAACAATGGCTCCATACCATTTATTGTGAGCGGCGTGCACAATAGCGGAGCGCCGGAACCGGCTCACCTAACAGGAATGCAGACATCATTGATGTTATTATTCCACCTGTGCTCCTCCTGCTTTAACGAGTCCAAATGTCTGCTGTGAAATGGGATCTATTCACTTTGGCGCCGTGCCATTGATCTGATGGCTCGTTATTCTGAAACCCCGATTGTTAAAAGTTTATTCACTTTACAGGAAGGTGAAATTCTGGAAAGTAGTCAAGCCAGCAGTCACTGAACTCCAACAACTTCAGAGTGTGTATGTTTGGAGACATGAGCTTTTGTTTTCAGGATGATGGGCTGTCAGACTACGGGCTTACGGTCTAACGGGACATTTTTCCAACTACTGGGGCCTTTGGACCAATGGGCGGCCCCCGTGCATGTGTTCAGCTAGAAGACTGAGTCTACAGCGATGCTAGCAGCTCTGTGAGGCTGTACTTCACCTGAGCTAAATGCTAACATGCTGATGTTTAGCAGGTACAATGTTTACAATATTCACCATCTAGTTTGTGTTTGTTTCATGTCAGTATGCTAATATCTGCTAATTAGCACTAGCATTAGCACGGCTTTGCAGATATTTGGTTGTAAACCAAAGTACTGGACAAATTTTGACCTGATGATGGTGCTAGATGAAAAGTTAAGGATGACCAAAGTTATTACAATTAATCCTGAGGGGAACCTGAATATATCTACCAACTTTCATGGCAATCCATCCAATAGTTATTGACATATTTCATTCTGGACCAATGAGGTGGACCGACTGAATGATAGAGGAAATGTTGGTAAGTGCAGCCAGAGAGTGATTTTACCCTTTTAAAGGTCACGAGAGGTAAAATGATTCAATGTTCCATAAAAAAAACGAAGGTGTCAGAAAAAAAATGTATAATTATGTGTAGAGGAATTGTTTTTTCTTTGTTCTCATCTAATATTGCTACTAATTTGCAACCCCTCAGATTTATATTTGCCATCTATTAAACCGCCTGGCGTGGCTGAAAATGGAAAACATTTGTTGGTTTCGGTTCCTTAAATGTGACAATTTACTGCTTTTCTTTGTTTTATATCATTGCAAATTGAATATATTGGATTTTTTGGATTATTAGTATTGAAAACGATTATTTGAAGAGGTCTTCTTAGCTTCTGAGAACGTATGATTCCCCCCTTTTTTTACCTTTTATGGACAAAATGATAGACAACATAATCCAAAGTAGTGTTTATATTAAGTGTTTTAGTTGACGCTGACTCGTGACCAGCATTTACCTAATCATATGACTGTTAAACAAGATTCACAATTAGTGTCGTGTTACATAATAAACCAGATGAACCATTTCAGTCGTGTCGTGTTGTAAACGCTCCTTTAGGCTTTACTGGGACTTAAATCAATACCAATCTGAAGTTTCTGTCATTGTCCGTTTTAGATGGAGAGTCATTGCTCTCCACTCAAGATGGTGGTGGTGGTGGTGGTGGTGGTGGGGGGGAAATCAATAATGTCTGAACTATTCCAGGCTTTTCACAGCCGCAACACGACAACTCGAAGTGACAAGGGAGGTCACATGGAAGAAAAGATCCTAACAAGCCGCAGAGTGTTGTACAGACTGAATGTCGGGCTTCGTTTTTATGTTTGAACAAGAGTGTGAGCATGTTTTTATTATTGAACAAGCTTGCTTTTACTCTTGGAAAGGAGTTTTTTTTAATATTTCCCAAATAAATGCATCGATATGTTGAATTTATGAATATTTTGTGTAATTTTGCAACAAATCCTGATATATCATAAAGCAAATGTTTTCTGTACTGCCAACCACCTCACTGTATGATACAAATTCACAACATTGGCCTTAAACATGTTGAATAAAACATGTTGGTTGTTTGTATTACATCCATATGTTTTACTGCACATCAGTGTTACATGTTATATAAAAGGCCTAATAGTCTCCAGAGGGTAAAAGGCATCTGAAACCACAGGAAGAGGGGAAGAGAAAAGATGCAACAAACCAACATTATCTGAGGAACGGCTTTGAGATTTGTAGTTTTTGAGTACAGGAACCTCAGCAGGACACCTGTAAGCATCCATGTCAGGAGATGAGTTTGATGTTTTGATGCAGACGCAAAAAAAAAAAAAGAAAAAGAGAGAAGTGTTTACATTTTCTATCAAGAGAGTCAGGTTCACAATGCATGCAGCTACAAACAGGACGCAGATGGTTGCCACGATGTTGAATGGTTGGGATGTCGTGGACGTGACGTGATCAGCGGAGACATTAACCTCATCTAACACCTGCTGTGCCAAATTTGAGTCTCTGTTTCTCCTGGTGCTGTGTGTTAATTTAGCTTTAAAGTCCTACTATAATCACATTTAAACATCATCATTATCCCTCTTTGCAGTCAGAAAGAATGTGAATATGTTTTTTTTTAAATATATTGTTAATAGTTTTGTATTATTAGAATGAAGAAAAAAGGGTCTTATACATTAGAAATGCTTGTTTTTGTCCACTGAGGTGTGTCTGTGTTAGCAGCTAGCATGAATGGAGACAAAGTGAACAAACTGCTGTAGCTACAAGTCATGGACAGACAGCGTGTCGCAAACAGGACTTTTTTGAAGAGTTACGACCAAACAAGCATCTAAAAGGTCCTCTGTGACATTTTCTGGTACATGCTGTTTAATGTGCTGCAGCTGAGCAGCTAATTAGCTGTCTAGCCTGCTAACTGATGTTAGCGGCACACTTTTCCCCTGGTGAATGTTTGTTTGCGGTCTTGTTCACCAAGCTAAGCTGCAGCACAAGACGTGTGTTCATGTTTGTAAGTTAGATAAGAAGGAGACTTTTAACAGGAAAGCTAATGTGGGTTGTTGTTCAGAGTCTGTGGCTCTTGTGTTGTGTGATTTGATGTATGAAAATAAGGCACCAGCGACATAATGTAACATATATATATATATATATATACAGTGTTTCCCCTATAATAGTACAGATATTATAGTATAGTATAGAATATTATACAGATATTATAGTATAAAACCCCCACCAGGCCATAGATATTTTTTAAATGTCAAAAACAACGCCAAATATCCATTCATTCAACAGCGTTTGGGAGCCGTTGAGCAGCGCTGTCTCGAAACGTTTGTGTCGTTGCCATGGAAACTGCACGTAGCGTAACTCCTTAGCCAGTGAGTGGTGAAGCGAGAGAGAGAGAGAGAGCGTCTGAAATAACGGTAAATGCTAACGGAGCAGAGGAAACGGTTAGCAGCAGCAGCAGTAAGTTGTCAGTCTGGCAGTAAATGTACAGTACAGACTACAGTGTGTCAGTTAAGAAACGCTGCAGCTTGTCAACACCATGAAAAGTCACGTCTGTTGTTTCCCCAACTGCTGGAAAAGTGAAGGTTAGCTCCAAAGTTAGCAGCAATGGGTTAGCCTAGCTTGACGACGCTAAACTGATAAATAGAAAACGTAGAAATGTGTAGCAGCCTGCTAATCCCACCTCCCTACCCCGCCAGGCCAAACCTCTCAACCTAGGGGAATATATAATGTAAAACTAGAGGCACTCTCATGAAATCAAAGACTTTGATTTGAAAGAGATTTACAGAGAAGATATGTTGCTGCAGCAAACAAAGAACAGGCTGTTTAATTTCAGACTTCGAGCTCAGTTGAAACACACTTAATAAATGAGAAAAAGACTTAATACACAACCAAATAACATCTCTGCAGAATCAATGGAGGTAATCAGCGGACAGATAACGAGGCCGCTCGGTGCAGGTTCAGAAGTAGTTGTTGGTTGCTTTGCAATTCCATGAAGATACTCTTAAATCGATAAAGCATTTGTTATTTTACAGTCGGACAAAGGCACCGATATGAAAACAATTCACTGAAAACCCTTATTTTGTTGTTGTTTGTCTTGTTTTCTTGTATGACATTTGTCACATTTTTCATACAAGCTATAAAAACGTTTCAAAAACTATTCCTTTAGCTGCTCACTGTGCATTCATAGCATTCCTCTGCTGTGACTGAATGTAAACGTTAACCTTTAATGGCTGTGACGACACTTTGCATCACAACTTGTAATTTAATAAATAATAAAAGCAAACCTCTGTGACATGATTTTTTAAAAGGTTAACACACTTTATTCATCTGATATAAACAGAGAAAGGACCTTCCTCGTGCTTCATTGGACTTGACCTGGTCTCGTCGATCGGGACCTTTCCTCCTTTCTTAACCCCAATCTTTCCTGCCTTGATCCACATTTAATTAACGTTGTATAACAGCAGCAGACACACGAAATTAGGGACTAGTTGGTGAGGAAAGTGGAGCATTTAACATCTAAAAAGGCTAAATAGTTCCCTCAGGAGACCGAAACGATTAGCTAAAAGAAGAGAGAGTGCTGCACTTCAATCAAATAACTCGACTTCAAGTGACTGCTGATGTCGCTCTATGTCAAAAAAAAATCACTAACATGTTCACTAGATCAGCTTAAAAAGGTGACAATATGTCAGTGTTTTGTTTGCAGGGTTAAAGATGATCATATTTATATATAAAAGAGTTCAGTGGAGGTTCTTGTAGTATATTAAATGAAGCACAGGAACAGGGGGGCTCCATTCAGGCGAAGGACCGGAGAGACAGCACCCCCACCCAGAGTCTCAACCTTCTTCCCCCCCGTTCCCTCCTACCTTCCCACCATGGTAGTCCTCGTCTTGCTGACATACCGTACACCCACCACCGACCCTCAACCCTCCATTCCTAATCGCTTCGTCAGTTTCCCAATCCCTCCATCAACACATCAGCTCCTTCGTTAATCTAACATTCTTGGTGCGGTCTCAGTTTGTGAATTATCTTAAGTTTAAAGAAATGCTCCGTACCAAACAGTATCCAAAGCACCAAGTGTTCAAATCATTTGCTTAAGTAACGATATTAAGTATTAGCAGCAAAATGTATTTAAAGTGTTAAAAGTAAAAGTGATCATGATGCAGAATGGCCTCTGTCAGTGTTTATTATTGGACTATGATTATTTCTGTATTAATAAATGCTTCATATGTTTGGTAGTTTAACCTAAAACAATACATCATATCTTACACACTGATCCTGTGTTTTATATATAAAATCATAACCTGAAAATTAACTGTAGCTGTCAAATAAATGTAGTGGAGTAAAAATATATATTCAAAAAGTTATATGCAATAGAAATACTCAAGTAAAGTAAAAATATTTAAATGTTATACTTGAGTGCAGGACACAAGTGTAAATGATACGTAGCACGTCCAATACTGATGGTGGTTGGAAACAGTGATTTAATGAGGTTTATCAGGCCTCTGACAGTTAAATAAATGATTTTTAAAAAAATTATATGCAGTAAACTTTTGACTAGTTGGTGGAGGAATAAAGAAAAGCAACAGGTTTATCTAATAATTAGCGTACTTTCTGTCTGTGTCTGAGCCCTGTGAGAGGAAATCTTAGTGCTACAGTATAATAAATAGAGCGCTCCCAACTGTCTGGGGAAGCCCCTCCGTCCTGTTTGTACCGAAAACGACTTGACTTCGTCGTAAATTTCTCAAAGAACTTAAGTACCAAGTCACAAAGCAAGAGGAAGTGATATGTAGCACGACACGCTAGCAAAGCACTATAATCAGAGCTGCGTGCTCAGCGGCGTCTGCCTTACACGGAACTGCTCTCCGGAGACTGAAAATGTGATGTGCTGTTATTAGTCTTTGGAGTCGTCTCTGAACAGACTAACGTGACCGTAATCTTTGTGGCTTTGGACACACACACACACACACACATATAATACTTGTAAACAGGCCGGTTCATTGTTTGTTTGCACGTGAAGAAAATCATCAGTTTCCTATCTTCAACAATCCAGCAAGCTTTTGTCCAACATGCATCTAAAAGTAATTAGACTTCCTGAATAATTAATCCTGAAGAGCGGCTGTTATTAGAGTTGTTGTAATGACTCACATTAGTCACTGAGGTTTTCTCTGTTTGCTGGTGGCCCCGATGTAACGTCTCTCTGTTTGAAAATCAAACTAGAGTAATGTCTCGGTTAGGGAAATTACTTAAGACCCGAAAGGTCAGCGGTGACCAGCTTTAATCTTCTGTCGTCCGCTGATGAAACATCATTCATGTGGGATTGATTCACCCAGAGCAACGACACGAGTGTCATGAGAGAGCCGGAGGGTTACACATAACACTTTATAAAACACACAGCTGCAAAAAAAATAAATAAAATAAAACGATTAACATTTAAATTCAGCGACGTCTCAAAAAGTGGAAAGAACATTTTTATTATTCCGACTGCAAGGAAGTGAAGAGCAACGCCGCTCCTCACCTGAGAGATGCTTTTAGTAAATGTCAAAGTGTTTGGGTGTTTTGAAAAGGCTAAAAGCACGGAAAGTTACTTCCTTTTAGAAACAAATTTGCTTTTTATAAAAATGGGTGTTGAATAATTGTCAGAGCGTCCTGTGACATTTTATTTGAACATCTAAATTGTACATTGTGGGGGAAAAAAAACAACTTTTCTCTCATCAGTTTTACACTTTGCACAACTTTTGTAATCTTTTTCACGTCATTAAATCGTTGAGGTTCGGCATTCAATCTTGATCTTAGAAACAGCAGTTACAGCACAAGGTCCATTTAGTAGCGGCTCACGAGCTTTCGATCACATTTGCAGAGTTGTCATGGAATTATAGAGGCTCAAAAGTACTTTAAAGCAGCTATAATCAATATTTTCTGTCATGTAATCTCACAGAGGCGTGGCTCGTTGTGATGAACCTGCAACTTTTACTGTTCTGCTTCACTCTCAGCGGCTCTCATTATGTTGTTTTCAGAGACGACGCTCTATAAACTCGCTGTACACTTACCTGCTCAGCACCAAACAGGCAAACAGACACAGTTAGCTGTAGACTAGCTGGTGAACATAGTGGAGCATTTAGCAGCTAAAGAGCCAGATATTTCCCTCAGGAGTTGGTGGAGAGCAGAAACAGAAGCTAAAAGAGAGACTTATATTCAGCAGGTGGACAGAAACACGACTCCACATGAATGATAATGTTGCTACGTAACTGCTGGATGTGCAAATAAAAGCAACTGTTTGCTAACAAGATCAAAATATTAACTTAAAATGTGATATTTTTAGTGTTGTGTTCACTAGTTTCTGCTGCCACCAGATGGCCTAAATAAAGAAATAAATAAATCTGTTAATGCATAATGTTTTTAGGACTTTCTGAAAAAAATAAAATAAAAGATCATGTGATATGATTGAAAGCACTGGAACAGCCACTAAATGGACTTTGTGTTGAGTTTGTTTTCTGAATTTTAAATAGTTTCCCAGAATAGAAATATTACCAAACACAATATGATAAAGTAGTGAAGACTGCGACGATAATCACCACAAATGTGAGGATTTTCTTTCACATTTGTAGCGACAAAACAAACCTTTAATCACTACTGGCTGCTAACAGTGTGATGTTATGACGTGATACTATTTCATTTAGTTGGTAAGTTGTTATTTATTATGGTAAGACTAACTGGTATTAACTTTTTACAAGAAAATAAAGCAAAACCAGCCGCACTACCGAGCACAGTCAAAGACGTTTTGCCTCACCATCAGCACACCTGATGATGATTGGCATGACCTTAAATATAAGTGTACTCAGCTGGCCCCGAACACGCTCCCCCTGGTTCCTGGGAGGGTTAGGGTTAAATATCTGGCTGGCTGCTACAACATTGTTGTTTCATCTGTTACCAGATTTGACAGAAAAGTCTTCATACGTCACTCTAAACAAAGGCCTACAAGAGGAAGACTTCTGCAGTCACAGATTAGGATTTAAACCAGTTCCCTGAGTAAAATAAAGGAGCAAACACTGACAGCTGAGACTCTTCACTGACACACACAGAGAGAGGGGAACTAATTAGTGAAATCACCTGCTGAAGTGTTTGAGTGGAGTGAAGAACCTCCCGTTACGTGACGTTTGTTTCAGCAGGATCCTGCCGGCTTCCTGCGCAGCTTTCCTTTCACCTGCTGGACCAGCTGACAGCCGACCACTGATTAGATGATTAGATGGAGAACCAACAGGACGCCACACTGACGGGGATCCAACAGTGGACATTTGTGAAGAAACAGCGCCATCTCCTGATAGCAACCACAGAAGGGAGGTTTTTTTTTTCCCCAGTGAGTGTGTTTACATGTGCACAAGTATCCTGGTTATGATGAGGTGTTTTTTGGCATCATATCCTGGATTACTCCAATAGAAAGCAGAGTGCTGTGGCATGTAAACAACTCATCCAGGTTTCTGATATTTTCTGCTGATAGAGAAACGGGTGGCTGCGACACAGCTGGACACAGACGATCAGAAGCCTGGATACTCTCCTGAGTAAGATCAAAACCAAGATATGACTTTCCATTAGTTTCGACTTCACCTGGCTGAGTGAAGGAGGCTCTTTAAGGTTAGCAATCAAGCTCATCTGGCACTTGTTTCATCAAATAAATGAACTTAATTAACCTAAAATAATTAGAATGATTGTAGATAAACCGGTTGACCAATATTTTGCACCTACAGCTCTGTTACAGGAAGATGCTTTGCCTTGGAAGCAGTCTGAAGATTGAAATCTGATCCCTTTCTTCTAGATCGAAGGAGTGGTGACACCAGAAAATGTGCCATCGCAGTCAAATCTGGAAATATAGAAAACTCATTATGGACATTTTCAGTCTTTAGAAGTAAACAAACATGCTGGAAAACATTAAAATAAACTCTTTATATGTTCTCAGATCCTCAGATTCAAAGAAAGACTTTATGTCGTATGGATTTGGGACACAGCGTTTGTCTTCCTGATCCCTCCGTAGTGAGTTTAGACAGCCTTTTCCTCTTCCGCTACATTATTCTGTAACCTCGTCCAGAGGAATCTCATTAACATCCAGCCCATGCAGTGACTCTGGTGGCTGACGTTAGACTGTGTTTTCTCTCCCTGCAGGTCATTGAAATCCCAATAAAAAAAATTATTTGCAGTCTGAGCGGTGCACTTGGGGAACTTTGAGTAATTGCATCTTCATTCATTTCATGTTCACGGCTCGTGATGCGGCGAGCGTCCGTCCGTAAACACATGCAACCGAAATGTATCCGGTAAGGTTTAGATGCCTTGAGTTATATTTGAATTACATCTCAATCTAATGGATTTTCATTTGTGCCACTGTGTTAGCTCACTACTCAACCATTCATATTGAAAATACAGAACAACCCAATTACATATTTAGCCCTGAGATATTTGCATGATGGATCCTTTTCATAAACTCACGCCGTCTGAATGGAATTGCTGTTAGATTTTTGGGAATATTTGCAGTGTTCATAAGATTTATAGACACAAAGTCAAAATTTTACATCTTTAAGGTTTTAATGGACCCTTTACAGTGTTGCTATCTGAGCAGAAACACCTCTGAATCGATATTTAGAGCGCCGTCCACAGGACACTAACTTTCTTTGTAAGTTACAGTTACAGTGAACAGTGTTAATCCCACAGTTGAGAGTAGCATCAAAGACATTCAAAAAGATATAAAAACATGATAAAAGACACAAAGAAAGAAATGTTTTCCTCTTTTTTTTTTTTTGTTGGGTGCTCCTGGTCAGCTGGTGTAACTGATTGTTACCATGGTAACATGGGTCTTAGGCCTGAGTTAGCCTGGAGGTAAGGTGTCTAATTTTTTTTTGGCTTACTTGAACTTGAATTAGACTAATCTATAAGCAAAGTTAAGACTGGCCTAACATTACAGACCAGTCTGAAATACTTTCGTGAAACCAGCTCCAGTCCTTATTTTGATACAGCAAATCAAATCTTTTCATAAAGCGATAACGTGTCGTTCTGTCATCGGTAGAGCAGAAGGTCACACTGAGCCTGATTGCATCCTGCTACACAACACAAGAGCCACACACTCTGAACAACAACCCACATTAGCTTTCCCGCTAAAGTCTACTTCTTATCTAACTTACAAACATGAACACACGTCTTGTCCTGCAGCTTGAATGAGCCACCAAACAAACATTCATCAATGAAAAGTGCACCACTAATGTCAGTTAGCAGGCTAGCTAGCTAACTAGCTGCTCAGCTGCAGCACATTAAACAGCATGTACCACAAAATGTCACGTCAGACCATTTAGATGCTGGTTTGTAAGTAACATGCTATCTGTTCATATCTTGTAGCTACAGTTTGTTTACTTTGCCGACTATTAGCCTGCCAGCTGCTGTCGATCAAACACAAACATATATTGTTTTTGCCATTTATTCTTCACTATCCAGTGTGTTACAGTAAAGGCCATAAAAGAGGATAATACCACTAGTGTTGCCGCCTCATTACATGTAAACATTTATTATCTTCCTGTATGAATCATGCATCAGTTTCACCATTCATCAGCCAACAACAAAGTATTTTTTGGTATTGAAAGACTCTTTTCACTGGGGATTATAATGATAATAAATGATAATAAATTAACTTTATTTGCACAGCACTTTTCAAAATGAAGTTACAAAGTGCCTTATATAAGGATTAAAACATGTTTTGGCAATAATAAGACCAGAACATTAAAAATAATAATAATTAAGTAAAATAAAAGTGACTAAAAAGCCAGCAATAATATCAGATGAAGGCAATAAAAAGAGCAGATAAATAATGGAGAAAAAAGCAGAATGTATTATTTCCTTAATAAAAAGCCTTTTATGAAGGGTTTAAAAAAAGAGAGAGAATTTGAAAGACCTGCAATATTTTGATAAAAATGTGTTGAGTCAAATAATTAGTTTGCTGTACTGTGGCACTGGTGCAATGGTGCATCACTAATCGCATTACAACATTAACAAAAGGAGAACCCTATCACATAGGATGTTAATTGGTACATCAGTGTAATTAAATTATTCCATGCAATGCACATGATCCTACAAAGAATGTCACAGCTGTAAAAAGACGTTAATCGTGTTTTGAAGTTGAGCTTCAGTCGCCATCACGTTACAGCACACCGGGCTTTTATATTGAGTTATTTAGCTTATTAGTGATGTTTGCTAGTTTAATTTTGATTAACTTTCCACTAGGGCTGCAACTAACTATTATTTTCATTATCGATTGATCTGTTGATTATTTTAAAATGACCAATCACGATATCGTAGAGCACAAAGTGACATCATCCAGTGGCTTGTTGTCTCAAAATATTCAATTTACAGTAATGTAAGAGAAGAGAAAAGCCACAAAGTATTGCATTTATTGGATTTAAGAGCCTGGAACCATCAACTGTTTTGGCATTTTTGCTTGAAACATGACAAATGATGTAATGTGTAAAACATTTGTTTCATCCTACATGGAATTACAAAACAATTTGTGCATCAAACATTAATAATATAATAAGACATCTAAGATAAACCAAAGAAAAACATGAATCATAACAGTATGGATACATAATTTCTGATGGATGACATGTCTTTATTTACTAAATTTAAATATAATTGTGCACTTAATAGCAGAAGAAAGACAGAAAATGCTTTTAATACAACAGCGTTTTTATCCTCATCTTCCAAGTTGCCTCTAATTAACTGGCTAACTCGCAATTTGCAAAAGCAATTTGCTGTGTAGTTTGACCTTGGTTTAAGAGCTCTGATCAATAACCAAGTGTAGAGATGCTCCGCTCTTTTTAACCAATATTTGCTCAACATTGGCTCAATGTTTATCCTCCATTATCAGGTAAGAGTGTTGAGTCATTATGTTTTTAAAGAGCAGCTCATTTTGGGATTTACCAAACCTCTAATCGACCGTAAGTGTGAATGAATATAGTCAGACTGGAGGGCAATAACAGGGAGCATCAGTCATACCGCTCCATTTCATCACAGGGTTAAAGGTTAACAGCTGACCCTCCAAACATTACCTCTGGGCTGTCACTAAATGACTCTTTCTGTCTGTCTGTCTGTCCGTGAGAGGCTGTAAACGAAGCACTGTAAGGTCTCAACCAGTAATTGCTCCATTTATCTCTGTATCTCCTGGGCAACATAAAAACATGCTGTCTGTCTGGAACGGTGAGAAAGGATTTCTCCAATAATCAATATCAACCTGAAAACCCCTAAAATTCAAATATTTAGCTGTAAGCAAAAGGGCCGACACTGTTGAAATGTCACTACTATCCACCATTTTTAGTTTCTGATGTGTTATTAGCATTGAGCTGCTTAACTAAGCTTCTAACACAGACAAACATCAGGTACGATGGTGACTTTAGGAACTATTTTTCATGTTTTTTCCCATATATACAAACATTTTAGCCACACTCTGGATGGCACAGACATTCACGGTTCCCAGAGGACGAATCCCAATAACTCTGCGATCCTCTAGTGCCATCATGACGTTGACATTTGTGGGTCAGAGTGAAATATCTCGACAACTATTGTATGGATTGCTTTGAAATTTACAGCAGATAGTCATAGATCTCTAACATTTCCTCTGGCACCACCATAAGGTTTACTTTGTAATTGTTTTTGAAATGTCTCAACAACTATTGCTGTGAACTTTGGTTCCCACAGGATTAATTGTAATAACTATTGACGTTGCATCTAGCACTGTCATCAAAATAGTATTTTACTTAATGACCAAATAGCTGCAAAACTCAAGACATTCCCATCAGCTTCAACTGTATTTTGTGTTAAATCCTAATTAGAAGATGTTTGCATGCTTAACAAACACAGTGAAGATGGTGAAAATAAAAATTATGCCTGCTAAACATTAGCATTCTAGTCAGCTCACAATAATGCTAGCATGCTAATGATTATGCTAGCATGCTAACGTGAGCATTTAGCTCAGGTACAGCTTCAGAGCTGCTAGCATGGCTGTTGACACTCGGTTTTTAGGGTGTAGTACGGTGATCACACTGAAGACAAAGTAAAAGGATTGAACCCAAGTTTAGTTTGATAACTCAATTTTTAGGCCTAAATGAGGAAGAATGATACTGATACTTCCTGTTAGCCAAAGTAGCTAAAGTGTCATTATCAGCCTATGTAGCTTCTGTTAAGAGTGGGGATGCTAACTGTTTCAACTGAACCACCTGGTCAAGTGTCTTATTAAAAATGGTTAAATGGTATAAAAGGGGGGACCCCAAAGTTTCCAGAAGCCATCGTTAGCGCGGGAGAAAGGTGTAGTTATTAGATTTACCACCGTGGAGAAAATGCAGGAGGCTTTGGACACCGTGACAAAAGATGACGACAGGAAAACACCGGGATAAGTGTTTCACATCTCAAGGAGAGTAAGTTGAAGGGGATTAGAAAGATACTACTGAAAAATATATAATTCAATATAACTGCAAAAGATAAATGAGTAAGTAGTTTTGGTTATTCAGTAGCTTGTATGAAAGCTCCTGCATCATTGAGGATGCTGTAGAGCATCAGTGAAACAGCTCTTTGAATTCAAATGTGATCCCATAAACATATGATACTGACTGCTTATGTTCACTGTTTCACTTTTAATCACATCTGACACTCATAATTTAAAGATCGAGTCTCAACTTCGGTGCATTATCACCGGCAGCTCGGTTAGATCAGATTACTTGGGCGGAGGCGGGAAACAGTCTCCTGTCTCTCCTCTTTCTCTATGTGACAGCTGTTTGCACAAACACAGGAGCTCATTGTGCACATTCAGCACCCTGACACCGATACCGAGAGCTCAGGTGAGCTGCGGCGTCCGCGTGTGTGGAGTCAGAAGAGGAAAAGAGTCTGTTTGGTTTATCAGATTTAGACTTTAGAAGACTTTGTTGAGCTTCTGAGGAAAGCAGCATGAGGCAGTGGAGACCTATATAAATGTTTCTAACAGAGCTGAGAGAGAGATTTATTCCAAAGCATCATTAAAATTGAACCTTGTCTCCCACATTAACTGATACAATGAAAGTTACAAACATTGCAGGTTAGCATCAAAGTTAGGAGAGTTTTTTTTATAGACGCAGTATATTTTATATTATTATATAGTCAGACATTACATTTAAACATTATATATATACTGTATTTACTGGGTATACTTGCATATTAAGTTTTAAAATCTGTTTTATATACTAGCAACTAACTTATAGGTATTCTATTCAATGAATCTGTGTACCTGCAGTATATAAAAGAGAGTATAACATATTTATTTTGACATATACATATGTTTCTCATAATGTAGACATAGTGGGATGTATTTTATGTGTACACATTAATGTAATCTGGGTATTAACAGGAACAATAAGAGTGTCGTATTTATAGATTGTGTTTAACAGTGCATGAAATGTAATCTCTTATTAAATATGATACTAAACTGCCTTTTTTTTCTGCACCTAAAGACATAAACTGACGCAACAGGCTAATATATATATATATATATATAAAAAGAAAAAGCTTGAGCGAAGCAGAATTCAACAATGAAGACACTTTTCATTCACTGTTGACTTGTTTTTATTACAGGCCAAATTGCTTCCGGCATTGAGCGAGGGAAATATTACACTGCTGTTCGCCTCCTATCTTCTCCCCAAAGCCAAGAAGGGAGGGGGGCCAAAGGACCTTCAAATGAGCTCTTCAGCCTTTTATGGCTCCGCGGATTAAGACTCCCGGGACAAATGAAGAGCACGTATCTGTTGGCTGCAGGCCACATGTGTCGACCGGCCGGATCTGTTCTGTTGCGAATAAGGACGGCTTTTGTCACAGCAGGGAGCTTTGCTTTCATTTGTCATACTTTGTGATGAAATACAATGAAAACACTGTGAATAAACTGTATTTATTACAAGTTGGGAAGTAAAAATTCAAGAAAGACGAACTTCTCAGCTTTGAATCCACCTCCAGAAAGGTTTAGTTTTAGTTTGTTTGTTTTACTTTTTAAATGTAAATTCATACTGTGGTTACATTAAAGCCTTTTGGCTCCAGCACCAATGACTCAGCATGTGTTTTCCATCAGAAACCCAAAGCAGATATATACCTGCTGATATAATACCTGCACTTGCTCGTACAGCACTTTTCTGGCCTTATGAATGATTTCAAAGTGTGAATGTAAAAAAACAAAAGTCGATGCAGGTGTTGAGATGAGATTGATGTTGTGTTTTCACCTTTTCAAGAGAGAAAAATAACTTTAACATAATAATTTCTTAGCTCTCACTGTAATAAATCCAAAAACTACATGTTTAAAATTAAACATTTTTGAAAGATCCCACTAGTTAATAGTTTCTATAATGATAATGAATGCTTTTTGCAGCTTTTTAGCCTCTTGTAGCTCATTGTTTTGGTTTTTATGACAGATTTGCTGCTGTTTTCACTGAAAAAGCTTTAATAACCACACCGTACAGTAACAGCCTGCTTCCAAATGTCAGAAACGCAACATTAGAAACTAGCTGAGAGCGAAAACTAGCAGCTAAAGAGCTAAATATATAAATAGACTTTGGACATTCATCAGGTGCTGGATGTGTAAACAGGCGACTGTTTGCTGACATGTTAGCTACTTTAAGAGATGATAATATGTCAGTGCTGTGTGTCTGTTGGCTTGTTGTGGAGTTTTTCTGCCCCCTAGTGGCGAAAAAATGAATGAATGCAGCATTAATTCAGTAATTTCCCTTTTTCAGCCACTAAAATAAGGTTATAAAAAACAAAAAAGCTCTCAATCTGTAATAATTATGTATTATATCACTTGTTTTATAAGAAAAATACAAACATTTCTGTATAGCAACATTCAAAAATTGCATTTTTCTGTACGAGTTGATGCTCTTCTCTTCCTGCTTCAATGAATTCTGGATAAAGTTGCGGCACAGTATCCTGAAAATGAGACTGAACTGTCATATCGTTTTCATTTTATTTTATTTTATTTAACCAGTTGTCCGGTTTCCTGAAAGCTATGCGAGCGCTGCTTACACACAGATTGCAAACGTTGCCACTGACTTGTTTCATAATTAAAAGTCGCTTGCAAGCTGGAGAAAAATTAAATCATTTCCTCTTGTGATAATTTTAACACAAGAGGAAATGATTTAATGTCGCAAGTCACGGCTTGCATGTTGTCTAGCACAACAGGAAAAGGTTCTGACAGAAGAGATGGAAACTTTAAAGGACGTCAAAATAGAGAAGAAGTTACTTTGGAAGAAGTTTTGAACAGATGCCTCTTTGACACATCTATATACGAGTCCATGGGTTGGGATGTTATGTGTTTACAAACTCCAGACATTAAAGATTATATCTGTCTATCTACTGTATATGAATAGTAATGTTTTCTTTCTCAAAGTTTTTGATTAGATGAATGAAATGTCTCGGTTTGTGTTTGATAAAAGGTCAAATACGTCTCCTGTTGGGATTTTTAAAAGGAATATATTCATATATTTAACTATGAAAACTGAATCCTTTCATTTTCCAATTTTAAACACAACTATTTTACACATTAACAATGATGCAGTTAAGATATTTTTAATGGGATAATCAGATTATTAAGGGATTAATCAATGCATTGGGAGTTTCTGCACCGTTTAAGGAGTTTTAAACGGTCAAAACCTGTTAAAATGGACTAAACAGCATTAAAGACATTGTTTAATTAAGCTGCCATGTGGTCATGTGATCAGCTCACATGTGTAATCTGTCTAGCTGACATGTTTGATGTGGATGGATAAAGGTCACATATTTCTGCTATTGGCATTTTACTATGAAACTATGAGACTAAATCCTTAAAATATCTTTATTTCAAACATTAATACTGATGTAATGAAAGTATTTCATCTGGATAATCAGATAATTAACGGATTGATTTAGGATTAATTAAAGGATTGTAACAAATTGTTGAGTGTTTAAACTGTTTTTTGGAGTGTTAAGGTGTAAAAACATCTTCAAAACATCCCTTTAATTACCTGCCAGGAAGTCACGTGACCAGGTAACCAGCTCACCTGCGTGCTCTGCAAACATCCCTGTGATTTTACGTCTTCTAGTGTGAAGACTTTCAGGCTTTTTTAAACTTTTACTGAAGAAGAAGGACAAAACAAACACGTAGTGAGTTTAATTTGGATTTATTCTTGTTTACTAACTGCAAAAAGAAGTTGGTGTTGGTAATTTTATCCTCCAACCATCCATCCATCCTCGCCTGCCCTCCTGCCTGCACATTAATCCTGCAGTGGCCTTCCGGGCGGAGCTACGACTCGGTATAAATGGGAGGAGAGGGTCCGGTGGGTGGAGGGAGAATCTTCTGTTGGACCTGCTGTGAACCTCTTGCTCCTCCAGTCCTGCTCTCTTGCCTCTCCTCCCCGGACCTCCGCCCTCTTGCTCCTCCTGCTCCTCCTCCTCCTCTTCCTCCTCTTCCTCCAGCACCATGGACAGCTCCGGGATGCTCCGCGGGCTGCTGTTCGTCGGCCTGCTGTCCGTCCTGTGTGACGGTCAGGCGTCCCAGGAAGTCTCCGCTGAGGACTTTGCAGTGGAGAAACCTGAACCAGCAGCAGACAGAGACCTGGTCAGTATCCCGCAGACTTCTACTGTCAGACTGACAGAAACGTCTTTGTGGAGGATCTTTAATGAAACAGGATCACTTTTCCCAGAATTTGGAGAACATTGGGAAGCTTTAATTTCCAGAATAAAATGATGCATTAGAAAAGTCTGTAGCTTTTAATTATATTCAGATTATTTTCTGCTGCAGGTTCACCATTAAAGGTGCAGAGAAAAAAGAAACAATCTATCTATTCTATCAAATAATAAACACATTTCAAATATCTTTAATTCAATCTGGTAGAAAACACTGAAAACATCTCAAATTATCCAATAAATGTTCTCCAAACTTCAGCGTACACATCAGTCAAACTGGCTGTTAGTCTCTAAAAGAATAATAAATCTGAACTTTTTCTTATAATATTCTTTATTTTTCTTTTATAAGTGTATCATAATTGTCAAATGGAGGCTACTGATTGAACTTTTAAACTTAAACTGTGCAGAAAACATCCGTGTTCAAAACTCCTTTAAATCACTAATTTAACTTCTAGTGGTTCATAAAGTTTTGGTAACACTTAATTTTATACTAATTTACTGGAGTAATTTGCAACAATATATTTTTAGGACAATTTCCAGACAAAATAGGAGGTGAAATCTGATACAAATCATTTAAAAAGGGGAAAAAAGTGCCATCTCATTATATCTGGGTTTGTATGAAGTTGTTAGTTTGCAAAACTTAGATCGTTAATCATTCTTTAAGTGACAGAAGAAACTTAATTTTCAGTTTTTAGTTTTGTGTGTCAAACTAGATACTTAAAAACAGTGAAATGACTCCGTATCTCGTGTACTAGCAGATCTGAACTCAAGGAAATGTCTTAAGAATAATCAGCATCACAGCAGCTACTGTCAGGCAGTAAAATAAAGTGTTACAAAAGTAATAATACTTAATATCAGGTTGAATTTTGGGGGGAAAATGTATAAAAATGTTGCACAAGATATTTAGAATATTCACTTTGAATCTGATACTGTGTGGGAAATGTTTTTATAGATTTAAAGAACTTTAACTGATAATTCAAGGGGGATATTTAAGAGTTTAAAGGGTTAATGTGCTGTATGATCTTCTAATTGATTAATATTTTTGTTTTTTTGTGATTGTTTGCTGAGCAGATAGAAGCTCTGGAGGCTCTGCTGGGCAGGATGCACAGTCGCAGCTCCTCCGTGGAGAAACGAGGAAGCATCCCGCTGGTAACTCTGCTTTATTCATCACTGTATACATTCAGCTTATTTCCTGTAACGACAAGCAGAGTGCGGTTTGTTTGACAAACGCTCGGTCATTGTATTCCGTACATCGCTCCGCTGCTGTTTAATTAAACCAGTTAGCGAAAAAGATACCTGCCCACTAATTAAAAGATAACAAGAAAATGCCAACAACAGTCTTTCACTGGGAGCAAATTACAGACTAATCGAGATTGCTGCACAACTCCAATTAGCTGAGAGAGAGAGAAGCTAAAACAGCAACAGAAACCTCTCAGTCTTCATGTCTCCTCAGAGAAAGTAAATCACTAAGAAACAAAACACAATCAGTCTGTTACCTACAGGCCTAATTTGAGCTAATGAACAGGGTTTAATTATTTCACTAATAAACGCCGGGATGATTCTCATTCCCAACCCTCCCTGTCAAATAAATCAGACTGAATTAGAGCATTAATCAAAACAAATGAATTCATGTAAAGGCCCGTCTCTCTATCTACTCCATACATTTCTCTATTTTCTGAGGAATAATTGATAAAAAAGTGCTAAACATCATTCACATTTTTGCAATTTTAATGATCTGCATGCATGTGAGTGACCTCTCTTTCTCTCTCTGTGCTCCCCCTCTCCTCCCCCCCCTTCCTTCAGTGTGGGATGGGCGACCGCTGCGCCATGAAGTTCGGGCCTCGCATCGGGAAGCTCTGCGACTGCGGCAGAGGAGCCAACTGCAACTCCTACCTGCTCAAATGCATCTAAACCCACTGCAGAGTTTTTTTTTTATTATTTTCCTTTCTCAGCGTCCCTTCTGCGGGAGACACACTAACCACTTCCACCGACCATCACGAACCCTGACTCTCATCTTTTAATATCAACGATCATATCCGTTATGTGTTGTTGTTGTTTTGGCGGCTGTCGCCTGAAGAGAAGCATGGGTTTTTGTATCGCTGACAGCCCTGCTTATGTCCTGCAGCATGTAAATGTTTCATATTCAATAAACATTTATCAACACATCATGTTTGCTGTTTTATTCGATTAAAGTTTAGTCATAGTTGTGCAGGATTATATACATCCACATAAATGCATCCATATAATAACACATTTGAAGCTGTTAACTGGTATTATACTAAACTTTTTTGCTCCATACTGGGGCTTCAGGCTGCTGGTGTTGCATTATAATGGGATCACATAATGGTTTGACTTGACAGGAAACAGAGAAACATGCAAAAAAAAAACATCCCGTAAAAAAAAACCATCATCAACAGCAACAAAAACAGTTTGATACTTTGCAAATATGATTTTAGGGATGTGAGCTGTTTGTGTCGAGTTGTACGTCATGACCCAGTTTTCAAAGACAGAACATACTTTCTCTCCTCTCACACACACACACACACACACACACACACACACACCTGCAAATAAGTGTTTAACAAGCTAAAATGTAATTTCACACGCAAAAACAAGACAACTGACGAGCGAAAAGAGGAATTTTCACATTGGAAATGAGGCACGTCCTGCATTGCACGCTGACTTCCTGCACTTTCACATGTGACCCTTTTTTATGCAAAAGGTTGTTTGCATAACCTTTGTTTGTGTTGCACCTACGACGGTATACAGGAAGTGAGCGCTCGGCTGGGAGACAGTTCTGTCTGTGCAAATGAGAGCTTCTCGGCGACGGCGCTCCTGCAAACGTGTCTGGGTCGTTTACTGTGGTTTCACATGAGACCTTTGAGGACCATCAACATGAGACTAGTTTGTTCTTTTATGACACCACTGATCTCTCTGTGCTTTAATCTGTGCAGTGCAGCCCTGACATGCAGTACACGACCCGCATCAGTGCACAGAGCTTCTGTTTTTTGGTGTAAGAATGAAAACATAAAGCATTTTTTTTGTAATATAAAACACTGTCACACACTCCTCTGATGAGGCTGGTTTTGCTGTGTAATCTCACGCCGTGTCAGATGCTGTCTGTACGAGAGTAAACAAACAAACACACACACACACACACTCGCTCCAGAAGTGAAATTGATTTTGTCGCCTTGTGTTCTTTGCCTCTTGACAGTTTTAAATAACTCACCGGAGGCTGCAGACTCGACTCTCTGCCGACCACCAATCATATCGGCCTGCGTGGTAACAGCACGGACATCAGTTTACAGTTCACAATAAATGCTCCTCATTCAAGCGGCACAACAGTGAAAACACACCGACTGTGATGCTATAAACATACAACAGATATGAAATATATATCTAAATAAAACAAAAGCAGGATTTTGATCCACATGCTTCACACTGCATTTATCTCACAGCTGTAGTTTGTAGTAAGATTTTACATCCAACATGAAGTATTCACAAGTTGTCAGCAAACATCTCGTAACTCCAAACTCTTCAGGAACTCAGCAGCTTCTTTTTCATCTTGTAACACAGTTAACTTTCAAAACTAGAGCCGCCATTATTAACCGGCGACCCGCTTAAGCCAGTTGTAAACAGCTTAGCATCACGGAGTAACGAGTAAAAGCAACTGGCACAATTTGGAGATATTTAGGAGACGTTCAGTGACGCCACAAACTAAAAAAAACTCCCCTAAGTTAGTCTTGGAGGTCTGGAATTTTATACAGGTGTGGTTGACAAGATGTAGAAGGTATGTTGTGATCTGCATAGTTCGGTTATAAAACACGGCCTAGTTATCGTTATTCAAATGTGACTCATTATAGACGAGGACCCCAAAAATGCTCTTTTGAACCTCATTTGAACTGATGTTGTGTTTTAGCCAAATGCTAAAGAAGTACATTTGACCTTTCACCTTTCATGTTGGGTATACCAAACGGGCGAAAATCCCCCCCCCCCCCAAAAAAAGGGTGGATGTTTAAGAGGCTAAACGCCAATTATACACATTATATATACTAAACTCTGGTTCCAGCTTCTGAAATGTGAATATTTTCTGGTTTCTTTAGTCCTCTGTGATAATAAATGTAAATCTTTGGCTTGTGGACTGTTGCTCAGGGCTAACGAGACACTTTAAGTTGCACTTTGGACTTTTTTTTTCCAACCATTTTCTGACATTTTTATAAAAACAAACCACTAATCGGTTGATGAAGAAAATAATCAATAGATTTTTAGAAATGTTCCCAGTCTGTAGAGGAGCACGGCGTTACTCAGCTGGTCTGAAAAAACCCAGACGTGCAGCTTCATGGCACATTTCCTGAACCCTGAAACACTTGTTACTGCTTAAAAGTAACTGCAACAACCTCAAATGAGTTTACTTCAGTACATCCAGTGCTTTTCTTTTAGCATCACGACATTAAGTCTGAGTGCAGAGTACTTAGTGTCCATCTGTAACATCTGTAGTCTTCTGACAATAAAACTCTGTTAACTCATTATTAAATAACGCAGACACATTATAAGACAATCAGGGGTGTTGTGGGGGATTTTAAATATTTAAACCTAAATTACAATCACAAAAAAAAAAGGTGTAGTTACAGACGCAGCTGATTGTCTCAACCGAGCACAACTTTGTCTCTACATCCATTACTTTCTAGATCCTTCTTTGTCGTGGCGGCTCGTCCTGATGAAGCCGTAACAGCTGCGACTATTAACGCTGTCAATAAAGCTGTTAGTCTCACAGAACAGAGAGATCTGTCCCCGCGGAGATGAAGACAACACTCATCTGTTTCACACCTTCACATATCGATTTACAGTGCAGCTTGAAATCACATGATACACTGCTCAGAGCGCCGTGTGTGTGTGTGTTTATGTGTGTGTGTGAGGGAGGGAGGAGGACTTGTTGCCTCGTGTTTCAATTCGAGAGAGGAACAGTTTCTAAAGATGATTATATGCCCATTTTTTTTTATCCGTTTATTTATTTTAGGGGTTAGTTCTGCTCCGAACAGCAGAGCGAACCTTTTGACAGCAGGCATTTTGACATCATGACATGCCACGTTCATGGTTGTTAATACCACAGATCTGGTTAAAACCATTAAAAAAGGGCTGCATTCCTCCCTGCGTTCCAGTTTCAGGCCCTGTTATCATGCATGCTGGCTCGCAGGCACTGCTTATTTGGGGCACTTACATATCAAATTTGCTCTAACAAGCTCTATTATGTCACCTGAACCAACACAGAGAGCCAGCAGTCACTGAAAGTAAATAAAGAACAGACAGGAGGAAAAACATGTTATTTTTATTTTAGTAATTTTACATAATGGCGTCCCATGACGAGGCCGCACTCGAGCTAAACGCTCACATAAGTATGCTAAATTGCTCAAAAAGATGATGATAATGTTTGCAGTGTTGGTTTAGCGTGTTAGCATGTAAACATATCGCCAATTAGCGCTGAACACAAAGTGCAGCTGAGGCCGACGGGAATGTTGTGATAAAACAGATGTATCGGACGAGATTAAACTAACTTTTCACTGCAATGTGTCAATAAAGGAATTAAAAAGGTCAACCTCATGGTGGCGCTAGAGGAAAAGGTCAGAAGGATTTCATCGTCTGAGCAAAAGTTTGTGCTATTCCATGAAGTAGTTAATAATAATAATAATACATTTTATATGGCGGTGCCTTTCATGACGCTCAAGGTCACCTTACAAGGAATAAAAGAAACAATAGCATCAAATAAAATAAATTAAAAAACACATCAAAATCAAAGCGTCCAGTTATAGTGCCAGTTTGAAGAGGTGGGTTTTAAATGAGGTGACAGAGTCGGACTCCGGGGAAACGGGGGTACGGGGAAACCATCGATGATGATTGGTGTAGCTGGGGTGTGTTGGAATTTGGTGATGGTGGATTTGGAGCCGATGAGCAGGGGCCTCAGTTTTATTGCCGTTTAGCTTCAGGAAGTTCCTGCTCATCTAGCTCCGGATGTCGTCACATGTTAAAGAAAAGTCTTACTAGTTGCACACAGTCGCTTATTGGTGTGGCAAAAAGCTCAACTAGTTAAAGGAAAGTGTCAACATGTACAAAACTTTTCCAACATGTTCGGTCAAAGTCTTACTAGTCGAATGAAATTTGTTCTACTAGTTGACTAGTAAGGCAAAAATCAGTGTTACTAGTACTAGTACTTTTTTGGCTCTTACTAGTAGTACTAGTGAGCATTTTGAGCTTCACTAGTTGTACCAGTAGTATGGGAATATGGCAACTAGTAGTACTAATGAAATTCTGAGTCCTGATTGGTTGGTTTTCTTTATTTTGAACCAGAGAGCCAATTAGAAGCCTCCTTTCATGCCTCCTCATTAGCATTTTGTGCAACTAGTGTGACTAGTGGACATTTTGGCTCTTACTAATTGTGCTAGTAAAGTCAAAAACAGCCCACTAGTGGTACTGGTGGACATTTCGGCTCTTACTAGTAGTACTAGTAAGCATTTTGAGCTTTAATAGTCAACTAGTAAGGCAAATTTGCGCTCAAGTAGTCAACATGTTGGCGTTTTTTCGGCACACTAGTTAACTAGTACGACTCTGAACTTTACTAGTTGGGTCCAGTCGTCGACTTTGGCTCAACTAGTACAGCTTTTGTCAGAACTAGTCGGCCAAAAGTGTCACTAGTTGCTGAAAAAGTGTGTTTCCTCTATAGTAGGCCAAAAATATTTTTTTCAAATATCGAAAATTACGCCAAATACCCATTCATCTGTAAAACAATAGCGTTTGGGAGCCGCTGAGCAGCGCTGTCTCGAAACGTCAGTTAACGTCTGTATCGTTGCCATGGAAACGGCAGTTAGCGTAACTCTTTGGCCAGTGAGTGGTTAAGCGAGAGAGAGAGAGAGAGAGAGAGCGTCTGAAATAACGGTTAGTACTAGCAGAGCAGAAGAAAGGGTTAGCAGCAGCAGTAAGTTGTCAGTCTGGCAGTAAATGTACAGTACAGACTACAGTGTGTCAGTTAATAAACGCTGCAGCTTGTCAACACCATGAAAAGTCACGTCTGTTGTTTCCACAACTGCTGGAAAAGTGAAGGTTAGCTCCAAAGTTAGCAACAATGGGTTAGCCTAGCTTGACGAGGCTAAAAAGATAAATAGAAAACGGAGAAGTGTGCAGCTGCCTGCTCACCCCCCCAAATCCCCCGCCAGGCCAGACCACTCAGCCTAGGGGAAACACTGGTAACTATTATGGATTTTTGTTCAACTAGTACAGCAAGGTTGCAAACTAATTTGACAAAATGTCCAACTAGTGCTGCCAAAGTCCGAACTGACCTCCTGGTGGCGCTAGAGGAAACGGTCAGCGGGTCACTGACGTCATTAGAAGATCTCCTTTGTATATTTTAAGACAATCCATCTAATAGTTGTTGAGATTTTTCACTCTGAAGAAGCCAGAGGATCAATAAAGTCCGGATTCATCTCAGCAACACGAATGTCAGCACAAAACTTCACAGCAATCCCTCCAATAGTCGCTGAGATATTTTAGTCTGGACCAAAAGTTCACCATCAATAACTCACAACATTCATTAAAGTGGGACTCTGACTATTTATACACAGAAAGGTCAAGTTTACTCGTCATAGTTATTATTACTCAGCCTGTGAAAACAGTTTCAGGGTTTTATCACGTCTGAGGAAATAAACCCCCCCCCTGATGATTGACAATTTTTTTTAACAGAAAGCCTGTTTTAAAGCTTCTAACGAGGGCTGCGGAGTTTGAAAGACGTGTTGGCTGCATTTATGGAACTGAAAGGATTTAGTGTTTTTCTGGAGTTTGACTCATACTGGAGATTAAAAGTCAGGATATCTCTGCCTCTGCTGCGTTGAGTTTTCTTTGCTTTAAAAAAAAAGAAATCTGTCTTTTGTGTGTCTATTAACTTTATGTAAATGCAATAATAACACATCACAGGACCATTTCAATTTTAGCAAGAGGAATATTGAGGAGTAGTTTGAGTGAATTTAGTAGTTTTAGTTTCATTGCTCTCACATCCACTGATGCAGCAGTGTATAGGATCATTTTATATACATTTATTTCTTTTTTTTAAATGATCTAATTACATATTTTGGTCTAAAAATAGTAACATTTAAATATATTGATTATTTGATTTTACTCACTGCCTATAAAATAATCACCTGAAAACACAGGTTGCTAAAAAAAAACCCCACAAATTCCCATGAAAAGTTGTAGCAATAATCCTAGTGAGAGTAAATGATTGTTAACATTCATGATCATTATTTTATTAAAATGAGTAGAGGAGCTGTCGTCAGCCAATCAGGTTCCAGGAAGTCATGAGCCACAGACGCTGATGTATAAAAACTACATGTTGTTTATTAGCAGGGTTATAGAAGTTTGAACATTTCATGGTCTTCATCAGCAGGCGGAGTTTGTTGTCATGTGACCTAATTACAACATAACTGAGCCAAATCCATCCAAGTGAAAGCTCCAGAAAAAAAAAAAAACATTAGTTATGTTTATTTTATCAGAAAAATAAACATCCATGCTCGAATTGCACAACGTTTACAACATTAATATTTAAAATTTAAATGAAAAAATCATAATATAAGGGGGGAAAAGCAACAAATAGTTTGAACATGACATTAAAGAGGTCACATTGTGTCTCTCTGCCAGTTTAATATTTTCATTTTCATGGTCTATTTACAAACATTTGCATGTTTTTATGGTCAAACAGCTGCTAGTTACAGCTGTACAAACCATGGACATGGCTGCTCCGTCTCACTCAGCCTGAAAGCTTCCTGTCTGCTCGGTGTCCCTCTCTCTTCTGATTGGCTGATTGGCACGCCGCGGGCCAATCACAGGTAACGGACTGTAACCTGCAGACAGGTAAAACCAGAGCTCTGGGTAAAAGCCACAGGTGAGGATGATGATGATGTTATCCGACAACTCCTCCGTGACCGTCTCTCCTCTCTGCTCCGCTTGAAAGAAAAACAAATTATTGAAAAAACAAATCTTAATACTTTCACTACTTTTTCATACTTTCATACTCATATAAATACACACACACACGTTATCTCATTTCAGTCCTGCAGAGGAAATGTGTCACTTTTAAGAAGCTCCATCAGCTTGTTTTGACTGTTCTGCATGTTTCACTTTCAAAATAAATGAACAGAAAACTCCATCAGCACCTCACAAAAACTTTTTAAACCACACAAACATTTCCATTTCATCATGAACAACATTATTTTTGCACTGAACTGTGCGTTTGCAGATCTATAAAACCAAAATACTTTAAAAAATACTGCTCAGGATCTCCAGGGGCCCCTCTGAAGGTCCTCGGACCCCAGTTTGGGGAACCCTCCACGGTCTCCTGGCTTGCAGCGGACAGCAGGAGGCGCTGCGCGTGCAGTGTGGCCGCCCCGGAGGCTGCTGAGCTCTGTTTCCTGAAACGCATACTTCAGGATTAGGAAGAACACACCCAGTGACATCAGTGAGGTTTTTGAAGAAGAAAAAAGTTTCTACTCAAACTGTGCAGAGGACGAAGAAGAGGGCCGAAAGGTCCTGCCCCGGGTTTTCCTCTCTCTTTTTTTCAGGATTTAAGAGTTTCTTTATTTTTCTTTTTTCTTGTCTCGCTCCGGAGAGTTTCACCGAGCTGTCCGGGACTGTGCGTAAAAAGTTTTTTTCTCTGAAGCGAACCGCGGAGCGCAGAGACTCGCGTTTCTCAAGAGAGGAGGATGTCAACTTCAGACGAAGCAGACGGGCTCCGGCCGAGATATGGCTGTAAGTTGAGACTCTCTTTTTTTTTCTCTCTCTCTTCTCCTGCTCACCTTGAGATGCCAGGAAGGTTCAGTGCAGCTTCTGGACTCACAGCTGTGCACAAAAAAACGCCCCCAAACTAAAGAAAAGGTGTCTTTTTATTTGTTTAGAAACCGCCTGCAGACAGATCGAGTTTATTTCTGACAGCATGGTTACTACCTTATTATGACTTCCGCGTTTTTATAATAATGCACGGCAGAGAGAAGAGGAGAGGAGGGGAGGCCCGCTTTTTTTTTTTTTAACACTTTACACAACTTTTCGGTTTTTTTTTTTTAACGTAGCTTCCATATTTAAGTTTTTACACACACACACACACACACACACACAAACAGTCCAAACAGCAGCGGCTCGCTACCATTCAGCCATGTGAAGGTTTATTTCCTCACTTTACACACACACACACACATCATATCAGCAAACATGGATGTTTTTAACCAGTTTCTTTTATTAATTGCAGTTAAAAGTCAGAGAGAAGTGTAGAAATGATCTCCTCCATCTTTCCTCTGGATTACACAGCAGCACTTTATTCTCCTTTTTATCCATCAAATATGGAAAACAAGCTGACAGCTCGCAATATTTCCCCTTTTTTGAATATATATCAGCTGAACACTGGTGCTAAAGAGGAGACATATATATAAAAGTGTGTGTGTGTGTGTGTGAGAGAGAGAGAGACAGAGAGAGAGTCTCAGTTTCACTTTTTGTTAAAAAAAATCAGGATTTACCTGCTGCTTCCTGCCTTCCTCTGATCTCATTCAGGTTGAACTCTCCCACCTTTTAGAAGTGACAGGAGGCTGAAAAGGGGCCTCTTTGTATCGCGCGCCCTCCTATCCCTCCCCCCTCCTCCTCCTCTCCCCTGTCCTCCCCCCTCTCTCTCTCTATAATTTGGGGGACGTTTCTTCTGCAGGCGGAATCACGGCTCCGCTCCGCGTAATCTCACAGGAATCGCCCCCCATTATCCTGCACTGCATTGTTTTTTGTTTTCCAAAGTGTATGAATAAACGCTCATTTAACAGACAAAGGCATGCCCACATCATACAGTCCCTGCTGCAGCCATGAGCCAACATATTGTGTGTGTGTGTGTAATGTGTGTGCGTGCTTATGTGTTGACTGGTTACACAGATGACTAATGAATGAGGCTGGTTTCCTGTGTTAAAAAAAAAAAAGCACCTCAGTATGTGGAAGCTTTGGAGAGGCCGGAGAGCTGGATGGAAACTGGGCACAGAGTTATGCAACAAGGGAAAAAGCTGAAATGATGAACAAGTATTTGTGCATAAATAGAAACACAAAGCAACTAATAATTATTCTCGTTATCGGTTCATATAGTTGATTATTTTCTCAATTAATCGATTAGTTTGATCTTTTAAATGTCTGATAATCAGTTTACTGTCATAGACGACTGAAGAAACCAGGAAATATTCACGTGAGAAGCTGCAATCAGACGATTTGGTAGTTTTCTTCCTTAAAAAACGACTCAAAACTAAATATTTGGCAACCAAACGATCAACCGACTAATCGCTGCAGCAGTTAGTCGATTAATCAATCTGTTGATCAACAGAAAATGAATCAGCGACTGTTTTGATGATCAAATAATCAGTTTCAGTCATTTTTTTTAAGCGAAAACAAACAATTTGCAGGTTTCAGATTGTTTAAACTCTTTTAAAGGATTTAAAAATGTGTCAAACATGATATTTAACTGATTATCTTTTAGATTTTGGACATCTGAAGAGCTCTAAGAAACTATAACAGACATTTTATAGAAAAATATACTTAATCGAGGAAATAATTGGCAGATTAATCAACAACAAAGTTTAGCTGCAGCTCTACTTTCATTTACAGCTGCAGCGATTAGTTGATTAATCGTTCGGTCAGTTGACAGAAAACGATTTACCTGTTATTCTGATCATCGATTGATCATTTTGAGTCATTTTTTAAAAGGTACAAATGTTAAATTTTTCTGCTTTCAGCTCCTTAAATGTGAATATTTTCCTCTGTGAGACTAAACTGACATTTTTCACCATTTTCTAGACCAAACAACCAATCAATTAATCAATAATGAAAATAATTGTTAGCTGCAGGCCTACATTGATCATCATTATCCAGCAAAACAGCGACAGATTCCTCAGATTTTCCTCTCATTCCTGTTTCTTCTGCTGTTTCAAAGTGTTGTTAACCGTCGTCGTCTTGCCTTGTTATTTCTCCTGCAGCCGTGCTGGACGGCGTGGAGCGGCTCACGGCCGAGGAGATGGACGAGCGGCGGCAGCAGAACATGGCCTACGAGTACCTCTGTCACCTGGAGGAAGCTAAAAGGTAAGAGCCGGAGATCAGCTCAGCTCGATCCGCCTCGCTAAAGGACGATACGAGCCGACTGGTTTGGTGTTAGCGCTTCTTCTCTTCACGTACAGAGCCGTTTTTGTGAATTAACGGCGACCGGAAGCTCTCACAACTGGAATACGGGACCGTAACCGTCGAGCCTAGTGGACATTAGTTGAAGTAGTTCATCCCTGCTCGTGCTTCCTGGTCAGGTTTTAGATCCAGCTGACATCTTGGAGGCGGTTTGGAGCCTAAAGTGTCGAAACTAAAGCACAGAACTGTCTTGTTTACTTCTTCTTCTCTCTAATAGCTCCTCATTTAGCTCCTCGTTTAACTAGTTTTAAGTCTGGATGCACACTTCTAGTCTTAGTAAGAGGATCTGACATCTTCACGTTGGAGTTTCTGTGTCGATGTCACGAACGTTTCCTCCTCCAGCGTCTCAGTGACATTAATTCAGTCACAACAGGTGGCAACAGGCGTCTTACAAAGGTTACAGTCACTGAACGGAGAGCAGCAGGAACAGCTTATCGGTTTATTGAGAGAAAAAGTTGGATTGGTGCATGAAATATATACGAGAAACCAAACAGGAAGTAGCTTTTATAGATTAGAAATAAGAGTTTGTTGTCGCTGATGCTGACGAGAAACCTTTAGTTCACATAGAAGAAGGTGTTACTCTCTCACACACATAGGCTTGACAATATGTGTGTGTGTGTCAGAGGTTGCCTGCCTGGGCTCGTTTACCAGCCGCATGCGTGTTGGGCAGCGTCTGGTGCGTGTGTGTGTGTGTGTGTGTGTGTCGACCCCAGCGAGCGCGGGCTCTCTGATTCAAAAGAGGAAGGATTGTACGAGACAGGAAGTGACTCAGTCCCTGTTGATTTTTTTTGGTATCTCCCACTGTTGCCACAGAAACCCCGCAGTTGTCACGGCAACGGGTTCCGGTGCGAGTGCCTGGCGTCCATGCTGCTACTGTTCAAGATAGAGAGAGAGAGAGAGAGAGATAGAGAGAGTGTGCACTTGATTAAAACAAAGAAAGAAGCGGTTGTATGGCTGCGGTGTGTGCGTGTTTGCTGCCCCCTCCTCCCCCCCTCCTCCCTCCTCCCCTCCTCTCCCCCCTCCACCTGCTCTGTTATTATCATCCATCTGTGATGTTCAGGGAATTCCTGGAGAGTGATTTACGTTTGTTTTCCCGCCGCCGGACACTTCTTACCTCCTTTTTTTAGTCAGACACCCGGAGAGAAACGTCTCGGTACTTTTCGTCCATATCGTTCACATAAATCAGGAGTTGCGGCCAAAAACGAGAGCGAAAAACACACTTTTATTTTGTTCCCACTCAACAACAAAAACCTCCAGCTCTTATTTAAAACCCTTCATGTCATGTTAGCGGTCTAATAATTCGCCGCGGCTGCTGGTGTAGAAATATCTCATCATCTATTATTCACAGGAAGATGAAAATAAATACAGAGAAGTCACTTTTTTTTTTTTCAGAACTCCTCCCGGCTTCCTCATGTTCATGACTCGACTCTTCCTTTTTTTTTTTTTTTTTTTTTTAAACCCAACAAATCACCATCATCATCATCACGCAGCGTTGTGTTGGCTTTTTTTTTTTCCCCAGGAAGCGTGGCGGGGAGGAAATGCTGAGGAGGGAGGGGAGGGGGGGGAGGGGAGGGGGGGAGGGTTTGGGTTCGAGTGTCGCGTGTTGACCAAACATGGTCTTTCACTCGGCGCAGTAAGAATGGAAGTATGAATGGTTTCACACCTCACGTCTCGCACCTCGCTACCTATTTGGATGGATTGTGTTATCTGCATGATATTCGGTAGCGGATGTATTTGTAGAAGAAGAAGAAGAAGAAGAAGAAGAAAAAAAAGCACATTTAACACTTTTAACTTGCTTTTTTTTTTTTTTTGAGATCGAGAGTTCGTTCTTGACCTCGGAAACGACGTCTCGCTCAGCTGACAGGGTGTTCCCGTTTTTTATGAGCACCTTTTTAAGGATTCCTCTTCCTCCAGGCTTCAAAGTTCATTCTCGAACCTCCGTGATGAGTTTTGTACGTGCCGCACTTTATTTTTAACAGATTCAACTCCGTTCTTCAGTATCAGATGGTTTAAAAACACCTGCGTTGTCTCTAAAGCGGTTCAGACTAGAGACATTTAGACTAAATTAAAGGCACAAATTGAAAGATCAGTCTCAGGATTGATGATTGATGATTAATTGGGAAAAAATAAAGCACTTTTTTTCCTTCCCAAATGCAGTTTTCCATCTCAGCTTTGCTCTTTTGCAGCTTTCTTGTATCCAACATGAAGCTGACAGATGTTTAGCCAGCTGCTAGCGGCTACTGAGTTAGCTTCTTCTGCTTAATATGTGAGTTACTGGAACTACATTTACACATATATATATTCAAATACGTATGTAAAATGAGCCACGTCATCTTCCTTTTTTAAATTTATGCTTCTGCTTTTATTCTGTTCTTAACCATTTCACTGTGCTGCACATCTTTCTCTCTTCCTCAAACGAATTTTCGTAACTCCTGTGACTGATCCAGGTTTTTGTTTCCATGGGAACTGGGCGATCTGTTATGAAAACACACCTGTGTAGTCAGCAGGTGTTGCCAAATCCGCTAAAACAGAAACACTCCGTTTGAACAATGAAGTATTGTGGGAACAACTCACACTCCGCTAGTGACCTTCTTCTTCTTCTTCTTCTTCTTCTTCTTCTCTCCCCTTTAAACTGCTGCGCCTCCTCTCTGCGAGCCTCCTGATTGGCTGCGGAGGGTCAGATGCAGATGCCGACATCTCAGGCAAAGTTTGAGGTCGAGGCCGAGGTGTGTGTGTGTGTGTGTGTGTGTGGAACACCTGAGCCTGCAGGGGGGAAAGCCGGGGGCAGGAATGCTGGGAGTGTGTGTGCTGATGCGGAGCGGTATGAGGGGAATGCCTCTCACAGGTGCACGGCAGGGTGTGTGTGTGTGTGTGTCGGAGACGGCGGTGGCTGCAGGAATGCATTGCGGCTCCGTCACTGTTCCAACACTACTACTGTCAGGTGCATATTCGGGTGTAGAGGACCTTTATGGACTCGGGTACAGTCTGAGTTTGAGATGCAAACGATGTGTTATCTCTCTTATTTTCATGTTCCCATCCAACACGGCGAGGCAGTTTGAGCCGCTGCGCACGTTATCACGCCACATTTGAATGCTCGGCGACCTGCTCGCCTCTTTTCTGGGCTCTTCAAGTAGTAGACGTTAAGGTGCTGGTTCTTAGCTGATCTCGGACCACAACTAACATTATCTGTTCATCTACTGACTGTTTTTTTTTGCAATGAATCGACTGTTTTTAAGTCCAGAAATATGCTCATCAAGAACTCCTAGAGCCCGGTGTGAAGGCATTCGCTGCAATTTATGATTCATTTCTCAATTAATCATTAATTGTTTGGTCATAAATCTCTGAAAATGGTGGGAAATGTTTCCTGAAGCCCAACGTGCAGCCTCAGATCGTCCCGACAAACAGTCCACAACCTAAAAATATTCAGTTTTTCATGATAAAAGATGAAAGAAACCAGACAATATTCACATTTTAGACGCTAGAACCATCTTAAATAACAACTCAAACAATTAAAATAGTTTATTGTATTTATAGTTTTATATATTTACCGTTTTTTTTTCATTTTCTAACTGTCCAAAATGAAAATATAATCAGTTTACGATGATGTAAAACTTCCACCTTCCTTTAATAAATGTGTCAACACTTCTGATTCGTTAATCATTCAACGGATTCGACTTTCTTTCTTGCTTTCACTCTCGTGTTCGTTCCTTCAGTCTCGCCGGGAATGCGGTCGGACATGTTTCCAGTAGGATACCTGTGTTTATTTGATCCGTGCTGCTGCAGCTGCTGCTAGCTGTTAGCCGCTAGCTGCTAGCTGCTCACTCCCCTCCCTCCTCATCATCATCACCTTTCTGTAAACTGCAAACCATCACAAGCGGTTTCGTCTCACCGTGCGCCCGCTGATGATGAATGACACACAATGAGGTTTGAAGTCAGACTGCTCGGGCTCCTCTGTCACACGTCACCGGTTTGGCGTTGTTTCCTGTGGAAAGCTGCGTGTAAATCACTCACTCAGCAGATGTTCTCAGCGGGTGGCGTGCGTTGTTTTGGGGCGTAGCTGAAAGCTTTTGATTCACCAGGTGAACCAGATTCCTTGTCAGGTGTGATGGCGGCGTGACAGTCCAGTGAAAGTGGAAGACGAGGGTTTGACAGTTATTAAGATGTTTACTCTCTGACTTTTTTTTTTGTTTTTTAGGTCATTCAGTTTTATCTTGTTTTGGTTTTTTTTGCATATTCACTCTTATATTTGAGGTTTGATGATCAGACGGCGTCAGAGCTGCAGTGATCAGTCGGTTAATCGACTATTTGTTGACAGAAAATGAATCAACAACTAGTTTTATGATCATTTTTGTCATTTTTTTTAAAGCATAAATATCAGATCATTGCTGCTGTTCTGTGGTTTATATAATCAGACACTTTAGTGCGGCTTTGTAACAAAGTTGACGTTGAATTTAATCCAAAATATTTCATCATCATCATCATCATTTATCCCTCAAGATAAATCAATTCAATAACATTAGATGATTCAGATATGACTCAAACTAAACATCTTATCAGTTTAATTTCATTTTTGCTCAATCTGCTGGTTATTTTTCCAGTTTAATTGATTGTTTTTGTCTGTAAAATGACAAAATAACAGCAATTTTTCTATATTTTTTTTTTTTTAAAAGTTGCTTAAACAGTTATTTGAATATCAAAATCTGAATTTAATTGACTAAATGTTGCAGCTTTTGTAAGAAAAAGGTGGAAAAAAAACAAACAAACATTGACTTTAAAAGACGGTCATTTCAGTGGAAGCTGTGTGTGGCTTTGTTTGTGTGTTCTGACCGCAGTAGTGACGTATAAACGGAGCGATGAGATGATCTATTACGACACTTTAGACAAAGAGCCGAAAGATAAACTAACAGGATTCTTAAGAGTTGATGTGCAATAAATAAAGTCTAGTGTCTCAGAGAGATCCTCGTCTGTCACTGCAGACCGCTGATGGGTCCGTCTGTGGTGTTCATCCTCATCCTCATCCTCATCCTCCGTCCGTCCATCAGCCTGGTGAGAGAAAGTACAGAGTGGCGCACATTCAAGTGTATTTACAGCTCACACACACACACACACACACACACACACACACACACACACACACACACACACACACACACACACATCTGTAGGAGTCTGAATGGCGTCTAATTAGTGTTTTGTGTTGAATATTTAAATGACACGTTTCACTCCGAACCTTGAAATTAAGTTGAAGGATTTGAGAGAAATTATGCACTTTTGAAAATGAACGGTTTTCTAAGCACTTGTTTAGTTTTTTTTTTTTAAAAACCCAAATGACTAAATTTCCATCATTTTAGCCGCAGCTTTCTCTTCTCTTCATCGCTTCAAGAATCCACTTTAAGAGCAAAACCGGCAACTTTTCTTTTTATTTAACACCGACTTTCAGTTTTAAAAGAAATGATTTTAACCAGGAGGAGATCAGGTGTGGTCTGATCATGACTGATGTCACGTCGCACAAACTTTGAGTCACCAAAACAAACTTTGAACGTCATCGAGCTCGATGACAAGCTGAGGTTTCGCAACTGTGGAGGAGAATTAAAGCTCATTTTCAGTCACAGCGAGGCTTCAATTGAACCGCCTAAAACATGAGACGGCAGATCGTTCTCTACAGTAAACTACCGACAAAACAGAAGCTCTTATTTCTGGTTCTCTCAGTCCTCTTCCTCTCTCTCTTTTATTTTGGCGGGGAACTTCTTCTCTCTCTCTTTCTGAGAGTTAGATGAAGAGACACGGCAGCGGCATCCCTCCGACTCTCAGCAAGGAAACGGATAAGAAGCTCTATGAAGACGTCCGCTCTGCTGAAACTTACATAAGTAAACTTATCAGCGCAGCATGGTTGTCATGGCAACGTCCAACCACGTGTCATGTTTTGCCCTCGTAATGAATCGTTACATCTGAGCTCATTGACAGACTAGATAGATTTCGTAACAGGACACAGACGTCACCTCTTATTTGAACTTTAAATACAGTAAGATCGAGGTGTTTACATTCATTTCTGATGCAGTAATGTCTTGTTTTAAGGTCAGAGGTCAATAACTGGCGATTCCTCCTCAACAACAACATCATGTTTTCTTCTAGTTTTTAACCTCAGACCTGCTCAGACTCTCATCTCGTGTCCTTGTCGGTTCCTGTGTGCCAGTTTTTTTTTGTGTTTTTTTTGTTGTCGTGCTTTGACTCAACAGTTTTACAGCTGTACATGAAGATAAAAACAAACACTGGAGTTTCTGTTTGTGTCGATAAGATTGTGTGAAGAAGGAAGAAAAAACAAACAAACTTTGATTTACTCGATTTAATAGAAAAAAGAAAACAGGATTATGATTTTAATCAAAAAGGCTGAAGAACAGCAACTTTTTCCTTTATTTTCAACTTCATGTTTATTAAACAAACTCACAGTTTCACTCTGACATCACTCACCCTCTCGACCAATCAGTCGCCACCTTCATGTGTCGGTTATAAACGTGTATATGTGTTTAAAATAATCAGTGATGTCACCAAAAAATTAATTTTGCTGAATGTAAACACAACGGCAGTTTTTTTTTTTTTTTTTTTTTAATGCAGTACCCTTCAGTCTATGAGTGTTGCCATGGTGACGGCGGCACAGTTTACCTGTGGTCGGCCAGATTTCCTCCTGATTGACAGCTGCTGACGTTTTTGTTGACTCTTGTTTCTTTTTAGACGATGACAGAACGTACGTGTGTTGTTTTTCTCTCTCGCGCTGCTGTAACAGACGATCCAGTCGGATGAGGTCACATTAACACCGTGTGAATGTGTGTGTTTGCTTGTGTGTGTGTGTGTGTGTTTATGTGTGTGTGTGGTCGACCCCCGAAGGCGAAACAAACCCCCCGACTGAAAACACATTTTTGTTTTTAAAGTGAGTGAACGGATGATATAAAAGAGGCTTTTTCAAGCTGTGTGTTGAAGTCATTCGGCCTCCTGAGCGTTGACGGTTGCCGTCGGGAATAGCGCGCATAGCAGAGCAGTGCGGTTATCGGGTTACATCACTGACAGTTTGATCAGTTGATGGTTGCTCCGGCTTTGTTTTTGATCTGGAAGGGTGGAAATCTTTAAGGAATTTTTTAAATTGGTTTCACTTCTCCGGGTTATGTTTCTATATTTTAACATGCACATTCTCATGTTTATATTTTACATTCTGGGGCTCTTGTGTGGGATATTTTTTGCATGATTTACAGTTATGAAACAAGGCTTTTAACAGCAGTAACACACTCCAGCTCCTGCTGTATTGTGCTATATTTGCACTTCATCATTTTTAGCTCACTCTCATGCACATGTCTGACTCGCTGTTTTCATCTTATCGAAAAAAAACTGGTGAAACCGCTTCGCTTTAAAATAACATCTTGACTGTAAAAATCCATCCTGAGGCGAAACAAGCCCGCTCTTCAGAAAAAAATGTGATATCATGATTAATTTTTCCTCCTTCAGAAGATCCTTCTGCACATATCTGGAGTCAGACGGCCAAAAAAAAAACTGAAGAGCAAAGACTTTCTTATCTTCTTTTTTTTTTTTATTGAATTGTGACACGATAAGCGGAGTTTCTACACACTGCTCACTTATGTCACAACTTTCCACAAAGTGTGGGAGAAAGCCGGATGGTGCAACATCTCCTCTTTTTTTTTTTTTTAATCTTTTCCCTCAAAAGACAGCGTTTGTATGAAAAGACGACTGTGACGGGAGCGAGATAATCCATCACAGTAAACAGTGAAGATAATCTCTGATTTATCTTTAATCCATCCCGCACCCGGAGTGGAGTGTCGTCATTATCGCCGCTGCATCGCATTGCATCGCATCGCATCGCATTACGTTACGCTCCTTCCTTCCTTCCCTCGGCTTCCTGCTCGTAATCAGACACCCACAATAATAAACACACGTCTGGAGAAGTTTGCACAGGCGCTTGGGAGACGTCGTTAACGAGATGCGAGAGAGAGCACTTCTCAAGAAAAAGAAGTTTGGATTACAGCAGCTTCTTTTTTTTTTTTTTTTTTTATGGTGAGAAACAACCCGCAGCAACCCCCCGACGTGTTGCCACATCAGTTGAGAAGCTCTGTCTTCTCACTCTTTGCCTTCACTGCAAGACCAGCCCAGTTCCTCCTAAAGATTTGGCTATTTGCCTGTAATTTCCTGTTTTCAAACCGTTTCCAAACACTCTTGTGAATAGCTGCTGCTGCTGCTGCCACTGCTGCAATGCACGTTACATAATGTCAGAGCTGACATTGTGTTTGTGCGAGTCGAACAATGGCACAAAAGTGGTGTCTTTTAAAGCTTTTTTTTTTCCACAGAGATACGATCTGTCCTCAGGTGACTGATCGTCAAGGCTGCTCTGAGCTGCTGCAAACAAGAAGAGGGCTTTTTGTGCTTAATTTAATATAGAAAGTGACAATTTTGATGAGCATTACTAATTTTTTTTGAAGCAAAAATGATAAAAGAAATCACTGGTTTCTGTTTCCGTTCTGTTTCTGAATGTGTTGAGGGTTGTATTTTGGTAAATGAGCTGAAGAGAAGTGGGACAGTCGGAGCCTGAGGTAACGTCTAACATGACTTAACAGAAAAAGAAAAGACACACCGCCTACAGAAACTGAGACCGCCTCTACGGAAATAACATGAACTCTGTTATATCCTGGAAATGTTGTAAAATGCAACAGCAAATCACAGAAACACAGATGACAAGACACACAAAGTACATAAAGGAAGTCTTCAGTGTAAAGAAATTCAAAAATAACACGTTAATCCGCAGCTATTTTTTGTTGTTGCATGTAATCGAATCATCGTTTTTAAGAAAGAAATTCCAAATGTTTGCTGGTTCAAGCTTCAAATGTGAAGATTTGAAGCTTTTTATTTGTCATGAATGATAATAAACAGAATATATTCAGATTTTTGACTGTTGATTGGACAAAACAAGACAGTTGAAGACTTAAAGGACATTATAACAGGAGTTTTTCTCCACTTTCTGACATTTTATAGACAAAACGACGCATCAATAATTAAAATAATTACTAATAGCAGCTCTAACTGATAGACAGATAGCTTAATGTTGTCAATAAGTTAAGCTAAACAGAGTCAGGCTTAGTTTTTTCTTTAGTTTAGCTGTGCTTTTACCTTGGTGCTAATGTTAGCATATCCACATGCTAGCTTTTAGCTTGCTAACATGTTAGCATTAAGCGCTGCTCGGTTTTAAAAGCATCTGTTGGCAGATTTTTGGACATTTGGTGGCGCTAGATGTAAAATCAGGGGCTCAGCAGTCATCTTCTGGGGACTATTCATGTCTGTGCCAAGTTTTTATGGGAAACCTTTCGATATTTTTAAAGAAATTTCACTCTGGATCAAAGTTTTGAACATGTGGACGAGTATCTTTCTCCTCAGAGTCGAGCATCTCGGTCATAAAAGCTAAAGAATTCCCAGAAAACAGGCGCGAGTCACACAGATGAGAAGGAGGGCACGAGGAGGCAGTGAAAGGGAGAAGGGAGGGAGAGAAAGGGATCAGCGCGCTCTCTCTCCGTAAAGGATCTCCGCCCCTCCTCCGCAACCTCTCACCTGCGTAACCTGAGACTGCAAGTTACTGTTCCAGTTTGGATATCTGTCACAGCGCAGGGAAAGTCTTTGAATCCTCCACGGTGATGAAACCTGTCCTTGTTCAGGGAAGTGAGCTGAGACAGCAGTTTCATGTGACTGACTGTGACCCCCCCCTCCTCTCTCCCCCCTCCCTCCCCCCTCCCTCCCCTCCAGCTGATCAGCAGGCCTACCTGACTCTGACTCTCTCTCTCTCAGGCCTGCTTGGTTTCTGTTATTACAGCTTTGTACATCGGCCCTCAGCTGGTATTTGCACTCTGATGACCTCAACCGGGGACAGAAATCACCGAAACGCCGGAGGTCAGATGTGACCTGCTGGGTCCCTCAGAAGGAGGCCTCCAGCATCACAGCGGGTCAAAGGTCACAACCATTAATAGTGCAGCATTTCTATTAAAGAGAGAAGTGAAGCTGGTGAAAAGTAGAGCAGAGTCCAAACACAAAAATATGATCAGGTGACTGTTTTTCTTATTTATATAGATTCTGTAACCTGAACTTTTTCCTTTTATGACTGTTGCTTTGAGGACATTTCATTGATTTCTGTGTCATGTCTGCTGAAGCAAAAATGTGAACCAGTGACTCAAGTTTTTGAGAAATTCCAGCAGTCTGTTCTCAAGAAAAACGCCCAACGCAATTCCCCAGATTTCCATTTATTTATTTATTCTTTCTGGAACAATGCTCCAAAATATCTCATACTGGGATCTGCGACTGCTTGGCTCTTTTTTTTTTTTTTTTTTTTTACTCGATAAACCTTTTTTTTTCTTGCTTGTGATCCCTTTAAACAAACTTGTGCCATGACATCATAGTTTGCATATGTGAATAGTTTTTGTTATACAGGTCTGAAATAAGGAATAATATCATTTATATGGGCATCTCATCTTCAAAAACTGTCAAGTAATTAATAAGAAAAAGGCAACGATCAGCAATAAACAGGTTTTTTTTCTCCTGTAGTTTTTTCTTCTTCTTGCTAATCTGCTCAGCATCTCTCAGATTTATCTTGCGACCCCCCGGTGGGTCCTGAACCCTAGGTTTGGAGTCACTGAATAAAGGGCTCTTTATACTGTGTGGTTTGAGGCTGACCGAGACGAACGTTGACAGTCGTTAGAGAAACATGGTCAAATCTTTGTGAATCCAAAACAATAACCTAGATTTGACTGTGAGAGTCGACAGATCTTTTAAAGACAGTCTGAGGCTTAAAGTAAAGAGCAAATAAATTAAATAAATAGATGATAAATTAAAGAGCAGATTCTCACACTGTGGCTGCTGCTACGACCCAAATCAACAACGCCTGCATGACATTTCGTGCAGTTTCTCGTCCTCCTCAATACGTCCGCGGCACACAGGAACTAAAACGATGGAGGTGAAACGGAAAAAAAGGAGTTTGAGCCGATGACGTTTCTCCGCTTTCGTTTACTTTTTCGACGAGAAACCGATCTCAGAGCCTCAAACTGATATCGTAGCGCCCGACGCAGATTGTGAGCGTAGATTTGATTGTATAGTCCACCAGGTCACTTTTTCATAAAAGCATGAAACTTGGCACACTTGTACAGTTTTGGGACTCTGAACATTTTCAGAAACGGAGCCATTGCAGAAACGCCTCGCGGTGGCCATGGCAACCAATTTACTTTCCGCCATAATCTAGTTATGTATATTCAGTTTTTCCCCTAGGTTGAGTGGTTTGGCCTGGCAGAGGGGTTGTCATCGTGTGTGTGTGTGTGTGTGTGTGTGTGTGTGCTAGCAGGCAGCTACGCATTTATCCGTTTTCTTTTTACCTGTTTAGCGTCACCAAGCTAGGCTAGGCTAACCCATTGTTGCTAACTTTGGAGCTAACCTTCACTTTTCCAGCAGTTGGGGAAACAACAGACGTGACTTTTCATGGTGTTGACAAGCTGCAGCGTTTATTAACTGACACACTGTAGTCTGTACTGTACATTTACTGCCAGACTGACAACTTACTGCTGCTGCTAACCGTTTTCTCTGCTCCGCTAGCATTCACCGTTATTTCAAACTCTCTCTCTCTCTCTCTCTCTCGCTTAACCACTCACTGGCTAAGGAGTTACGCTAACTGCAGTTTCCATGGCAACGACACAGACGTTAACTCCCGTTTCGAGACAGCGCTGCTCAACGGCTCCCAAACGCTTATTGATTTAAGAACGAATTAATAATTTGGCGATATTTTTACTATACTGTATTATATTTACATGATGCATGTATTAGGCTTCATTTGACAAGTGATGTACATGGTATCATTGTAATCCTTGGCCATCAGAACATGGAGGGTAAGACGTCAGTTTTTCTGTGTTATCATGTTTTGTTCAGGAGATATGAGCAAAGAGTCAGACAGATGTGGTGTTAAAGGATGTGAACGGACCAGATGTGAGTAGAGCGTTCATACACGGTCATGACCTACCTATGAAATCTGTCGCGGTTTGCGGCCCAGGTCCCTTTGAAGCACGGCTGATTATTCGCCCTTATTTTAACACACATAAGCACGCATTTCACACACACACACACATACTCACACACACACACACACACGATACAGTGTCGGTCCAGCTGCTCTCAGAGTGGTGAGAGGACGAGGTCAGTTGGTGCACAGATTCCAGTGTTGCAGCAAAGCATGTAATGGACAACTTGGCTCTCACTCATCTCTTTTTGTGTGTGTGTGTGTGTGTGTGTGTGTTCCCTCCTGTCATCTTTCTCCTTGTTTCCTCCATCCCTCCCTTTGTGATTCGTCCTTCACGAATCGCTGGTGATTGTTAGATTCCCATCACTTCGGCTTGCCCGTTCTTCGCCCTGTTGAGCACAGACACACCAAAAACTTTTGTACAAGTCTTTTTTTTCTTTAATCAGATTCCCGTTCAGCATCTCAGTAAGTAGAGGTGGGCGGTTGGCAGTAAACAGAAAGGCAGCGGTGTGTGTGTGTGTGTGTGTGTGGGCGTGTGTGTGTGTGTTTGTGGTATCTACCTTGACATTGGGTGTATCCTGATAAGCCTCACCACACACGATTTGCCTTTCCAGCTATTCTGTAAACACACAGCACTTCCTTTTCTTTTCTTCTCATAAACATGCGGGTCGCACAAAAGCATTTATAAAACGAGGGACAATACACAGCGGAGCATAGAGGACAAGTTCAGGCCACTTTTTGTTCCTTTCCCTTCCCACCCCCCCCTTCCCTTCTTTCCATCTCTCTTCTGTGCCTCTTGTTGTCCAAATTTAGCCATAAAGTTCGGCCTTGTAAACGTCTGCTTTCCTGTTGTTTCTTGCATTAATGACTGTGTTTACATGTGCAGCAGGGGTTTTCCCCCCCTCTCCAGCTTAACGTAAGGCTCAGACAGTGGGTGGGGTTCACGCTTCACCTACCTTCGCTCTGTGTGTTTGAGTCATCGAGCTATAAATGTAGATTTAGGCCAATTTGTAACCAGCAGTGACTGTAAGGCGACCTTTCCTGCAGCTCATCTCTGTTACAGTAAAAGATAATTCATTTTTAAAGGTTTTTTTTTTTTTAAATGTTTATTCCCCGTTGTCTCTGCCGCGCAGGTAAACTCGCAAGCAGGGGCTGAAATCAAACTGTGTTGGTCGAAGCCAAAATAAAATTGCGTGACTGAGCAAAAGTCTGGGCGTGAAATTCCGGTTATGCTGAGACTAATTGTGCATTTGATCATCTGACTGACTGTCATGCTGATGATGAGGTTTCCATATTCAGAGCATCTCATCTGCTTTTTAGTCAACAAAGGTTCATCCAGGCTCAATTTAGTTGCAAAGTGAGAGCTTTTTTTTTAAAATTCTAGGTTATAAATGATTGTTTTTGAAGCATTTCAGTGACCTTATAATACCAGGACCTGCTTCATAGTGACATTTAATAATTTAAATGCTGCTGAAACAACTAAATTTCACCTGAAATCACCAAATCTTTCCTTATTTAGCCCAGACTGATCACTGGAGCTTCAATAATGAGAGTTTTTATTGATTTAATTCCAATATTCAAGCAAAAACTCCAAATATTTTCTGGTTCAAGCTTCTCAAATGTGAAGATTTGGTCCTTAGTTAATATCTATGAATAGACAATGAATAATAATATGAGTTGCAGCTCTACTGGTCGTATTGAAATGGTCTTTGTGAGTTCTTTTGCTGTCACTGTTAGACGTTGGATGATATGATAGATCAGATAACAGCATATTAGTCACACCATAGTCTTGTCATTGTTTTAGAGTCCTGATCCAACAATGTATTAAACAATGAGGCAATGAAACCTATCGGGCGGCTCCATGAAAGGGCTAACGAGAACAATACCTCTCAGTGTTACAATAACAAAGTCTGTGGTCTGTTAGAATACGCTCTATATATTATCTGTTATCAAACATTAACCGTGATAGCGAATAAGGCTCAGAGTGAAACCGCAGGAAGTGGAAGCGGAGTCAGAGGAGTCAAAGGTTTCTCGGACTGAACATTAATAAACGACTCCCCCCCCGCGCCGCCGCGCCGCAGGAGGATGTACTTGGATAGCCCGCCGGAGACGGACCGCTGGCCCAGGTGTCCGTGTGACTTCCTGGAGAGCGACATCGGTCGTTAGCGGGCTCCTTCCTATGAGTCTGACCTCTGAACTCGCCACTGACTTCAGCTTCCTGCTGGCTCAACTGAGTCTGGGGAGGGGGGGGAAGGATGAGATAATGATTCTTTCCAAGTTTTCCTGTACAGTAGTGCTGTTTTGATATCTGTTGTTTAGCCTCTGGTGTGACCTCATAACCTCATTTATTCCCAGATTACAAACAGATATACAATAAAACTGATTAAAACCCTGCTGAAACAGTGTTTATCTGCTTTTTTAGCTGGCGTTATCCTCATGTGTTCTTGTAAATATTGTATTTTATTCAGATGTTTGCAGATATTTTGCTACTGGTTTATCACGGCGGGCACAAACTCCACTTATCTCCGTCTTATAATCACAGCTAGGAGGCTCATGTGAACGTTTCTCACTCCTCGTATCTGTGCAGCGTGACATGATCGCAGCATTAGCCTTCCCAAAGGACGCTCTTACACTTTGATATCTCTCATCTAACTTGTTATTTATCTAGATTAACTCTCCAGACAATGCATATCTGTGGCTTTTTTTTTTTTTTTTTTTTTTTAATTTAATTGTCTGTCAATGTCATCACAGCTTGATATTTCTTTTGGCCGCTTCCTGCTGTTGTTGGAATCCAGCTGTCGACATTATTAAATCCCATTCATAGCTGCTGCACTTTACTGCTTTAAGTGGAGGGTGTGTTTGTGTTTGTGCTAGGCTGGAAAGGGTGTGTAGCCCTGATAAAAAGAGCCATTAACTTAGCCGTCTTTATGGAGCCTTTCACTGCTCCAGTGCGGAGCTGAAAGGAGGGGCTTGTTCCCGGCTGGCAGGTCCAGGCTCCGCGCCACGGGTCGGCCACCTCGGGCCTCAATAGCGGGCCTGTCTGGAGACCCCCATGTCACGACGACGTCCTGAGAGGGGAGTTGTTTCAGCTGTCGGTGCGCTGGCCTGTGAACGGCAAAGTGTGGGTGTGTTTAAGTGTGTGTGTGTGTGTGTGTGTGAGAGTGTGTGTGTGTGTGTGTGAGTGTGTGTGTGTGTGTGAGTGTTAGATTTTCACATATTCTTATCAGGGCCAAACGTTCTCACAAGCAATGGAGGAAAAAAAAAAAGGAAAATCCCTTAAAGTGGTATACATCAGGATTAAAATGAGTTTGGATTTGATTGACTATAAAGAGTGTGTGTGTGTGTGTGTGTGTGTGTGTGTGTGTGTGTAGAAGGGGGGTCTGTCTGTAGGAGGGAAGGAATCTTTTAATCTCACTCAGGATATCGTTAACCTTGTTGCTTGACAAAGACTTCAGTTACAGAAGAGTGGGAGTGTTTACTCAGCAGATGAAAAGAGAAAGAGAGAGAGAGACTGTTTGCTTCTTTCAAAAGGCCACGCTGACGTCACTCTGCCTGTGAAATTCCTCACAGCCGACGATAAACTCAAGGTTTTCATATAATCAGAGCTGATATTTTAATAAAGCAGAGCAGACACCGAGAGCTCGTTAGCGGGAGGACGTTAGTTGTTAATCGTAGGGGGCGTGTTGTCTTAACCTTGGAGGAGGGTATTTCTGATCTGTCCTCAGAGATGAAACCTCACATTCACGTTCACAATTTTTCAAGCGCGTCTCAAAACAAACAGCCAGGTGTCCGAATGAACGGGGAGAGACGTTTTTCCTCCTGTTCGCACTGGCTATTAAAAGATCCTCTTCAAATGTGCTCTCAGTGGAAGGACATTAGGTGATAAAGAAATGCATTTAAAAGTTGATCTGAAGCTTATAGTCTGAGTTATTCATATCAAGTGGATATCGGCTATATTTACAGGTCTTTTTTAGCACCTTTCTGTTTCCTCAGACGATGTTTGTGAAGCTTCAGATCAACTTTTAAACACATTGGATTTGTGGATTTCCAGGAAAACTCTTCTCTTGCAGTGACTCCCTGACCTAAATGTTCCAAATCTGTGTTGTTCAGTGAATGTAACTTTACTATAACTTTGATACAAGCTTTGATATCATCCAACGTATTAAAGGAAAATCCACCTTTTAAAAAACACTGACTTTGCTTTGCAGTGCGGCTACAGTTGAGTCTGAAAACAAACAACAAGTTTCCACGATGTGAAACTTCAAGTTTTTAGTCCCTCGGGGGGGAAAGGTGGAAATTTGTACACTGACAGCAGCAGAAAATAGAGATAAATGCAACGCAGCTACAAGCACAGGATCGGTTATGAGTTGCAACTGCAATTATAGAGAAATGACAGGTTTGGGAACTAATTGTCTAACTACAGAGCAGTTTTTATGCCACCAGGGTTGTTTAGTTTATAACCTTTTTCTAGGAAATGGTAATTGAAGTGAAAGTAGGTGAGGCACGTGCAAATAAAGCAGTTTAACTGAAAAGAAATAAGTTAATTTTAAGTGATATAACTGGATCAGCTCGGCCCATAGTTACCGGGGTTGGTGATGACATGAGACGGTGGAATCCGGTCCCACCAGGTCCGTCCCAGTATGAGAGCACAGCGTGTCTCCTCTGTGGCCCAGGGCTGACACGGGCACACAGCAGGAATGTGACTCCACAATATGACCTAAAAGAAATGAAATGTCACGCACGAGGAATGCGGGGAACTCGGCGTTCAGGAGGAGGAGGAGGAGGAGAGGTTACTGCGGGCAAGGTTAGGTGTTTTGTATGTTGTCTTGGAGCTGCGAAGCTGCGTCGGTCTCGACGAGTTTTAAAATAGAAAAGATGGAAGGTGATACTTACACCTGTGTGATCTAGGTCTGTGTTGACTTCTTTGCCACATGCTGTACACTAGTTATGTCCTTTTTTTACTGTGAGGGTGAACGCAGTGACATAACATCAGTTTAATCCTGAATCTTACTAAGCGTTATAATCCCTGAAGGTCCTTAGTTACTACAATCGCAGATCAATCAGTCAGTCGATCAACTGGAATATAAGTGGTCCCAATATTGATGTTAAACCGCTTCTTAAAAGGGAAGAGTTGCTTTCTTTCATCTATCGTAGCACCATTTTGAACCTCTATAGTGTTTTGACTGAATCTCTTTGGTAACCCTTTGATACTTTTTTGATTATTTGCTCAATCAATCGTTGATAATTTGTAAAAAAAGAAAAAGTTCAAAGTTGCCAAGAGGCCACAGAGACGCCTTCAGTTAGCTTGTTTAGTCTAACCAACAATTCGTAACCCTCAAAACGTAAAAATATTCAATTCACTGTCATATATGACAAAGAAAAACCACAAATCCTCAGATATGAGGTGCAGGAACCCGACAATGTTTGACAGTTAAAATGAACAATTAATCAATTAATAAACTAGTTTCTCATTATTTTTGTTTAACAGCTAATCATTGCAGCTCTGCTTGTGATGGATGGTACCATTCACAGTTCAATAAGTCCTTAACCATCCTAGTGTTCCCAGTCTGAGGCTCTTTACTCAGAAATCAGAAAAGAAAATTGTTTTTGAATAAAAATGGAGAGACATGATCCTCGTCAGTCACTGGTGGAGCAAAAAATGAATCCACACTTTTAATGGGATGTTTGCACCAGAAACTCCTCGTCAAATCACGAATGTCTGCATCTAAATGGTGACCAGTTTTCAGGCGATTCAGACTCAGTTTGTCAGGCTCAGCTCTGCTTCGTCAGACCTGGTTTTAGACTTTCTTTCATTTCATGAGTCTTTTGTGTTTGTCAAGCTCAATTTTACAAATGTGAATAAGTGTGAATTTTCATGTTTAGCATTGTATCAGTCATCTCAAGGTGTAATCTGAGCCTGACGGGAATTCATTCATTAGTTTTTAGAGGTTTCCTGTCATGAACTGGACTTGGACAAGTGGACGTTTTGACCTGTTGGATTCAGGATTCAGACGACTATAAGAACTGCTTTGGGGATACTAGAGATTAGTTTTTGTGCACTCTTCTCTGAGTCAAATCCCATCTTGTTACCAACTTGCACCAATCAATAATCAGTTGACTCGATCAAGAGAAGTGCTTCTTATAGGACACTGTTAAGCAGAGCACAAATAACTTAGAATAAGTATGAACCAACTTCTCTTATTTAAGCTGAGCGCAACTCAACATCCCTTCCCTTTTGCTCCACATGCAACTGAAATTGCAACAGAATATCAAAACGGTACTTTCAGTTTCGGTTTCACGCGGCTTTAACCTTTCCAGATCCGTTTGGCGACACACAACACTCGTGTGCTTGAGTCTTTGTCTGCTAGATTTAAAAAAAAATGGGCATTTATCTTTCATCAGTTACTACCAGACGCTGCTTTCTCTTTCTGAGTGTGTGGAAAACCCTTTTTAAATGAATCCCTTTGAAGTACGGCTTTGATTGACTCGTGGCGTTTTATAAAGAATTAAATGTTAGAAGTTTCACGAACAGTAACTTAAGCTCCACTATGAATGTGTGTGTGTGTTTCCTCTTTTGTGTTTTCTGTGACATGTAACGAGTGTCCCCGTGTGCTCTCCTCGCAGATGGATGGAGGCCTGTCTGGACGAGGAGTTACCTCCCACCACGGAGCTGGAGGAGGGGCTGAGGAACGGCGTCTATCTGGCCAAACTGGGCAACTTCTTCGCCCCGAAAACCGTCTCCCTCAAGAAGATCTACGACCGCGAGCAGACGCGTTATAAGGTGAATATGTCAAGTCGAGTCGAGTTTTATTTACACAGCGTTAAATCAGGAGTTATCTCGGGATGGTTTTCGCATAGAGCGGGTCTAGACTCTTTAATTTACAGGCACCAAACATTCCCACATGAGCAGTGACGGCAGCAAGGAAGGAAAAACCTCCTTATGATGGGAAGAAACCGGCTCTAAGTGTATGGCCATCTGCCTTGACCAAAAGAAAGAGATAGAGTCATAGTGAGGCACAGCAACAACAACAACAGCAATAGTAATACAGGCATCATGCTGGACGTGAACATGTTTCATGTGTTTATTTTTCATCATAATTTGATCCTCAGTCATTCGAGGATATCAGTCAGAGGTCTGATGGTTTGTTTTGGTGATTGGACAACTTCACACTGCATGAATTTCCACTTGAAGTAACGTGCTTTGAAAAAAGGAGATTAAACAGGGAAAGATGTCAAATCATCCAGTGTAGGAAAGTGAATGAAGTAACTAATCCAATCTGATCTTGCAGGGAAATTAATGTTTTCCACAAATTATATATATATATAATTTAGCAATCCAGCGTTTAGTTTTTGAATCTCGTACCAAAAGCGTGGCCGATCACCTGACCGTTGTTTTGGCATCGACATCAGTGTCTGGCAGCCGTAAATAGCCAAAACAAGATCTGTTGGAGATAACGGTGCAAAAACTGTCACAGCAGGTTTTCTGAAATGCGAAACGATGGAGATATGATCACAATAGAAACCCGATGACGTAACAAATGCGAGGATGCAAGAAATCGCTTGTTTTTAAAAAGCACATCATGTATAAAAAAAGGCACAAAATGATTCAGATGAAGATCTTTTAAATTGATTCTTCACCCTAAAATGAGACGGCGTGCCCACCTGCAGCGTTATTTTCAGCCTTCTTCCTGACTGATAACGTTTGCAGAAACAGGAAGTGTCAATCAAATGCTCTGCAGCAGCGATGCTTTAATCTGATGATTAAACGGTTTAAAAAAGAAAACAAAACAAATTTCTGTTTTAAAAAGGCTGTAGAGCAGTGCGCTAAAGAGCTGATGCTGTATTATCAAAGTGTTTTGAAGCCAAAAGGTTTTTTAGTGAGTCAAGAAGTCCTGAATTTACCTCCAGTGAAGTTTTCTACCAGAGAACTTGCGGCTGCAGGAGTTAATATTGGAGCTTGAGAACCAGATAGCTATCATTTGTCCGCAATTCATCTTTATCTGTTTATCTTTCTGCTCTACAAAACCTCCTCTGATTCTTTTGTGTCCAGTGCGGTGTTGCTCTCTCCTCCTCTCTCTGTGATGTAACCTGGCAGAGGCAGTTAGCTAACAGGGCCTCGGTTTACAGCTCTCGTTGTCCGCTGTGTGACAGACTGGATTAATGTCTTTGAGTTTGGGAGTGAACAACATGTTTGTTGTGTCCTGACGCTTTTTTTTTTTCTTCCTTACAGGCAACGGGTCTCCATTTCAGACACACAGACAATGTCATCCAGTGGCTCAACGCCATGGCAGAGAAGGGACTGCCAAAGGTGAGCGTGGCCATCCGACACACACACACACACCAAACCTCTCCATACTACTGTTTGAAATAGTGTTAGAGTAATGTTAACCTTTATTTAGGTTGCATAGGTTCCTCCAAGTCCTGCAATGAAATTGTGTTTCTTAATTAATTTGTCCAATAACTTTTGTTTGTACGTTCATTCTAGTCACTGAATGGATTCGGTGCCGTAAAGGACCACATACATTTGCATGACTGATGTCATAAACTGGAAATTATACACAGTTAATGCAACATTTAACGCCGAACATCATCCGAAGCATCACTTTAAGATCGATTTCCTACTTTCAAGGCAATAATTCATCCCAGTTCTTTTCATCCCAGTATGAAAATCAACGCACAGCAACGTACGACTTTAAACTTCAGTTGACTAAGTTACTGTAAATTATTACATCTTCATATCGTCGTGAGGATTGTTTTAAAGGCTCAGCTGCTTAAATTTGACTCTATAAACTCCGAGCACGGACCGTTTAGAAAGAACATCTCATGTTTGGTCATTTGTTTTATTTAAAAAAGTATCAGATGTCAAGAGTTTTCTCGAAGCCAACGAGAGGAAAAGAGTTTTCTAATTTCTTTTTTTTTATAAATAGCAGCCAGCATGTTTAAAAGTGATTGATCACCTGCTAGCGTCAAGTTGTTTTTCATACTGTGGTGAAATCAGCTGAAGTCGAAGATATCAGTTCAGTCTTGAAAGAGGGTCAGTAGGAACATAAACGTCACATGTTTTGTCAACTGAAATTGTGCTTTTAAAAGACGACTCCCTCTAAAAATAGCGCTATGACTTTCTTTTTTTTTTTTTTTTTGTACATTTCCTTTTCAGTAAAAAAGTTTCCACCCTGTTAAGAATCAAACTCTGGGAAACTCTTTTACTTGTCATGATGTTTTTGGCCTGAGAAAAAAAAAAAAAGAAAGAGGGTCAAACCCAAAATATCACCGATTGGCAGCTTCAACAGAAAATATCAGCAGCAGCTTCTTCCAGTTGCGCCACAGAGACAACACACACCAGGGGCGGTTCAATGCACATTTTACAGCGTGTAATCCTCCTAATACCACCTGAATCACTCCCGCACACATGCTGCGGCACGCTCGACGTGCTATCATCGATGCCGCCCGGACCGACTCATCGTGTGTCTCACATGTGTTTCAGATCTTCTACCCTGAAACCACAGACATTTACGACAGAAAGAACATGCCACGCTGCATCTACTGTATACATGCGCTCAGGTACTCCTTCTGTTTTTCTGTGTTTGTTTCTTTCTTCTTATCTGATTTCTACAAAACCCACACCCACCCTGAGGTTTTCTGCCCCCCCCGGTCTGACCACTAAGACACGAGAGGCCTACGTGTTTCAACTCTGTGAGCTGTCACTTGTCTTTACATGCCCCGAAGAAGACTAGAGTTGAAATACATTGGCGCCAAGCCCCTTTTTTTTTTAAAATTTTTTATCAAAGGCTCTTTAATTTTTACAAAGCCAAGTCTGACCCCTCTCTCTGCATCCAAAGAGCACCTGTTTGTTTTGTTTTTTTTGGATCCCTCCACTCAGGAAGTAGCGCTCTGCAGCTAAACAATCTGACCACCGCCTATTCTTCTTCTGCTGATTCGTATAACAGACAGAAAAGCATCAACCGGAGACCTTGTTATGTTCGACAAACAGATGCAGGAATGGCATGAATCCCTCATTCATTGCATCGAGAGCACTCAAAAGATTCAGGCTGTTTTCTGTGTGTGTGTGTGCACATGTTTCTTGTCTGCGACGTTTTTATGAGGTGAACGGTGCAGTTTTTCAGCAGAAAGGCATCTCAGCGGTACGAGGTACGGAGCAGGGTTTGTTTTTAATAGAGCATTCCAACCTCAGGTAAAAATGGATGAAGGGGCCTTCGTAGTCAGGAAGCCAATCAACAGAGCAGAGCGGAGCGGACGTGTTTAGTGTTTGTGCGCCTGTGTGTGTGTGTGTGACGCATGTTTCACACGAACACGCAGAGCAGTCACCGCCCAGATTTACCACAATGCTGACACGGACATGTGTTCGTTACCTGCTTTATTTAAGACACCACAGTCGGTCCAACTGTTGGTGTTAAGCAGCGAAACGGGCGAAAAACAACATTTTAAAGGACGAGTTAACCAGTTTTTTCACGTCTGTCCCAACCCACAGTCCTCCTTCTGTGTAAAAATGGATTTAAAAGCTTATCTGAAGCTGATATGAAGCGTCCAAATGAGTCAAATCCAGTAGATATCTTCCAACGTTACAGTCTTTTTAGTGCCAAAGTCCCTCTTTTTGTTTCTATACTTCCACCTGCAGCTCAACAGGGAAACACAAAGAGGAGAATTTGATGCTAAAAAAGACTGTAAATGTGTCAGATATCCACTTGATATGACTAAACTCAGACTGCTGAAGCTTCACGTTGACTTTTAAATGCATTTTTTTTGCAGAAAATGAACAGGAGGGATGATCACAGCCAGCAAAAACCTCTGCAAAACTGCTGTTTTTAAGACACACTGGTCCTTTTTTTTTTTTTTTTAATATGAAGCAAGCAAAACGTATTTCACATAAATGATGAGTTTCAGGTCAAGACATGATTCAACCGTTTGACTCTGTTGAAATCTCACATCTCCTCCTCCTCCTCCCTTCTTCTTCTTCTTCTTCTTCTTCTTCACATTCGAATGAACTTTGTCCTGCTCTTTACACTCTAACACAAACACAACAAGAAAAACAACATTTTATTTTGAAAGTTTAAATGATTTGACACCCTGGAAATCAGTAGTTTGAGTCGATCTGTTAATTAGTGAGACTCACAGCTACACATCATCAAAGCAGTAAAACACCTGCTTCTTTATCACAGTTTTAGTCGGTATATTGTATCAATCGTGACAAAAGCACGTCCGCTTCTTTTTCCCATTTCTTTATGCATTGTTTCTTTGTCCTCCGTTACAGCCTGTACCTGTTCAAGCTGGGCCTGGCCCCTCAGATCCAGGATCTTTATGGGAAAGTGGATTTCACTGGTAAGAGTGCGCCAGCCTGAACACGACTCTCTCTCTCTCTCTCTCTCTCTGTTTTTTCTCATACTGTCCTTGTTAACCTGATTATGTCATCTTAAATCCAGAGCGCGGTCGGTACAAATGTCACCTCTTTGGCACAGTTAACATGAAGTTGAAATGTGTGTAGAGAGAGAGAGAAAGGAGCACAAGAGCACAGAGGGGTGTGTTTCTCTCTCTCTCTTTCTCTCTCTCTCTCTTTCTTTCAGCAGGCTGTGGAGTGGAGGAGAGCTGCTGGAAATGTGAAAGTCATTAGTAATTGTGAGAGCTTTTCCTGTCAGTGGAGTTCCCGCTGTCCCAGAGCCTGAGTCAGAAATCTGATTATCACACATGAGCCAGGAACAGTCTGTCTCCACTCCAGTGTCTCACTTCCCTAACCCACCTCCCCCCCGGCCCCCAGTCTGCTGCTCCCACTCCCCTCCTCTCCCTGCTCGTTTTTCACCTCAATCCACATGTCTGTTCACTCTTCTTCTCTGTCCTCTCTCTCTCTCTCTCTCTCTCAGAGGAGGAGATCAACAACATGAAGAGCGAGCTGGAAAAGTATGGAATCCAGATGCCCGCCTTCAGCAAGATTGGCGGGATCCTGGCCAATGAGCTCTCGGTGGATGAAGCCGCATGTAAGAGAGGCTCGGATGTCAGATGGTGGAGGAGGGAGGGAGGGGCGGGATCTGAGAGCTGCAGATTGTATAATTTAGTTGATTCCTCCTGTCTGTCATTCATTATGAAACACACACACACACACACGCCCTCAAACCCTCTGCAGGTTATTGTCGACTAATTTTGTGCGACTTAGATTTTTTTTTACCACCTGAACAGCTGTTCCCAGTGTAGTTAACACTTTTTTTTTAAAGCTCAAACTCATCTATAAGTCCAGTTTATCATTTTTCTCTCTATACAAATTGTAAATTGTCAAATTGTAAATGATCAGTGGAGCTCTCTGTTCGTAAATTTGAAAGTTGAGGGTTTTTTTGTTCAGCTTGTAGTTAGTTTTTTCCCCATATGACACAGAAATTTACACACAAAATTCATTTTCTTTACATTTCAAAGTTAACGGCAACATTTCTGATTTGTTTACAAACCTAAAGCATTGATTTTTGGGGATTAAAATCCACATTTTCAACTCTTTTTCTTACTTTTTCCCTACATATATGTTACCAGGAACCCTTTAGGAGTCGCTGATCACGCCGGCGTGTCGGTTTCAGGACGTTGTGGCGTAAAAACAAAGTCGCATTAAGTTCTGCTGTCCACTTCTGTCCAAAGCGCTGGCTTAAAACTCTGTGCCAGTTTTCGTTTGGTGTTGATAGACCGATTAAAAACGGAGATACGTTGATATAAAAATCATGTTTATGCAGAAAAGCGTGCAGGATGGGATGGTGGTGGACATCGTGTTTATTTTATATCTTCTTCAAAGAGCTAAAAAGTAAAAAAACACCTGTTGTTACATCTGCTTTTTGTTGCAAATAGATGTATATAGATTAATTTTTATCTCAGATCATATGTTACATTTGCAGCCTTTAAAATACTTCATTGAACATGTTTTTGTTTCTTATAGTCAAGTTCAGATTTTATGTATTTTATGTGGTTTTTTGGGTTCAATATGATGATATAAGTACGTCAACATGAAAAAATAATTGTCTGGTCATATAGATGATGTTGTGCTGAAAAAAAAGATACCAAACATCAGCATGTTAAACATTTTTTAAAGTGATATATAAAGACAAACAGCCCCAAAGACTCCTGACGGTTAAACCTGTACATATATGAAGAGGCTAGTTTGCTAGAGCTAACTTCAGAGAGTTTAGTGAATCCAGTTTAATACATACAGAGCAGAAACTTTACTGTGTGTGTTTACCTGCAAGAAAACTGCAGAAATCACTCAAAAAAACTTCATGTTACATCTAAAGTTATATCTAAAGACAGAATATTAACTTACAAAACCGTCTTCTCTTCCGTCTCTTCAGTACATGCCGCCGTGATCGCCATCAACGAGGCCATCGACCAGGGCGTGCCGGAGGGGACTGTGGCGGCCATGCAGAACCCCAACGCCATGCTGGTCAACCTGGATCACAACTGCGCCCGCCAGTACCACGACACGCTGTCCCAGGCCAAGGCGGAGAAGGTGGCCAGCTCACGCAAACGGGTAAGAGAAAGAGAAGTGGTGGATCGCAGCAGAGAGAGTCGGATACGAGAGGCGGCCTCGGGCAGAGTTTCAATGTCCAGCTTTTGATTTAAAAAAAAAAAAAAAAAATTGACTGCAGAGCCTGAAGCGAGTAGAGGAAGCCACACAAACCACTGCAGCTATACTCAGTAAAGACTGAGAGTGTAATAAAACCACTCCATCCTCTTTTTGACAAGTCTGCCAGAAGAAACGAGGCATGTTTTAATCTTTTATTTGTAACATGTTAATTTTTATTTTGCTAAAAAGTGAAGCAAACAAAACGACCAGAAAGAAAACAAAAGCAGAACAGAAGCAGATATATTGTGTCCTCCTGGTGTCCTGTAGGGAGAACGATAAGTGATAAGTAGCTCTCGTGTTTAACGCCGGTCCGCTTTGCTTTGCTTGCTTTGGCTCCGCTCTGACAGCAAATGGAGAACGCCGAAGCGGAGCGAGATATCTACGATGAACTTCTCACCCAGGCTGAAATCCAGGGCAATGTCAACAAAGTCAACGGCGAGTTACACAAACATCCACACAGACATCTATTTACTATATTTTTTTTTTATCGCTACGCATGAGTGGCCTCCATTGTATTCATGTGAAAACCCTTTTTTTTCCTTCCTCTCAACAGTGAGCAACGCTTTGAGTGCAGCTGAGCAGGCTTTGCTTGGCGGCAACGAGGAGAAGTTGTACGAGGCGCTGAAGGCCATGGGCGTCCAGAACCTGCAGCCCCAGAACAAACCCTGGTACCTCAAACAGCTGCAGGCCGACCGGGAGGCTAAAGAGCAGGTTCGGATCGGGGGGATCGTTTTGTTGAGGGCATGCGTGTTTCTGTCTCGTCAGCATAATCTCATCCTCGTATCCTCCCTCCTTTTTATTAGACGTCTCCGGGAGAAGCGCTGACCAAGGACGAGTTGCAGAGCGGGGTGGATGTGTCCAACAGTGTTGCAGAAGGCTACCTGAAGAGTATGAAGCACATATACACACTCTAACACGTCTCCTTATTCTATCTGCTCTCTAAACTATTTAATTCCCAGTCGTTAAAGCAAAGGTTTGCATTCCTTATGAGCAATCAATCAGGTTTTTGCTTGTAGTGATATTTCCTCCGGTTCGCTCTGGCCATCAGGAGACGCATTCCTAACGTGTTTCCATTGTAAGAGATGTGGAACAAAACCCGCAGTCCTTTTCCTGTGTAAAAAAAAATACATTTTCAACAAGCTAATATAAAGCTTCAGCAGCAGAGTTACCAAATCAAACGGCTTTCTGTTGAAGTTAAAACCTTTAAAAGTGCAGAATATATCCAGAGTGATGCAGGATTTTTGAGGCCTGTGCTGATATTGGTGTTTTAAAGAACCCATAAACGGCTTAAATATAAACTTATCACCACTCTCTGATAGACAAACTATTGACTCTACAATGATTTAATTCCATTTATCTGCAGACACATACGCACCAATGAATCTGCAATGAGCTAATTATATATATGTGTGTGTGTGTGTGTGTGTGTTTGTGTGTGTAGTGTTGAAGGCGGTGGAACGGATCAACGCCGCCATCCGGGCGGCTGTTCCTAAGAAGACCGTCGAGGAGCTGATGAACCCGAGCGCTCAGCTGCCTGAAGTCTACCCGAGCGCTGCAGACCTCTACCAGAGAGAGCTGTCCAGCCTGCAGCAGCAGAGCGCAGAGGTACACACACACACACGCACACACATAACCACACAAGTACATACGTATAAAAAGCCACAGCATCACATAGACATGAAAACACAGAACCACGTGGCTTTTGAGGCTAAATTGCGGGATCAGCTGGGCTGCAAACAACAAAAACTTTCTCATCATCTACGTAGATTTCACGTCAGTCGGAGCCGCACTGATGTTCACACTTTGTTTTATTTACTGTATATATTACAGCAGTCCAGCCCTTTGTATCGATAGAAGTATTAATTTTATATATTGAACAAATAAGACTTGTGAAAATGAAAACTTGCCTTAGTTTTCACTGTGCAAAATTCTTACTTTTGCATATTTTACATCATATTTATGTGGATCTGGAATCATTAATTTATTAGTTTACTGGCAGAAATCAATTAATTGTCATTTATCGAGCAAAAATGCAAAAAATTTGCAGGTTCCAGCCTCTGAAATGTAAAATTCTGCTGTTTTTTTCTCAGTTTTTATTCATAACGAGTAATTTGAAGACATCATCCTGGACTTTAGGGAGTTCAGATGTTGTTTTTTTGCTATTTTATTATATATTTTAGAGACTGAACAGATGAATTAATTGCTGTACAGTGACATTACTTTACTTCTTGGAAATCAGCACATAACTTGCTTCATATTCAGTCTGTAATGAAACATTTCCAAACATGTTTATCACTCTGCCTCTTTTATCCGACAACCTCACCAACTGCACACCAGTGGCTTTAGATGCGCTGCCCTCGTTCCTGACGTTTTTAGCGTTTGAACTGATTCGACTGTTGAGCCTGCGAAGCACGACGCCATCGACTGTTACACACACTGTTCCCTCCGGTGTTGCCTCTTCATTTGGCAGTTTGACACATGAGCTAAACTCGAGGCCCCGTTTTCCCCGCAGGGTTCCCTGTCCCACCCGGAGCTGCTCGTTGCCGTGGAGATGCTGTCATCCGTGGTGCTGATGAACGAGGCGTTGGAAGTCGGAGACCGAGGCGCCCTCTGGAAACAGCTGTCCAGCTCCGTCACCGGACTGAGCAACGTGGAGGACGAGTACGCGCAGAGGTGAGTGTCGACGCAACTGGAGGAGGCGTCGTCACGTTGTCTGAGGCAGGATTTAGGCGGGACGTGGTACTGAACCCCCCCGTGTGTGTTTCCTCAGGTACATGGACGAGCTGATGCGTCTGAAGGCGGCGGCCAGAGAGGAAGGCTCTGACTACCTGACGTGGAACGACATCCAAGCCTGTATCGACCAGGTCAACATGGCTGTGCAGGAGGAGCATGAACGTAAGAAACAAGACACGCTCGCATCCATCCGCTCGCCAAACCACCAAAATAATCAATGAAACGATCAATATAAAGTAACACAGTGACTCCAAACCAAACAAATCTGTTTAAATAGATGACTTTGACCCCAGTGAGATCTTCATCAAGTCCCCGTCTTTGTATCTCCGGTCTCTTTCCTGTTTATAGGAAGTTGTCGAAAAAGTAAAAACAATGAGTCTTTGTGTCCGACAGACAAAATATTGTGTTGCACTTGAATGGAAAAAAAAAAATCTGAAGTACCAACTGTTACTGAGTGGCTAAAAAACCCTCCCACGCTGTCTGGCTGTGGAAAAAGGCAGATGGCACGCTGCAAAAGATCACTTACAAATAATGTGAGGACACTTTATGCTCGAAGTTATTCTAGGTGTGTAGTTTATTAATTAACAGCATGCTGAATTAATGAACTACATACTGCATGTGTAGTTTATAGTTTACTGTAGTTTTATCTGTTTTTTTTTCTCCTGTTTTTGTTTTTATGTCCTTATTTTATGTGTAAAACGGTGAAAATCAATAAATATTCTCAAGCAAAAACCAGTTATGCTCATAATAAATAATAAACTGTTAGTTTGTGTGATGACAGGTTGGTTTTAATCATAAAACATCTCAAAACAACGAACAGTTCAAATAGTACTGTATTTTCCACACTATAGGAAACACTGGATTATAAGGCGAACTGTCAATGAATCGTCTATTTTCAAACTTTTTTCATATATAAAGCACATTAAACGAAACAAAACAGTCAAACTTTATTAAACACATTCACAATAACTCTCAAAATTGTTCAGTTGTAACACGTAAGAAAAAACACAGTCTGATACCGTTAAATCAAAGGTTAGCGTATTCACAATAACTCTCAAAATTGTAATATTACCATAATATACACTGTAAGCTTTGTAGTTTTACCAAAGTCGTACTAAAACATTTTGACAGAGCGCCATGAGCATCGTGTACCGCCCAAAATCGCTTCGAGGTCAGTAAACACAACCAGAATTCATCCATATATAAGGCGCTCTGTCGTTTTTTGAGAAAATTAAAGGCTTTTAAGTGGCCCTTATAGTCCAGAAAATACGGTATACAATGAATACTCCATCAGTCGCAGGTACATCTTACATTTAAAATATTCTAGCACAGAGAATATAGTGCACAGAAGTCTAATAACATACTGTAGCAACATATTTAAATGTAACTGTTCCCTGCTTTGTTTAAGTCAAATTTAATCTTAAATTGTTTAAATGATATTCTTTCCTATCCTTTCATATTTTATTGTAATCATGAGCTCACAGAGTGTTAATCGGGTCGATCTGTACGTCTCTGCTCGTGTGTTTGCAGGTATCGAAGCCATCGGGCGGATCAACGAGGCCCTGGATGAAGGGGATCCCATGAAGACCCTGGCCATGCTGCAGCACCCGTCAGCCAAGCTCACGGACGTGGACCCGTCTGTGGCTCAGCACTACCACGACAAACTGCTGGAGGCCCGCAGAGAGAAGGCTCACGTAAGACAAAACACACAGAGACAGACACACACACATGTAGAAAGAAAGATTCAGAAAATGGATGTTCAGGTTTATAACATGAGTTTGAGGACGAGGTCATGTGTGGCTATTGTGTCTGTATCCTGTTCTCTCTTTGTCTCTTTGTGATCTGCTTTTTTTCTCTGTGTGTGTATCTAGTATTCAGGTGAGCTTTATGTAAATACGAGTCCGTCGCTTTATGCAAACAGGGCCTGGCTACAGTTACATCCTGACTCAGAGCTAAATGTGACTGGACGCATGACTAAGTTAGATATTTCTGTTAATAAAAGTTATGTATTTATTATATTTCAGGTTTATCATGACACAAAACTCAACCTAACAATAACCCCACCAGTAATTTTCCAGTTGAGTCAGAACTTTGTGCACACTATTTAATCCTGGCACTCAAAATAATAAACTGTGCACACAATTAGCAGCTAATATTAGCAAAAAAAAAGTGAAAATAAACTGATTAAATTGCATTGCTGTGCAGTGGATCGTACATGTGTGCATAACAAAGTGGCTAGCGAGTGTATTGTTCACACTGTAACATGTGAACACGCAACATCACGTCACTGTTGCAACAGGAAGTGAAGTTGCAGGTTGTTGTGACTTCTCTGGTACTCTGATTAGGAAGTAGAGGATGTTAGCAGCAGGCTAGCACCTGGTGTTAAAGTGTCAACAAATAATGAATTAATTCAGGTTATCAGACTCATCACACTCTTTACAGTCAACACTACTTTTCAGCTTAGTCGCTCATACTCTGTGAAGCCTGAAGGTCTTAAATAGAATACAGCAGTTCATCTATAACACCCCGATGCTGGATAGATATACTATTGTGAATGTTTAGTCATAGCCGAAGGGATCCCAGACACATGTAGGGCTGCAGATGGCTCTGTGTGACTCAGGCCTTTGAGCTCCACATGACTTGACCAGACTGCTGATGTCATGGTGTGATCATCTTTTCTCTCTCCCACTCACTTCCTGTCATACATCTGCATGGGACACGCTTGTCTGTGCCTCCTTGTTCTGTCTGTCTCTTAAAGGGGACCTTATTTCCTTTATTTTCAGTAATATATATATATATATATAATGTTCATGTTAAATGTGGCCAAAGTGTCAAATAATGAGGTAAAAATAGGATTAATGACTGTGAGCAGCGTTTTATTCTACTTTCAACCTGAACTGACATCAACTCGTGACGGGTTTCTTCATATGGTCACCTACTCCGTACACATTGCGCTAGTTCAGTTCGCTGCTCTGCTCCGCTAACGTTACGGCGTTTCTCCAGTGTTTTCAGGGTAGTCACGCCAAACCAAGACTATCGTTTACCTGCTAGAGGTGTTGCTAGTCGTCTGCAGCTCTTCATCACACATCATCATCATCACTGTGTGACTTCTTCTGCTTCCTCCCTGCATTATTTCTAACTGATCCGCTGAACAAAGAGCTCCAAATATCTGTTTTTTTTTAAACGCCGGTAAAAGAATTAAGTTCTTCACAATAAAATTCAATATTTAGTCATTTTAAAAGCTTTTGATATGAAGCAGTAAAGCAGGAAATGTTAGGTTTACCCTTTGGCAGACTTCTGGAAAGCTGGCCAATCAGAACGCAGCGGGCTCATCGGGAGGCGGGGCCTTAAAGAGACAGGAACTAAAACTGCATGTTAAGAGACAGAAGCTGAACTGAGGGGCTGAATAAAGATAAATAAAGATAAATAAGGAGTTTTTTGAAATATGAATCATGCAACTACTCTTGTGGAGTCCCAGAATAAAAAATATAGAGCTGTTAATGAGCTCAATAGGTCTCCTTTAAGCTTTCAGGGGCTCGACACTCCCTGATGTCACTCATGGATCTCTTGAATCCAGAGGAGGACACGTTCAAACGCACCAGTCTGTCTCGAAAGCAGCAACATAAGCAGCCCGCTCTCTCTGACTCATTTGCCTGCGTTATCATAACTTGAGTGAGGCGAGCTGATGAATGTGCTTCTTGTATGTCCGTGCTGCAAATTTGCATGTGATGTCACCAGCCCGAGCGCCATATTTGGGGGTAGTTTTCCTGTCGTGGGAGGAGGGAGGGAGGGAGGGAGGGAGGGAGGGAGAGATGAAGGACGACTGAGCCGCAGGTGAGGTCGGACTTGAAGGAACAAAAGTGCAGAAAAGCTGCATGGGAGCTCCGCACCTGCTGGTGAAACTGGAGGTCAGGCTGTAAGAGAGAATAAATTCTCAGTGTGTCCATTTTTGTACTGCGTTTGTTTTTAGCCCGTGTAAATACAGATAAAGAAAGTGCCTTATCAAGGTTAGACTTCTAAATACTTGGCCACTGCCCACACTGTTTGAAATGTCAACAGCCATCTGTTACATCTAAACCCTTGAATATATCATGTGGGAAGTGTTTTCAGAACGGGACCCATAGAAAAATAAAGAGAGAAGGGGGGAAAAAAAGCAAACTATTTTCCTGCCTATTTCACAGGCATAGGAAATAACAAGCCAGGCCTCAGTCATTTGCTTCCATAAAAGGGCAGAAAAGCTGACCACTACGTTAGATTGGGCCCATGGGCACGGGCACGCACACCATCCTGTGGTTGTTGATTTGGTGAATGTGGCTGTTTGAGGTGATGAGCTCAAGGCAGAGGGAAGTGGTTAGAGCTTCCTGTTGGATTGCAGCTCGGCTTCTAAGAGGTATTCCCCTCCCCTCACTTTGCGGATCAGAGAGAGTGTAAAGATGTAGTCACGCTCCAAGGAGAAGGGTGTTTCCAGGTGATTTAAGTCTGCTAGAAAGAAGGTACAACAACAGCTTGGTATTTCGCCCCCCTGGTTCGATTTGTGATGGGGCTTCTTGGTGTCGCCTCATTAACTCCGCAGTATTAGAACAGTTAGTCAGAAAGACAGTCAGGCAGAAGTTGGCTTTGACTGTGCGCTGAGGGCTGTGCCTAGATAAACAGCAGGAAGTTCTGCCCAGACTCTGCTGACTAACAAGCTGAATATAGTCTACTATGCTTCATCAGATGGTTATCACTTGACTTTGTAGCTGCAACAATCACAACCGAGTCCGCATCAGGCTCTATACATTCTCAGTCAAGCATGTGCTCGGTTCTGTGTGTATGTATAACTTTCCCATGTGCCTAAAAGATGTGAGAATGAGCTCATGGTTTCGAAGGAAATATTGAAACAAAACAAGGTATTGCGTAAAAAGTTAAGTTCAGAAAGCTGAATTATAAATTACCCAACCATCTCAGCTTTCACTTCCTCTTCTTTTTTCCGTGATGTGTTTTCTAACGTGTGATGAGCTGCAGCAAGCTACGCCCAAAGTTATCCTCCAGTCCCCTGCCCACTCTGGCACCACACCCTGTCTAGCACCTCCTGCCAGCCGCTGTGACTCATCGTCCGCAAATACCAATTACAGCACCGAGTGCAAACATACAAAACACTAATCAGCGCTCCGTCCAGGTACGGCCTTGTTTACTATAAAGATGGAGCTCGTTAGACTCCCCCTCCGCCCCCCCCCCCCCCTCCCCTCCCCTCCTGTGCGCGCATGCTGCTTGCAGATGTTAACTGCCAAACCCCCTTCCTCTTCTTGCATAAGAAATCTTCAAGATCGGGTATCAGTCTTACTCGCCCACCCCTTTCACACACATATGCATATACACACACCTCCTCTCATCTGCCCTGCAGCACAACAAGAAGGGGCGGGACACACAGAAGGGAGGGGAGGGAGGGGAGGGGGTTGAAACCAAATGAATTGCCTGTTTTACTGGGCTCTAGAAAGCAGCAGCAGCAGCAGCAAGTAGAAACCTGCTACCGCAAACTTTATATAGAGGCAGAGTGCGCCATCTGGTTGCGGTTAAGTGTTTCTACAGCTCATAATAACATAGTGATGAATTCATTACTGAGGTCTTGTTGTCGTCTGGCTGGTGAGCAAATGGAATCAAATGACATAAAGGAAAAATACGCACTGGAAGACTATTTAAAAAAAAAAAACATCTATTTGTGACGCATGTTGCATTTTCAGGTCTGTTTGTGCTTCTGTTTGGATGTTTTTTTTTTCTGTTCCTATGGATGACGGGCCAAATGTGGTTGATGTGACAGCATGTCTGTGTATTTCCAGCAGCTACACGGTAGTTAAACGCTTAAAATGTAACCATAATCCATAAACCATAATCAAAGAAACAAAGGTAGACATTCATCACAGACACAGAGAGACAGGAAAATTAGACCAGAATGCATTGCAACTACAAAAGATGTGAATTTGAATACTGGATGAGGGCCTGATCATACAATGGACACATTTAACTCACAACTGGATCAGCTCATGTCTGTTCTGTGGAGTTGTAAAGGTCATTCTGGGAAATGTAGTTATGAAATCACTAGCTGTAGTAAAATAGGTAAATAAGCCAGGTTAGAGAATAGACAGTACACTGAAAGAGTAAATTACAGCTCAAAACAATCCATAAGTAATAATTTAATAAGTTGACTCCATGTGTAATACAATTTTTTTGATTAGATAAGATATACTTTATTGTCCCCTGAAGGAACTTTTTCTTGTGCTCAGCGTCGTTGCATCACAAAATATTTATCTCCCAAACATACAGCAATTACATATTTTACATACATACCTTTACAATCAATGATGCATTAAAAAACAAACAAACAATAAGACCAATGAAATCGATAAATTCACTACAGCTTATAAGACCAGTATAATAATATTTCACTAGTGTTGCACTTGGTAATGTACCCAAATATATATATTTATTCAGGTCTAGGGCTCAATCATCTAACTCTTAGAAAGTCTATCATGTTATATTTATAATATATTAACATGTTGCTAATAAAAGTAGAAAAATGCTGCTAATGAACGAAACGTCTCATCCTGCTGTGTGCTACTCATGCTAATTATCTGGCTAACAGTAACATTACAATGTTAACAGGAGTTAACGTCTGTGTCGTTGCCATGGAAACTGCCGGTCGCGTAACTCCTTAGTCAGTGAGTGGTTAAGCGAGAGAGAGAGAGCGTCTGAAATAACGGTTAATGCGCGCGGAGGAGAGGAAACAGTTAGCAGCAGCAGTAAGTGGTCAGTTTGGCGGTAACTGTGCAATATGGATGACAGTGTGTCAGTTAATAAACGCTGCAGCTTGTCAACATCATGAAAAGTCCCTAACTGCTGGGAAAGTGAAGGGGTTAGCAACAACGGGTTAGCTTAGCTTGACGACGCTAAACGGATAAATAGAAAACGTAGACAGACACACACAGAGACACCCTCCCTCCCTCCGCCAGGCCAAACCACTCAACCTAGGGGAAACACTGGTTAATGAAGGTTCAGTGTATTTCAGAGCTGAATAACATTGACAACAACAACACCCGCAGCCTCAAGAACCAAAATTACAATATCACAATCTAACCTTTCACACAGAAAGGATATGGCATTAAAAATAATGCAATTGTATTATTATTCTCTAAATGTAAGAATGACAGTTGTATTCTAGTTGTATGCTTACTCTACATGTTCCCGTCCACAGTTTGTGTATTTTACTGATCGCCCAGCAGTATTGTCAGTGAAATATTTGTAATTCAGAAAAAAAAAAAGAGCAAATTTGGCTTGAATCACCAGCATTTGGAAGAGAAAGCATACAGACGTGCAGAATCACACATTTTCCGTTACAGATACAGCCGTGATTAGAGTGTGGACGTGTGTGTTTGTGTTTGTGCATGTGCTCGCTATGCGCTAGTTAGTTTCTCAACATATTTTCTTGTGTCCTTCCAGGAGACCCAGGACCCCTCTGCTGTGCTGTGGTTGGATGAGATCCAGGATGCTATTCTGAAGGCTAACCAGGACACACAGGAAGCCTTACAGTGTATGAATACACACTTTCATTTCATGCTGCATTTTATTAACCCCGTTTTACGTCATTTTTCTTCTGCCGGTCTCCCTTATATGTTAGGACAGTGCAAAGAGGACTGAAGGTTTTGTGTTTTGTGTCTGCAGTCTCGCAGTCCATCCAGGCCATCAATGAGGCAGTGGATAGCGGTGACGCGGCTCAGACCCTGGCTGCTCTCCGTAACCCCGGGGCCGGACTGTACGGAGTCACCTCTGAATGCGGCCAGACCTACCAGAACGACCTGGTCAAGATCAAAGAAGACAAGAAGAAAAACGGTGAGCAGAAGATTTCGGGATGAGTGTGTTTATCACGACGCCATCAGAAGAGTGACAGCTTCTGTACCTGTACAATTATGATGAAACTTGGAGGAATAAAGTGTCTTTTCTGTGGTTCCCAGTTAAGGTTACACTGAGGAGGTTATAAGTTACCATCCAAATATTATCACTTGTAATTCCCAGAAAAAAAACACTTAAAATCAGCAAATACTGCAATTAAAAAATCATATTCCCATGTATGCAAAGGCCTCAAGCTGCTATGATCCATTTACATTAGAGTTTAAAAATGGAGGGATCTTGTTACTCAGTCGAGTTGCTCCGTCTTTCTCTCCGTCCAGGTGATAACAGCAGCGAGTGGGTGCAACACTGGGTGAAAGGCGGACACAACTATTACTACAACCTGAAGACCAAAGAGGGCACCTGGGTGCAGCCGGAGAACTTCTTAACAAACAACACCCAGCTCAACAAGGAGGACATCCAGGTACGTCACCGCTGTCTCCGTGCGACGCTGCGGGGGGGGTCGTAGCTTTTTAACAGCAGCGTTTTAAACCGGTCGTTTTCATTCTCTCCCTGACAGTCGGTGGTTTCTGGGGTAACCACAGCCTACAATCGAGAGCAGCTGTGGCTGGCCAATGAGACTCTAATAACCAAACTGCAAGCTCGTTGCCGTGGCTACCTGGTGAGGAATGGCCTGAAGGAGCGGATGAACTTCCTGAAATCCCAAGAACCAGCTGTTACACGTATACAGGTGAGATAGACCTGTATATAAACACCATCCTGCACCTGTTTCCTCTGGTTAAACTCTATCAGGACTTATTATTATTATTATTATTATTATTTTTATGACTCTGTTGAGGTTCATTAAATCTGTTTTTGTCTCAGGCTCACTGGAAGGGCCACAAACAGAGGAAGAAGTTCAAGGACCGTAACCAGTACCTGAAAGACCACAGTGCAGATGCTGTCAAGGTGAAATTATCACGTTATGTCATCAATCTGAACATTATCAGTAGTGTTTAATGTACATACAGTTCAGACTAAAGGATTTATTTTGTTTTTTCTCAGATCCAAGCGATGGTTCGGATGCACCAAGCTCGTAAGAAGTATAAGGATCGTCTGAAGTACTTCAACGATCACGTGAGTAAAAAAAAACAACCTTCTTTATGTGTAGCTACAAATTGAGTTTTGGCCCATTTCAAAGCACCGAGAGAAGGCCAGTGTCATTTTTTCTTTTTTTATTATCACAAAACAAATATCCTGTTAACTAATGAACGCTTTAAATCATCAGTCACATAATTTCCCCTGACACATCTGTTGACATTTACTCCGGGTCCTTTGGGGGGTTTTTGAAGGAGGCAGATGGCTCATTTAGCTCACAGAGGATTCCCAGTGATTCTGTCTATAATATGAGACTATTGATCCACCTGGTGATTACTGTTTTTATGCTGCAGATCAATGACGTGGTGAAGATCCAGGCTTTCATCAGAGCCAATAAGGCCAGGGACGACTACAAGACGCTGAGTAAGTAGGATCCCCCTCCACTGTGATCAAACACTCGCTCATGTTTTACCCGGTCATGTGACTTTCTCACATCCTCCCCTTCCTCTTCACGCAGTCAACGCCGCAGATCCTCCGATGGCGGTGGTGAGGAAGTTCGTCCACCTGCTGGACCACAGCGACCAGGACTTCCAGGAGGAGTTGGAGCTGATGCGTCTGCGCGAGGAGGTGGTCACCAACATCCGCTCCAACCAGCAGCTGGAGAACGACCTGAACCTGATGGACATCAAGATCGGGCTGCTGGTGAAGAACAAGATCACGCTGCAGGAGGTGGTGTCCCACAGCAAGAAGCTGACCAAGAAGAACAAGAGCCAGCTGTCCGACATGATGATGATGAACAAACAGAGAGGAGGCCTGAAGGCTCTCAGCAAGGAGAAGAGGGTCAAACTGGAAGCCTACCAGTACCTCTTCTACCTCTTACAGGTAACTTTACAGCACAGTTTTAAATTATCTCTCATTTAGAGGAAAGCAAGTCATATTTCGGCAGCAATCACATGACTGCGAAGCGTTTAATTTCCAGATTTTAACTACATTTCTGCTTCCTTTCAGACCAATCCCACGTATCTGGCCAAGCTGATTTTCCAGATGCCCCAGAATAAATCCACAAAGTTCATGGATTCTGTAATCTTCACCCTGTATAACTACGCCTCTAACCAGCGAGAGGAGTACCTGCTGCTCAAGCTCTTCAAAACTGCCCTGCAGGAGGAGATCAAGTAAGAGACACAAGCCCGAAACCGCGTCAAAAAGAAACGCGATCGCACGTTTAAATCATAAACACTCTTATGACACTTAAAATGTTCTTCCAACAGGTCGAAGGTTGACCAGATGAAGGAGGTCGTCACAGGAAACCCCACCGTCATCAAGATGGTGGTGAGCTTCCACCGAGGCGCGAGGGGTCAGAACGCGCTGAGGCAGATCCTGGCGCCGGTAGTCAAGGAGATCATGGATGACAAAACGCTAAACATCAAGACCGACCCGGTGGACATCTATAAGAGCTGGGTCAACCAGATGGAGACGCAGACTGGAGAGGCCAGGTGAGCCGGAGAGGAGCTTGTGTTTTCTGACAACAACTTTTAAAAAGCAGGTTGATACGGGAAACAAAGAACCAGGACAGAGTGCACAGTGAACTCAGGCAATCTGTATTTCTCTGTTTAGCGTCTTCAGGCTAGGCTAACCCATTGTTGCTAACTTTGGAGCTAACTCCCTTCACTTTTCCAGCAGTTGGAGAAACAACAGACGTGACTTTTTAGCATTTAACTGACACACTGTAGTCTGTGCTGTACATTTACTGCCAGACTGACAACTTACCGCTAACCTTTTCCTCTGCTCCACTCGTATCCACCGTCACTTTCTCTGTGTCCGACTTGCTACGCAAACATACAAGGCAATGCCGTCTTACTTTACAGAGTTGCTAGTTTCCCAGGCAACAACACAGCGTCCCACACAGACTCCCAAACGCTAAATATTTCTGAATGAGTGGATATTTGGCGTTAATTCTGGCATTAAAACATTTTTTTGGCCTGGCGGGGGTTCTCTTTGATATAATTGTAGGAGAAACACTGATTCAGTAAACGTTCAGTAACCGTTGAGAACAGTTAGACCCAGAAGTCTCCGTTAGTTTGGGTGAGTCCAAAGTTGTGAAAACAACAGGGGTGTTTTGAATACACCCCTGTTGTTTTCACAGGTAGTTTGTTAGTCTGGAAATAATGGATTAATCCAAAAAAGCTGCTGATGTAGCACTTTTCTCCTTATGAAAGTAACACGGAGATTATTCAACCAATCAGAGAGCATATCGACCAACTAATCGACTAGTCGACCAGCAGACTACAACACTATTATTATTATTATTAAACTTGCTTGAAGGAAACTGGTCTCGATGTGTCATCACAGGAAGATATTATGTTTTACAACGAGAGCTGACAAGAGAAAAGTTGTCAAACTTATAACACAAACTGACTTTTAGAGAAAACTAGTTGGCAGATGTCTTAAAATCTTAAAACTATGAAAGACAAAAACAACACTGCAAATATATTTTTTGCATATTTTATTATTGGTTAATGTTGCAGTCTTCACTACTGAAACTCTACATGGGACAATCTTATATTTAGATTTATAATCAGATTAAAAAGACACATTTTTACCTTGAATTTCTACATTTTCATTGCTTCAATTTTACTAGTTTTGTTCTGTTGTTGTCTGCTTCAAGAAGTCTTATCTAGTCATTTTTGCGAACCGTATCTGCAGTTTTGTCTCGTTTCATGCCAGTAAATGCCTTTAGATGACGGAATATTTATTTTGGTGGTAGGAAGGGGGATTTTTGCGCGGCTGCAGAACACAATCGAGCCAAAACAAGCGAGCGTCATGAGGAGTAGTACTCAGTCTGTGAAAACAGTTGCATAATGTCTCCTGTGGCTCTGGAGGGAGCCAAAGTTTGACAAAAAAAAATAAAAATAACCAGATGATGTCAGAGAGGTTATCACAGTGGCTTAAACTTATAAACAGAAAGCCTCCATTAAAAAACTAGAGGAGTCTGCATAATGAAAGATGAGGAGATAGTCAGATACAGTGTTTTTTGGAGATTGATGGACTAAATTCAGGATATCTGGAAGTGCAACACTACATCACTAGAGTGCACCCCTTTCTGATCAACGCTCTTATTCTTCTTCTCCTTTCTTCTCTCCTTACTCCCGCCGACGACAGTAAGCTGCCTTACGACGTCACTCCCGAGCAGGCTATGGCCCACGAGGAGGTGAGGACAAGACTGGAAGCCTCCATCAAGAACATGAAGACCATCACTGACAAATTCTTGTCCGCTATCATCGTCTCGGTGGATAAAATACCGTAAGTTCCTCCTCTTCCTCATTTTTACTAGACTTATTATATTATTATTAATCTGTGTCACACTGAGATGTCTGCGACGGTTTGTCCGACAGGTACGGGATGCGGTTCATCTCCAAGGTGCTCAAGGACACCCTCCACGAGAAGTTCCCAGATGCTACAGAGGATGAGCTTCTCAAGGTTGGTGTTTTTTTAATTTGTAGGCTTAATGTCACTCTGCGCTTCACGGTCTTTAAATAGACGCCCAAATCATGTATCTAGTTGTATCTACACCTGCAGACAGCGAATGGTATTTGGTTTGTGGTGCTCAAAACATCAAAAACCTTGAGGGCAGCATCCTTCTTCACAGAGACAGTTTGCAGTTATACTGTGATTTAAAAAAAAATACTGTTAAAAACTGGTTGAACTAACCCTTTAATCCTGGAAAGTTGGACAAGTATCGCTCCTCTTCTGTGTTTTTTTCCTTCTCATCTTCAGCCTGGCTCTCCCTGCTCTGTTTCTTTATTCATTTCTCTTCCTCTTTTTTTTTTTATCCTTTTTCTCCTTTTTTCTCTGCTTTTTCCGTCCTTACCAACCGGCTCCAGCCTCTCTGTCGGGGTGGTGGTGGTGGTGGTGTGCTCCTTCTCTCTTATCTGCTGACTTAAGGTGAGCCTCGCCACTCTCCTGGCTCTCCTTTTCATCCCTTTACGAGCTGTTTCCTAAAATTCAAGAGCTTTTTTTTTTCTTCATTTCACAGCAGCACCGACTAAAAAAATCTAAACTCATTTCACTCCTGATTAATTTTATTACAAAAAAATGCACGTTAATGTTAGCAGGCATTAAAGTTTAATGCTTGTTTGTCAGTTTATTATCTGTTTATTGCAGCATCATGCAGGGCCGTTGAATATCTTTTTATTCCTGTCTGAAAAGTTTGATAAATTACTGAATATTAATGGTATTGTTGGTAATATTTTTCACCATAAACAATCACGATCATCCGTAACCGAGTCGTTTGATCTCCACTTTTCAGATCGTGGGGAACCTCTTATATTACCGTTACATGAACCCCGCCATCGTGGCACCCGATGCCTTCGACATCATCGAGATGTCGGCGGGCGGTCAGCTGACCACCGAGCAGCGGCGAAACCTGGGCTCCGTCGCCAAGATGCTGCAGCACGCCGCCTCCAATAAGATGTTCCTGGGAGACAACGCCCACCTCAACCCCATCAATGAATATCTCAGCACGTCCTACCAGAAGTTCAGGTGTGATGTTTAGAAATATGAAGCATTTTTTTATTATATTTAGTCTCTTTTTTTTTGACTTAATGCTTCCGTCTTCCATCGCAGGCGTTTCTTCCTGGCGGCGTGTGACGTTCCCTCGCTGGAAGACAAGTTCAACGTGGATCAGTACTCTGATTTAGTCACCGTCACCAAGCCTGTCATCTACATCTCCATCGGAGAGATAATCAACACTCACACAGTCAGTTCGAACTCTCAAATCACTCTAAATAATATGTATTTTTTATCAGTCGGCACTTAAACTGTCGGCGTCGGTAACTGACTGGTTTGCTGGTTTCCTGTTAGCTGCTGCTGGACCATCAGGACGCCATCGCCCCAGAGCACAACGACCCCATCCATGAGCTGCTGGAGGACCTGGGCGAGGTTCCCACTGTGGAGTCCCTCATCGGTGAGTGGAGGGAGGCAGGAGGGAAGGATTTCCTAGATCTCACTGTGAGACCGCCGCCGCTATGACTCACGTCTACAAACCAACCGACCGGAAGACGACATGCAGAATATGCAGAATGTAAAATAGGAAACTTAAGAGACGGCTTGTGGGGCTCGATGGAGGGAAAAACCTTCTTTTGTTTTGCTCCATTTTCAAAACATAGAAACAACACAGATGGATGACGCGAGCACGAGACGTTCCTCTGCTCTCATTTCCTGTTTTTTTTTTTTTTTACAATACGCCTTCATTGATATCAGACGGTCTGACACACATTTTATTTGACACATCTCGTGCAGAGTGACAAGCACATGACTGACAGAAAACATACGACATGATAATGTTCACTTTTCTCACTTTATCTGACATTATTTATTATGATTTCTTTTCTTCAGAGCTTATTTTGGCCTCCTTTATGTGACTCAGGGTTTAGTGTAGGGGGAAAAGAATATTTTGTACCCTTATGTGACATCACACATCATCCTTTTTCACACAGCAGTAGTTGTTAGTTGTTCCGTCCTGATGCAGCTGCTATTTTCTGCCACTTCATGCTGTCCGCTAAATTGAATCAAGGATGCAAAATGTCTCCAGTTATCCGTCCTACGAGATGCCGGAGACCCCGTTTGTGTTTATGATCTGATACTTTGAGCCGACTCTTATTATAACCGTGTCGCACTCAGGTGAGAATCCTCTCCCTCCTGACGATCCCAACAAGGAGCTGATGGGGAAGACCGAGGTTTCGCTCACACTCACTAACAAGTTCGACGTCCCCGGCGAGGCCAACGTCGAGATGAACGCCAAGACCCTCCTGCTCAAGTAAGCTCACGGCTGTAGATTCAAGGAAATCAAAGTAATAAAGTTGTTTCAGGAATGTCAATGATGGGGTTTTATTGTCTCTTTTCAGCACCAAGAGGCTCATCGTGGATGTGATCCGGTTCCAGCCAGGAGAGACTCTGACGGAGATCCTGGACTCGACAGCCAGCACAGACCAGGTCAGAAATGAGACGAGTTTTATGGGGTGTTTTTTGTTGTTTTTTTTTGCGCTGAACGTCAATGATTTGCAGCAACCAATCCAGACCCTCGGTCAGCTGGAATCTGTGTCTACTCAGCACATTTCATCTGGATGGAAATCTACCGGATTGCTTTATTATGACTAAAAACAGGAAGAAGGTGCTCTACTTCCTGTTCAAAAAGGCAGCGAAGCGCTAACTGAATTTTGAAAAAAAAAAAAAAAAACTTGCACAATGACGACATCCTCGACTCTCCTCTCAACAGAAGCAGCTGGATTTCTAAGAAAAGAGGAATTTTAAATGAAATTTACTGATGGTACTATTAAAACAGAAGACGTGTATATTACTGCTATCACTTCATCACGGTCTTTATTTACACCAGATTATCAGAATAGATCGTATATTTATGTATTGATGAAGCACATGATAGAAGCAATTTAAACATTTTCTTCCAATATGTGAAAAAATTTAACATACTCTCAAATTTTATCTACAGTAAATAAAGTTTACACTCTTGCTAACAGATTTTTTTAAAGAAATTATTAAGGAATAATACTGTATTTTCTGGACTATAAGGCACACTTAAAAGCCTTTAATTTTCTCAAAAAACGACAGTGCGCTTTATAATCCGGAGCACTTTATATATGGATTAATTCTAGTTGTGCTCACTGACCTCAAAGTGATTTTGTGTGGTATAAGGCATTCTGTCAAAATGTTTTAATACGACGGGATTAGCAGGCAGCTACACATTTCTCCGTTTTGTATTTGTCTGTTTAGCATCATCAAGCTAGGCTAACCCGTTGTTGCTAACTTTGGAGCTAACCTTCACTTTTCCAGCAGTTGAGGGAAACAACAGACGTGACTTTTCATGGTGTTGACAAGCTGCAGCGTTTATTAACTGACACACTGTAGTCTGTACTGCACATTTACTGCCAGACTGACAACTTACTGCTGCTGCTAACGTTTTCCTCTGCTCCGTTAGCATTCACCGTTATTTGAGACGCTCTCTCTCTCTCTCGCTTAACCACTCACTGGCTACGCTAACTGCAGTTTCCATGGCAACGACACAGACAAACACGCTGCTCAGCGGCTCCCATACACTATTGACATTTAAAAAATATTTTGGCCTGTATTATTATAGGGGAAACACTGGCTAATGTCTGATTTAGCGGTATCAGACTGTGTTTTTTTTTTACGTGTTACAACTGAACAAGGTTAAGAGTTATTGTGAATACGCTCATTAAAGTTTGAACAATGTTGAGAGTTATTGCGAACGCCTTTAATAAAGTTTGACTGATTAATCTGACTGTTTTAATGCGCCTTATATATGAAAAAAGTTTGAAAATAGACCATTCATTGACAGTGTGCCTTATAATCCAGTACACCTTATAGTGTGGAAAATACGGTAACTGAAATCCCGTCTCGTCTCTCTCCCCTGGTGACAGGAAGCAGAGTACCAGCGCGCCATGCAGAGGAGAGCCATCCGGGACGCCAAGACTCCGGAGAAGATGAAGCAGGTCAAACCCGTGGTGGACGACAGCCTGACGCTGCAGGGGAAGAAAGACAAGATCAAGAGTAACCTGCAGAGGCTGGCGGAGCTGGGAAAGGTTCACCCCGAGAACCGCTACCAGGACCTCATCAACGACATAGCCAAGGTTTGAAAAAAGAAAAAAAAAACCTCGAGATTATCTCTGGATGAGGACGATTAAAGCTAAATGACTGGCTGTGTCTTACTTGAATGTGTGTATTTACAGGACATCAGAAATCAGAGACGGTATCGTCAGCGCAGGAAAGCCGAGCTGGTGAAACTCCAGCAGACCAACTCCGCCCTGAACTCGAAGACGGCTTTCTACAACGTGCAGATTGATTCGTACAACCAGTATATCAAGACGTGCATGGACAACCTGGCCAGCAAGGGCAAGTAAGTGTCCTCCAATCTTACATCACATCATCTCCATTTCCTCGTAGCGTTCACTCCAGAGTCTCTAAACCAAAACACAGAGACATGTGCTACACGTCTGTTTACACTGCCGCTCTGATTTTTGATCAGATTTTGTTTATTTTTAGCCGCCTGTTTACATCCATTTTTTGACTTATGAGATTCCTGTTTACACACCAGACACCCGCATGTGTGCATGATCAAACACAAAAGTCCGACCTGTGAGCAAAAGTGAAATTGCAATTTGTACGATGCACAAACAAGACAGAAATCAGATTGATGGGTATGTGTTTAAAGTCCTTTTAAAGCTCTTTTATTGCAACTTTTCCCCCTTTTCTTTTAGTTTACAGAGACATTTTTTCTCCTTAAAACGATCTGATCTATGGATTTACTGTAGATGTCTGACTTCCTATCAGATGGTTCCCAAAATACAGGATGAATGTGTCCCAAAACAAATCTGTGTGTGTGCGTGTGTGTGTCCTCTCTCTCTGCTGATTTTTTTTTTTGCCACACGTGTGTTCAAAATCCGAAGCAGCGGCTCACAGTGTTTATCCTCTAACCTCCTGCTGGTTTTGATTTTTCTCGGACATCTAATCAGGAGCTGTTTTACTCCTGGAATGCAGAATGCAATTAAGTACAGCTGCTGCCTTGTTAGATTGAAGAGCAGCGCTGTGTGGGTTAGCAGCGAGCGAGCGGAGTCTAAAACCACTGGATTAGAGAGATAAAGATAAATACCAGATGATGGCCAGAATGAACTGTTGGTTAATTTCTGAAGTGTCAAAGCAAAAAATCCAATCTTAAAAATCCATCTTCTGCCTTCTGATGAACATTTTCAGATTGTTTTTTTATCATGAATAATAACTAATCTTATCTTTCTGCATGGCGTAATGTGCGAAAAGTAGGAAAAACAAAGGTTTATTTCATGAAACGAATGATTAATAAATGTCAGGTTGACTTCAGGCTCCTGGTTTCGTGCATGTCGGCTCACTGTCACACTGTTAAAGCTTCACGGGGACGCTCATTAATATTATTAGTAACACCTGTGCTGCTGCTAGTACGACAAGTCCAAACTGTCCGCTGTGGAAAGAGGCCTGTTACATCCTATTATACACTTCTCTCTCTCTCTCTCTCTCTCTGTTTCCTCAGGTTGTCAAAGAAACCAGGCGACAACAAGACCAAGAAGAGTAAACAGGTTGCGCAGAAATACACCGCCGCTCGCCTCCACGAGAAGGGCGTGCTGATCTCCATCGAGGATCTGCAGCCCAACCAGTGAGTTTAAAGTCAAAACTTCAAAATTGCTGGTTAAAAAAAAATGACTAGAGCTCACCTGCTGTCGTGGACGGACTGTTTTTTTTAAAGTGGTTAATCTGTGTAATTTGATTTAAACTGGCTGCTGTAATGAGACGCTTGTGTGTCAGACAAGCCGTTTTGGCTGCCTGTAACCACTCGAGGATCAGTCTCTACATGTTATTTATCTATTTGGATCTTTATTTTAAACTTCTGTCAGTCATTCAGTCGATCAAATGCGGGGTTGTTGTTTTTAATTAATTGGCTCTCATTGATCGGTTTCTTGTTTTTAGTTGTTCCTCTTTCCTCTGTGTTCACGAGCTGTGGCTTCTTGTTTACTCTTCTCAGGTTCAAGAATGCTATTTTTGAGATTTCTCCATCAGAGACCGTCGGCGTGTTTGATGTGAAGGCCAAGTTCATGGGCGTGCACTTGGAGACGTTACAGTTAGAATATCAGGTAATGGTTTTTTTTTCTTCTTCTTTGTTTATATAAGAGCCTTATCGCTGCTTTTTATCTGCAGCGATGGAAACAGGTAGTGAGGTTTTTTTTTTTTTTAGCAGATGGTACAGAAGTGGTTAGCGTGTGTTGTGGCTGATTTTATTTTTGTTTTTCTCTTTTCTGTGTTTGTTCCTCTTTTCACTCTCAGGACCTCCTCCAGCTGCAGTATGAAGGTGTGGCGGTGATGAAGCTCTTCGACAGGGCCACCATCAACGTCAACCTGCTCATTTTCCTGCTCAACAAGAAATTTTATGGGAAATAGAAGAGAGAGAGAGAAGAAAATAAAAATTTTAAAAAAAGGATAAAAGGGCTACAGACGGACATTGATTTAAACCACAACACCCGCTTTAAGGGTGGCGGAAAGCCCTGACCTGAACCATCCTCGTTGCATCTGCATCTCCCCCCTACTGCACTTCTCTTATGTGCCTATGCAAATTTATGTGCATTATTTTTTATTACATGGATTCACCATATGTGCTTTATTCTTCACGAAACAGTCCATTATTTTTGACTCGAGCCGGCGCCGATCAGACGGCGACGCCTCGATGAGTCGAATTATTACTGTCGTTTTTTTTTTGTTTGTTGTCTGTAACTGCAGCTAGGTCAGAGGTTTAAGAGTTGTTGTATTTTGCTTTAATTATTATGAATATCTTGTGCATGGGCTTTGATTAATTATAAAAAAAAATGTACGTTTTATGTAAAGAGATCATGTTTTATGTCTTTCTTAGCTGTTAGATCTGCTCACCTGACTGATAAACGTCTCCTCAACCAATACGAGAATGTAGAACTGCCGAGATTAGTGGGCAACTATTAAGATTAATCACCAACTTTTCTGATAAATGTAGTTTGTAATAATAGTTTTGAGTCATCAGAATTATTTGATTCCATATTTTCTGATTTCTTTACCTGCTAAAGTAAACTGAATATCTTTGGGATGGTGACTGAAAAAAGTCATTGTCTGACATTTTATGGACCAAACAACTTAACCGATTGATGGAGAAAACAATCGATTAATCAAATAATCATCAGTCGCCGCCGTAACAAAGTGCCGGCGTACTTTTCAGCAGGTCTGTCGTACACGACGAGTCAGATGTTTTTCCGCTCGTCTCGTCTGGGACGTTTTTGTTTTTTTGTGTGTTTTAATTTTTGTGTCGCTGCTTGAGACAAATTGGAAAAGAAACCTGAAAGCGTTGGAGGTAATAAATGCCTCACTTCTTCTTCTCCATATTTTATTTTTAAAAACACTGTAGTTTAACTATATTTCACATATTTTTTATTTTGATCAGATCTCTCTCTCTCTGTCTCGATTTGGATTTGACCCACCTCACCCTCATGCCGAACACACACAAACATTCCTTTTTATGGAAAGAGAAAGTGGCATCAGACATGATGTTTGACAAGATCTGCAACAACAACAACAACAACAAAAAGCCACGCTCACATTGAGCTGTTGAACTCAAAACACGATGTTTTTAATATAAGAAACTTTACAATTGAATTTGTTTGTAGGAGTGCGACAAATTCACATGACACCACGCAAATCCAATCTTTGCTGGCACTAATCCGTCTCCGTAGTCTTCTTCCTATCTCTCTTCTCTTGACAAGTCAGGATGTTGGTTTGTTGTTGGACCGGTTGACTGCAGCCCTGATGCCCCGAGAACTGAACTGACCTGCAGCCAATTTCTGCTTCTGTCTGAAACGTGACACTCACGACGCATCGTGCAACCCGAAAACGTCGTGCAGATGTGCTCGTTTTTTAGATTAACTGGAGATTATATCTTTTTTAAAAATAATAAATCCACCATAGTTTGTAGTTGTGTAAAAAAAACAAAAAAAAAACAAAGGACGGGATCTAGAGGTGAAAGCTGGACATTTAACACAGATTTTTATGATGTCATGTTGAGAATAATTTGACAAACCTGCCCTTTATTTATATTTTATATATGTTGTCAGTCCACATTATACTGTAGTCAATGTTTGCGCATGATCATATATATGTGAGTCTGAGGATGTGCAGTATTACAGTAACTTGACTTGTGGCCTCCAGTAGATGTCACTCTACACCTCTCTCTCTCTCTTTTTTTTTTTTTTTTAAAGCTGATTTTGCTTATTTCAAAAAAAAAAAAAAAAAAAAAGTCTTAAATTGGGATTCTTTTGCAGACTTTTTTTTTTTTAACTAGATGTTGATTTTCTGTCTCATGTAAAGTTGCCCTGATCAGAAACAGAGGACGCTGTACCCTCAAGTACATTATTTGCTCGGATGCACAATGTATTTTATCTGTTTTAGAATAAAGCTCTACAGATGCCATGATGTGTTTTTCCCTGATCTCACATTCATTACGCAGGCAGTGGTTGAATTAAAGTTTTCATATATACTTGAATATTACAGATGTACCATATTTTATCATTTTCACTTCATGCCAGAAGGAAATATTGTACTTTTTACTCCATTTAATCTATTTGAAAGCTATAAATTACTTGTTAAAGATGATTTTTTTTAACCTAATATGACCAGTTTGTGAAATGTGATGCATGATTATAGATTTAACTAATAAACAGTATATATAAAGCAGTTCAAATCTGCTCCGTCTCAGTCAGCTACAACACTAAAACTTAGCTTTCATGTTAATATATCAGTAATAATTATCAAACATAATATAATATTACACGATGTAACACCAGTATGTTCCACTCCACGTATTATTCTATTTTTTTGCATAATACACCTACTCATTCAAGGGTTTTTTCTTTAATTTTTAATATTTTCTATGTTGTACAACATTACTGAAGACATTGAAACTATTAAATAACACATGGAATTATGTCATGAACAAAAAAAGAGTTAAAAAAAATAAACAAAAAATATTCTTAGTGTTTTATATTCCTTAAAGTAGACACTGTTTGTCTTGATGACAACTTCGTTACTGGCATTATCTTAACCAGCTTCAATTAACAGATTAAGACTAAATTACAACAGATTAAGACTTAATTAGAGGAATTTATGTGTTTGAGAGGATCAGTTGCCGTCAGTCAATCTGGAAAATCTTCAGGAATTTCTTCGAGTGCGGTTTGCAAAAAGCCATCAAACGCTGCAAGTGAAACCGGCTCTCACGAGGAGCGCCGCGGCAGGAAAAGGAAGACCAGGAGTTACCTCTGCAGCCGAGGATAAATCCATTAGAGTTACCAGCTTCACAAATTAACGGCACCTCAGATTAGATCCCACATCAATGCTTACCAGAGGTCAAGTAAGCAGACACATGACAGACTGTGTGAATCAGGCCTTCATGGTTGAATCACTACAAAGACGCCAACTACTGAGGGAAGACCAGTGAGGAGAAGTGAGCTGTTTGGACCAAGAAACACAAGGAGTTGACATTGGACTGGTGGAAATATGCGCTTTGGTCTGATAAGTCTAAATTTTAGACGTTTGGTTGTAACTGCTAAGAAGCAGAGTGATTGAGTGCAGCATCAGTAGACTTGGGGTCCACAATCATCTGACCTAAACCCAGCTGGGAAGGTTTGGGATGACAGCAGAGTGAAGGAAAAGCAGCCAACGAATGCTTAACACATGTAGGAACTTCCTTCAAGACTGTTTCAGGTGAAGACCTCGCACAGCTGGTTGAGAAAATGTGAACAGTGTGCAAAGCTGTCCTCTGAGGAATATAAAATATGAAATATATTCTGGTTTGTTTAGTGCTTTTTCATTTATTATATAATTCCATATGAGTTATTTCATAGTTTTGATGTTTTCTACAATGGAGGAACTAGTAAGAGATAAAGAGTACGTCCAAATGTTTGACTGGTACTGTATCTAATCAGAGATATCCTTTAATTTGAACCAAGGTCATATATATAAATAAATAAATGGTGGGAAGTAACTAAGAACATTTACTCAAGTACAATTTGGAAGTACATTTATTTTACTTGAGTATTTCCATGTGATGCTACTTCATATTTCTACTCCACTACATTTATTTGACAGCTTTAGTTACTTTTCAGATGCCATAATGGATGATATAACAAGCTTTTAAAATACAACACATTGTTAAAGATGAAACCAGTGGTTTCCAACCTTTTTTTGGCTTTTGACGTCTTACAAAAAGCAGTGTGTAGTCGGGGTCACATTTCACATGTCTATGAGTTGTTAACAGCTCCACCAAATAGTGATTTTTCCCTCTAAACTTCTCACATGCTTTCATTTCAATAAATGTTCAAATGGTCCAATATTTCAGCAAAAAAAATCAAAGATTAAAGAAAAAGTTCAATGACTGAAAACAGATTTGCTTATCTGAACTATGTTTTTTCTTCTTTCCTCTCCCATTAATCATCTCACGACCTCTCAGATTTATCTGCTGACCCTTTGGAGGGGCCCCAAACCCTTAGGTTGGGAACCAGTGGACTAAACTAGCTAACTGTTTATCAAGTAGTTGAAACTAACTCCACCTCCAGCAGCTACAACAGTAACATGCACACAGCAGCTTCAATTCTGAATCCTGAAGCTTGTTTCCACCCAGGTCCAGCTCTCTTAGATGGGAGGGGTTGGACTTTAGAGCTGAGGCCAGAGAAGCACAACTGATCTCTGACAAACTGCAGTCACCAAATGTGAATAAAGAATAAATTATGCAGATAAAATGTAATTTATAGTCCAACTATGTCATCATCAATGAGCCACTGGAATCAGTGGACTAAACTAGCTAACTGTATATAAAGTAGTGTAAACTAGCTCCACCTCCAGCAGCTACAACAGTAACATGCTGCTCTAACACTGATGCTTCAGTATTAATAATCTAATGATGTCATATATAATAATATATCAGTCAGAGGGACCAAACCACTACTTTTACTGCAATACTTTAACTACATCAAGCTCAGAATACTTATGTACTTTCACTTAAGCAGGAGTGTTTTTTACATTGATGTATTGGTACATTTACTTTAGTGAAGCATCTGAATACTTGTGCATTATTCATTACTGCTTCTTATCATTAGTAACTACCTACAGACTATGTTGATAATAGAGATATTGACAGTGATATATTGATTAATAGTGATTGGTAATCCCTCTGAAGAGTCAGTGTAACTCTGTCGCCGTCTTGTGGACATGAGGAGTATGGACGGTGTTTAACGAGGTAATGTTTTTCTCGCAGTAGTATGAAGATAACAAGCCAGCGGATCCGAGTTGCTGTTACAAGCCTTGTCAACCGACGGCGAGGAAGCTGAACTCACTTTCAGTAATTTCTCAGAAGACTTCAACCTCAGCACAGACGGAAGAAAGACGCTTTTTTACTGTCGGTGTTGTTTTGTTTCTCTTCGTGGAGCCGGCGGGTTTGGAGTTTGTCTGAGATCTCTCTGCTGTCCGTGGATTAACACACAAGACTCGACTCCGAAGCGCCGTGATATCAAATTTAAGTGTGAAATTGTGGATTATGCTTCTGGATCAAGTGTGAATATTTGAAGGGGTTTTTCTTTTTCTTTTTTTGCTTTTTTTGTTGGGGCTGCTTGTTTCCGAGTTTGTGGGTAACATAAACTCGAAATTCAGTAAAGTCCGGACGAGACCAGCGGACACTTGTTGAAATACCATTTACCGAGCAAACCTTTGCCCAACTGCTCGCGAGCCGTGCTAACGTTAGTAGCAAAGATTTGGCTAGCGAGGCTAACTACTTTCTCGGACACTAGAGCTAAATCTTTTGACACAACTTGCCTCTAACACATGTCTGTTAGATGTTTAACCGAGGTGGAGTGTCGACAAGTTGACAAAGTGCGTTTGTCAAAATAGTCGAGATGGCACTGACAGCAGCTTAGCTAACTCAGCTAGCTGCGGCTACTCGGCTCTCCGTCCGCCTCCAACGTTACGTTAGCTATGACAGCTAGCATTATGTTAACGTTAGATTCAAACAAGTGGTTCGCTGGAAATATGTCAATATGAAGTTATATTGTGCCGTTAACTTCTTTTAATCAACACGCCACTCTCATTGAAAGTTATAAAAGTTAACTCGCAAGCACTGATAGTTTGCAAAGGGTTTATTTACTCCACTATCTTGAGCATAACAAGACAACTTTTATTTAAGAGAGCTTTAACGTTAGCTTAGCTACGTTAGCTACGAGCTCGGCTTACAATAACATAACAGTTACTCAATTCTGATACTTGAGCCTGCCGTGTCGACTCTTAACAAACTTACAACCTGTCAGTAATGTGTGATATGTGTTTAAATCTCTGATGGGTTCACTGCAACGCTCACTGAGAGACTTTGAAAAATAGAACTGCAAAGCAACGTCTTCCACTTTTTTCCTCCCCGCAAGTAGCTGAAGTTGTAAAACTGCGGCCCGCACAATGTCCGGCTCCCCGGGCACAGGTGGCTCAAACCCCAGGAAGTTCAGCGAAAAGATAGCGCTGCACAACCAGAAGCAAGCAGAGGAGACGCGGGCCTTTGAACAGCTGATGACAGACCTCACTGTTTCAAGGGTAAATACACTTAATTTTCATCTAATTGTAATTAACTAGTGGGGCTTTTTTTCTTTTCTTTTCTTTTCTTTTTTTTGTTGTTGTTGTTGCACCAATGCGTTCATTGTAATTACAGACAAAGCTCCCTCTTTTCACACAGCCTCGGCTGGAGTGAGCTGCACGTCTGCTGACTGAGATTTCTGGTATTCAGCCAGTACTTCTTGTTTCTCTTCATACATTCATGCAGCAGTGACATCCCATATCTGCTGCATGCAAATTTACAGTGCATTAGTTGGTGTAAAAACAAAAACACACACACATACTCAAAGGTATTGTTAGGGATCATATTTTAATCCGTCAAAAAAAATAAAAAAAATAAAATGGGGACATTGTTCAGGATCAGAACCAGGTTTATTTGCCAATTAGGTTTCAAGACAAACACAAGGAAATTGCAATTGTGTCAACCTCAAATGATGCATATTTACAAAGATTTAATAAGACAGGGATTAGATAAGAAATATAAAAGCAAAGTGCAGGATGTAAGCACAAAATATAAAAGTGTAAATACAATTAATGATAAAAATGCAACTCACAAAGGTGCAGATGTGATGGACAGATGTGTAGTGATGGTGTGTTCAGGGTGTTGAATGACATGCATGCTCGGTTTAGAAACGCTGCACATAATCAGTGGCTTGAAGTGACATGTAAGTAAACATAGCACATGCTCCAATGATGACAGTGTATCAGTCCTGTCAGTCTGAGGATACGTCTGAGTTCAGTAGTGCCACAGCTTTTATTTTTTGGGAAGAAGAAGAAGCTGTTTTTCAGTCTGATTTGTGTGTGTGTGTGTGTGTACAGATTGATCTGTAGCGCCTGCCTGATGGGGAGGAGCTTAAACAGATGGTGTCCGGGGTGTGTGTGTGTGTGTGTGTGTGTAATGTCTTTTATGATGTTCTTAGCCCTCCTCACACTGCGAGTGCTGTGAAGATTTCCTAGTGATGGCAGCTCAATGCCAACAATGTTCTGTGCTGTTTTCACAACACGTTTGAGGGCTTTCTTTCTTTCTTTTTCTTTCTTTCTTTTCTTTCTTTTTTTTTTCTTGTCAGTTGTGCAGCTGCTGTACCGAGCTGTCAAACAGTTTTGTTAGGAGGCTTTTCTATGGTGCATCAATAAAAGCTGACAAGTAGGTTTTTTTTTTTTTTTTTGAGGAGGAGGAGGTTGGCTCTCCTTAGCCTCCTCCAGAAAAATAAAAGCATTGTTGTGTCTTATCCACCACTGCTGAAGTGTTGTCAGTCCAAGGACAGATCCTCTGTGATGGATGGATGGATGGATGGATGGATGGATGGATGGAGGAACCTGTAGCTGGAGACTTTCTCCACAGCCTGTGTGGAGAGTACAGTGTCATAAAAAGTGTTTAAAACCAGGTTGTTGGTTCTGACCCTCCTCCCTGCTCCCTGTACGCGGCTTTGTCGTCATCTGATATGAGCCAGATGACTGTCGCATCATCTGCGAACTTAGCGATATTGTTTAAGATGTGGACGGCTTGGCAGTCATGCTAACAGCATAAAGGAGGGGGCTCAGCACGCAGCCCTGGGGGACGCCGCCGGCGCTCAGGGTGAGAATGGGGAGGGATATGTCCAGTCTTGACAGTTTTGGGGCGGATGATGAAGAAATCCAGAGTCCAGTTGGAGGGAGTTAGTCATAGTGCTTGGGGTTTGTTGCCTTTTTCTTTTTTTTCAGTGTGATGATATTAAAATGAAGTCAACAAAGAGCATCCTGATGTAGGCGTCGTGTCTCTCCAGGTGAGAGAGGACTGTATCGACAGCCGCACCGGTGGCGTGCTCAGTCAATGTGTTTGCCCTGTAGGCAAACTGGTGCTGGTCTAGGTCAGATGGGGTAGTCTCTTTGATGTGGGTGCGTACGTGTCGTTCAAAGCCTTTTTTTTTTTTTTTTTTAAATGACAGGGGTGAGAGCGTCCGGCTGACCTCATCAGGACAGGTTACCGTAGGTTTTTTTTCTGGGAACAGGCATGACGGCGGTGGATTTGAGGCGTACAGGGGGGGGGGGGGGGACTGCGTGTTAAGGATAGAAAGAGGTTGAAAATGTGTGTGAATACCTCTGCTAGCTGGTCAGCACAGGCCTGGAGTACACACCCTTATACACCATCAGGCCCTGCCGCTGTCTGCCTTTCTGAGTGTTGATGCTGCGGAGAACCCGCCGCACCTCCGTGAATGTGTTAGAACAAGAGTCTGACGGCCTCCTGACATTTTGAAACCGACTGTAGGTTTCTGCACATAAAAGGAGTTTGCCTCGGTGTAAAATTAAGTAATCCTGAACAACGTGAAGAAAGAAAAGAAATAGAAAAGTTCAAAATATTGTGCAGATGTTCACAAATCAATCAGTTTATGCACTGTGTGATTAATAATAATACAAGCTGTGTTAATACGTAGATCAAAATCACTGAGATTGAGATTTTACGTTAATATAATGTGATGTCCATGGGTGGGACCCTTGTTGATGAGGCTGACTGCGGTCAGGAAGTTTGTTTTTTACCAAATTGGCCTTTTTGAGGTATAAAGTGTTTCCCGTACACAGGCTCTGCTCGGGCGGGGGAGATTAAAATCTGTTGCATTGCCAGTTGCATGCTGCAGCAGCAACTGACTGGAGGACCGGAGGCTTCTCTCTTGTGCACCACGGCCTAGCTAGCATCTACCAATAGCCTGCATGTGAAGCGTTTAGGGGGCATCTGTAAATTACACTCACAACCCTGCTAAACAGCGTGAGTCTCTACGTGCACGGGAAAGGCTGAATTGCAACCAGCTTTTGAAATAGGAAATGTGAAAGTGGATCCTTGAAATCTGCACCATCAGCCAATCAGCCATCTTATCATATCCAATGCGTTCCCACAGGTTCAACTCTGATGTACATCATGTATTCACAACACTAAAATGAGAACAGCTGGTCCGTCGTAAAAGGTTAAATGAGCCTGGGTAGGTTAGGCTAACTCTTTGTCGCTAACTTTGGAGCTAACCCCTTTTCCAGCAGCTCTCAGGACTTTTCTGCAACCGATTGACAACGTACCGCTAACCTTCTCCTCTGCTCCGCTCGCTCAACCACACACTTCCTGCGCACTGTCCCAATTCCTTAGAAGAGCTACTCCACTCTTACAACGCTACCTTTCCACATAGATTTCTCTGAACAATGAGGAGAGGGAGGGAATTCTGGGATTTGATGCACTAAGTCCATGACTCAAAGCAATTCCACCATAACGTAGGATGTTATTGTGTGAGAATCACCAGTAGCCCTGTTTATATTAATGACGGTGTTAATTGTGCAGCGTCGGTTGAACGCAGCTGCGGTCAGACGCTGCCCAGAGAGGAAGAGCGTGGGAGCGTTTCTGGAGGATGTCAGTCAGTACGCTCCTATTAGTGTTCGGCAGCGCTGCTTTCCCCCTCGCCGGTGATGTGGCTGCTCAGGTGTCACTTTGTTAAGACTTTATGACTTAATAGATTTTGAGATGCTTGTCCAAATGTTGACGCACAGTGACTCACGACAGTCACAGTCAGATGCTTCATGCTGTCATGACTCGGTAGCTCTAATACGGCTAGAATAAAACTGTCCAGTATTTTCTAACTTTCAGCTTGATTAAAGTACATTTGTTTGTTTTCTCAGCAGCATAAACCAGACAACAAACTTTCAGATGATGTGTTTTTATGTCTGGCTAATGCATTTATCTTCTTTCACTCCGTATAAATACTGTAAATATATATATATATATATACCTGCTGAATGTTGGACAGATCAAAACATCAGAAGCTAATAAATATTCCAGCAGTAAGCGAGACAGTGTGCAGGAGGTTTTTTTTCCTCATTTTTATTCAAGTCGTGCTTTCCCTCCGATGCACCTGTCACATATTCAGCTGTGCACAGACTTTTTTTTTTTCCAACTCCATAAAGTAGAAAAAGCATTAAAAATGAAGAAAAGCCAAATTGTGATGATTTAGAAACAACATCTCAGGTCAAACTTGCAGACTTATTTGTTTTCTAGAAGTCAAAGTCGTCTTAGTTTTGCTGTTTTTTGAGTGGACACATCTCATCCTCTCTAAGAGGCTTCATCAGGTCTCCAGTTGCATTTTGCTTCTAGAAATCTTCTAACCTAAATAAACCCTAACCCTTTTTTACAGACTAAATATATGCTGTAATTATAGCTGCTCCCTGAATTTCACTTCACCTCTCGAGGGGAGCCGGATCCACTGAACGAGAATCCGTCTTATCGGGCTTCAAGTTCGGACCAATTAGTGTCCTACATGAGGGTTTCACGGATCCAGCTGCTGCCTCGCAAGTTAAGATGCTGACAGACAGATGATTCATCCAATCACCTGCCAAGTATTTTTTTTTTTTTTTTTTGGAAAGCGCCTGCACTTTTCCAAACAGTTGTCAAGGACGACTTCTCACATGGTTCTGTGCAACAAACCATCTGACTTCTGTCAAACATAAGTTCAGAATTACCCAATAGAGTTTTATTTTTTTCATTTTTTTTAAAAAGGAGTTGTAATTTATTTGATTTTCTTCTCCGTCTCTTGAACATTTCAAGCACATACAGTACATATACAGTCCCCAAGAATTAAAAATAGTGTCTCCTGGGAGGATATAAAGGCCCCTTTTCAAGTTATTCCCATGCCATCGAGTTTACAATGTGCTCTTTCTACGCGAGCGAGAGTCCTGAATGGCCGAAGTCAAAGAGGATGTGGTTTTTGAGGGCGACGTTGAATGAAGTTTGCCATAAGGTATGAACTGTCAGTGACCCCTGCGAGACAGAAAAGCCCAGTGAGCGAGGCTGAGGCTTGCCCAGGGAGTACAGGACACACTGCCAGCAAACAGCTGGAATTAGAAGTAGCTGCTTCAACATTTACACCAGCCACCAAATGACTGAATATAAACCCCCCCCACACCCCTCCACACCCCTCCAATCCCGCTCCCTGAGGGGCTCTGAAGAACTGTACATTGTATCTGAATGCACAAACAGACTCTAGTCTTCTTCTCTGCTGCTACAAGCTGCTAGGAGCTGCTATCCCTGCGAGCCATGAATGTGTAAAGTCTGCATATCTGATCAAGACTATGTTATGTAATCCTCTAACACCAAGACTAGCTGGTGCAAGACAGATTTAATGAGGATTTATTCTATTTTTTTTTTTTTTAATACTTTTCATTTTTCCTAGATAGAAAGTTGAATCTTACTGGGATATCTGTGAGTTACTGGTGTTAATGCTTTGAAATATATCTTTTGGGAGGCTAGGAGCAGTTGTAATTTGATTTTAATCCCTAGATGATAATTCAATAAAGCTGATATTTTTTGGTTCTGCATTGTAAGATCTACAGTTTCTCCTTTTTGTTTAGTATTTTCAGTGGTTTGTGCTTCATGTAGAGCAGAAAATCATTGTTTTTGTTGTAGTTTTTATTAGTTTACATCTACTTGACATCGCCGCAAAACTATACTATATTATATATTATATATTATACTATATTCTTTATTTAACAAGGCAAAAGTCAGTGATATCTATTCTATATCTATTTTCATAAGTGACCTGGACAAGAACGCTGTTGAATTGAAGATGCAATTAGAATAAAAAAAGGTGTCACATTGATTAGATCTGCAACTGTTTGTATCATCGAATCATCATTTTTCATGTCGTTTTGCAGCGATAACGTCTCGCTAACGTTGCAGCTTCTCAAACGTCGAGGATGTGAAGGATTTTCTGCGTCAAACGTGGGGTTTTTGGATTGTTGATCAGACAAATCAAAGACATTTTAAGGCATCACTATGAGCTCTAAAAGAAATTATAACAGGCGCTTTTCTCTGTCCGGACACGTTATAGACCAAATTAGTCATCAATCAATTGAGAAAGTAATTGTCAGATTAATCGTTTATGAAAATAATCATAACATACATAAACAAAATGAGGCCGTGGTTTAACTCTTCGCCATAGTTACCGCTCATTAGCCGGCTGACACTGATCGTTAACTCCAGGCCGATGACTAATAGCTGTTTTCTACTCAGATTTTCCGAGCCCATCCCTAATATCTTGTCACATTCTCTAATCTCTTTCAGCCATCTTCTGTTCATTCTTTGTAAATCTTTTGATAAAATCAAATAAGGTCAGTCTTTTGAGATTCAAATTTTGCCCTTTCGGCAGTCTAAGGAAGAAATGCCCCTCTGATTTGCCTATTCCTGATCACAGCTGATGGCTGGCTCTGTTTACCTTACCTTGGCAGAACAAGCGGCCACCTTGTGTTTTCTGCGAGGTAGTTGTTGTGGCGTCTCTTTGGTCGGCTGCAGGTTTTGGAGGCCAAGCTGCCCGTTTCCTAGAACGTGTCCCTTAAATTACAGATACTGCTTTTTTTTCTTTTTGTTTTGTTTAGTTTTTTAAATCAAACTAATCAGTTAATTTGCTCTTTTTAAGATTAGTTTTGTGCTCCTTTCAATCACACTTCCTCTTTAACATCGATCCTGTGCAAACATTGATTCTCTATAAAGATAGATTAAATAATGAGAGCTTTAGATTGAGTTCGGAGGAGGAAACAAACCAGAGGCTGATATCTTTGCTAACATCTGGATCTCTTAGGCGATGTTGCAAAGCTTTAATCGTCACGAGAGAGAAAAATATAGTTAAAGTGTTGCAGTAAAAGTAGTGGTTTGCTCCCTCTGACTGGTATATTATTATATGTGACATCATTAATAGTGAAGCATCAGTGTTAGAGCAGCATGTTGGTGTCGTATCTGCTGGAGGTGGAGCTAGTTTACACCACTTTATATACAGTTAGCTAGTTCAGTCCACTGTTTCCAAACCTATTTATTAACAAATTTATTATTTATTCACATTTGGTGACTGCAGTTTGTCAGATGAGCTGTGCTTCTCTGGCCTCAGCTCTGAAGTCCAACCCCTCCCATCTGAGAGAGCTGGATCTGAGTGGAAACAAGCTGCAGGATTCAGGATTGAAGCTGCTGTGTGCATGTTACTGTTGTAGCTGCTGGAGGTGGAGCTAGTTTCAACTACTTTATATACAGTTAGACCATAAATCAGCAGGTGTTCTGTTCTTCTGCAGCAAAACTAAATTGTTTCAGTCGTAATTAAGGTCAATGAGCCATTGTTGGATGTTTACATTTCTCAAAATGAAACCAAACTGTTTCTACCTTTCTTTTTTTGTCCTGCTGATCTGAAAACTGAAACCAAAACCAAGATACATGCCGAACTATGAATCTTGTGTTCCCTCATGCATGCAGATTATTTACAGGTTTATTTGTTTGTAAAAAGAAGCTGTGTGTTTCTTCCATATGAAACATCTGACAGGTGTATGTGTGTGGTTTTTTTTACATTTTTTTTGACAGGTGCAGTTTCAGAAAGTCCAGCAGCTTCGTCTGTCTCAGTCACGGGCTCAGTACTATGGAGGCTCTCTGCCCAACGTCAACCAGATTGGCAACACCAGCACTGAATTTCAGGTGAGGATCTTATCACTGTCAAAGTATCCTCCACAAACACCACAAACACCACAAACACCACAAACATCACCCAGTAGTCTGATGGTCAAAGTACATCCCTCTGCCTCTAAACGACCATCTATACGTTTTTTTGGCAAAATGTCAAAAACTATTACGTCAGAACACGCATATGTAGGCTGAGTCAACAAACAAAATATCATAGACTGCTTCACCATTTATTAACCATAGTCCTAGATTTTCAATAATTATATAATTCATGCATTTTTAGATCCAATCCCACATCTTTAGGTTTAATAAAAAGTAGCGTTTAATCCTCCTCGTTTGTAAAGGTGCAGATTTACACGTGTGCATTGTTTTGCCTTTTGTTACTAAGCATTAAGACGGAAAACGGCACCACGTTAAATGGTGATAAATGATTTTAAGAAGGAATATCAGATGCTGAAACACGGCTACAACTCTGGAAAATTATCTTTTTTTAAATTATCAATGTTGACAAATGCATTGTAAGAAAATCTCCTCAGATCTGCAGATCAGGAAAGACAAAATAATAATAATACTAAAAAGGATCAGACAAATTAATAATAATAATAATAATAAAAAACACGTAGTAACCAATCAGAAAGAAGAACGGAGCCTGTGCACAGTTATGCAGAGTCACTTCTTTACTCATACGACAACCATTTTCTCCATTTTTTTTTACAAAGAGATCTTCTTATTATCATTTTATCATTTTATTATTATCATTTTAATCCTCTGTCTTCATTATTATGAGGTAAATAGCAGAAAATACACTGACTGAGCATATTATTAGGAATACTTCACCGCCTTAGGAACACTTTTCAGTATAATACGCTCCAGTACAAACCACCACCATCCTCATCATCATCATCATCGTCGTCCCACAACGACCTCCAATAAAGCAAAATTATCACCGTTCTGACAAAGTCAACAAAAACTGAAAATGTATTGGCTTCATAAAAGCAGAATTTATGGCGGAGCTGTTGGATTGGATTGACATTTGATTGCACAGGTGCATCTAATAAAAGTGCTCAGGAAGTGTATGTGCACTGCTCGTGTAAAATAATGTACCAGGAATGTGTGTTTGCACCTGTGAGGCAGCACCGAGGGAAAAGTTTTACACTTTTTTTTTTTCTCCGCTGGATGTTTTTTTTTTTTTGACCCTCTGCAGTGCGATTCAGATAAATGAGGAGGCAGAGTTTATCACACGGTGCCAGTTTTAGTCTGAACACGTCTTTTATAGTCGTACTGATGCTGTAATGAGCAGAAAGTTAGTTCATTTCATGTCTGATGCTTTCCTCTAAGCAGAAGGATGTCGACTGGCAAAACTAAACTTGACTATTTTCTTTCTACCACCTTCCAAATCCAAGGTCTGTTTTTTCAAGGCTAATTGTGTCAGGCCATAATGACCCCCCCCTCCCTCCTCCTCCTTTCTAACTTAACTGCAAAAACAGCAAAACTGGACCTTCAGAAGTGCAAACAAGCTTCTCCTGAGAATATTAAATAATTCACAGTTTCTGCTGCTTTGAGAAGAGAAAAAAAAATGGAATAAAAGATGAGCGCCGTAGTTCTCAGGACTCTTTCAAGTAGCGCCGTGCTGTGTGTGATCTAACAGTGCGTCTCCGGTCGGGCTGGTATCTGTGTCAGCTCTCCGAGGACTCGGTTATGTCGGGATATAGAGAGTCCAGGTGAAAGTGGCCTTGTTACTTTTAAAGAATGGCCCTTTGAGGTGGAGCCGTAATTGCAGCAGCACTGTGACCAGGTACAGAAATCAAATCCCCGCACGGACAGGTGAAAGCCCCCTCTGCCGTCCCCTCCTCCACACACATCTCACTTTTCCATTCACCGTCCTCTCTGGGAACGAATCTCCGGCAAACTAAATGGCTCCACTTGATGATAATCATTTGTCAGGGTGTGTGAATCTGTCCCGACTGTCACAGTAAGGACTTCTTTAACTCTGGAGCTCCACCCGTAATTATACATTGTGTGACGAGAGGAGAACGTCTTTTGTTTCACACTGCGCTCTGTCGTTTAGCGTTATGACGCAGATCACACTCTTGACAGCGGTATTTTCCGTCACCTGGAGTCTGTCCATCTTTTGCATGGATAACATTGATAAATTACTATATTATTAATACATTTTATTGCACTTACAGTAACATAAAGAGTTTAGTTGTCGTCAAGTCTTCAACTCTCCGCAGCTCGCTGTCTTGTTTCTCCTCTGCTGCGCTGCGCACACACGGAGGAGTCTTAGCCCCGCCCACGCTGAGAGGAGAGGAGCAGCGGCAAGATCTTCTAAACAAAATAAACTATTTATTAATTGAATTAAATTAAAAGGTGCTATTTCAGGCTAGGTATCATCATCGGCGTATGAAACGACCTATAACGGGATTTTGAGATTTTGGTCATAGCGCCCAGCCGGACCACTTAGCCGTAGCGTGTAGCGTCGCTGCCGTCAGAATGACAAACGAGAACACCCATAACACTGATCGGGTGCTAAACTGTTATAAAAATTATTAACTATTAACTAGGGAGCAGCTACAACTACAGCTATTAACTATGAATACATTTGATTTCTGACGTGGACAGACGGCATGTTGCAAGAACCAGCTCTGAGAGAGAAAAATATAGTTAAAGTATTGCAGTAAAAGTAGTGGTTTGGACCCTCTGACTGATATATTATTATATATGACATCATTAATACTGGAGCATCAGTGTTAGAGCAGCATGTTACTGTTGTAGCTGCTGCAGGTGGAGCTGGTTTACACTACTTTATAACACAGTTAGACCATAAATCAGCACAGAACAGCTGTCAGCAGGTGTCCTGACTCCTTGCGAGGTAACACAGAGGTTGTTTACCTTTTTCTCACCGCAGGACAACTAATCTGTTTCAGTAATAGTTGCCACTGCAGCAAAATTCAGACGTCGATTATATTGGCTGCATGTAAACCATGTGGACAGTTGGTGCATACAGGGGCAATAAAGGATCAGAGGTTTTATAGCTGTAATAAAATTAAAAGTTTTTTTATTTTTATCTCAGTGTACATGTGCTAAGCAATGAAAGCAAAAAATTTACTACATATGAATTGACCATATTTAAATGTCCCGTTCAACTTAAACTACATTTTGTTTTATTTTAATCTCATTGCATCAGTGTTAGAGTACATTTTTGCTTTATATTGGTGTTGAAACTTGTCATTTTTGATGAAAGTGCTTCCTAGAAAACATCTTTATGGGTAGCGTGTCACACTAAAACAAAAAGAGGCCGTATTTTAATCACATCAGCAGTCCTTTTGTGTGCTTGAAGTGCCAGCAAGACCTGGAAAAAACACATGAAACGTAGCCTGCATCACATTTTTACTGTAGTAGCTGTCGACATATGACAGTGTAATAGTCAGTGAGTGTTGTAGGATGACCTCATCAGTTTAGACTCGACACAGATGAAATGTTGTTGTTTTGCTAAATGAACAAAACAAGCAGCTGCACTCCAGTTAAAACCTGCCAACCTTTTGTGAAACTGCAGCACTAACATGCTTCCTCCTGTCTCTCTCTCTCTCTCTCTTTTTCTCTCTCAGGGTGGCTTCCCTTCAGGGTTGGACTCCGTTAGAGGGACCCGCCACCACGGACTGGTCGAGAGGGTCCACAGGGACCGCAACCGCATCAACTCTCCCCATCGCCGACCCATCGACAAGCACGGGCGGCAGATATCCTTCCGAGCTTAAGTCATTAACAGCGGGACGCCTCGCCAGCACGTCGTCATCGGGGGAAAAGGTTGAATCGGCGATGTGGAAGTGGGTGTCGAGGCTTCCAGGTGGTTGGTCTTCATTGTTGTTGTTGTTATTGTTTTTTCTTCTTCTTCTTCTTCTTCAATGGCAGCTTGTGTTACACTCAGCGGTGTAGGCAGCTGTTTTGTAGCCTCGGGATCAGAATTAGTCATTATGCTAATTTGAAATGTGACGCAGAGACAGCGCGCTTCGCTTATGCCTAATGGACATTGACAGTAGGAGATTCTTAGCGTACTCTGACTGCACTCTCACTGTGTGTGTGTGTGTGTGTGTGTGTGTGTGGCAGCAGATGTGTGTTTTCATGAGGAAGCTGCAGAAGGCCTCTAATTGTTGCGAAAGTGATAATACATACTGCGGAGTGACGAACAGGAGGAAGAGTGTTTGCACTTAAACTCTCAACCAGACTCTTCAAGATCCCCCACACCCCACCCCCCCAAGAGTCTCATCAGAGTCGGGAGTGAGTAAGAGTTGTGAAATCCGTCTTTTCCTGCTGCATTCTGGCACCGATCTCCACGGTTTGTAATCATATAATTAGGGTTTCGTAAAAAAAAAAAAAAAAAAAAAAAGAGTTTTGTAAACCAGATGGCATAATGTTGACTGTTCTCATTTCCAATGCAAAGGAAATAAAACCACAAATGGTGTCATCTACGACATGTTTTATGTGAATGTGTCATAACTGATCACAGAGCTACATCGCTGTCTCATGCAGTATGGAGGATAGATGCATGTAAATCAGTGGCAGGATTTAAACCTGCAATAATCTTGTCAGGTTATGATAATAGATCATCTTGGGAAAATACAGTCCCGAAAATTTATATCACGTCTGTCGACACTTTTCCTTGAAGTTTGAACGCGGTTCAACCCAACGAGGCAGGTTTGAGCATGCGCACAAAAAGCCGAGAACGCGGTAGGAATGCGAAGCTCCCGACAGAACGTGCCCCCAAAAAAACAAGGATTTAGCGACATTAACTGACTTAAAAGAAGGAAAGTTGTTGTCGTTTTCCACAAAAGCGTGGACGGAAGAGAGCGTGAAACTGTTGTTGAACAGCGGATGTGGATGATGAAGATGAAAACAAACAAGGATAGCTTCTTCTTCTTCTTTAATTCGCCTGATAATAAGAGGAGAAAATCAGCGCAGTGAGGGACAAACTGCAACTGCGGCTAGATGCTCTTCAGGAGGACGTATCCGCGTGTGCAGCCGTAAAACCGGAGATGTTAAAGAAGCGTTGATGCATCGAAAACCGGAGACTGTAAATGAGATATTCCGCTCGGGAGAGGACGATGGAACTAAAACACCGAGCGGCTGGAAACACACAACCTCTATCTAACTCTAAACACAAAACATTGATTATAACTTTCAGGGAAGAATAAAAAAAAAAAAAAATATTCACGGATCATTTAGTAGCAGAGGCGTATTGGAAAGAGCTGATTGAACCAGGGATGCAAAACATCAGGTTAAAAGGAGCGGACTGATTTACATGGAGCAGAATTTGCACCCATTAACAGGTTTGAACATTAGTGAAGAAGAGAATCGACTGCACGGCAAAGAAATGGGGGGAGTTTAGTTCAGTAGTTTTGTTTTTGAATGTCGATCTTCAGTCGTCCAGTAACGAGTGGGCCCGCTCGAAGCAGGTGGAAAACTATAAACTATGATAGACGGCATGGTTTCGAGTTTCAGCTGTATGTGTAAGTTTACAGCGGGCGTGAAATCGGTATGTGCGCGCGTGTGTGTCTTTGTAGCTGTATCATGTTGTGTTTGTGTTTAATCGTTTCCTCTGTCGTCCAATGCGAAAGCCTCGGGAGGAGAAGCCACCGTTACAAGTTAGCACCTTGTATTAATTTAAGCACCTTGGGAGTAATTACATATTTGACCGGGAGCGCTGAAAGGCCTCTAAAGACTCTCTGACTTCTCACCTACTCAAGTGTAAGCGTTTTGAACGAGAACACTATGTACAGCGCTTATACACACACATAAATATAGCTCCGTATGTCAACACACGAAGGTGACTTCTTCTTGTAAATCAAAATTCAAACTGTAATGTAAACACTGTAATACTATATGCAGTGCCTCTTCTCCTGCATCAGTATTATTGCTTTATCATATATTATTATTATTATTATTTTGAAAGGTTCTTTATAATTATTATATAGTCTTTAGGATCTTCTAGATATTTTGTATTAAACAGACACACACAGTGGTTGACGTGGACTACATTTTCCTGATCTGGATTCACACCCAATATGTCGCATTAACATGAAACACCACTTAGCCCACTGATCCATCAGTCCGCCCCCAAACTCCTTGCCTTTTTAATAAGTGGATCTGTTTATTATTCTCCGCCTCCGGACAGAGATGATTCAGTGACCCGTCACTGTGCTGGTGCGATCGAGGGGGGCGAGTGGAGGGGGGGGGTTCAGCGGGGAGTTTGTGTGATGTCATAGCAGCGTCTATATTTCTTGTCAGAACAGATGCGGGACATAACGGTCAGTAGGATGTGTGCCGTATGTTTAGGAAAGCTCTCCATAAATCCTTTTTAGTTTACCTTTTTTTTTCAGCGATTTGAGTTGTTTTTCTTATGTGGGCTGAAGTGTATAATAGAAAGTCATGAGCTGATTTAGCCTAGCATAGCTTCACTGTTTCAAAGAGTTCCTGATCCACACAATGTCATTTAAATCCATTTAGACCCAAATAACCAAGCTCTGTGATTCGTATTCATACCTGCTCTGTGAATCACTTCAGTCCATTCAGAAAAAACAAAGAAATCCACAAGGGAGAGACACACATTTCTATATATATATTTATATATATTCAGTATTTTTTGGTGTCGTGATGGTGCCCTGTAGTTTTGCATTAATTCAATTGAATACCATTAGTTATCAGTCTATGTAAATGTTGACCTTACTTCGATACAGCCAATCAAATCTTTGAATAAAGCGATAACGTGTCGTTCTATCATAGGCAGAGCTGACAGTCACACGGAGCCTGATAGCATCCTGCAACACATCACGAGAGGGAGCACACACTCCGGACGACAACCCACGTTAGCTTTCATGTGATTGTAAACGCTCTGAAACCGAGCCGTTCACACCAAAACAACGCATGACGACCGTCGCCGTAGCAATAACGCACCGGCACCTCCCGCTCTACCTCGCCGTCGTCACATTGTATTACGTGGGTTAGCTGGATTTCTGTTTGTTTTTGATAGCTTACAAGATATGTTGCTAATCTGTGAACACATTAACCATTACCAGTGTTTGGCTGGTGGCCGAGGGTTTGTTTGTCAGTGTTAGCTAACTTTACTCACAACATTACTTTAACGTAAATGGAAAAAAAGAACAACATGTAACTTACTAGACACGCCCAGGACGCTTGAGCTACAATCGTAAAGTGAATGCTGTTCTTCAAAAAGTTGGATGAGCTGGTCCTCCCTCTCCTCCGTCCAGAAATCTGCCTCCGGCCTGTGCTGTTTCCTGATTGGCTGAAGAGAAATAGCTACGTCCTTACATTTTAAATCTACTTTTAGCTTGTTAAACGAGCCACCAAGCAAACAATCACATGAGATAAATGCACCGCTAACTCCAGTTAGCAGGCCAGGTGGCTAATTAGCTGCCAGCATGTAAACATACCTGCAAACTTCCTCCGGTTTGATGCTGGTGTAGTTCTTTGTCAACTCTTAGTGTTGCTAACAACACCCTGTCCGTCCATGACTTGTAGCTTCAGCAGTTTGTTTATTTTCTCTGTTCTGTACGATGTAGCGCCGGCACTCATGTCAACCAAACACAGGCACCGACACGCCCCTCCAGCAGCTGGAAAAAAGGAGTTTTCTGGTATTTCCCCTAATTACTTTTTCCTTCCTGGTTTAATAATGATAAGCTATACCTTTTTAAATATATTCAAAAACACATTGACATTAAAATTTGGCTGCATAAATGAGTTTTCAGTCGGACTATTTCTCCTATTTACTGTGAAATCTAGTCGTGGAACACACTGTAATGTGTTAACGCAGGCGCTCCCATAGAAGTCTGTTGTTGTTAGTATCAAAACAGAAGCCATTTGACCATTTGTGTGGTGGTGGGTGGTGGTGTTGGTGTTCACACATGTGCGTACTGTGTATGCACGTGTCCTTGCATATAGTTAGCGTGGTCAACACGGTGTAAAGGTCATTGTTGAAAGAGATTGTTGGTGTTGTCGGTGCCAAAATAGAAAGGACTGTCCAGTCGGCTCATGGTCACAAGGTGTGTGTGTGTGTGTGTGTGTGTCTTTGAGTGAACATCTCATTATCTTTTTATTTGTCGTCCTTTTTAAAATATCAGGAGAGGGGATGATGAACACCTGAGACACTCCTAAGTCTGGTTAAGCTTTTGGATTCTCTAGAAACATTAGTTTTAGGAGGCATGTGTTCAACAAGAAGAGGTCAGACAGTCATGGTAGTAAAACATCCAGTGGAGCATTTCACGGGGAAAAACAAGACCTGAAGAGGTGTCTCACTGTCATATGAGACTCTAGTTAGTCTGTAACCTTTCTAATTTAGTTCTACACAGAACAAAAGGTTGCAATCATGAAAATATTATTAGCTTTTAATTTGTTATCAGAAGCTGTGTTTGAGGAATTTCCTTTGATTTTGCTCACATTTACCGTCATTGTGCATTTTTTTTTTTTTTTTTTTTTGAATACCATGATTCATTGCTATGAATGGAGTAATTGTTGCAGCAGACCGCCACTCCCAATTTCTTCAAAACACATCCAAATTAAACTTTTAATTTTCTACATTTAATAATCTCATTAGATATAGAAGACATATCTTTATAGAATAAGTTAAAAAAGAGAGTTTGGATTCAAATAAAAAAAAATATACTTGGCTTTATTGTTGAGTGTCAGATTTACCCAATTAAAATAATGTGATACTGTATTGATTCACTGATGCCTGTAGGGGAATTCTTGCATAAGCCAGAATAAATGTCAGTGAGTTTTTGTTTTTGCTGTTTTAGATTTTAGTCAGGATAGCATCCACCCAAGGTCATGTCTCCACATTTACTAAAAAAAAAACTACTGATATCAACACACTTTTTAATATTTACAACCCTTCAAAACAAGAACGTCTGTTATTATAGATAATACTCAGATATAACATCAGGCGCTAGTATTGGGAAAAACTCAACAGCGATATCCAACCCCTCCCGCCAGATAGGCGACGAGAAGTAAAAACATTGCGAATGTGGGCCCCCACGGAAAAGGTCATACCTCATGTGCCTGATCTGTGGGCCGTCCCGGGATCATCCGCCGAGAGAATCGATGCAGCTCATCTGCTGTGGAGAATGGGGTTTGTTTTTTTTTTTTTTTTAAATGATGACGAGGAGGGAGTAGCGCATCATCCAATCATTGCGCCGCAATTTGAAAACGAGAATGTGGTCCGTGGCTCTCATTGGATAGAGGAAGAGAGTGATTTATATCCCTATTTCGCACTAGTGTAGGATAGAGAAATGTTAACTCATTCATTCTTTTTGTGCGTGTGTGTGTGTGTGTGTCGTCTACACTTTGGGGGTTGACCCCACTATTATAGTTGCTAGAAGATGTTAAGTAAGAGTACATGAACCAGTCAAATAACCAGTTTGACAGGATCGTTTCCCCTCTCTTTCTCTGCGTCTGTCTGGAGTAACCACAGTAGTGTCTTTCTTAGGTTTGTGGTGGTGAATGTTTAAAAAAAGCAGGAGGGGGTGGGGGTGGGGGGGGCTTATCAAATGTTTTGTGTCGGAGGTGATGAGAGATAACAGGGCTCCAGTCTATGTACAGTAAATCTGTCTAACTGCTGATAATAATTTGTCCAAGGCTGGAACAGAAACTGGTGTTAGAGCAGCAGAGGTTTGTCCTTGTGTTTCCACACAGTCTCTTGCTTTCAGATGTTTTTTTTTTGTTGTTGATTTGGTCATAATTTTCTATCACTGCTCCCCCCCCCTTCAAAAAAAAAACAACGCCAGTTCAGTTCAGACGGGGAGACTGATACCAGAGCAGAGGAGTTCGACTTGTAAACACTAAAAAGAGGGACTGTTGGCAAGACAAAACACCACCCTACTGAAGTCCTGCCCTTCCACAGACAATGCCAGGAACTCTGTCTGCACTCAGCAGTAAATCAAATAATGCTGTCATTGTTTCGCTAAGTATTTGAAAAAGGCAGCTCTCTTTGTTCACACTTGTCTCTCACCGCAGTGGAACTTTGATGAGAATGTGCCTACATTTTTATAAACGCTTTCTTTTCTCTTTTGAACATGTTTAACTGTCATCCCGCGTTTTTTTTTTTACATCATGTATTTACACACTAGTTATAACACATCAATTCAAGGTGAAGAAGTAGAAAAGCTGGACACACACTGCATGGATTACGCCTGATTTTTAACCCAAAGTTTAAATGAATTTGAATTTGTTGCCAGATCTCTTTTTGGCGTTTTGAGACCTTATTGAAACTGTCAAGGATCTGGCTCCCGGAAGGATCGGTCGGATTTCTGGCGTTCTTTCTTAGTGCTGTCAAAATATAAAACTGAGCTTAACCAGCAGCAGGACGGATAGATCATATTGTCTGCATCTCCCAGGCACGGGCGGCACCACCATATTTTTTCTTTTTCCTCTTCCATTTATAGTAGCGTTGCACAAAGTTATGTTGTCTTGTTCTCTTTCCGCGGTGGTCGGCACGGCCGTCTTGAGTGAATAACCCTTTTTCGGGATAGTTTCTTGAGAAAACCAATCATGTGGGGCGGGGGGGGGGGGGGGTCTGATGCTTACAGTAGAAGTCGCAGGTTCTGGCCGTGCTGAAAGGCCGAGTGAATTAACACAACCGCACTTTTATACTCTGCAATTTCCTCTTAGATTAGAGATGTGTTGCCTTCTCTTTGTCTCATGTTTCTTTCTGTGTTAGTATCCAGTAACATAGGAATATGTAAATGTTATTAAAATGCATCTTCTGTCACTGTTATGTCTTTTTATATTTGTGCCAAAAAAAACTTCCTTAACTGACACCCACATGGAGAGCTCTCCGTATGGAACGGTGTACCTGTCCCCACCTCCCGACAACAACTGGAGAAGGTGAGTGTAGCTCTTGAATTGTTATTGTTTTCTCTTCTTCCTAAAAAAAAAAAACAACTACCGTTTCCTCTTTCCAGCCTGTTTCCTCTCTCTCTCTCTCTCTATCTCTCTCTCTCTCTGTGCGCCTACCAGCATTTCTTTATCCAGACACCAATCATCTTGCTCATACTCGAATCAGAAAGGTATACAGTCGGCGGATGCCCAGAGCCAAACTGAGGCAGCGTTGACGGGTGGAGCTGCTCATTGTTTCTGCAGAAATGCATCAAGTGTCAGGATGCTGCGTAAGCCCCAGGAGGGGGGGGGGGGAGGACTCTTTCTACATGAAGGTGTTTGACAGATAGCCTTTTGCATTAAAGGTCATGCCCAACAGCGGTTATCCTACTGTTTAGGGATTTTGTGTTGTCATAGCACCGCTGCAGTGCAGTTTCTCCGACTTAGCAGGAATTCAGTCGCAGTACCTGCTGGAAAACAAACGCTAGACTCGCTGTCCTTGATGCGAGCTACAAGATTCTCTCTCTTTTTTTTTTTTTTTTTTTTTGTTCCAGCTCTGGTTGTGCCTGTGCTGAACAGTCAGTGTATTGGTAGACAGCTTTTCCTCAGTGTTTACAAGGGAGTGAATTATAGCCCTGTGATAAAAAGCTCAGCCAAGCTCCTTCCCACTCACTCTCTCTTCGCCCTCGCTCTGTCTCCACACTCGTGTTTTGTATGCTGGCTTGGCCGGCTGCCAATCGCCCCGCTTCGTCTTCTCCCATAGCGCCGACACAGACATTCGCCAGGCTCCGTGTTGAGAGCGTACTATAACAGCTTGTACTGTAGAAGTGAATAAGGCCCACGCCCTCTCGTCATTGTTGACAGCACAAAACAGGTTGGCTGACAAACGTCCTCACGGAGCAGCCAGACGTCAGTGCTCTCGGAGTGGGTGTGTTTCTGGGAGAAGCCATGTGGCTCAGAGGACAGAACGCAACCTCTTTGGTTTAATATTTAAAAAAAAAAAAATTAAACTTCAGTGGGAATACAAAAAAATGTGAGTTTATTTAAGTAAATAAGTTAATTTCCTATCATGATGCCAGATGCAGGCGTGCCTAGAAGACTAATCATTCATACTTTACATGGAAGGAATCTCTGAATTGATTGGATGAATCTTTCTGAAGCATAAAATGGTTCATCAGTGAGGTTTTTTTTTTTATATGATAGTTATTTATGACAAAATCCTTTTCTTTTAATTGCTATACATGGTCTGTCTTTGTGGATGTACAGTACTTGCATAGTTTTATTTTTTATTGTAGCACTTTTAACACAATGTCCCTGCTTTTTTGAGTGAAATAAGAAAAATATATTTTATGCAACCCACAGTTTCACTCCCCTATACTCCTCGCTTCCACCCGAGCCTCCACCGTAGCCCTCTATATGTGATTGGCATCAGCTCCGTCAAGTCTCTGCAGGCCAAGCCTAGCCTCCTGCTCCAACCTGCAGCAGATTGTTGTCACAGTGTGTAACAGGATAAACTTCCCCCTCAGCAGTGGATTTTGGCCAGCTTCACTGTCACAGGCAGAGATATATATACAAGTTTACCCTCAACACTGGCTTACTGACTAACTGACTTGAGTCCCAAAAAACACGGAGGACCCCCCCCCCTCTCTGTTCACCACCCAACATCTACTAGTCTAGAGAGTTTACACAAGTTTTAGTTGAGTTTTCTTTTGGCTGGCGTTTTTACTGTTGATTATTTAATGAACTGAGTTTAGTTAAGGGTGTGACCAGCTCACTTTCAAAGCAACTTTTCTGATTTGATCTAGATCTTTCTTGCACATATCTGCCTTGCATCCTTTTTTTTTTAGAGGCTCAGCCAAGACTAACATGAACAATCCTGGCTATAGTACCTCACTGTACTCTTACGTAAAAAAAAGAAAAAGAAAGAAAGAAAAGCTGGCTAATGAACCCTCCTGACCTCCTGCGTCTGCCAGGATGTCACGGCTGAATTAGACTTTTACATTACATTAGTTTAGAGAGGAGAATGCACGAAGGAGGTAAAGATGCATAATGGTAGCAGGTTAAACTTATTTGAGGTCTAACTGGAAATGCATGCAGCGTGTATGTATGTATGTTCCTCCTCTCTTACTCAGACTAGAAAGCATTTTTGTAGAGCATAAAAACTAAATCAGAAGTAACCAGTCTGGGTGTAACTTCAGACTGGGAATTACATTTTAACTGTCATAAAATCAGCCTTTTTTTTTTTTTTTCCACTTCAGGATTATTGCAAGAGTTTTGTCATTTTTAAACCGGAGGTACTGTACTGTACCTCCGGTTGCAACCACTGTATGAAACGTTTCATACACATAAATAAACCTGAAACTTGCAGACAAGACTAAAATTCAGTATTACAGCATTTCTCGCTGTCTGGAGGTCACGGACTAAAAATGGCCAAAGCCCAGAGGTTTTAGAGAATATGAACTGAAAGCTCACATGGAAATACAATCTAGGACTTCCCTTTAAAGAACAGGACGACATCTACTGTAGTATATGTTGTCAAATTCGTCTCCTTGTGCAATTTTAGCGTACAAAACATGTTGGCGTTGACTTTCTGATGTTGGATAGCTGCATACTTTCCCAGGTGTTCTGACCCAAGGGTTCAAACAGACAGTCACATCAAGCCATATTGTCTGATGTAGTCTGCTTGAGGATTTCGAAGCGGATGTTTCCATTTCAACCTAGCAATTTCACAAATTATATCATGATTGATGCCCTCAACAGCAGCAGCAGCAGCAGCAGCAGTATATCACAAGCGTGTCCGTGTCCTGTGAGCTATGTAGGTGGGCAAAAGGAATGAACTGCACAAAAGCTAGTTGTGCTTTTAACTCCCAGACTACTGACTCAACTTGTAGCTTTTGATAAAGACATGACCCACTGTTGGAGGAGGAATGAGAAACCAGAGTCTGGGCTGAAGTCATGCCAGATTAAGGAAGCTCTTCTTCCAGTAGCCTGTTGGGAAATCCCATTGAAGAAAATTCTCTTGTTACAGTCCTCTACAAGAGACTATTGTTGATATACTGATTATGTTTTAAAACCATATTCTTGTTGCCCAAAGGACAGATCAGTGGCTCAACTTAATATCCATCCATGGAAATGGTCTTAGCCTCTTGCGTTGTTGCAGTGAGAGGCAGATTCCCTGCTTGTCTGTCTCAGGGGAGAGTGGGGCGGTAAGTGTTTACAACGCCAACCACATCTGCACTGCATTACCGCCAGTCAGCTCTGGAGAAGAGCCACAGAGCTCTTTTAACTGTTTCAGCGCTTTAACCACCACCACACACAGCAGTGCGTTCAGCCATCTGCTGCACACCCAGCCTCTCAAGCACCGAGGGTTGGTGCACGGCGAAAAGTCAGTAAGGCAATCCAAGTTCAAATCAACTAAACTGGTGAAAGAGATGTGCACAGTAAGCATGCATTTTCTGAAATGTACCATTTGTGAGTGTTTTGGTTACAGTTAGTTCTATTTGTACTGCTGTGTGTTTATAATAGGCTGATTCATGACAAGCTTCCCAGCCTCCAATAGATCAAAACTTAGAGGCAGTGGGCCCGTGCTAAGGGATCAACAGGCACGACAGCAATGCAGGGGAACAGAGCTGTTCACATAGCCTTTAACCGCTCCATGACCAGCAGTCTGGCCAACAGATTTTATCATCTCTCTGGATTTGGTGAGGCTGATTTTGTTTTTTTTCCTTAAGAAGAAAAAAAAAAAAAGTAGTGATTTCCCAACTTTGTCCATCTGTAGTCAGTCCACCATCTGTCCTCTAGAGTTAATTCAAAGTGTAGTGCTTGCTCAGAAATGTGGCGTGTCAAAAAACATTGCTGTACGCTGGTGTCTGGGAAGAGCAGCTCTTACAGGGGATTGGTTCCTGCGGTCCTCAGGCATTAGACCTGAATACAGCCCTGGATGCGTCCCCTCGGAGTCCATCTGCTTCAGGGTCAGAGCCTTGATCCTGTCCCACGCCCTCCTCCTCTTCCATTCACCCATCTTTGGCCTGCTATTCCTATACCAGCCTCTCTCGGGATGAAATCTCAGACAAAGCTCCCTGGAGATTGTGCTGTAGAAAAGCCTTCCAGGGAAGGGATCTTAAAATTTCCTCTTTTCCCTCTCTGGGAGATGTTGTGTGATGATTCATGAGGGATTTTACAGCAGGGCTAGGTGGTCTGATTGCTGCTCTCCTATAAACAGCAAAGCCTGAGCAATACAGGATTTTTGGAGTTGGGTGGATGTGGATACTGCTATTTATATCATCATATATATATATATATATATATATATATATATAAAAAAAAATGTGTGTGCATGCTGATATAAATACCCGTATCTGCATTCATGTATATATGTGTATGTATACAATTTCAATTAGAAGATTTTATCCAAAGTTTCACACATTTGAGAGTTGATACAACTTAAACAAGGATCAAGTCAGGAGATAGAAACACAACTAAGTGCCATAAAGGACAAAGGTGCCAATAAACAGTGCATATTTTATATATATATATTTATTTTCAGTCCAATTGTGAAGGTGTTCGGAAAAGAGTTTGCACTTGAGTCTTTTCTTAAAGATTGAGAGGCACTCTGTAGATCGGATGGTGTTATGATGGTAACTCGCTCCATCGCCAAGGAACTACAGAGGAAAAGAGTTTAGCTAGCAGCTTTGGGCGCTGTTGTGATGGTGGTACCAGGCGCCTTTTTTATTGGCAGAACGCAGCGAGTGGGAGGGAGCGTAGACCTGAATGAGGGAGTTCAGGTAGGCAGGAGCTCTTCTAGTTGCTGTTTTTGTAAGCAAGTGTGAGGGTTTTGAAATTGATGCGGGCGGCAATTGAGAGCCGGTGGAGGGATGTGAACAGCGGCGTGACGTGCTGCTGTTTTGGGGCTGGTTGAAGACCAGCTGTGCCGCTGCGTTCTGGATCATCTGCAGAGGTTTGAATGTACATGCAGGGAGTACTTAATGTATGATATTATGAGAGGCTGTAACAGGAGTTATGCTGCATGCTCAGACAGGTAGGGCCTGATCTTCATGATGTTGTACAGGGCGAATCGACACAACCAAGCAATCGGGACCGTGCAAACCTTAAAGGCTAGTTGGTCATCAATCATAAGACTTGAGTTGGGTTGATTTGAGCTGGATCCTGATCTGTTGTTGTTTAGAGGGACTGGCTGGGTTGACAAGGAGCTCAGTCTTACAGAGGTTAAGTTGAAGGTATCCAGGCCTAGATATCGTCAAGGCATGACGAGACCCCAGCTGAGACTGTGTGGTCTTCCGGCAGCGATGATAAGAAGAGCTGGGTATCGTCAGCATAGCGATGGTATGAGAAACCACGGGAGCAGATGACTGCAGAGAGAGAAGAGAAGAGGACCAAGCTATGACCCTTGAGGAACCCCTTTGGATAAAACATGAGGTTTTGACACTTCTCACCTCCAAGATATTCTAAAAGATCTCCCAGAGAGGTAGGACATGAACCAGCGGAGAGCAGATCCTGAGATACCGACATCTGCGAGTGTGGAGACGAGGATTCAGTGGGGAAACTGTGTGAAAGGCAGCTGACAGCCAAACCCAGTGATGCCATAACCGACAGTGACCCCGCTTAAAGCCAGACTTGGATTGATTGATTTGGTTAAAGACTGTGTGCTCAAGCAGTCTGTAATTTTCCGCCTCAGCTGGGTTGACTGTTGGTTTTTTGAGCAGTGGGGTGACCCAAGCTTGCTTAAATGCGGTGGGGAAAACACATGTTGTAAGCAAGGAGTTGATGGGGAGATGGTCTGTAGAAGGTCGGATGGTATTGGGTCCAGTGGACAGGTAGTGAGACGAGAGTCCAGCAGAAGTTTGGAGACTTCCTCCTCGGTCAGAGGGACGAATGAGAGGAGTGCGGCCTTGTTAGCTGGCAGCTGCAGACTGGTCAGCTCAGAGAACTGGTTACTGATGGCAGAGACCTTATCAGTGAAGAACGAGGCAAACATGTCTGCAGTGAGCAGATTGGAAGGCGGAGGAGGAGGAGGGAGGCTGATTGAGGAGTGAGTTAAAAGCAGAGAACATTTTACGAGTGTCTGTGGCGCCATAGATCTGGAAGAGAATGATGCTCGGAGACCTTGATAGTCACTGAAGTCAGTGGACTCACTGGATTTACGCCATTTTCTCTCTCTGCCACTCTGAGCTCCGTTCTTTTGGTCTCTGATTTCAATGAGCCATGGACTGGGAGGGGAGGGGAGGGGAGGGGAGGGGAGGGTGGATGTTAGAGGGCAGAGATTGTTAGGAGAGGAGGCTAGTGAGAAACAGAGTGTGTCTGTAGCCTCATTGACTGAAGAGATAATGGAGACCTCACTGGAAAGTCGAGTCGGTGTGAGGGACCGGATGTTTCGGGTGGAAGGAGACCAATTGCGGAGGAACATGAGGATGTTCCGGTAACAAAGAAACAGTCGGACAGATGTAGAAGGGGGGTGACGGTGAGATTCAAGAGTGTTGCCCACTTTGTGTGTACTGGGACAGGAAGTCAGCTGCTTGGGTTTCGTCTGTATGGATGTTCATGCTATGACATGAATCCCATGACAAACCATCTGCATACACATGGGAATGCAATATAAGTGACCAATATGACCAAATACAACAAACAAACCAGAGCAAAAGGGGAAAAAAATCAAAATAACAACATTATAATGGACAAAAAGCATATCGTTGTGCTTAGAATTACTTATTGTAGCACACACATGTAGGTAGGTGTGTTTGTGTTTGTGTGTGTGGGGGTGGGTTGATGCAGATCAGATCCCCTCCAGGACAGTCTGTTCAACTGGGTCTGAAGGGCAGCTTTCTATTTGGAGAGGGGTTTAAGCAGGGATCAGGTCCTCTGACTCCACACTGTCCCAAACCAGTCCCCCCCTCCCCTAACCCAGTCACGGTGGTCCGGCCCAGTCCAGGGTGGTCCCATCATTCAGATATGATTGAATGAAACATAACAAAAGATAGATAAATTATATAAACAAACAAAAAAAGTAAGTATAGAGCTGATTTACCAATGATCCAGGTTTGGCACCGGTAATGATGGTGGTGACCAAAACAATGGTGTTGGGTAAAAAAAAAGTGTGAATATGAAGAGGAGGTGGGGAGAAAAAAAGATGTACACATATAATAAATATGAGAGAGGGCGTAGGAAAGGGAGGAGGAGGTAGATAATTAGCTTTCTAAATGAGCAGAGTGTTAACGGATGAGGTGTTAGTCGAGGGATAAAACGTGAGACAGTTTAGTGAAATGTCGAGTGTATGACATGACTGCCTGAGTATAGAGATGTAGTCAGTTTACTGGAATTTGCTAACAGGCAAAAATTAAAATAAAGATTGACATTTGTGATGAATGGAGTCCAAGTTTTAAAAAAAAAAAAGATTGACATTTGTTTTCTTTTTTTTTCCATTGATATATGATCTGTGAGAAGATTTAACCCAACGACTGATGTTTACTGTTTGTTTGGTTTTCCAGTTTGTAAGAATGACTTTCTTGGCGATAGCTGGGCCAAACAGAGTGGGTTTTGTGTGTTTTGGTGGAAGTTCAACTGACAATAAATCGCCAAGTATGCATACTGAGAGAGAGAGAGGGGGAGGGAGGGGTGGGAGAGAGCTGCTGTGTTACCTTAAACTCAGCAGAGGTGGTCGTCTGTGGTGCTTAGAGTGCATTGTGAACGTTTATCCGTGTTGCAGAGAGCCGTTTTGTGCGTTTTGTTTTGAGCGGTGTGTGTTCTGATGGAGGATTTTATACACTGGATTAGTTGTAGATTTGTTATTCTTCATCATTTCAAATTGATTTCTGCGGCCCGATGTCCAGAGGCTAGTGTCAGAGGGGAGAGATCAATCTCTTTCCAGTCTATAAACTGGCCGGTGGATGCTGTTATCTGTATTGGAGATTAATTTATATGAATTTGAAAGAGTCTGGGTGGATGTAGAGTACTTTTTAGTTTGGGCAGTATGTCCGCCACCACGTTCTGGGAGCTGAGGCCGCCATTAATGACCAGCTGAAGCATATGAGGAACCTCCAGAAGCCTTTTAGCATGTTTGCACCACTGTCCCTTAACACCAGGAGGGACACACTGTATCAATGTCCCATTCTTCAAGCATGACCAGGATAATCTGCCGATGTATTCCTCCGTGTTTGGACCCCGACACGGCCTGCACAGACGAGCTCATGAGGGCTTCAGTAGATCCAGACCAGCAGTCGGTGGTAAAGGGAATGCTGTGTTTCCTGCATTTTCCAACACACACAGAGAAGTTTTATTCTTGTTACAACTTGCGAGTGAATTTGGCCCATCAGCTGAGTGCAGAAATACCTGGGCTCTGCCTCGGCCAGTAAACCCTCCACAATCGCATGAGGCAGCATTATCAGTGGTGATCGTTCCCATGATCGACTTGTCCCGCTCCTTTTGATCTCGGGTCGATCGGGGTCCACTTTGCGGCCTTACCAAACCAATCTTCTTTTGGGCTGCGCTGCTTTATCATGTGCTTCGTGTTAGGCTTCTTTATGTTTTTCAGTTTGAGGCTGTTTGATCTCTGACTGACGGAGCCTGCACACATATTACAGATGAGTGCACCAGATGGGTCCTTGGTGAAGTAGTCCCTTACACCTTAATGCATCCACCCTCAGCCATCTGCAAAAAGAAAAATAAATAAATAAAAAAGTGTGAGACATTAACTGAATTATAAATTTTAGCTGGAACCAAACTACTTTGCATTGCAGGTTCTATATCTATATCAACATATATGCTATAATATATACATATAAACATAATAATAAAGTTGCTAAACCACATCTAAAGTCTGTAAATGTAGCAAATGTGTGTTTTAAAACAGCAACGTCTTAGTTTGGATGTAGCTAGAGGCTGAACTGAGGGTCTCCATACAAATAATAGATAAATATAAGACAAGACAGCAAACAAAAACAAGAACATGTACTTAAGTACAAAGGTACAAGGGCACAAGAACACTACTTTGTTACATATATGAACCATTTTGTCCATTTTTGCACTGTACATCTCTTTAATTTAATCCTCAGACTGTAAGTCAATTGTTCCATTAATCAGATTTCTTCCACAATGTCGAGCCAGTGGTTCAGTCCAGGTGGCTCTCTTTGCCGCCAGAGATAGGATCTTAAACAGACATTCATCCTCTTTACTGATTAAATCATTTGGTATAAGTCCAAGATATATATATATAGATATATATATTGGGGTTCAACCAAGAATTTCCCCCATAACTCCCAGTACCACCATCCCAAAATGCCTGTGTTTTCTTGCAGGACCAGAATATATGGGAGTGGTTGACGTTCAGTTGCCCACATTGTCTCCAGCAGTCTTAGTGTTGACCTCGTTGTTCGTACTTAATTTTTGGTGTAACAAAGAAACGCGTTAAACTAGTTGATGTATGTTGGGTCTTACACATGGGCCGCCAATCACTCCTTTTCCCATTTCTCTTTTTTATATACATTATATTCCTTCCCTGTTGTTTCAGTAAAGATCTAAACAGTTTAGAGACAACTCTTACAGGAAATAAGGAGTTCTTTTAACTGTAAATCATGCAAAGATATTCCAGTAGAGCCCCAGATTATAAATACAGACCCGTAAAATGTGCATGTTATGCTCCCTTTTAAAAGCACCAGTCAGCATCGGCATAGTTTGAGTCAGCCTGTTTGTGTGTTTCATCTTAAATACTGTGCTATTTCGGCTAATTAAGTCGACTGAACTGTAATTCTAGATGTATATTATTATGTGTTTGCATGCTTGTCATAATCCTGAATCAGTTTCATTACATCCTTTCTGAACAAGAGAGAAACTGGGAACAAAAAAAAAACTCACGGCGGGTAACAAACGGAAACAAAATCAACATGTAATTGTGTCGGGAGTGATCCGGTATTTGTTATTGGATGGGTGGAGTGCCGCGGCTCGTCTTCATTCCACAGCCTACGTCGTATATCTCCGGCTAAATTTAGGCTATTACACCATGAAGTGACAGGCATAGTGGCTTAACCAGGTGATTCGGCACACGTGCAGGGGGTTTTCTGTGTTG